>CM076580.1:260873510-261506827 GCA_034641835.2 Pinus albicaulis | reverse complement strand
GGTGGACTGAGTGAAAAAACCCAGGGGGTCTCATCTATTGATATGTGAGGCCGAAAGGTGAATTCTGACTGATTTTTGCCTCTTTGGGGGACCAAAACACCTCCTTTGGATCCGAAAATTTGTGAGTACCTGCCCCCAAAATTAATCCATCCAAAAAAATGACTTTCATGAGCTGAGGATGCTCCTAGCACCCATGGCAGTGCCTTGAAAAATGTGCAATTAGGGCCAAAAAACACAAAAAACAAAATCATGTCAAAATTTGCTCAATTTTGGTGACCAAGCCCCTTATGGGTTCTTAGAAGCATGCAAGGAAGCTGAGGCCAGGATTTCAAGCATAGATATGCCTTTCTCCACTTTTTCTACCGGGCACCTCTTTCAGACAGTTTTGAGCCTTTCTTGAGCAAGTTTGAGCTTTCTTCGGGCAAATTGGTTCAATTTCTTGTAGTGCCTGGTCATCTTCCTTTGTAGACTCAACTCTCTATTTGATTTCTCTAATTTATCCTCCAAATTCTTGTTGGCTCTTTCAAGCCATGATTCTTTATCATTTTCTATTTCTTGGGCGAGCAATTGTGTGAGAGGATAAGATCGAACAAGGGCTGCTTCTTCTTCCTTATTTTTCTCCAAAGCTTTCCTAAGACCCATAGTCCTAGGTATTTTTCTTATTGGCTGCACTTCTTCTTCAGTATCATCAAATTCTCCCATATACTCTTCAAGCTTGACTTGTGCTTTGTAGGCTGCCTCATAAACTGCCATTTGACCACTCATTTGTTTATTTTTCATTTGTAGAACATGTATGAGGTCCTTTGACCTTTCTAGATCAACTTCTAAGTCATGAATTTGGGCTTCTCTGTTTAGCAAAAGAGACTCAAGAATTCTAGCTTCATCATCTCCAGCATCACTGTCTATTTGTATGATGTCAAACTCCCTTTCCTTTTCATGACTACTCTCCTGTTGTTCAACTTTTTCTTTACACTTTCTTTGGGTAGACTTCTTGGTCCTTTTCCTCTTTGGAAATTCTATAATACTCTTCTTAGGAAATTTGCCTCTACTCCTTAGCACTCTAGTGACATTGCTAGTCACTGCTGGAGTGATTTTCTTCTTTGTGGATTTGGTGTTTTTAGGCTTCACCACTTTTGGAGGAAGAGTCACGGCCCCTTTCCTAGGAGAGGAAGCTAGCACATGCTCTTAGCTGTGTTGAGGAGAAGAGAGAGGAGGTTTCATTACTTGCACTTGTTCAACTTGATTTTTCACATCGCTGCCTTCATCATCATCTTCTTTGCTGCCCTGCTCACTGTTTTGAGTTTGTTTGGGGCTGCCAGATTCACCTTTATCACTGTTTTGAACCTCTTGAAATATGTTGCCTTCAACCTCATCAATGCTATTTAGAAAATGTTCTTTAGGGATGTTAGCTTCATCATCTTTTTCTGTTGTTTGACCATATTTATTGTCTTCTTTAGACTCTATGTGTGGGTTTCCACCATGGTCACCACTTTGCTGGGAGGCACTTTTTTCACTGTCTCTTTGCTTGGTTTCATGACTTTGTTGAGGATTTTGGTGTTCCTCATCAATGCTTTGAACATCTTCCTTTTGCTCTTTATCACCACTATCTTGTTGCTCTTCATCATCACTATTTTGCACCTCTTCTTCCTCACTGTTTCCTTGCTCATTTTCACTGCTATGTTTTTCTTCATCATCACTAATTCCTTGCTCATGGTCACTGCCCTGTTTGTCTTCATCATCACTAATTTGCTGAGTGCCACTGACTTCCTTATCCCTTGGTGAGTTTTCTTCACCATCACTAGTTTGTTGCCCATAGTCACTGCCCTGTTTGTCTTCACCATCACTAGTTTGTTGCTCATGGTCACTGCCTTGTGATTTGTCACTTGGTTCATGCTCACTAATTTGCTTAGTGTCTCTATGTTCCTCATCACCACTAACCTCATGCCTGCTTTCAAAAGACTTCTCTTTTTCACTATCAATCATGGGTGATGTTTGCCTTTGAGGAGTATTTTGACTTGATGGAGGAGAGACATAGTGAGTGGAGGGTGAGGAGGATATGTGAGATGGGCCATGAGATGAAGAGGCAATGGAAAAATCTAGATGAGAAATGAAAGTCTCCCACGACACTTCTTTCTTTCCAAGCTGATGAAGGATGATTATTTTGATGAGGAAATGATGGAAAAGACTGGATTTTTGCTAAGAAGGAGGTCTCATTTGAACAAGGGAGGACATCTTGTTTATGCTTTTGCAGAGGAAGAAAGGTAGGTTCAGAAAATGAGTTCTTGTGAAATGCATGAGAAGCCTGATGTGATATGAATAAATCCGAGAAAACCTCCCTTCACATGTGAAATACTTCATGATGACTCTCATGAGGGGGGCATAGCTACTCAATAAGTGAGAAAAAGGAAATATAGCTTGGCAAGCATCCTGATGGTCTAGTTTTAAGAAAGGTTTATAGTGATTCAGATCTAGGTATGCTTGTTTGAACCACTTTTCTCCTATATAGGGGATCTTAGTTGCTTTGGAGACAACCCTAGGAGTGAGTTTAAAGTCTAGACCTGCTAAGTGGACATGATTTCCTTGCAGCCTCAGGGCGAACAGTTGTGTTAAGGGAGGGTAATTGGTGACCTCCTGGACTTTTTGGCAAAAATCAAGGCAGCCCACCTCATGGAAGTTAAAAATAATTGAAGGGGATTCATTTACTTCTTGAGTTGTAACAGGCTCAAATCTTTTGTGAAATCCAACCTTGCCGACTTTCTTTGGAGGCATAGCTTTTTTTAGGCTTTCCTTCACTTTCTTATCAAAACAGGTCTTTGACTGAATTTAGCTTTTCTTCAAACACTTTTTTTTCCCCTTTTGCAAGACTGTATTTTTCTATGAAAATAATTCTATTTCTCTAAACTGTGTTTTCCTTTCATCATATTGCAAACATATTTTTGACTTTGAAAACATTACCTTTCTCCTTTAGCACAAAGTTGCTTTGCTCTTTGTGGATTGTGTTTCTTTTTCAAACAATCAAACCAAAACAAGCTTTTTAAATTGACAAGTTTCTTTCCTCCTTAAACATTGTCTTGTTCCCACTTTGTAAACATGGTGGTTTTTAGCAAAAATAATGTTTTTGCCTTCAATGGGCCTGTGTCTTTTTCTCAACAAAATGATTCTTAAAAACCCCTCAAACTCAAAAACTTGGGTGATGCAAATAGTAAATACCTCTTGGAAAATGCGTTGGCTGCTTTTGGAGACAATTTGACTGTGCAAAAATCCAACTTGAGGTGGAATGGAGGCTGTTTGAGAGGTGCTACACTCCTGTGCACAGGCACATAGCGCTTGCACTATGTGTTGAACGCTGTTGGGTCGGGCAGTGGGTGCCCATTGAATGACGGGCGGGTCGGTCGATTGACACACACACAGGCGCGTCACGGAAATCTATAGGCACGTCATGCCGTGTGTAAACTGCTGTGTAAAGACGCTACAGGCACGTTGCGCAAACATACTAGTGTGTCACGTCTTCAAACTTCTTCCAATTTCTCGCTCGGGGTTTGAAAAAACGTTTTTTTCTTTTGTCCCTTGGAAAAATAGAAATGAAATTTGACTTGAGAGCTTTATAGCTCCTTTTTAAAAACGTTTTTGAATGCCTTTTTTCCCTCCATTTGGTATTTCTCACTTTTTGCCTTTGTGTTTGTCATCAAACTAAAAACTTGCTTAAAACACAGTGTCTTCCTTTTTTTTTTTAAACCAACTTTATCCTTTGTTGATTTTCCCTCTGCTCACCTCTGGGAGGAGGCATAAAAATGTGTTTCTGCCCTCCTTGCTTTGAATATACCACTAGACAGTCTTGAAAATATTTAAATAAACTGACCCTCTACTCATATGATATTTTGGAGGAGGTCATCTGTTTGACAAACTGCATGGATTCCTTTTGATATATTAGGCTTTCAACCTGTTATAGTTTTCTAAGGGCCTGTCTCTATTTTGTAAATGAGGAATTTTTTTTTTAGACAAACTGGCTTTGTAACTTCTCTTGTTGATCATTTGTAGAATTTCCCTTTAGACAGAACTTTGCCCAACCTTTTTATCAATTGAAGAAGTTTCTCTTCAACCCTTGAACCTTGTAATTGTCATCTGATGGAGGTACCAAGCGCAAAACTACTTGTTTTCTCTGTTTCTTTTTAAATAGACCATTTAGGGGAAAAAATGTGATCTTTCCACTTGTCACTCTTGAATATCCTTAAACAACTGTGGGCCCTCTACTTATTTATGAAGGAGGCCTGTAAACACTGTGTTTTTTCCATCTCTGTCTATCATTTGAGAACTATTCTTGAACAAGTTGTCTGTGGGCCCTCAGTGTTTGATAAACTGTATGGGTGATTTTTGACCGCGGTCAACCAATTGGAAATTGTCCATGCACAAACTGTTAGTGGTTCTTTAGAAAAGCTATGTTTATCATTGGTAAGAGATCATGTGCTTTGTCATTTAAGGGAGGCTTCTTTAGTATTGTGGGGGATAGCCTTTCTTGTCTGGAAGGAGGTCTTTAATCTGTCAATGTTCACCTTTTAGGAAAGCTACTTGTTCCACATCTAGGCCCTTCGAGACTGCATTTACCCTACGCCTATCTTTTGAAGGAGGCTTTCCTACACACATTATTTGTGACCCTTCAGACCTACCATGAGGCCTCCTACTTTTTGCTGATGGAGGTCCTTAGAACTGTAAAACTTCATTCATGTCAAAACTATGACACCTGTCTGCTTGTTTGAAAAATAATAAATAGAAGGTAACAGTGAATATTTGATACTTATCGTTGATGAAACCATTTGAATCATAATGCCTTTTGCTTCATGAGGACCTGTTAGTAAATTACATCCTTTTTGCATAAAATTACTGTGAATCATCAGGAGCAAATAAAGTGCTTTGTAAGTGGTGAGTGCTCACTATTATGCATCCTTGAAACATATCTTTCTTGCCTTGACTGTATATTCATAATTTGTGGTGAACTTGTTTGTGATAGGCTTTCAAATCTTAGTTCTTGATGAAGTATAAGAAGTAGTTGTCCTTCTTGTACTTTCACTGTGATGCCTAATTTGCTTTAAAGCCCTTTTTGCCAGAAGACTATCACTGTTGGTGGTATAAGGCTGATTTGTAGGTTTGGCCATAATCTGCACTTCTTCTGACTTCCATATTAAAATGACACAGCATGAAACTTTCTCCTGAGGCGCTCCTTTGGCTTGTACTTTGTTTAGTGTCATCAATCAGTAAATCCCTGCAGAGATGTAAAAACAGATGTTTTTGAAGTTTGGAGGGCTTCTTTGATGTTTTATGGGGATCATGCCTGATCTAAGCATATTTCTTCAGATAGGGAAACTCTTTAATTTCCTGATTTGAACATTCCTGAGCCTTGCTAGAAACAAAACAAAGTGACCTCTTTGATGGTGTGTGACCTAGGGATAGACAAGGGATTTGGCTTTGGAAAATAACAAGACATGATGGCTGACTGATATTGAAGACAGAGTTTTTGGCTTAAAAAAGTCTCGCCAACGAATTTTCCCTAAAACACCATCACCTAGACCTACATGCCTTGTCATGGATTTTGAATGGCTTCTTGGGCATGAGTAGATTATCACATGACAAAGTAATCAGTGAGAGAGGGGTAGACACTTTGTTAAATGCTGGACAATGGGTTGCATGAAAAACAAAGGATTTTGATGGTAGAGAGGAAAACTTATAGACAGGGAGGCTTTGCTGAATTGTGATAGGTAGGGAAACTGAAGGGTTTTTCTCATTATAGGCTGAAGGAGAGGAGTAGGAAGACAAAAATTCATTTGAGGTGTTTTCTAGATGACAAATTGACAGATATAGATTAGCTTCTAGAAAACTCAGCCAAGGAATCTAGTCATAAAAATAGGTAAAAATATTGATGACTAATAGTGGCTCGATTTGGGAGGGCAGCTCCTTTTCAGGAGGTGTCCATAATTGCAGATCTCTGGCTTGTGAAGACCAGTTCCTTATCCATTGGCGCAAATTTCTATCTTTCTTGATGCCATTTCTGAAAATTTACAGCATGATTAGCATCAAAGTCATCTCTACCTACCCGACTATAAATCCTAACATTTTTTCTTCTTTAGGTGCACTTGGACTAGCAACCCTTTGACATGATATTTTTGAAAAAAGGAAAACTATCTAATTCTACACTTATATCTTCCGGGAGTTCAGATTAAACTGATGAACTCCTTTGATTTATCTACCTATGCTAGATCGACTGTCAAGATTAAGCTGTTTGATGGGATTTCATTCACTAAACTAAAACATGAAATTGAAAAATGACCAAATCAGGATTAGACGATCTGATTTGTCATGTGTTTGTGGCATAAAAGACAAGCTACACACAAATATTATTTTCGCACAAAATGAGATTTAGAAAAATTAGGGCTAGGATACATAGTTTGTTTTTCATACATGTTTTCCTCTTTGGTTCTGTTTTGAGCGTGTGGAACCATCATATTTTCCTAATCTACTTTCTTTGACAAGTCAAGCTTACATATTTTTGACTATCACTTCTTTCACTGACTTATCAGCAATCAATTTAAAACATGTTCAATTATGATTAGGCTAGATAACTGAACAAGATATCTTCAGCATTAGTAGTGGCATTTAGACTTGCGCACTTTCAGTATGAATATTTTTTGAACATGGGGCTTTTCTAATGTTTTTAAAACTACCCTCTTTTCAACTTTTCTATTGTTTTTGTATTTTCTGTTTTTGATTTATTTCTTTAAACAATGATATGTACAATGAGTGAAAATGTTTTTGAAACTAGAAATCTTGAAAATGGCGGAACTTGAGCATTTTGTCTTCAAAGGGATCTCCTGTTGCTCTTGGTCCAATCAGCTCTTCAAAAGAAAATTTCGGAAAAATTTCCCTTTCGAGCACAACATAAGGGTTCTTGCAAGAGTCTTTGTAAAAATATGTATCTTCTTGCTGCTTTTCTCTATACCCTTGATTTATACTCATTCCTTTGTTGTAAATATTCTTTAGGTAATACAGATACTCTTTGTCAGTTTTAAAAAAGATGATGACATCGTCAAGGTACATCATAATGAAGAAATTCAGAACTGGAAACATGGCCTTCAGGAACATGTCTTTGGTGTCTTGCGGTTTTGCAACTCTAGGTTTGAATTTGGAATTGCTTCCAGTGTACTTGAAAAAATATTTAAGCTATTTTATTTGAAGAGGAATTAACTGATGATATCCTGAAACATAGCTTTGCAAAAACATATGATTAGAAAATCCTAGATTTTGTATGGTATGATCTATTTTGGGAAGGATATAAGTGCTATTCTGGGGAGGTTTATCTGTGTTCCTAAAATCTACACATATCCTATGTCCACTTGCTTTGTATTTAATTATTAATGTTTGACCAATATTTTTGAATTTCTTTTTGTAAGGGTTACTTCTTGAAATGATAGCATTGTCACAGTGTTTTAAACTATTTTCCCGACATGTATTGGTATCTTGAACAATTTTTCATATTCTAGCAATTCTTAATCTCTGGTGAAGTGACAGAATTTTAGCTAGTTCAATTAACTCAGGTGTCTTGGTACTACTGTCATCATATTCTTCTTCATTGAATTCATTAGACATTTTCCCTAGATTCATCGAAGTGGTTGCAATAGTTAAATATTTTCTTGGAGAGGTAAGGTTTTGGAAAGGTAAATCATTTAAGTATGGTAAGAACATAAGACTCCCCTGTTCCTGATTTCCAAAAAGATTGATTTCCAAAAAGATTTGTACTATGTAAGCCTTCCAGTGCTTCTGTTTTGAAAAAAGTTTCTGATTGTACTCTTGATGTTTGTCCTTGTTTTGAACAACTTGCTTGAGGGTGTAGAATGTGTTCTATTTTCTGATTTATCTCTATTTCTAGAAAATCAAACTCCCACTCTTCAAGACATAATTTTTCAGGGTCATGATAGTTTTGAGTATCCAGCTCATCATAGAAAATTTTGGGAGGCTGATGCAGTGTGCCTAGATTATCCTACCTATTTATCCATGTCTTCATCAGTATGTAAAATGAAAAAAATTAGGTCTGAATGTATGGAATAAATAGGGATGTTATCTGGCCTTTCTTGGCTGCTGACCATATATTTCATGTGTGATTCCCGATACAGTATTATTGTTTGATTAAACACAAGAATGGTGGCGTAAGACATATCTAGTTGACTATTTCCTTGAAGCTTGGCTCCCCAAGATCTGGATTAAATAATTCCGTACTTGGGAGGGATGTCTGCTACCACTATGTCCATGACCTGGTGTTTTGTAGGTACTTGGGCCAAACTAACACAAAGATCTTTTATCAAGCCTAGACACTTGACTCTGCTTGAATCAAATGAATATAAGTCTTTATAAGGTTTCGTTATTTCTAGGCCTAATCTTTCCATTACTACTTTCAGCATGAGATTGTGAGAGGCCCCAGAATCTAGCATGGCATTGTGTAGGATTTGGTCATGTATATTCAGACTAATGTGAAAAGGAAGAGTGGTTCCCTCTTGATATTTTCCTTCTATTTTTGGTCCAAACAACACCTCAAGGGTATCATAAGCTAGGTGTAAAATATGTGCATCATTTCCTATGTTTAGGACTTTTAGCACTTGAGATTTGTATGAGCTTTGGGAAATAAGTTCAGTGAGAGGCATGATGATCTTAATTTTGGCAATTTCCCCTTCAAAACTGAAGGGTTCTTGTAGTTTAGATAGATTTGCTTCAGTTTTTTCATCCATGACTTTCTCTATATTCTTAATTTGCTGATTTTTATTTGGGGTTTTGTTCAATACAGTTGTTTTAGGAATCTTAGTAGAGGTACTAGGATAGTTTGGATCAAGGCTTGCCTGACTAGCTTTGTCTTTGTTTTGGTCAGTTTTCTTAGCCATGATTTTGTTACTATCTGCGGTTCTTTTAAGAATGGTATCGGGGGTTTTGGTAATAGCAGTGTCTGAGCTACCTTTCTTAGAGTTGTCTTGGTTTTTCTTACTCCTAAGATCATATTGCCTGTGGACTTCCATTATAGCATTTTTTAATCCTACCTCAGGATCTTCGAGGTCCTCATAATTTGCTTCATTTTGATTTGAGGAGAAGAAAAATTTTTCTTCTTCTGTGAGGATAACCTCACCCTTGCTATTAGAACCTATCAAGTTTAAGTGATTTTCATCAAGTGGTTCCATATCTCTTTCTAACTCATCAACATATTTTTCATTGAAAGGTGGCCTGATCTGTTGGTCATTTTCCCTTGGTTTGTTCTGAGGCGGGTCTCTTCTAAAGTTTTGGTTCCAGCTTCTGTTTTGAGGGTTTGGCTGGTTTTCCTTAAGAGGTGCTTTTTCATTCAGATTTATTCTTTCCCACATTTTTTCCATGGATCTAACCAGGTTGTCTATTCTGGGATCTAAGGAGGAAACTGAAGGCATGGCCTCATCTCGGTATGTGACTTTATTTTCTGATCTGATCCTAGCTCTCTTTTCAGCTAGGTTGGATTTGGCACTAATAGCTACCTTTTGCATTTCTTCTAAAGTTGCGGGGTCTCTTTCTCTTAGTTGGTATGTCATATTTGGATTGAAACCTTCGGGAAATTTTGCTAATGCTGAGCCAAGTGGAGGTTTCATGTGAGGCGGGAGGGCGTTATAGACACTGTTGAATCTAGTGCAATAGTCCTGAACACTTTCCCCCATATTCCTTTTAAGATTGTTATATTTGGAAAGGATTTCGATGGGGTTTTTTCTGATTTCCCACCTGTTTATGAAAGTTTGGTAAAGTGTTGGGAGATCATGTATACTATTAGGAGCTAAGCTTTTAAACCATTTCTTAGGTTCTCTGCCTAGGCTTTGGGCAAACATTCTCATCTCTATGGTTTCATATTCTAATTCCATGTAGTCAAAAGCATCACTTATTCTATCTACATGTTGTTGGGCAGTAGTAGCCTTGGTTCTGGTGAAGTGTGGGATTCGAGATTGGTAATAATTTTGCAAAGGTACCAAAGGCAGTGGTAACACTAAAGGTGCATACCAAGCTGCCATGATGGGAGCTAATGGTAGATTTATAGTATGAGGGTTTGTAGTATGGGATGAGGTGATTTGTACAGTGGTGGTCTGAATGGGTATGGCGGAGGTACTTGGACTTGTGGACTGATTCTGAGCAGATTTGGGGTGATAAGAGCCAAAGTGGTGGAGAATCTGAAAATCAGGAGGTGTAGTGGGTGAGGCTTCTCTGCTAGGACTCTGCTGCAAATCTAAGGGCTCAAGATCGTTAAGGTTGATTTTACTTTGTGCCTTGCTTCTAAAAAGGGCTTTTGTTGAACTCAAGTCAAACTGGGAATATTGCAAGGATGTAAGATGTTCAGGTACAGAGCTTGCTTTGTGGATGGTCCTATCAGTAGCTAAGTTACCAGTTTCAGAAGTTTTCCACAAAATCTTTTCTGGGTCATCAACTATGATAGGGGGATTTGGGTCTAGGTGAGATCTGGTATTAATTCTTCGTGAAGCCAGATTTCAAAGTCAAAGTTTAGAGAGGGTGATAGTTGTGATTGTTTTTGGATGATTTTCATCTCTAGGGGTTTCACTAATGTGAGTAAGGTGAAAACAAAATGAAGGCTAGTGGAGTTGCCAGGTGGATTTTCTTTGAGATTTATGGTCCACCACCAATACTGACAAAAAATATTTTTTAAGAAAACTCTTTTCTAGAAAAAGTTTTATGTGGAAACTTGCAAGAATGACTTTAGCACTCAGTGCCACAGTTTTCTACATTGTTGAGAAATCTATAGTTCTATTTGCAAGTTATTCTATTGATTTCCTATGTTTAAATTAATATTTCTGAATCTCTAAGTTGTACTTAGTTTGTCATTGATTTCAGAGGCTGCGTCATGAGTTTGTGTTTTTGGAAAGGCAAGTCAACGGGATAGTATGATTTATGGAATTTTTTATTTTTTTTATGGAGTATTAGGCCTACTAGAGGCTAGTGGATTCTCCAGGTGGATGTTTTGTTGTTTTTAGAGATATGTGCTTATGGTCCACCACCAATAACTGAGAAAAAGCCAATCTAGGGATGTTTTTTGGGGTTTTATGAGTTTTTATATGCAGCCTAGTTTGTAAGAGTGTTCTAAACCTGATTCATCACTTAGCTAAGGTGGTGAAGCAAAAAGAGTTTACTCTAAATGATTTATAGGTTGTTTGTCTGATTTATATTTTGAAGGACTAATGAGTCTACAAGAGTTTGCTAGATTGTCATGTACTTAGTAGGTCCCACTGTGATCACCATTATGTTAGGGTGGAAATGAGGTGGCTGATTCACCAGATATTCTTGAAGACAAAGGATTTTTGGTGTCCTAAGGTGTACTTAGATTGTCACTAACTCAGAAAAGTCCCACCGTGATCACCATTAAGCGTGAGCGATGGGGTAAGTTGACAAGATAGTCTTTTTAAGGGATGTTGAAATTTTTACGTAAGTCTAAGTTTCTTTATTCACTCAGAGTCCCACCGTGATCACCATTATGTTAGGGTCTCGTGATTTGGAAAATTGGAAAGCCAAATGATAGGGTAACATCAAACCAACTTTGGAGCCCTAGGACCTAGCCTTCCTAGACTCAGAGAGGGCTCTCTCTATTTATGCAAAGAATGTAAACTTGTTTGCTTTCTATGTATTTGATTTTAGGCTAGTTGTTAAGTATTTTTTGGTTTGTTTTAGGTTTTCTGAGGGAGAACTGATCAAAGGATAAATAGATAAAAATATTGTTAGATCAACTGGGCTATGGGGTTGAAAAGGTCGAGACTGTCTCAAATGGTGAACAAGGTATATCACATGGCCGATTTGGTCGAGATAAATGGATTCTTTGGGTGTAAGTGAAATTAGATGGACACTAAGTTTGTGAAAGACAAAGAGGTTTTAAGCATAAATAGTTTTACAACAAAAATTCATGTGGTAGGGCTAACCATTAATCACTATAAATGAAACTCAAACTGATAGATGCATAAAATAAACATTTAGGTGATACATAGAAGTATAAGACCCTCTAACATTGGGAAAATCACCTTTAGACTTTTGTGAAAACAAATAAGACAAAAAAACAACTCAATATATGAAGAGGGAACTCCTAAACATCATATTTTGAGCTATCGGGAACATTTAAATAAGACTACAGAGCATGGGCAAAGGGAAAGATCGAAACAAGACCTCTTTGGCTTAACTAGACAACCAATACTTCAAAGAGAGATTTCAGTGATGGAGTTTTGGTTAGCTATGAGTAAGCAGTGAATATCGTGAATCATACTAGATAGCATACATAATAACCATTAATGAAATTGATAACAAGTTCTTAGGGTATCAAAGAGCAGTAAAGAATTCTTTGACATAACCAAGAAAGAAGAAAAACATAGAAGCTCTAATGAATCAGGAAACTTGAGGTGCCTCCATGGGCATGTCTCAAATATATTCTTTACTGACCTACAACAAGAAAGATGCATGAAAACATGTATGATAAACTAAGGAAACACAACAGATAAGGAACACAATACCATTCACCAAGCCATGGAATCCTACAAATAGTCCTTCTCCACCATCCAAGTCAAACAAGAAATCATCCACTTCATGAGACAAAGTATTTATTCAAAGCTTGTAATACTATGTATTGCTCTATAACATCAAGTTCATCCTCTTGTTACAATGAAATATCTTGGAATATATAGGCCAAAGAGAAAGAAACTATCCTAGAGCATCTAGAAGGCCATTGGCCTAATACAAATATCTGATTTTGTCCTTGAGGCTTTGTAAAGCCCAAGGCACAAAATATCTTCCAAAATATCTTTTTAAGCTAATAGTAGAAATAAAATTTACTTTTAATCACTGTTATGGAGATAAAAATAGCTAAGCACACATTTGGATGAGCATATTCAGAAAACTGCTTTTTTAGCCAAAATGCTACAGGAACATACTAGCAGAAAGAAGCCTGTTTTGCAGACAACTTTTGAGGGACCTCCCGATGTCAAAACGAGGCTTGTAATAGCTCGTTCGAAAGCCCTAGATGTATAGTTTCTAGAACTACTTGATTTTTCCCAAACTGATCCATGTAAGTCTGTCAAAAGGTGGACTGAGTGAAAACACCCAGGGAGGTCTCATCTACTGATATGTGAGGCAGAAAGGTGATTTTTGACAGATTTTTACCTCTTTGGGGGACCAAAACACCTCCTTTGGATCTGAAAATTTGTGAGTATCTGCCCCCAAATTTATTCCATCCAAAAATATGACTTTCATGAGATGAGGATGCTCCTAGCACCCATGGTAGTGCCTAGAAAAATGTGCAATTAGGGCCAAAAAACACAAAAAACAAAATCATGTCAAAATTTGCTCAATTTTGGTGAGAAAGCCCCTTATGGGTTCTTAGAATCATGCAAGGAAGCTGAGGCAAATATTTCAAGCCTAGATATGCCTTTCTCCACTTTTTCTACCGGGCGCCTCTTTCGGGTAGTTTTGAGCCTTTCTTGAGCAAGTTTGAGCTTTCTTCGAGCAAATTGGTTCAATTTCTTGTAGTGCCCGGTCATCTTCCTTTGCAGATCCAAGTCTCTATTTGCTTTCTCTAATTTATCCTCAAAATTATTGTTGGATCTTTCAAGCCATTATCATTTTCTATTTCTTGGGCGAGAAATTGTGTGAGAGGATAAGATCGAACAAGGCCTGTTTCTTCTTCCTTCTTTTTCTCCAAAGTGTTCCTGAGACCTATAGTCCTAGGAATTTTTCTTATTGGCTGCTCTTCTTCTTCAGTATCATCAAATTCACCCATATACTCTTCAAGCTTGACTTGTGCTTTGTAGGCTTCCCTTTGGTATTTGAAAGCCCGGGCCTCATAAACTTCCATTTGACCACTCATTTGTTTATTTTGCATTTGTAGAACATGTATGAGGTCCTTTGACCTTTCTAGATCAGCTTCTGAGTCATGAATTTGGGATTCTCTGTTTATCAAAAGAGACTCAAGAATTCTAGCCTCATCATCTCCAGCATCACTGTCTATTTGTATGATGTCAAACTCCATTTCCTTTTCATGAATACTCTCTTGTTGTTCAACTTTTTATTTACCCTTGCTTTGGGTAGAATTCTTTGATCTTTTTCTCTTTGGAAATTCAACAATACTCTTCTTAGGAAATTTTCCTCTACTCCTTAGCGCTCTTGTGACATTGCTAGTCACTGCTATAGTGATTTTCTTCTTTGTGGATTTGGTGTTTTTAGGCTTCATCACTTTTGGAGGAAGAGCCATGGCCCCTTGCCTAGGAGAGGCAGCTAGCACATGCTCTTGGCTGTGTTGAGGAGGAGAGAGAGGAGGTTTCATTACTTGCACTTGCTCAACTTGGTCCTTTACCCTGCTACCTCCATCATCAACTGTTTTGTTGCCCTGCTCACTGTTTTGAGTTTGTTTGGGGCTGCCAGATTCACCTTTATCACTGTTTTGAACCTCTTGACATATGTTGCCTTCAACCTCATCAGTGATTTTTAGAAGATGTTCTTTAGGGCTGTCAGCTTCATCATCCATTTCTGCTGCTTGACCATCTTTACTGTCTACCTGTAGACTACCTTGTTTACCCTCATTACTATTTTGAGTTTTTTGAGGGTTGCTTTCATTAGGAATGTCTTTATTGGGACTTTGCATGCTGTCACCTCCTTCACTATTCTCCTTATATTCTATGTGTGGGCTGCCATCATGATCACTGCTTTGCTGGGAGGTGCTTTTTTCACTGTCCCTTTGATTGGTTTCTTGACTTTGTTTAGGACTGTGGTGTTCCTCATCGCTGCTTTGAACATTTTCCTTTTGCTCTTCATCACCACTAGCTTGCTGCTCTTCATCATCACTACTTTGTACCTCTTCCTCCTCACTGTTTCCTTGCTCATTTTCACTTCTTTTTTTAGGGCTGCTGGGCTCTTCATCCTCACTAATTTTCTGATCATGGTCACTGCCTTGTTTGTCTTCATCATCACTAATTTGCTGAGTGCGACTGATTTCCTTATCCCTTGGTGAGTTTTATTCACCATCACTAGTTTGCTGCTCATGGTCACTGCCCTGTAACTTGTCACTTGGTTCATGTTCACTACTTTTCTGGGTGTCCCAATGTTCTTCATCATCACTAACCTCATGCCTTCTGTTGTGCATATCAGCCCTTCGACCTAAATTTTTGGCCTACCGCCCCATATAAACCTTTCAAAACTGCTACCGTGGCAAAAAATCCCCATATCCTACACATCGTACCCCTTTCTGCCCGCAAAATACACTACATAAAGGCTAAAATCCATATTTGGAAATATTATCGAGCCTAGCCCCTTAGCCTTAGCCCCCTTTGTTTCATCCCCCCATGTGACTCGGGTGCAAGACTGGGCGGCAAGCAGAAAAGAGCTAATCGTTCAAAGTTTCGGGGGCATTTGTGACCGTCCGATCAAATCCAATCGACAGAGCGGAGCTGGTTTTCTATGGTGGTCCCCGCACCTTTGAAACTGGTGGTTTCATTCCACACCACTTTTTCCGTGACGGTGGTTTTCCACAAAACCCAACTATTCCATTGAATGTGCACCGCGTGTCTTTTGTACGGGCCCGAAAACCGCCCATTTCGCGCATTATCCTCCGGACGAAAGTCGGGTAGCGGAATAAATGGTGACAATTGGATCTCAGGGCCTCCATCCGATGTCCATCATGCCTTGAATATGCATGCGCTTTACCACAAGCCTCCGCTCTCCCCGTGCATTAAATTTCGGCCAAAGGATGTGCAGCGGAATCATCGTCAACCGTCTGATCTTGCGTCCTCCATCCAACGGTGACTATCTTCCAAAGCTGATCGCGCTTTAACCTATGTCCATTGTGTCCCTGGCCCACCTTTGATTGCCCTTCGGCTCAGATTATTGGTATACACACTGGTTGACCAGACCCACCTCCACGTCGTCCTCTCCGATTGACCTTTCGTACACCTACATGTCATCTATTTCCCCTTCCGCCATTTATATAAATATATTTCATTCACACGCCATATTTTAGCGTTTTGTGTTATAAACCTCCGTCAACCCATTCTTCATAGGTCCTCTGCGTTTTCACCACCATCCTGTGTACTGCCACCATTTTTGTCACGACGCTTCGTCCCACGGCCACCCCCATTGCATACCCATCACAGAGTCTGGTTTCTTTTAACGAGTTTGTGGATTTTTGCAGGTGTTTGGTGCTGAAGAACCATCGTAATCTGGGGTTTACATCACAAAGGATGAGTGCATTTCAAAGTTCTATTCATCAGATGTTGGATACTGAAGCAGAGATCCGAGAAAATATCATTGACAAGACTTTTATTTAATGAAGCAAGGCTGAAATTTATCAAACCCCTCAAAGCAATTCAAAAGATGGACCCTGGTAGCTGAAGACATTAATTTCATAACAAAGAATATCAATTAGAGATCAAGGAATTCAATGGTTGGAACCAGAGATTTCAAAAGTTGGTTTAACATCCAGAAGGCTCGAGTACAAGTGCAAAGAAATCAGATCCTCCAGGGTGCTCTTCAATAGATTTCTCTCGGAAAAGTACAGAATGTTTCATATTTTATTCCTCATGTTTTGTCTCCAGAAAAACCTACTCCTACTGCATTTATTTTATGGAGCAACCACAGAGTACGTTCAGCACTACAGCGCCGTCAAGTAGTATGGGCAGGCATCTTTCCGTCATTTTGTTCAAATTAAGCAATTTAATGTTTTCACCTAACCCCCATTCTCTAGAGTTTTCTACCTCTTCTATAAAACCGAAGAAGAAATACATTGTAAGGGTTCCAGATTTCTATCAGCAAACTGTGCAGTGAAAGGCTTTGTATACATCTTGTAAAGTTTTTGTATGAAGGCTCAGAGAACGTAGGGTCTCAGTGAGGAGGAGTTATAACTGTAATGAGGATTCTGGTCTTTGGTATCCCACAGTATGTAATATTTTCTTATGTGTTAATATAATATCTCATTTCATTGCATTTATCTTCTTGTATCATGTTCTAGAATGTGAGTGGCTCACTGATCTTAAGTAAGGATTCATCCTAGTTGGTGCCCATACTTGGATTAGTCAAGTGCTTTAAATAGGCCTAGTCATGATATACTGTTCCATGTTCATGTCATTCATATTTTTTGCTATATTAGTTACTTGAGGAAGGTGCTTTTAAAATGCCATTTTCATGTATGGATTCTTAGTTGGATAAGCCCATATGTGGTTCTGTTGTGTATCTGGGTATCAGTCTCATGTTAACTAGTATCTCCTTCATCTTTTCCTCACTGCATCCACTTTCTAATATTTGATTTCTGTGGCATACTATTTGAACCAGCCCTCTTTGCAGTAAGTTGTCTCTTAACTGTCTGATGCTTTTGTATTGGAGTTTTGCATGTTGTTCCTACATTATTCTTATCTTTGTATCAGCTTCTGATAGAGTTTGGTTCCATTTGAACTAATTTCCTGGCTTTACAAGAGATAGTAAGAGAGCTTTTGGATTGACTACCCAAGATATATTATGAGCTCCTTGCTATGCTAATATTTCCTAGGCACTGGTCTATAGCAACTCTAGGCTGTCTCTGGGGTAGACAATAATTGTTGACAACATCTTTCTGGTGCTGTTGCCGGGGAATAATTTGAGAATATCAGTTTCCCTGGGCCTCGACAAATCATATTCACTCTCTAATCAGGTGAGCACAGAGAGTTGAAGAGTTGTATATCTCTCACCTTGGTGACTCCACTGTTCTTTATTTGATAAATCTATTGGTAGTCCTGGCTCCTCGAAAGCCACATTTGAGGTCAGATTCCTCTAAGTTAAATATATCCTCTGTATCTGACCCAGAGAAGATTATTCATAGAAGAAGTTGGAGATAAAGACAGTCAGTTCGTGCTGAAAACCCTGAATATTCTGTAGAAGACTTCCCATCATCCTCTTCTCAAGAAGTTCCAGGAGAAAACCCTAATTTCATTGAAGAAAATCCTGAATATTTCTTGGATAGCCCACCAAGGGGAAGTGCTAGAGCTAAAGTGAACTTTCATCCTACCCCTGAGGTTGAGGAAGTTAAAGAAGTTACAGAAGTAGCTCCTATTAATCGTGAACTATTCCCATCTACGCCTCAGGCTTCTGTGCAATTTATTCCCATTGTTATACATACTCCACTTCCTCCTCCTCCTCTTCCTTCATTTGTACATCAAATTGCTGCACAACCCCCACCTCCTCCAATGGCTAATGTTCCAACTTTCCTATTGAAAAAATATGCTCCACTGGCCTTACCCCAAGTGCTAAATGATATGCCACAGGATTATTTGAAGATTATACCTAGATTTAATGGAGAAAATGAAATTGATGCTCAGAAACATCTTGAGACTTTCTGCTCTTTTGCAGAAAACTTAAATGTAGAACATTTGGATGTGGTCTTGAGATTGTTTGTGCAATCTTTGGAGGGTGAGGCCAGAAAATGGTTCAAGACTTTTGGAAACCGTTCAGTGACCACCTGGGATGACATGGAGAATATTTTTCTCAGGAAATGGGGAGAAAATGAAGACCATGGACAATGTCTTACTGAATTCAATACTCTTAAGAAGAAACATAATGAAGGAGTGTCAGAGTTTATCAAGAGATTTAATAAGTTATATCTAAATCTCCCTGCTGATATGAAGCCACATCAAAAAGCTACAAAAGTTGTTTTCATTGCAGACTTTGATTCAGATTTCGGTTTCTCTCTCAGAGAGAGAAAGCCTACCACCCTAGATGATGCTCAGTCAGATGCTCTTGAATTGGAAGCGAACTTTGCTTCCTCTGGAAAATTAAAAGGGAAGGCTGAACAGGATGTTAGAATGAAGGGAAAAGAAGAATTATCCACCTCCAACCAGGATAAGGATTCAGATAAAATGGAGGAATAAGAAAAATGATAAAGAATATGGTCAATATTGAATTAGAGGCAAAGAACCCAGCTCCCAAGAATTTTTATAATGCTCCAAACAGAGGATACAATCCCCAGTATAAGAGACCACCATTGCAAATATTGCCAAGGGAAGCAAAGGAGTAGCAAGATCAGGTACCACATCCCTTGTACCTGGAAGGTCCAGCAGATGACTCCACTAAAGATGCTACTTATGAACTAGAAGATTCAAATCTTTCTTTCTCAAACAATGATAAAATGGAATGCCCATTGCAAGAAGAAGAAGAAGAAGCAAAGATTGATCATTATTGTAAGCAATTTGTTGATTTCATGCAAGCACAATTGAATGTAAAATATGATCTCATATCTTCAAGGAAGAGGACCCGGACTCAAGATCAAGAAGAAGAGCCCCCTCAAAAGGAAGCACCTGCTCAGAAGGAATCAGCAACAAAGAGAAACACAAAAAAAGTTAAGAGTCCTCTAAATACTCCCTTGCAGCCTAATGTCCAGATTCCTTCTTCTTCAAAAGTAGTCATTCCTCCTAATGATAAATCTGTGTCAAAAGAAATTAAATTTTCAGCTGAAAATAAAGAGTCAAAAGAAGTTGTGATAGAAAAGCCCCCTCCTGCTTTTAGTTTGAAAAAAGAACTTGAGAAAATTAAAATTCCAGTCCCCTTGACCGAGCTGCTAAAACAACCTGCATATCAGTCTCAAGTTACTTCTTTTATGCTCCCTCCTGAAATATCAATTGGGCCTGATAGTTTAAACCTTCAAGAAGAAAGACCCATGGTAGTCTTTGGCCCACATGTTGAGGAAGTAGATCCTTCTACTCCTCCTTTTTATGTGTCTCTAGTTATTCATGACCTGTTGTTACACAACTGCATGCTAGATTCCGGGGCTTCCCATAATCTTATGCCTCTGTCTGTCATGGAACAACTAGGACTGCAAATTACAAGACCATATAAAGGCCTGTACTCATTTGATTCCAAAAGAGTCAAATGCTTGGGGATGATTAAAGATTTAGTGGTCAATTTGGCCCAAATTCTAGCAAAGAGTGTGGTCATGGACATTGTGGTGGCTGATATCCCAACCCGCTTTGGCATGTTGCTGTCAAGGTCCTGGGGTACAAAAATTGGTGGGTCAATTAAGCTGGATTTAACATATGCTACCATCCCAGTTTTTGGTGGACAGGAGAGGAGGTTATATAGAGAGACTAAATTTGTCAAGGTAGTTACTAAGGCTGATAACTCTGAAAATTCACCAGTCTATAGTAAAGAAGGAGATTTTTCATGCTTTATGCTAGAAGAAGATCAAAATTCTGTGCATGAATCCTCCTTCAAAATTAAGGATGAGCAGCCTTCAGAAAATTATGAAGCTGGGATCTGGACTTTACATTTTTGATGGGCCAAATTCAAGAGAAGGAAATGGAGCTGGGGTGTTATTAATATCTCCTACAGGGAAATGGGTCCCACTGTCCTTTAAATTAGAATATGAGGCTACCAATAATGTAGTTGAATATGAAGCACTTTTATTGGGATTGAAAATAGCTAGAAACATGGGCATACAAAGTTTGAAAGTCATGGGAGACTCAGAGCTGGTGGTCAGACAAGTCAGAAATCAATGCCAAACCAAGCATCCTTGCCTGAGAGCCTACAGGAATGAAATATGGGACATGGTGGAGAATTTCTTCTCAGCATTCAGCATACAGTTCATGCCCTGGGAGCAGAATAGAATGGCAGATTCTCTTGCTATGGCTACTAGTACATTCCGCCTTCCACAGAATCCTCTCTTGAGGTATGAAATTGAAGTACGATACAGGCCATCAATCCCAGATAATGTTAAACATTGGCAGGTATTTGAAGATGATGAGCAGATGAAGAGATTCTTGGAGACAGTGGGATAATTCTCCAATATGGAGATTGATGATAATGAAGAATAGGAAGCTAAAAATGTTGTAGAAAACAAATGGGAAGAAAAAATAGCAGGCAATAAAGTGCTGCAGCTAAAAGGAAATATCATACCTAGAGGATTGGTGCCTCTAGAAAGATTGTTTGATAAAAACAATGTTCCATTACAACACAGTAAAACAATAGAAGAAGAACAAGTGTAAGATTTAAATCTGGGTACTTATGCTAATCCCAAAATTGTCAAATTATCCAAAAAGGTCCCAGAAGAATATAAAGAGAAATATCTAAAATTATTTCAGTTATATAAGGATGTATTTGCATGGTCTTATCAGGACCTAAAAACTTTTGATGTTAATATAATGCAGCATAAAATTCCTCTGAAAGAAGATGCAAAACCATATAAGCAGAAGCTCAGACAGATAAATCCTCTGCTGCTTCCCTCTATTGAAAAATAAATCAAGAAGCTACTGAAGGCCAAAATAATTGTACCATTGAGGTACTCAGAATGGGTAGCAAACCTTGTTCCTGTTCAAAATAAAAATGGAGAAATAAGATTATGTGTGGATTTCAGGAATTTAAATAAAGCATCTTTAAAAGATAATTATCCACTACCTAAGATGGACCACATTTTGCAGAAAGTGGTCAGAGCCTCCAGAATGTCAATGATGGATGGGTTTTCTGGTTATAATCAGGTAGTTGTGTTCCCAGAGGATCAGAAGAAAACTGCATTTACAACACCATGGGGAACATTTATGTATGCCAGGATGCCATTTGGATTAATTAATGCAGGAGCTACTTTTCAGAGGGCAATGGACATAGCCTTTGTTGGAGAGTAGGAAAAGTTTCTGGTGGTATATCTGGATGATATCACAGTATTTTCAAAGGATGATACTAAACACATTTAGCACTTGCAGAGAACCTTTGAAAAATGTAGAAGGTATGGTCTTTCCCTCAACCCTCAAAAATCTTTATTTGCATTAGATGAGGGAAAACTCTTAGGGCACATCGTGACTAAAGATGGTGTGAAAATAGACCCTAAGAGAGTTGAAGTCATAAATGGTATCCCTTTACCCAGGAATAAGAAAGAAGTACAGGTGTTTCTAGGACGAATTAATTTTCTGAGAAGATTTATTCCTAACTATGCTGAGATAGTTAGGCATATAACTGATATGCTTAAAAAGAACAGTGAGGTGAAATGGTCCCAAGAATCCAGAGATGCATTCACAAGGATAAAACACGCGTTTGCTGAAGCTCCTGTGCTAGCTGGGCCAGATTATACAAAGCCATTTATAATATTCTCATTTGCTTCACCCCATACAGTAGCAGGAGTCTTATTACAGAAAAATGAAGAGGGATATGAGCAGCCCATAGCCTTTTTCAGTCAGGTATTACATGATGCAGAATTGAAATACAATATATTGGAGAAGTAGGCATATGCCCTAGTGAAATCCCTCAAGGCTTTTAGAATGTATGTTTTGCAGTCTCACATCACTGCCTATGTCCCTACAGCATATGTCAAAGATATCCTCGTTCAAGGAGATAGTGAAGGCAAAAGAGGAAGATGGATTGCAAAAATACAGGAATATGATTTAGACATAAGGCCCACTAAGTTGGTTAAAGGGAAGGGGCTAGCCAAAATTTTGTCTGAATCAAATCATCAGGCTCTAGGCATAAAATTTTCCATGATAGCAAATGAAGAGTCTGAAAAAGGAGAAGAACAACAAGGGCTAGAGATGGCCACTCAGAAGATACATATAAAATATCTCACTAGTCCTTGGTACAAAGAAATAGTTGAATACCTCTTAACGCTCAACTGTCCTCCAAGTTTTGATAAGGTAAAATACAAAGCTGTAAGAATGAAATCACAAAAATACATAGTTGCTAATGGGCAGCTATATTGGAGAGATCCTTCGGGTATATTACTATTATGCCTTATAGAAAATGAAGTAGAAAATATAATGATAGAATTTCATGAAGGAATCTGTGGAGGACATTACAGTTGGAGGGCTACAGCCCATAAAATCCTGAAGGCTGGTTTTTATTGGCCTAAATTATTTGGAGATGTTTTTAATTGGGTTAGAGCATGTGATAAGTGTCAAAAATTTGCTGAGAGACAAAAGCTTCCTGCTTTGCCCCTAATTCCAGTTCATGTAAATAAACCATTCCAGCAATGGGGATTATATTTTATTGGAGAAATACATCCCCATTCAAGTGGCCAACACAAATGGATATTAACAGCTACATATTACTTTACAAAATGGGTGGAAGCCATACCTGCGAGAAATGATACAGATGCTATAATCATCAAATTCATGGAAGAGAACATCATATCCAGGTTTGGCTGTCCAGCTAGGATTGTAATTGATAATGCACAGGCCTTCAAGTCCAATAAATTTGTAAATTTCTGCCAGCAATATAATATTGCATTAAATCACTCCACAGCTTACTATCCATAGGGGAAATGGCTCATGGGCAGAATCTTCCAACAAAACTTTGGTGAGGGCCTTGAAGAAGACAATTAATGAGAATCAAAAGAATTGGGATGCCCAATTGAAATTTGCTCTGTGGGCGAATAGAGTAACCAGCAAGAGAGCAACTGGGAAATCTCCTTATGAACTGGTATATGGGCGAGCAGCTATGTTTCCTGTGCAATTGTCTTTGCCAGTGGCACATTTCATGCAAGAAAGTAAGGAAGAAACAGATGACATGGTCAGAAGAATTAACCAACTGGTAGAATTGGAGGAAACACGGAGCCAAGTGAATAAGAGATTAGCGGAGTATCAGGAGAAAATGAAAAACATCTTTGATCAGCATGCAAAAGACAGGAAATTTCAAATTGGTGATCTGGTTCTCATATGGGATATCCGGAGAGCTGAAAAGGGCAAGCATGCTAAATTTGATCCACTTTGGTTTGGCCCATTTAAAATTATGGGATAGGGAGGTAATAACACGTTTACATTGGAGAATTTACAGGGTGATTTGCTGGATGCCCCTGTGAATGGCCAATTTCTCAAGCCCTATTTTCAGTTTTGATGCAGGCTTAGATGGCTTTTTGTACCATATTGTGTATAAGTCTTGTTTCAGTTTTTGTTTTGACAGGGAATATGTACCGAAAAATTATCAGAAGAAATGCAAAGGGATTGAAGCACAGAGTTCACATACAGGATGGTTTGAGGTCTGTGTGTTCTTGACATGTCCATGGATGAACATGCCATCCCCAGATGGAGCTGATGTTGTGCATATCATCCCTTTGACCTAAATTTTTGGCCTACCACCCCATATAAACCTTTCAAAACTGCTACCGTGGCCAAAAACCCCCATATCCTACACATTGTCCCCCTTTCCGCCCGCAAAATACAGTACATAAAGGCTAAAATCCATATTTGGAAATATTATCGGGCCTATCCCCTCAGCCTTAGCCCCCTTTATTTCATCCCCCCTTGTGACTCGGGTGCAAGACCAGGCGCCAAGCGGAAAAGAGCTAATTGTTCAAAGTTTCGGGGGCATTTGTGATCGTCCGATCAAATCCAATCGACGGAGCGGAGCTGGTTTTCTATGGTGGTCCCCGTGCCTTTGAAACCAGTGGTTTCATTCCACACCAATTTTTCCGTGACGATGGTTTTCCGCAAAACCCAGCGATTCCATTGAATGTGCACCGCGTGTCTTTTGTACGGGCCCGAAAACCGCCCATTTCCCGCATTATCCTCCAGAAGAAATTCGGGTAGTGGAATAAATGGTGACCGTTGGATCTTGGGGCCTCCATCCGACAGCCATCGTGCCTCGAAGATGCACACGCTTTACCTCAAGCCTCCGCTCTCCCCGCGCATCAAATTTCGGCCAAAGGATGTGCAGCGGAATCATCGTCAATCGTCCGATCCTGCGTCCTCCATCCAACGGTGACTATCTTCCAAAGCTGCTCGCACTTTAACCTACATCCATCACATCCCTGGCCCACCTTTGATTGCCCTCCGGCTCAGATTATTGGTATACACACTGGTTGACCAGAATCGCCTCCACGTCGTCCACTCCGATTGACCTTTCGTACACCTACGTGTCATCTATTTCCCCTTCCGCCATTTATATAAATATATTTCATTCACACGCCATATTTTAGCGTTTTGTGTTATAAACCTCCGTCAACCCATTCTTCACAGTTCCTCTGCATTTTCACCACCATTCGGTGTACCGCCACCATTGTTGTCACGACGCTTCGTCACACGGCCACCCCCATTGCATACCCATCACAGAGTTTGGTTTCTTTTAATGAGTTTGTGGATTTTTTCAAGTGTTTGGTGCTAAAGAACCATCGTAATCTGGGGTTTACATCACAGAGGACGAGTGCATTTCAAATTTCTGTTCAGCAGGTGCTGGATAATGAAGCAGAGATCCGAGAAAATATCGTTGACAAGACTTTTATTTAATGAAGCAAGGCTGAAATTTATCAAACCCCTCAGAGCAATTCAAAAGATAGACCCTGGCAGCTGAAGACATTAATTTCATAACAAAGAATATCAATTAGAGAGCAAGGAATTCAATGGTTGGAACCAGAGATTTAAAAAGTCGATTTATCATCCAGAAGGCTCGAGTACAAGTGCAAAGAAATCAGATCCTCCAGGGTGCTCTTCAATAGATTTCTCTCGGAAAAGTACAAAATGTTTCATATTTTATTCCTCGTGTTTTGTCTCCAGAAAAATCTACTCCTAATGCATTTATTTTATGGAGCAACCACAGAGTACGTTCAGCACTACAGCACCGTCAAGTAGTATGGGCAGGCATCCTTCCGTCATTTTGTTCAAATTAAGCAATTTAATGTTTTCACCTAACCCCCATTCTCTATAGTTTTCTACCTCTTCTATAAAACCGAAGAAGAAAGACATTGTAAGGGTTCCATATTTCTATCAGCAAATTGTGCAGTGAAAGGCTTTGTATACATCTTGTAAAGTTTTTGTATGAAGGCTCAGAGCCCGTAGGGTCTCAGTGAGGAGGAGTTATAACTGTAATGAGGATTCTGGTCTTTGGTATCCCACAGTATGTAATCTTTTCTTATATGTTAATATAATATCTCATTTCATTGCATTTATCTTCTTGTATCATGTTCTAGAATGCGAGTGGCTCACTGATCTTAAGTAAGGATTCATCCTAGTTGGTGCCCATACTTGGATTAGTCAAGTGCTTTAAATAGGCCTAGTCATGATATATTGTTCCATGTTCATGTCATTCATATTTTTTGCTATATTAGTTACTTGAGGAGGGTGCTTTTAAAACGCCATTGTCATGTATGGATTCTTAGTTGGATAAGCCCATATGTGGTTCTGTTGTGTATCTGGGTATCAGCCTCATGTTAACTAGTATCTCCTTCATGTTTTCCTCACTGCATCCACTTTTTGATATTTGATTTCTGTGGCATACTATTTGAACCAGCCCTCTTTGCAGTAAGCTGTCTCTTAACTGTCTGATGCTTTTGTATTGGAGTTTTGCATGCTGTTCCTACATTATTATGATCTTTGTATCAACTTCTGAGAGAGTTTGGTTCCATTTGAACTAATTTCCTGGTTTTACAAGAGATAGTCAGAGAGCTTTTGGATTGACTACCCAAGATATATTATGAGCTCCTTGCTATGCTAAGATGTCCTAGGCACTGGTCTATAGCAGCTCTAGGCTGTCTCTGGGGTAGACAATAATTGTCGACAACACCTTCTTTCAAAATACTTCTCTTTTTCACTATAAATCATGAGAGATGTTTTCCTTTGAGGAGTATTTTGACTTGATGGAGGAGAGACATAGTGAGTGGAGGGTGAGGAGGATATCTGAGATGGGCCATGAGATGAAGAGGCAGTGACAAAATCTAGATGAGAAATGAAAGTCTCCCAAGACACTCCTTTCTTTTCAAGTTGGTGAAGGATGATGATTTTGATGAGAGAATGATGGAAGAGACTAGCTTTTTGCTGAGCAGGAGGTCTCTTTTGAACAAGGGAGGACATTTTTCTATGCTTTTACAGAGGAATAAAGGTAGGTTCATCAACTAAGTTCTTGTGAAATGCTTGATAAGCCTAATGTGATAGGAATAAATCTGGGAAAACCTCCCTTCACATGTGAAATACTTCATGATGACTCTCATAAGGGGGGCATAGCTTCTCAATAAGTGAGAAAAAAGGAAATATAGCTTGGCAAGCATCCTGATGGTCTGTTTTTAAGAAAGGTTTATAGTGATTCAGATCTAGGTATGTTTGTTTGAACCACTTTTCTCCTATATAGGGGATCTTAGTTGCTTTGGAGACAACCCTAGGAGTGAGTTTAAAATCCAGACCTACTAGGTGGACATGTTTTCCTTGCAGCCTCAAGGCGAAAAATTGTGTTAAGGGAGGGTAATTGGTGACCCCCTGGACTTTTTGGAAAAAATCAATGCAACGCACCTCATGGAAGTTAAAAATAATTGAAGGGGATTCATTTACTTCCTGAGTTGTAACAGGCTCAAATATTTTGTGAAATGCACCCTTGCTGAATTTCTTTGGAGGCATAGCTTTGTTTTAGGCTTTCTTTCACTCTTTACCAAAACAGGCCTTCAAAATGAAAAAAATATAACTCTCCTTTGAGCACTGTTTTTCTCTTTTAAAACTATGTTAGGATTTTTTTACCAAAACAAGCCTTTTCAACTGATATCAATTCTTATCCCAAAAACTAGGATTTTTCACTTTACTCAACAAGCAGGCCCTTTATAGCCAAACAATAAACCCTCTTTCACCAATCGCTGTCTTGTTGTATTTTAGCAAGCATGGTGGTTTCTAGAGAAACTGTGTTTTTTTGCCTTTCTTAGACTATGTTTTTTTCTTAGCCAAATTGACTCTTAAAACCCTTCAAACTCAAGAACTTAGGTGATAAAAACTGTAAATACCTATTGGAAAATGTGTTGGCTGCTTTTGGAGACAATTTCACTGTGAAAAAATCAATTTGAGGTGAAAAGGAGGTTTTTTGAGAGGCGCTAGGCTCCTGCGCACAGGTGCGTAGCACCTGCACTCTGTGTTGAATGTTGTCGGGTCGGGCAGTGGGTGCCCGTTGAATGCCGGTGTGTGTTGGGTTGGAAGGAGTTAACAGGCGTGTCACGCCACTCTACAGGCACATCGTGCCCGATGCAAAAACCTTCTGTGAGCACCTACAGGCACGTCGCGTCCTGCTACAGGTGCGTCGTGTCCTGAAAACTTTGCAATCTACTCATTCAGGGTTTGAAAGAACATTTTTTCTTTTGCTTCTTTGTACAAAGGAAAGTGAACCTTATCTTCGACAACTTTTATAGCTCCTTTTTAAAATGGTTTTTGAATGTTTTTCCCTCCTTGTGTTGACTTCTCACTTTTTTTCCTTTGTGTTTGTCATCAAACTGAAAACTTGCTTAAAACACAGTATCTCTCCTTTTTGTCAAACAAACTTTATCCTTTGTTGATTTTCCCTCTACTCATCTCTGGGAGGAGGCATAAAAATGTGTTTCTACCCCCCTTGCTTTGAATAGACCACTAGACATTCTTGAATACCTTTAAATAAACTGACCCTATACTCATATGACATTTTGGAGGACGTCATCTGTTTGACAAACTGCATGGGCACCTTTTGATATATTAGGCTTTAAACCTTCTTATAGTTTTCTAAGGGCCTATCTCTGTTTTGTAAATTTTTTTTAAACAAACTAGCTTTGTAACTTCTCTTGTTTGTCATTTGCAAAATTTCCCTTTAGACAGGACTTCGCCCAACCTTTTTATCAATTGAAGAAGTTTCTCTTCAACCCTTGAACCTTGTAATTGTCATTTGATGGATGTACCAAGTGCAAAACTACTTGTTTTCTCTGTTGCTTTTTTAAATAGACCATTTAGGGGAAAAAATATGATCTTTCCAATTGTCACTCTTGAATATCCTTAAAAAACTATGGGCCCTCTGCTTATTTTTGTAGGAGGCCTATAAACACTGTGTTTTTTCCAACTCTTCCTATCATTTGAGGAATATTCTTGAACAAATTGTCTGTGGGACCTCAATGTTTGATAAATTTTATGGGTGATTTTTGATCTCTTTCAACCAACTGGAAAATTTCTATGCACAAACTGTTAGTGGCTCTTTTAGACAAACCATGTTTATCTTTCAAAAGGGATCCTGTGCTTGTCATTTAAGGGGGTTTCTTTAGGACTGTGAAGGGTGCCCATCCTTCTCTGGAAGGAGGTCTTTGATCTGTCAATGTTTACCTTTGAGGAAAGCTACTTGTTCCAAATCTAGGCCCTTTGAGACTGCCTTTACCCTCTACCTATCATTTAAAAAAGGCTTCCTACACACAGTCTTTGTGACCCTTCAGACCTACCATCAGGCCTCCTACTTTTTACTGATGGAGGTCCTTAGAACTGTAAAACTTCATTCAAGTCAAAACTGTGACAACTGTCTGCTTGTTTGAAAAATAAAAAATAGAAAGCAACAGTGAATGTTTGGTACTTATCCTTGATGAAATCATTTGAATCGGGACGCATTTTGCTTCATGAGGACCTGTCAGTAAATTACATCCTTTTTGCATAAAATTAGTGTGAATCTTCAAGATTAAATAAAGTGCTTTGTAAGTGGTGAGTGCTCACTATTATGCATCCTTGAAACAACTCTTTCTTTCCTTGAATGTATATTCATAATGTGTGGTGAACTTTTCTGTGACAGCCTTTCAAAGTTTAGTTCCTGATGAAGTATAAGAAGCAGTTGTCCTTCTTCTACTTTCACTGTGATGCCTAATTTGCTTTAAAGCCCTATTTTCTAGAAGACTATCACTGTTGACTGTACAAGGCTGATTTGTAGGGCTAGCCATAATTTGAATTTCTTCTGACTTCCATAGTAAACTGATAAAGCATGAAACTTTTCTCCTGAGGTGCTCCTTTTTTATTACACTCTGCTTAGTGTCATCAATCAGTACATCCCCGCAGAGATGTAAAAACAAATGCTTTTGAAGTTTGGAGGGCTTCTTTGATATTTCATGGGGATCATGCTTGATCTAAGCATATTTCTTCAGACAGGGAAACTCCTTCATTTCCTGATTTGAACATTCCCGAGCCTTGCTAGAAACAAAACAAATTGACCTCCTTGATGGTGCATGACCTAGGGATAGACAAGGGTTTTGGCTTTGGAAAATAACAAGACATGATGGCTGACTGATATTGAAGACAAAGTTTTTGGCTTAAAACAGTCTTGCCAAGGAATTTTCCCTAAAACACCATCACCTAGACCTACATACTTTGTCATGGATTTTGAATAGCTTCTTGGGCATGAGTAGGTTATAACATGAGAAAGTGATCAGTGAGAGAGAGGTAGAAACTTTGTTAAATGTTGGACAATGAGTTGCATGAAAAACAAAGGATTTTTATGGTAGAGAGGCAAACTTATAACAGCTATAGACATGGAGGCTTTGTTGAATTGTGATAGGTAGGGAAAATGACGGGTTTTTCTCATTACAGGCTGAAGGAGAGGGGTAGGAAGACAAAAATTTGTTTGAGGTGTTTTCTAGATGAAAAATTGACAGATATAGATTATATTCTTAGAAAACTCAGCGAAGGAATCTAGTCATCAAAATCGGTAAAAATACTGATGACTAACATAACATTAGGTTGTCAAAAGGCTCCTTCATCAAGTCATATTCTTTTAGGTCACCATCCTCGAAATCTACTTCAAAGACAACCCTCAAGTCAAGTGATACAAGTCATTGAAGTTTCCTCCTTAAGTCAACCTCAACAAGTCTTCAAGTTATCTCAAATCAAGACACAACACTTCAAACTCTCATGTTGCATGAATAACTATGGAAAACAACTATATATACAGGGCTATAGTTTTGCATTTATACCATAGAATTTTGGACATATTTGAAGTTTTAAACCATATATGCAGTTCATATCATGATCACAGGTTCGGTGTTGGAGGATAAGGGCTCGATCCTATTACAAAATTTGTATAACCATCTATGCTATGGTTCAGGTAACTTCCTTGCTATGATGTTACAACGAAACAATGCCTCGGTGTCAACATAGATCTACCTCAGAATCAATGTTATGTTATGATACTCAATGCTATGAAGATGCTCGATGATCTCAGTTATGATGCTCAGTGCTATTATGATGCTCGATGATCTCAATAATGATGCTCGGTGCTATGTTGATATCTAAAACTTGGTCAAGGTAATGAGGATGAAGTTTAGGTGAAAGAAAAGGATATCTCAGTGTCATGGAGATCTCGGTGCTAACACAGTGAAGGGATTACTTGATGCAGGAAGTGTATAGTCTAAAGGTCATGTTTGTATCATCTTAAATCAACTTAAGGAAGAATTTTCACTGCATTTTCCCCAAAGAGTGGGGTTTTTCACTGACATATGCCTACATCTTGCATCTTCTTCTATTTCTTCATTGGCATTAATATTGATGATAAGAAAAGATAAATTGAAAGAAACTAGAACAAATAATATTAACAAAACATCAGAAGATAATGTCATGATAAGAGAAATTTTTTAACTTCCATCTCCTTAAGTTCTCTAACATATAACAACCTCCATATCAAGGTGGATTCAATTTCATGTAATCCATATCAACTACTCGTATAATCCATACTCTCTATCATATCAAAGAGCTATAAATTGATGCTTATTTTCCACTAAGACCCTACAAACCCTATATTCTCCTTGCAAACCTTAGCCTCTATAACAAAAGAAACAAAGTTCTTACATAATTTAAAACGTCATGAATTTGAGAATTCCACCAATTCAATGACACTCCAAACAATTTTTTAGAAAAAACAAATCCTATCTCAAAAGACTCCATGTGTGGCATTGATCACCATGGTGTCACTCTTTAGTAAATATTTTTTGTTGGAATAACAAATATAATTTATTTTTATCCCTCCCCACATATTTCTCTCAAGGAATTGATTATGTTGGGCTATATCTTACACAATATTTCTAGTGGCCCCATGGTTCCATGACACACCTACAACATGTCATCCATAAAGGACACAAATTAAATGTTTCAGTCCCTCTCATAGTACATTAACACTCTCACCCAATCACTCAGCACACTATAGACCAACATGCCTTTCCTCACTATGAAAGTTTCCCTTTATTTTGAGAAGATTAGGAGTTGGAGGGTAAGCATGACGAGGGTGTCATTTTATCAATATGAGTCTCTCATAAGGATAAGCACTTTAATGAGAAAGAAAATGAAAATACTGACCACTCACTTCTTACCATTCCCACACCATAAAAAAACCCTAAAAATTTCATTCTTCAAATCTGTTGTGTAGTTTCCTAATGCCATTGAAGCAGAATCTCACAATTACTTGTGTCGGTAATGGTGTGATAATTTTTTTAATCTCTTAAATGAAATATTTCTAGACATGCACCCCATCAAACATAAACCATCGAGTCAAAATGAATGGAAATGAATGAATAAGAGGGTGTGTTGGGGAGTGTCAGCGAGTGTTAGACGTGTCAAGGGGGGAGTGAGAAGGCATGCTAGGGAATATTAGGGCATGTCAAGAAGTGTCAGTGAATGCTAACATGTTCCAGATAGTGCCAAGGCATGCCAATGCATGATAGGCATGACAAGATGTGGAATTTGTTAAGGCATGAAAAGATGTGCCAGGTGTTAGGGCATGCGAACACCTGTCAAGGAGTGTCAAGTGAAAAAAGGGAACACCAAGTTAAAATGAAAATAAATGCACACATATGGTGGTTAATAATTAAGGACCTTACATTTTCAAGAGTGGCATGTTAGGCATACCAAAAATAGTGCAAATATATGCCAAGGTCCAAGTGCTAATGTGTCTTAAGTTCCAAATTAATCTCCAATAAATTTTATCTTAAACCATGCCAAGGCATTCCAGGGTGCATCCAAACACATGGAAAGAATTTTCAAGTGCCACGAGCCAATATGTTCTAGGGATTTATAAGGCATGCTATGGAGTTCAAGGTTTTCGAAGGAGGGAGTGACAAGATATGCTAGATATTTCCAAGGCATGCTAGAGTGTTAGGGAAGCATACCAATATGTGCCAAGTGCCAATGTGTGTTGAGTGTTAGCGAGTGCCAGAGAAACATAAGGGAGAACTATGTCAAAATGCATGGAAATGAATGAATAAGAGTGTGTGAGAGGGAGTGTCAGTGAGTACACAAGCAACGCTAATTCATGCTAGTGCGCTAGAGTGGCATGCACCCAAGATGTGCTAGGTGCCAGGGTGTGCCAACACATGCTAGGAAGTGTCAGGTGGTCCTAGGGACACACAAGGGAGCATTATGTGAAAATAATGCATGTAAATGAAAGATTAAGAGATTGTGATAGGAAGTGTCAGTGACTTCCAGGTGTGCTAAGGAGGGAGTGACAAGGTATGCTAGGCAATGCTAAGGCATGCTAGAGGCCAGGGAAACATGCCAATGCATGTCAGGGAGTGTTATGGAGTGCTAAGGAAAAACAAGGGAGAAATAGCTTCAAATGCATAGAAATTAATGAATAAGAGTGTGAGACAGGGATTGTTAGTTATTTCTAGGTGTGCTAAGGAGGGAGTGACAAGGTATGTTTGGTAGTGCCAAGGAATGCTAGAGTGCCAGGGTGACATGCCAAGATGTGCCAAGTTCGAGGGTGTGCCAATGTGTGCTAGAGAGTGTTATGGAGTGCCACTAAATCACAAGGGAAAACTAGTTAAAAATGCATTGAAATGAACGAATAAGAGTTTGTGATAGAGAGTGCCAGTGAGTTCCAAGTGTGCTAAGGAGGGAGTGACAAGGTTATATGCTAGGAAATTCCAAGGCATGCTAGAGTGCCAGGGAATGTCAAGGAATGGCAAGGTGTGTTAGGGAGTTCCAAATCATGCCAAGGAATGCAGAGGATGCTAACATGTTCCACATAGTGCCAAGGGGTTGTTAGACGTTCCAGGTGTTATGGCATGTCAAGATGTAAACTATGTTGCTTAGATTTTTTATGGACACAATTGGATGTGAGCCTTGAATTGGTAACTTGTTAAGTGAGATGAGTTAATATTGGAAATGAGTAGCCTAAGATGATTTATAAGCCATTTTTAGGTGAACAAGTCATAGTGTAGTTGTAGTAAATGAAACTTCATCAAGTTGTTGTAGTGGAGGCAGGACTTGGTTGGGTTCCCAAGTCTAAAAAAAATGAGGGTAGTTATGAGGAAATGATAGTTAAGGGTTATTAGGGCATGCCAATGAATGAAAATGTTTGCTAACACATGCCATATCATGTCAATGAATTTCTAGGAGTGTTGGGGAGTGTTGGGGCATCACAAGGGAGAACTATTTCAAAGTGTATGGAAACGGACGAATAAGAGTGTCTGTTAACTGGGAGTGTTGGTGAATTCTAGGTGCGCCATGGATGAAGTGTGTTCGGAGAATTTCATAATATAAATTACAGGAGGTAAGCCTACTATTGCGATAAGAGGATGGAAAAATAAATTTCAGACAAAGGGAGACTTTGGGCTAGACAAAACACTAATTTTTAAATGACTTGGTTGGGTTCCCAAGTCGCAAAAAAATTAAGGCTATCTATGAGGGCATGAAAAATAGGGAGTGTCAAGGTGTGCAGGAAATCCTAGGAAGTGCTAACACATTCTAGAAATATACAAGGAATTTTAATCATTCCAATATGTGATAGGTGCTGGGGTGTGGCACCAACGCATGCTTGGGAGCGTTAGGAAAACATAAAGGGGGACTAGTTTCAATTGCATGGAAATGAATGAATAAGAGTTTGTGATAGGGAGTGTTAGCAAGTTCTAGGTGTACTAAGGAGGGAGTGACAAGGTATTTTAGGCAGTGTGAAGCCATGATAGAGTGCTAGGAAAGCATGCCATGACGTGCCAAGTTCCAGGGTGTGCCAATGTGTGCCAAGGAGTGTTAGGGAGTGCTAGAGAAACATAAGGGAGCATTATGTCATAATTCATGTAAATGAATGAATAAGAGTGTGTGACAAGGAGTGTCAATGGGTTCCAAGTGTGCTAAGGAGGAGTGACAAGGCATGCTTAGCAGTTTTAAGGAAAGCTAGAGTGTTAGGGTGACATGTGCCAAAGATGTGACAACGTGTGCAAGGAAGTGTTAACTATGGGTGCTAGGGAAACACAAGGGAGCACTACATTGAAATGCATGGAAATGAAAAAATAAGAGTTTGTGATTGGAAGTGTGAGTGAGTTCTAGCTGTGCTAAGAAGGGAGTGAGAATGTATGTTAGGCATTGTTAAGGCATGCTAGAGGCCAAGGCGACACTCCAAGATGTCCTAGGTGCTAGGGTGTACCAACACGTGCCAAGGATTGTTAAGGAATGCTATGGAAACACAAGGGATAATAGGTAAAATTTCATGGAAATGAATGAATAAGAGTTTGTCACTGGGAGTGTCAATGATATCTAGGTGTGCTAAGGAGGGAGTTACAAGGTATGCTAGGTAGTGCCATGGAATGCTAGAGTGCTAGGGAGGCATGCCAAGATGTATCAGGTGTTAGGGGTTAGGGTTTGTCAATGTGTGCTAAGGAGTGTTAGGGAGTCTCAGGGAAACATGAGGAAGCACTAGATCAAAATGCATGGAAATGAATGAATAAAGATGTGTGACAGGGAGTGTCAATGATTTCTAGGTCTCTTAAGGAGGGAGTGACCAGGTTATATGATAGGCAGTGTCAAGGTATGCTAAACTACCAAGGCATGTTAGTAAGTGCTAGGGTGTGTTAGGGAGTGTAACATCATGGAAACGAATGTAGGGGATGCTAACACATGCCACATAGTGCTAAGGAATTTAAGACATGCTAGGTGCTATGGAATGTGAAGATGTAAATTGTGTTGCTTAGTTGTTTTACGACCATAGTTGGATGTGATGAGCCTTGTCTTGGTAGCTTGTTAAGTGGGAGGAGTTGATATTGGACATGAGTAGCCTAAGATGAGTTACAGGTAGTTCTTAGGTGAAAACGACATATCTTGAATTTCCACGTCACATGAGAATCTAGGTTCGGTCTTAGAATATTTGATGCAATCATGCTCAAGTGCCAAAACACATCTACTTTGCACAATGAATTCTACACACATCAGGGAATCAACTTGTGTACATGATAATTTTTAACTTTTTCAAACTGTTCTCAATTAAATTATAAACTATAATAGAATAGGCTAGATCTCTCATACTAGGGATCATGTCCCTTTACAATTACACTGATACAAGGAATACAACTAGGGATTGGTGATAGTCCTTTGAAAATCAATATACCTTGAACAAAAGTACGCTTGACCCACTTTTTGATGGTGGCCAAAAATAGCCCTTTCATTAATGCACATGTCCTAAACACATCTCACAGGTCCTCTTGTCTCTCGATATGCAATAATCTACCTCTCTCAATGAACTCAACTCCTTTAGGTTACTAAACTCGGCTCAAAACAAATTTCCCTCTATATACCTCTTTTTTCATTTAAGGTCTACAACACTTAGGGTTTTTGATAAGTTGTTCACAAATTTGTTTTTGAACAGTTCTTTGATCTACCCACTTTGTCCATACTCTTGCTCAAAGATGAAAAATATAGGGCTATGGAGGTTTCTCTTCTTCTCACTGACTCAATCCTCTACAATACAGTGAACTTGGGCTAGTTCGATAGCCCACTTGACTGCTACTTTAGTCCTTCAAATTCTGCACGTCCTTAGGCCCAATACACCTACCCTTCTACCAGTCTTGTTTTCCTTCACAAGCACAAGACTTGGGGCTCTTCTTTGATAGTCATCTAACAACCCTCCAACTATACTTAGAATACCATCAATTTTCGCAACCATGGTCAATTATTTTATTGATATAGTGCCCACAACACTGCCCTCATCTAGGGATCTTCAAATTTTCCACCTAATAGTGATTTGAGTCCTCTCAAAATCACTATTTTTGTGTACCAATTTCTTTGTTGTCCTATCTATGAACAAATCTGAACTAATCATATTATCATCCTTCTAACACTTTGTATATGGTTGAACTAGGGTCACAAACCATCCACTAATAGTCCATTGACTAATTGTTTATATGTTGCTTTAGATCTCTATCCAAAACTCTATGGAAAATCCACCAAAATCAACTCCTCTTCATGTCAATACATTCCTCATAAGGCACATTTCTTCTACTCAATATTCTACTTAGGTTCCACCTTCCTTTGTATTTTCTATCTTCACACATAGTTCTGCAAACCATCTTCCAAGTTTGTGGTATATATTAGAGAGATAAACCTCTCTCTAAGGGTCATGACGCCTCGTCTTCTACACATATTTGTCATGGTCTTAAGGGAATATCTTATGGAATGAACATGCTAGGAAACCTCCCTAACTAGGGAATTATACTTCTATTCTAATTTTCTTAGAACAAACACCCATAGAAAAAATAAGAACTCTTACCTCCATAAGAGACTCAACCTAACTCATATGGACCCATAGATTCTGGGAATTTATTTAACTGAATCTTGACCTGAACTTTAGATATCTACGACCCTGAAATTATGGTTACCTCAGTCAATATTACACCTACAAGTACATTTGTTCTAGCCCTAAATTATAGTGTATTTCGTCCTCCATTTGTGTTGGTATTTATCATAGAACTTGTAGCTTACTAACCACCACAAGATAGGGCGTCAATCCTCTCTACTATTTCAAAATTTGATGCAGCCTTCACACATAAACACCATTGAAATCACATGCCCAAATTCTCATGAGCTCCCTCTCTTGAGCTTGATCTGCCATAAGACAACCAACAGTATGCCATCCTACTCCCTATCTCAAGCCCATTAAGGTATGTGACATTCTTGTGAAACCTCACATGATGATCTTGCTCTTTGTGGATGATCATGGTATTCCTTTAGCAACCCTTACTCAACCCTCTAACTCGACCTACTTTAGGGCTACATCTCTCCTGGCCTCCTTGATCAAATGAGATCCTTCTCACTTGATGTTCTTGTCTTCATACTAAGGGATCCTTAAATAGATTTTCCTATCTATGCCTCTTAATAAGCCCCTAGAACTTACGGGTTTTATCTACTTAGATATTAGGAAATATTATTTTTCCTTTTTTATTTTAATTTTAATTTTAAATCCCATCTTGGGTCAAAAACCCCTTCGTTTGGGTTCTTTGCCGACAAATCCTTTTGTGACCAAACTCACACAAACCCATCTCACTATGCTTGTGGAGTACCTCCCAAGCTACACAATTCAACAACATAGTCTAGTTGTAGTAAGCGTAACTTGGTCAAGGTCTTGTAGTCGAGCAAGGACTTGGTTGGGTTCCCAAGTTGCAAATTAAGGGTAGTTGTGAGGGCATGATATCTAGGGAAGGCTAGGGCATGCCAAGGAATGAAAAGGCATGCTAACACATGCGATACAATGTTAATGCATGTTGAGGAGTGTTAAGGACTGTCGAGGCATCACAAGGGAGAACTAGGTCAAAATGCATGGAAATGAACAGATAAGAGTGTGTGTTAGGGAGTGTCACTAAATTCAAGTGTGCTAAGGATGAAATGTGTTAGAAGATGTTCATAATTCTGTCAAACCGTGAAGAATTACATGGCATGCCATATATCAACAGAAACATCTCAACAAGTAGAAACCATAAAAAATAGCCTTGACCCAGAAGATAGTAATTTGGTAGTTAAAAATTACCATGCAAGATCGAGGTATCCATTGGTGCTGCTTGGGTTGACATTAATGAAAACTATTGATAAAAAATATCCCCCTTTGGAATTGATGGCAACACAAGTACTCCCCCTGTGATCATGACACTCCTCCTACAACATTCTCTCCCCCTTTGACATCAATGGAAAAGAGTAACTCCCCCTAACACACAACCATCCTGTGGACCTGTACACACTTTGACTCCCCCTGACAGAAAACCATCTTATGGACCAGTACACACTTACACTCCCCCTTTATATTCTAAATAAGGAAAATCTAATGAGAACTTCAGAGAATCCTAAGCTTCTGGAGAAAATATTCAAATGCTTCATGAGTACTCTTACAATCATCAGTGCTACCTGCCCAATCTACATCTGTAAAGGCTTGAATAATCAGATTTTTACCCTTGGGATGCCACAAGACATATTCTCTTGTTCCATTTAGATATCAAAGAATTCTTTTGACAGAAATAATATGTGATTCTTTTGGTGCTGCTTGGAATCTTTCTACTTGTCCAACTGCTTGCATAACATCTCACCAGGAGGCTGTTGTTGATCAGCGGTTGTCATTGATGTCAACCCAAGCAGCACCAAGGGATAACCCAAAATTGAATGGGAATTTTACCTACCAAATTAATATATTCTGGTTCAATAATGATTTATATGGTTTCTACTTGTCGATATGTTTCCGTTGATATATGGCACGCCATGTAATTCTTCATGGTTTGAGAGATATTCATGTTTGAAGTTTGTACCCCGAGTTAGTGGGCTAAAACCCCATGGGGTTGGGGCATGGGTCATTGAAAAGTCATAATTAATATTTTTTAAGCTCCTAAAATCCCTCCCACGTTCACTTGTTGAAGCCCCTCTCAACCTAAGCATTTATATAAATTGTGATCCACATTTCCTCCTTATGCAAGGGATTTCGCCATCTGAAACAGGTCATCGTGGCATTTTAGCTCTAACATTTTCTATACGAAGGTTCAGAAGATGAAATGTTTATGAGGTGAAGCCGAAATCGTGATGAAGCTGCAGTAAAAATTTCAGATCAAGTTACGCAATATTTTTGGAGATATGATCTGTGGAAGTAAGGGTTTTTGCAGGCTCTTGAAATTCATCTCAAATAAGTGACCTTGGTAAATTCGTCATAACTCTCTCTCTGAGTATTGGATTGGAATTTTGTAAAAAGTAATGGATAGTGCACATTCTTAATTTTCACTCTATCAATTTTAGAAGAAAATGAATAAACAGTGACACGTCGCATGCCGTACAAGTGCGCTCTGCTGAAACAGTCCATAATTAGGGCAGTGTGAGAAATTGGGTATAAATCTGTCTTAAAGAATCCAAATTGGTTCAGACCTATGGCATTGGAAAGAAGACTCAGAGGAATATTGTAGGACCGAAATTAAGATATTGAGGATCTAAAATAACAGAGATACACCAGATTCAATATCGAGCTCCTAGAAGGCAAGAAAAAGCTAGATCATGTGTTGTCAAGGATTGCAAAGGACCAGAATTTCTATGGCATAAAAGCAAAACAAAGTGCAGCAGAGGGTAGCATGACAAGATTAGCAACCAAGGTGCATAACAACAGCAAGAATTTCATCATATGAAGTCTTCAAGTGGGCGGCAAGTTTGCATACAATAATTGTAAAGGTGTCATTGTACTTAGTCATTGTAAATACATTATTGTACAAATTGTACTAGTGTCTATGCCAAGGGTTGAAGAGGCACTGTTGGGAGGTCTAGGATCATCATTAAGTGGTTGTGTCAAACTTGGGGTTATGGTCTATTATATCTTCTTCTTCTACATCATTCTATATCATTGTAAAGTGGACCATTTTCCTTGGTACGAGAGTCCATTCTTCTTTTATTCTTCTATAGGGTGGTAGGATGGTGCTAGGGAGAGTTGTAGCTCATTGGGTGTTGAGGCATCCGTTCAGTTGACTACTGAAGAATCTCGGGCGTTGGAGTGTCCATCTAGTGGGAGCTAGAGAAGAATGCTTTTCTAGATTCTAGAAAGTTGGAGCTTTATTTTCAATTGGAGTTGAATATGAAAGAATTATTAGAAAAGCATTAGGTGGTTTTTGTCCCGGAGTGGGTTTCCACCTTAAAAACTGTGTGCATTTGTGTTCCTATTGTTTGCTGCTATTGTTGTACAAAAACTGATAATAATTGAAGATTAACTAATGTTCTAATTGAAAGGAATATTGATTCACCCCCTTCTGAGTATTTCCAAGAATTGGTATTAGAGCTTAGTTCCTTCATTAGCAGTTTAAAAACTAGAAGGAGGCCATGGAGCATACCAAGAATGGTGTACCTCTATTCAATGAAAATGATTATGTACTTCGGAAAGGAAGAATGGAAGTCTATCTCTTGGCGCAAGGTTACGAAGTATGGGACACTGTTCAAAATGTATTTACGTCAACTGCAGATGAACAAGGTAAGAATAATTTGGTAAATGATGCAAAAGCAAAGAATATTATTATCAGTGGACTTATTGAATCTGCTTATCATAAGGTGTTGGGTTGTAAAACCGCCAAAAATGTATGGGACAAGCTTGAGATTATATATGCAGGTGACTCAAATGTCAAAGAAGCAAAGCTTCAAATCTATATAACAAGAATTTGAGCAACTCGGAGATAAGAAGAAGATTGCAACATTCTTTTGCATACTTTCAATACATTGATGAAATAACCAATACTATGGAAGGATTGGGAGAGCCAGTTGACGAGAAGACTATTATACGGAAGATTCTTAGAACGTTACCAGGGAGATTCAACCCAAAGGTATCGGTATTAGAATATAATGCAAATCTAGAAAAACTCAGCAAAAAGGAATTACATGGAGTTCTCATAGCATATGAAATGAGACTTGATGAAGAAGAGGGTACTTCGCATCTAGAAACTGCATTCGTTGCATCTAAGAAAACCAATAAGGATAAACAACCTTCGATTTGAAAATACATGCACACCTGCCAAGTGTGAAGAAAATGGAGATGATGAAGAAGGTCTTTCAGATGAAGAATATGCTTACTTCACGAGAAAACTACAAATTGGTAAGGGACAATTCAAAGGTAAAATTCCATTGATATGTTTCAACTGTAATGAGGTTGGGAATTTTGCAGCAAAATGTCCAAACAAAATTAATGACAACTCAAAGAGAAAGAAAGGCTTTAAGAAATTCAACAATCAAGGATCCAGAAGGAACTTTCTCTCTAAAGAAGATAACTCATCATCCAATGCAGACAATGATAGTGAAGAAGAAGCCAATGAGAGAGTATTGTTTATGGCCAAGCATAATAAACCCAAGCACAATAAGAAAGAGGTATCAAACAACAAAGAAGAAGGATGGACCATAGATGACTTTTATGAGGAAGCAATCAAGCTTATAAAATATCTCAAGGCGGAGAAGATCCGTTCCAAAACTCTTGAAGAACAAGTTCAAGGTCTCAAATTTGAAGTTGAAGAACACAAATACATTGAAGAGTCACTTCAAAAGAAGTTGGAAGAAAGTAACCTAGAAAGGGAAGAATTAGAAGCCCAAGTAGTCTTGCTGCGTGAGGAAGTGAAGAAAGGAAAAACTATCCAAAACTATGCCAACAGCTCAAGGGAATTGAAAGAACTCATCAACAATCAACGATCTTACAATGACAAAACTGGCATCGGTTACAAAGAAGAAAAAACATGACCTTCTACAACAAAATACAATGAACCTATGAGATCTGACATGCATGAAGACTTCATTAGACAAGATTCGCAAGAACAACCTTGGAAGACGATTCCTCCAATGAAAATTTCCATCCCGGTACCAACATATTTTTTATGGCTATTTATTATTCATGTGGAAAATTTGGTCATAAAGTTGTAGAATGTCGCACGTACCCTAGGAACGAATACAATTCTAGGAGATCTGTCAAATATGAACCTCCTAGGGCTCATCGAAATATCAATAGATTTGAACATTTAAGAAATAATATTGAATGTTACAAATGTCGAAACTTTGGACACATAGCTAAATATTGCAGACTTAAAAATCCTCTAGAAGAATCTTCGAAGCCATAGAATGAATGAACATGGAAGAAGAAAAAGAATGATAATTTTGCTCTCGCTCTCAAGGCTCAAAAGAACAAATATGTGTGATATGTTGATAACAATTGCTCAACGCATATGACTGGAGATAGAAATAAATTTGTATCTCTGAAAGAGAAGAAGGATGGAACCATGTCCTTTGGAAATGATGGATGTTCAAATTTTATAGGATCAGGTACTGTCACTCTCGGAAGCAAAGATGTTCTAGCCAAGAATGTTCTATTGGTTGAAAACATGAATCAAAATCTACTCAGTGTTGGACAAATGTGTGATCAAGGACACACAATACTATTCAACTCCATGAAATGTGAAATCAGGACAGGCATGTATGGTGAAATTGTGGCTACAGTAAGTCGAGCTCCAAACGACATATATGTTCTGGATGAAGCAACTAAATCATGTCTAATAGCTAAATAGGATGATACAATAATTGGTAGCAATGATGATCGTCTAAGTAAGAATTTTTCTACAAAGGTGCAAAGTGATTTTGAGATGTCTTTACTTGGTTGCAAATTGAGCATAGACAACTCATCTAAGGATGTGGATCAAAGGTTGAACAGATCTATGATTAGTAGTCTTCTATATCTAACAGCCTCCCGACCAGATGTTATGCAAGCAGTTGGACAAGTAGCAAGATTCCAAGCAGCACCAAAAGAATCACATATTAAATATTCACCAGCATTGGAATATCTTTGCCAGAAGCTTGGGATTCTCCCAAGTTCTCATTAGATTTTCCTTTTTCGGAATATAAAGGGAAAGTGGAAGTGTGTGCAGGTGTGCAGGACGGTTGTCTGTCAGTGCGAGTGGAAGTGTGTACAAGTCTGCAGGATGGTTTTGTTTCAGGGGGAGTTACCCTTTTCCATTGACGTCAAAGGGGGAGATAATGTTGTAGGAAGAGGTGTCATGATCACAGGGGGAGTACTTGTGTTGCCATTAATGCCAAAGGGGGAGATTGTTGATCAGCGGTTGTCATTGATGTCAACCCAAATAGCGCCAGGGGCTAACCCAAAATTGAATGGGAATTTTGACCTATGAAATTAATATATTCTGGGTTAATAATGCTTTTGATGGTTTCTACTTGTTGAGATTTTTCCTTTGATATATGGCACACCATGTAATTCTTCACGGTTTGAGAGATATTCATGTTTGAAGTTTGTACCGCAGTTAGTGGGCTAAAACCCCATGGGGTTGGGGCATGGGTCATTGAAAATTCATAATTAATATTTTGTATGCTCATAAAATCCTGGGCCACATTCACTTGTTGAAGCCCTTCTCAAATTAAGCATTCATATATATTTTGATCTTCATTTCCTCCTTAGGCAAGGGATTCGGCCATCTGAAACAGTTCATCGTGGAATTTTCGCTCTAACTTTGTTTCTATGATGGATCAGAAGCTAAAATTTTTATTAGGTGAAGCCGAAATCCTGAGGAAGCTGCAGTAAAAATTTCAGATCAAGTTGCGCAATATTTTTGGAGATATGATCTGTGGAAGTAAGGGTTTGTGAAGGCTCCTGAAATTCATCTCAAAGAAGTGACCTTGGTAAATTCGTCATAAATCTCTCTCTGAGTATCAGATTGGAATGGCGTAAAAATTGATGAATAGTACACAGTCTTTACTTTTCGCTCTATCAATTTCAGAAGAAAATGAATAAAAAAGTGACACGTGGCACATCGTACAAGTGTGCTCTGCTGAAATAGTCCATAATTAAGGCAGTGTGAGAAATTGGGTATAACTCTCTCTTGAAAAATCCAAATTGGGTCAGACCTGTGGAATTGGAAAGAAGACTTAGAGGACTACTATAGGACAGAAAATAAGATATCGAGGATCTGAAATAATAGAGATACACCATATTCAATATTGAGCTCCTAGAAGGCAAGAAAAAGCTAGCTCATGTGTTGTCAAGGATTGCAAAGGACCAGACTTTCTACAGCATAAAAGGAAAACAAGGTGCAGTAGAGGGTAGCATGAAAAGAGCAGCAACCAAGGTGCATAACAGCAACAAGAAGTTCATCATATGAAGTCTTCAAGTGGGCATCACTGCATACAATCATTGTAAAGGTATCATTGTACTTAGTCATTGTAAATACATTATTGTACAAATTGTACTAGTGTCTATCTGCCAAGGGTTGAAGAGGCAGTGTTGGGAGGTCTAGGATCATCATTAGGTGTTTGTGTCAAAGTTGGGGTTATGGTCTAGTATATCTTCTTCTTCTACATCATTCTATATCATTGTAAAGTGGACCATTTTCCCTGGTACGGGAGTCCATTCTTCTTTTATTCTTCTATAGGGTGGTAGGGTGGTGGTAGGGTGAGTTGTAGCTCATTGGGTGTTGGGGCATCTGTTCAGTTGACTACTGAAGAATCTCGAGCGTTGGAGCGTCCATCCAGTGGGAGCTGGAGAAGAATGCTTTTCTAGATTCTAGGAAGTTGGAGCTTTATTTTCAATTGGAGTTGAAAAGAATTATTAGAAAAGCATTAGGTGGTTTTTGTCCCGGAGTGGGTTTCCACCTTAAAAAATTGTGTGCATTTGTGTTCCTCTTGTTTGCTGCTATCATTGTACAAACACTGATAATAATTGAAGATTAACTAATGCTCTAATTGAAAGAAATACTGATGCACCCCCCCTCTCAGTATTTCCAACAGTTGTTACATATAAAAGACTACTAATCGTAGATCTGTACAACCTATGATCCACATCCTTAGATGAGTCTTCTATGCTCAATTTGCAACCTATTACCATTGGAGTAAGGATGGGTTTGCAATCTTCCATTTTTAATTTCTTGAGAATTTCCTTGATGTACTTGGCTTGACATATAAATATTCCTTTCTCTTGTTAAGATATTTGAAGCCCTAATAAGTATGTTAGCTCACCAAGTAAAGACATCTCGAAATGACATTGCATGTTTGTCATAAAGTTCTTACTTAGTGGATCATCATTACTACCAAATATTATATCATCCTATTTAGCTATTAGACATGATTTAGTTGCTTCATCTAGAACGTATATGTCGTTTGGAGCTCGACATGTTGTAGCCACAATTTCACCATACCTGCCTTTCCTGATTTCACATTTTATGGAGTTGAATAGTATTATGTGTCGTTGATCACACATCTATCCAACACTGAGCAGATTTTGATTCATGTACATGATCCTATAACTTTTGAAGATCCATCATTTCCAAAGGACACGGTTCCATCCTTCTTCTCTTTCAGAGATACAAAATTCTTTCTATCTCTAGTCATATGTGTTGAGCAACCATTATCAATATACCACACATATTTTTTGTTTTGAGCCTTGAGAGTGAGAGCACAATTATCAGTCTTCTTCTTCTTCGATGTTCCTTCATTTTGTGGCTTTGAAGATTCTTTTGGAGGATTTTCAATTTTGCTGTCTCTGGCTATGTGTCCTAAGTTTCGAAATTTGTAACATTCAATATTATTTATTAAATGTTCAAATCTATTGATGTTTCATTGAGCCCTGGGAGGTTCATATTTGATAGATCTCCTGGAATTGTATTAGTTCCTAGGGTATGTGTGACATTCTACAACCTTATGACCAAATTTTCCACATGAATAAAAATAGCCATAAAAAATATGTTGGTACCTGGACGGAATAATTTGTCAAGGAATTGTCTTCCAAGGCTGTTCTTGTGAATTTTGTCCAATGAAGTCTACATGCATGTCATATCTCATAGGTTCATTGTATTTTGTTGTAGAAGGTCCCGCTTCTTCTTCTTTATAACCGAGGCCAGTTCTGCCGTTGTAAGATCATTGATTGTTGATGAGTTCTTCCAATGCCCTTGAGATTTTGGCATAGTTTTGGACAATTTTTCCCTTCTTCACTTCTTTACACAGCGAGAGTACTTCGTCTTCTAATGCTTCCCTTTCTTGGTTGCTTTCTTCCAACTTTTTTTAAAGTGACTCTTCAATACATTTTTGTTCTTAAACTTCAATTTTGAGACCTTGAAATTGTTCTTCAAGAGTACTGGAATGGATCTTCTTAGCCTTGAGCTCTTTTATAAGCTTGATTTCCTCCTTAGAAAATTATTCTATGGTCAACCCTTCTTCTTTGTTGTTTGATACCTCTTGTTTAATATGATTGGCCATAAAAAATACTCTCTCATTGACTTCTTCTTCACTTTCATTGTCTTCATCGAATGATGAGTTATCTTCTTTAGAGAGAAAGTTCCTTTTGAATCCTTTATTTTTTCTTTGTTTGTTGAATTTAATAAAGAATTTATTTTCTTTTGAGTTTCCATCACTTCTGTTCAGACGTTTTGCTGCGAAATTCCCAACCTCACCACAGCCGAAACATATCAATGGAAGTTTACCCTTGAATTTTCCCTTACCAATTTTTAGTTTTCTCGTAAAGTAATCATATTCTCCATATGAAAGACCTTCTTCATCGTCTTCCTTTTCTTCACACTTGCAAGTGTGAGTCTGTGCCTCTGAAGGTTTTTTCTCCTTATTTGTTTTCTTAGATGCAGCGAATGTAGTTTCTAGATGCGAAGTACCCTCTTCTTCGTCAAGTCTCATTTCATATGCTATGAGAACTCCATGTAATTCCTCTTTGCTGAGTTTGTCTAGATTTGCACTATATTCTAAGACTGATACCTTTGGGTTGAAACTCCTTGGTAACGTTCTAAGAATATTTCATATAATAGTCTTCTCATCAACAGGATCTCCCAATTCTTCCAGAGTGTTGGTTATTTCATCAACATGTTGGAAGTATGCAAAAATGATTTTATCTTCTTTCATTCTGAGTTGCTCAAATTTTTCTTTGTAGATTTGAAGCTTTGCTTCTTTGACATTTGAGTCACCTGCATATATATTATCAAGCTTGTCACATACATTTTTGGTGGTCTTACAACCCAACACCTTATGATAAGCATATTCAGTAAGTCCACTGATAATAATATTCTTTGATTTTGGATCATTTGCCAAATTCTTCTTACCCTGTTCATCCGAGGTTGATGTAAATCCATTTTGAACAGTGTCCCATAATTCATAACCTTGCGCCAAGAGATAGACCTCCATTCTTCCTTTCCAGAGTGCAAAAATTATTTTCATTTAACATAGGAGCACCATTCTTGGTATGCTCCATGACCTCCTTCTAGCTGTTAAACGGATATTGAAGGAACCAAGCTCTGATACCAATTGTTGGAAATACTGAGAGGGGGGGTGAATGAGTATTCCTTTCAATTAGTATTATTATTAATATTTCATAGCATTAGTTAATATTAAATTATTATCAATGTTTGTACAATGATAGAAGTAAACAAAAGGAACTCAACTACACACAGTTTTTAAGGTGGAAACCCTCTCTGAGACAAAAACCACCTAAATTATTTTCTAATAATTCTTTAATATTCAACTCCAATTGAAAATAAACCTCCAACTTCCTATAACCTAGAAAAACATTTTTCTCCAGCTCCCACTGGATGGACGCTCCAATGCACGAGATTCTTCAATAGTCAACTGAATGGATGCCCTAGCACCCATAGAGCTACAACTCACCCTAGCACCACCCTACCACCCTATAGAAGAATAAAAGAAGAATGGACTCCCCTACCAGGGAAAATGGTCCAATTTACAATGATATAGAATGATGTAGAAGAAGAATACACACTAGACCATAACCCCAACTATGACACAACCACCTAATGATGATTCTAGACCTCCTGACATTGCCTCTTCAACTCTTGGCAGATAGACACTTGTACAATTTTTACAATGATACATTTACAATGACTTAGTACAATGATACCTTTATAATGACTATATGCAGTGCTGACCACTTGAAGACTTCATGTGGTGAATTTCTTGCTACTATTTTGCACCTTGATTTTTGATCTTGTCATGCTACCCTCTACTACACCTTGATTTTCTTTGCTGCCCTAGAAAGTCTAGTCATTTGCAGTCCTTGACAACACATGATCTAGCTTTTTATTTCTTTCTAGGATCTCCATATTGAATCTTTTGTATCTCTGTTATTTGATATCCCCAATATGTGATTTTTGGTTCTGTATTAGTCCTCTGAGTCTTCTTTCCAATTCCATAGGTCTGACCTAATTTGGATTCTTCAAGAGGGGGTTATGCCCAATCTCTCACAATGACCTAATTATGGACTGTTTCAGTAGAGAAAACTTGTACGATGTGCCACATGACATTGTTTCTTCATTCGGCTCTAAAATTGATACAACGAAAATTACAGTCCATGCAATATCTTCCACTTTTTAAATAATTCCAATCCGATACTCAGAGAGTGAGTTATGATGATTTTCCCAAGGTCACTTCTTTGTGATGAAGTTCAAGAGCTTGCAAAAACACAGACTTCCACAAATTATATCTCCGAAAATATTGAGCACCTTGATCTGAAATTGCTATATGAGCTTCCTCAGGATTTCGGCTTCATCTCATAAATATTTCAGCTTCTTAACCTTCGTAGAAGAAAATTTATAATGCAAATTCCATGCTGACCTCTTTCAAATAGCGAAATCACTACATGAGGAGGATATGAGGATCACAACTTATATAAATGCTTAGCTTGAGAGGGTATTCAACAAGTGAACATGGGAGGGATTTTAGAAGCTTAAATATTATTAATTATTGAATTTTCAATGACCCATGCCACAACCCCATGGGGTTTTATCCCACTAACTAGGCTTACAACCTTCAAACATGAATATCTCTCTAACCGTGAAGAATTACATGGCGTGCCATATATAAATAGAAACATCTCGACAAGTAGAAACCATATAAAATATTATTAACCCAAAATATAGTAATTTGGTAGGTCAAAATTACCATGCAAGATTGGGGTAGCCCCTGGTGCTGCTCAGGTTGACATTAATGAAAACCATTGATCAACACCTTCTTCTATTCTTCTTTATTCTATTATTGTAAACAATTAAGATATTTCTATTTTTTAGAAAATAGTATAAATAACTCTCATTTCGAGTTATCAAGGCTTGCACCCTTAGATGAGCGAATTTTTGTAAGAAGAAATTGTACAAGTCATTTTGATCATCAATAATACAAGAAGAATTTTGAATTTGTCTCATACAACTATTTTATCTCTGTGATTTTCTCAAGTTTTCATACATTTTTTCTCTTCATATGTTTAATTGTTATCAATATTACTAGGTGAGATTAACTGTGTTTCAGTAATCTTATAATCCCCCCTGAAGTTATTATCAATATAAAGAATGATTTACTTAACAGTTTGTTGATGTAAGTCCCTTTCATTTATAATTTTTTAGCATCTTGATAATGTTAAATGTATTTTGTTGAAGTTTTAGACATTTTTTAATGGTTTTCAAGCTTATGATTTATTGAAGAATTAAATCTAAATATTTTATAAGGATATCTTCTTACATAAGTCTACTTAACCAATTTACAAAATCTTAAATCACTGTGTGAGATAAACAAGAATCCCTTACTTATAATTACTGATATTATCTAGAATATTTAATCAATAACTGTTTGCTAAAAATTATCTTATACATTTGTCCTCCAAAATTACCAAAAAAAAAAAAAAAACATTATAGATGCTCTGGCATGATTATTAACCACAATTATCTCAAAGGACAGCATCAATTTGGCGTCGTTTCCAGGGAACGAATTTGATTTGTTTTCCTTGGGAAAATGATAAAACCCTATTCCTTTAAGGTTACTAAAGGTTTAATTAGGTAAAAATATCTCACCTAGTCACTCCATTATGACCAAACTGGCTCCTTCAAAGCACACCTAATCTTGATCTGACTCTGATATTGTCCAACCCTTATCAGATCCAGAGATACTGGTAAGAATATATTCTTCTAGAACAAGGCATCAAACCCCTTCTTCTTCTATACCTCAACAGGAGATCAATATAGTTCTTGATCCTTTCATATCTACGCATGTTCCTTTATAATTAGAAGGCATACCTCACAGAGTGCATGAGTTAGTATCTAAAGGAGTGGATTTTCAATCAACCTTGCTAGTTCATTCTTTAGAGTCCTATAAATTACCTCAAGAACCTTTTGAATCTCCTATATCAGAGTAGGATTTGGATCTAAACTTTCCTTTATTCAAACCTACTGATTTCGTTTCCCCTGTTACATATTCTGAACCTTCTACTTCACACCAACCAGAAGATCTATATTCTCTTTATTCTAATCCTTTATTTGAACCTAGAGAAGGAGAATAAGAGGTTCAAAAACTATTTATTAGAACTCCTTTCAGGTCCTGAAGAAGATCTTCCATCCCTTTTCATTCTCCTCCTCGTTCTCCACCTCATTCCTCACCTCCTTCCTCCCCATATTCACCTACACATTCTACTTCCTTTGCTTCAACTACTAATACTCATTCCTCTACATCTACATTTTCAAGTATGGCTAGTTTTAGAACAATTGTACAAGCAAGATATGTCCCTCTTTTACTACCTACTATCCTCAATGATTTTCCTCCAGGATATCTAAAACACCTTGCTAGATTTAATGGAGACACTAGTTTATCAGCTGAAGCCCATCTGGCAACATTTCTGGTTTTTGCAGGTAACATGAAAAAAGAACATGAAAATGTTTATATGAGATTGTTTTTGCAATACCTAGAAGGAAATCTCAGGATTTGGTTTAGGAAATTACCAGTCGATTCTATTAGATCTTGGCAAGAATGAACTAATATCTTTAAAATTCATTCCGGAGTGAAAAATGATCCTGTTTATTTCTTAATTGAATTTGAAGAACTAAAATTAAATTTTGGAGAACCAGTTGTTGATTTCATCAAAATATTTAATAACCTTTACACAATATGCCTCTTGATTGTAAACCTCTTGTAGCAGCAAGTAAGGTTAGATTTTCAAAGGCCTTTGAGGATGAATTTGCTGTCATTTTGAGAGAAATAACATCTCAAACCTTAGAAGACATGCAAACTAATTCTATAGAGTTTGAATAAAATAGGTCTGCATCCGCCAAATTAAAAGCTAAGGCTGAAAAAGCCCAAAATAAATTAAAATCAAATCAGGAAGCTTCTTCTTCCTCTAAATCTAAAAGTAAAGATGTAAAAATAGATGAAATCACATCACTTTTTAGAAACCTATCGAATATGATTTCAAAGATTGAAACTCAACCAACAACAGTCCAACAAACTATTTCTAGACCCCAAACATAGGTTTAAGGTTAGTATAAAAAGGCTCCTCCATTGCAAATTATTCAGAGGCCTCATAATGACCAACAAGTACCCACACCATTGTTGATTGATGATCAACAACCTGATGACAATACTTTATCTATCACTAAATATATTAATAACATAGATCATACATCCCTTCAGACTGTTATTGTTCCTATTCCCCAAATTCAAATCCCTCAATAAGACGAAGATACTTCTTAGTTTTCTAAATAACAAGCTTTTTATGAGTTTTTGATTGCTGAACTAAATAGAATATATGAATTAAGACCTAGAGTTGGTCCTGGTAGACCTCCCAAAAATACTATAATAATTGAACCTCAAGTAAAAACTCCTGAAACTCAAACTACTTCTATTGAACCTCTAAACTAGTCAAGTGATTCTGCTCAAATTAATAAAACTATATTGACTGCTTTCAATGTGGAAAAAGAGTTAGAAAGAGTTAATTTCCCATTCCACTTTCAGAACTTTAAAAAAACCTAGGATATAAGTGTCAAGTTCCAAAATGGATCCAAAATTCTAGTGTGGATGTTGAAGGAGATATTATTAATCTGAAAAATGAAATACCCACCATAGCTTTTGCTCCTTGCTCTGATATGATTGATGAATCCATACCGCCTTTTTATGTGACTTTGAAAGTGCATGACTCCCTGCTATACAATTGTATGTTGGATTTGGTGCTTCACACAATTTAATGCCTAATTTCATTATGGAACAACTTAATTTGGATATCACTCGAACCTATCACGACCTATATACCTTTGACTCTAAAAGGGTGCAATGTTTAGGACTTATAAAAGACCTAGTGGTCACTTGATATAAAATACCAGTTAAAAGTGTTGTATTAGACATAGTTGTCACTAATATTCCCCCCAAATTTGGAATGCTTTTATCAAGATCATGTTGTGAAAAATTGGGAGAGAGTCTTCAAATGGATATGTCTTTTGCCACTATTTCTGTATATGATGGAGAGAGCTTTAGGTTATATAGGGAACTCAGATTCCTAAACATTGTTTGCAAAGATGATCAGGTTAGAAATCATCCCATTTATGCAGTTGATCAGGATTTTAGCCGTTTCCAACTATCATCAGATATTTCACATAATTCTCAACTCAAGATTGATCATGTAATTGAAATCCATAAATATGTTCAAATTGAAATTTGGAAATTATCCTTTAATGGATCTTGCACCAAAGATGGAGCTAGAGTAGAAGTTGTTTTGATTTCCCTTGATAGATAAAATATTACTCAATCATGCAAGTTATATTGTGAGGTCACAAATAACGTTGTTGAGTATGAAGCTTTTATCCTAGGATTGTAGCTTGCTAAAAGTTTAAAGGTCCAAAATTTGAGTGTCTTTACTGATTAAAATTTTATAGTAAGACAGGTTAGGAGTCTTTTTCAAAAAAATCATCCTAGACTTAGGTCTTACAAAAATGAAATTTGGGACACCATTGAAAATTCATTTAATGGTTTTCAATATCACTTTTATTCCTAAAGATGAAAACATCCATGCAAATTCATTGGATGTTTCTGCTAGTTCCTTCAAGATTCTAGATCAATTTCAAATACAATACCAAATTCAAATCAAATATACGTCATCAATTCTAGACAATCTTAAGCATTGGAAAATATTTGAAGATGACGAACAATTAAAATCTTTTCTTCAAGTCATTGATGAATTTTGTGTACTGCAAATTGAAGAATATAATTCAGACATTAATGAAGTTACTAAAGACAAGGAAAATTCAGATCTAAATTCAAAGGTAGCTGATCATTATATTATACATCTATCAAATAATTTTATCCCCAAAGGACTTGTTCCTTTAGAAAAATGGTTTGATCAAAATGATGTTCCCAAGAATACATTCTCTGTTTCACCAGAAGATGACATTGAAGACACTAATATTGGTACTGATGAAGAGATTAAAAATATTAAAATTTGTGCAAATTTAACTCCTGAAATTAAATCTAAATATATCAAACTTTTTAAGAATTAAAAATATGTTTTTCATGGTATTATGTTGATCTAGAAACTTATAACACATCTTTAATTGAGCATAAAATTCTACTAAAACTAGAAGCAAAACCCTATCAACAAAAGTTAAGAAGAATGAACCCAATTCTGCTTCCCACCATAGAGAAAGAACTTAAGAATATTTTATATGCCCAAATAATTGTCCCTTTAAGATACTCTAATTGGGTTGCCAATTTTGCCCCCGTTAGAAAAAAGGAATGGTGAAATTAGACTCTATGTGGATTTTAGAAACCTTAATAGAGCATCCCTGAAGGATAACTATCCACTTCCAAATATGGGTCAATTAATTGAAAGAGTGTCAGGTGCTAACAGAATCTCTATGCTTGATTGCTTCTCTGGTTATAATCAGATATTGGTGAATTCAGAAGACAGAGAGAAGATGAACTTTACTACACCTTGGGGTGCATTCATGTATGCCAGGATGCCTTTCGTCCTATCAAATGCAGGAGAAACATTCCAGAGAGCCATGGACTTAGCCATTGTTAAGGAGGTAAACGAATTTGATTTTATTTATCTTGATGATTTAGCTGTTTTATTTGATTTAGCTCAGAAACATCAGAAGCACTTGATGAAGGTTTTTGACAGGTGCAGAAAGTTTGGAATATATGTACATCCAAAGAAGGCAAATTACTAGGTCATATAATTTCAAAGGATGGAGTAGTAGTTGATCCAAAAAGGGTCTCTACTATTCAATCATTATCATTACTTAGAAATAAGAAAGAGATTCAAGCCTTTTTAGGGAAAATTAACCTTTTGAGAAGATTTATACCTAACTATGTAGAAATAGTTAAAGACATAACATATATGCTAAAAAATAACCAAGAATTTAAATGGACCATTCCCGCAAGATATGAATTTGACCAAATAAATAAGGCCATTTTTGAAGCCCCTACCTTAGCTAGTCCAAACTACTCTGAGCCTTTCAGTATATTCTCTTTTGCTTCTAAAACCAACCTTGTTGTTGTCCTTTTGCATAAGAATGAAGATTATCATGATCAACTGATATCATTTTTTAGCAAGGTCATGAGAGATGCAAAACTCAAGTATGATATCATTGAAAAACAAGCCTATGTCTTAGTTCAAGCCCTAAAATATTTTATAATGTATGTCCTCCATTCTACCATTATTTCCTATGTACCTAACAATGCTGTAAAAATTGTTCTTGTACAACTAGACATTGATGCAAGAATAGGAAGATGGATAACTCAAATCCTTGAGCTTGACCTTACCATTAAAACTACCAAGTTAGTAATGGGACAGGGTTTAGAAAAATTTTTAGTTGAATCTAATTGTAAATTTTTGGGCATAAACTCTATTTTTTAGGTCTCTGAGAAGCATACACAAGAACCTTCTTCAAATTTGGAAAGGGAAAATCCATAAGAACCTTCCTTAAATGCAGAAGGGGAGAATCCACAAAAACCTTCCCAAGGAATTCAAGGAAAGAATCCACAAGAACCTTCTCATTCAACTCAAATAGTCCCTGTCCACATTGATGAGAAGTTTTTATTATCAGATTGGTATGCATATATTGTTCATTTTCTGATCTGTTTTGAATGTCCAGCTCAATTTTCCAAAATCCAATGAAAAACACTTAAGTTGAAATCCATCGAATATTATATCATCAATGCCAAATTATACTTGAAATATCCTCTTAACATTCTACTACTTTTCTTGACAGAATTAGAGACTGAAGGAATCATCGATCAGTTTCATGCAGGAATATGTTTAGGCCATTATGCTTGGAGAGCAACAACATAAAAAATACTAAGAGCAGGTTTCTATTGGCCTACTTTGTTTTAATAAGTGGGAGAAAAGGTCAAAGCTTGTGTTCCATGTCAGATGTTTGTTGGTAAGAAAAAACTTGTAGCCCTTCCACTATTTCCACTGGTTGTCTCAACACCATTTCTTCAATGGGGATTAGATTTAATAGGAGAAATTCACCCAAATTCAAGTAATCAACACAGATGGATCTTAACTGCTACTAGCTATTTCACCAAGTGGGTAGAAGCCATTCCTATAAGGAATTCCACAAATTTAGTTGTGATCAAATTCATTGAAGAGGTCATTTTATCTAGATTTGGTTGTCCACAAAGAATAGTTACTGATAATTCCACAACATTCAGTAGCATAAAAATGATTGAATTTTTAGAAAAATATCAGTTTTCCAAAATCCAATGAAAAACACTTAAGTTTAAATCCATCAAATATTGTATCATCAATGCCAAATTATACTTTAAATATCCTCTTAACATTCTACTACTTTTCTTGATAGAATTAGAGACTGAAGGAATCATTGATCAGTTTCATGCAGGAATATGTTTAGGCCATTATGCTTGGAGAGCAACAACATACAAAATACTAAGAGGAGAGTTCTATTGGCCTACTTTGTTTTAACAAGTGGGAGAAAAGGTCAAAGCCTGTGTTCCATGTCAGATGTTTGTTGGTAAGAAAAAACTTGTAGCCCTTCCACTATTTCCACTAGTTGTCTCAACACCATTTCTTCAATGGGGATTAGATTTAATAGGAGAAATTCACCCAAATTCAAGTAATCAGCACAGATGGATCTTAACTGCTACTGAATATTTCACCAAGTGGGTAGAAGCCATTCCTATAAGAAATGCCACAGATTTAGTTGTGATCAAATTCATTGAAGGGGTCATTTTATCTAGATTTTTTTGTCCACAACGAATAGTTACTGATAATTCCACAACATTCAGTAGCATAAAAATGATTGAATTTTTCGAAAAATATCAGATTCTATTACATCATTCAACTCCCTACTATCCACAAGGAAATGGTCTTGTTGAATAATTTAACAACAGTTTAGTAAAGGTGATCAAGAAAACTTTAGAATACCATAAGAAAAATTTGGATAGTCATATGATTTATGTAGTCTGGGAAAACAAGATTTCTCCCAAAAGATCAACAGGTAGATCTCCATTCCAGACGGTTTATGGTAAAGATGTTATTTTTCCTACAAATTTGGCTTTCCCTGCGCTTAAGTTTCTACAAGAATATACTGATGAACATGATGATTTCTCTAGAAGAATAAATCAGATTATTGACTTAAAGGAAAATAGAGATGAGATTCAATACAAAATAAGGAAATATTAGAATAAGATGAAGAGTCTTTTTACAGAAAATCTAGGGAAAGAGATTTTAGAGAAGGGGATTTAGTCTTAAGATGGGATGCTAGGAGAGAAGATAAAGGTAAACATGGCAAGTTTGATAATCTATGGTTTGGGCTACTTAGGATTGTAGAGGGAATGGGAAACAACACATTTGTGCTACAAAATTTGGAAGGAAAGTTCTCAATGCTGCCTGTCAATGGTAGATTTCTGAAACATTATATATAGTACTGAAGGAGATCCTACATCATCATTGTACATTATCATTTTCTTTTATCATTTCAAGTCTACTTTTTTTTGTTGAACCCTTATTTAAACTAAGAGGGCGGGGGGAGGGGGGGGGGGGGGGGTGATTTGTGTACCTAGTGGTAGATTGTCTTCTCCGTTTATTTACTTGAGGCAGTCCTGTCATTGGGTGAACCTTTAGTTGGTTGGACTGGATTTGCTTTGTCTTACAATATGTCGTAATATGTTCAGGTTTGTGGCAAGAAAAATAAGTTCTACTTCTCATAGGAGGAAATAACCTTCTTTGATAGCTTCCAAATTTATTCAATTCATATTCAAGAGTGTATGAGCCTTTTTCATCTGACTTTTTCTTCATTTTGTTCTTTGTCATTTGAGTTTGTTGCTTTTTTCTGTTTACTTCATTGTAGATCATGTTCTTGGTGGCTTCTACTTTTGTAGGAACATTTTGAGTTCCTTCATTATCCTTTATAGATTTTACAAAAATTATATTCTTGTTATATTCTACCTTGGACTTACTAGTTTCTCCTTCGTAGCCTATCTTAGCCTTTATGAGAGGAGATCTTTAAGCATTTAGTATTTTGTCTAGCTATTTAAAGCTTTTCATTCATGGATTTTTCATAGATAATTCCCTTTGGGTGTTTTCTAATTTCTTTCTTAGGCATACTACTTCTTCTTCCAATTTCTCTTGCTCCTGATTTTTATCTTTAATTTTCTTTAGCATAATTTCTTTCACCTTCTTAGCTTCTTCAAGTTCTACTTTCAACTGAATGTGGTTTTTCGAATTTGGTTCTTCCTTTACATATTTAAGGAGAATGTATTCCTGTTTTCTACAATTGAGTTTAAGTCTCTCTATTTCCACCAGGACACTCATTAGCTCCCCCGAGAGATCTACCTCACCTTCTTCCTCATCTTCCAGAAGGAATCCTTCAGGCTCTTCCTTGGACATCAACACAAACTCATAGTTTCCTTCTTCATTTGAGGATTCATCTTAGCTTTTAGATGCACTGCTATATTGTTGAGCATAAAAATATTCTCTATTAAATCCCTTCTGTTTCTACTAGTTATTTATTTTGGTTTTCTCTGTCTCTTGTGGTCGGTTCTCTGTTTTCTTATGAGAACATTTAGATGAATAGTGCCCCAATATTCCACAATTAAAGAATTTGAATGAAATTTTACCTTTATACTTGCATGTGCCTCTATCCAATATTCAGAAAAATTTGGCCTCTTCTTCATAAGAGCAGGAGCATGTATCTTCCTTTTCTTCTTTGTACTTATATGCGTTAAAGGCTACCTCCCTCACATTTGACTTCCATTTTGGAAGTCTCATCTCATAGGCCGTCAAGTTTCCAAGCAATTGGTTCATGGTTAGTGTTTCTTGGTTGTTGTTTCCTCTATGGAAGAAATCTTAGGGTTAAACCTGGATGGTAAAGATCTCAATATCTTTTGTACAATTACACATTCCTTAATGTTTTCTCCTATATCTTTCATGTTATTCACAACTTCTGAAACCTTTAAGAAGAAATTGGATACATCTTCATATTCATTCATTTTACATTTTAAAACTGAACTCTATAGGCTTGAATTTTGGCCATATTCACCTTTTTATCTTCCTCATGGATATTCTCTAAACTATCCCAGATATCTTTGGCAGTCTCATTATGCATTACTTTGATAAATTATGTTTCACATAGACTGCTCAAGAATGCATTCATGGCTTTTGCATTAGCTATGAAGTTTTTCCTGGCTTCTTTCTCTGTTTCAGTGTCCTTTGGAGCATATCCTTCTTCCACAACAGCCCAAACTTCTATTCCTAGAGACATTAGGTATGTACTCATTCTTATTTTCCAGAAGGCATAGTGTGTTATAGTAAACAATGGGGCTTTACTTGTTGAGCATCCTTCTAGGTTAGCCATTTTGGGACCTAGGTTCTCCTTCCAGTGTTGGGAAAAATACTGAGAGGGGGGGGGGGGGTAGATAGGTATTTAGGACTTAATCAAAAAAAATTTAGTTTTCCATTCACTAAAACCCATATGCTACTTTGCTGAAGCTAACTAGAATATACACGCGGAATCCTTCATAAAACTCGCGTATACACAGAGATCTTGTTATGCCATTAATTCTTCACTTATATCATTTCATCATTCATTCATTAGATGTTCAATAAGCTTTAAACATGTGCAGTAAGAACAGAATAAATCATCACACATAAGCAACACACATGAAAACCAGGTTTTTAGGTGGAAACCCAAGTCGGGAGAAAACCACCGCTGTCGTTGTTTCAGCCTTCAATATTTTATTATATAGAAAACATCTTACAACATATGTGCTAGCGCAGCCTCCTACCAGCACGCAGACACCCACCTGCACTCGTTTACCAACCTCTCCTAGAAGGGAGCTACGACTACGACCCCCTGCTCTCGTTTACCAGCCTCTCCTGGAAGGGAGCTACGACCCCCTGATCTCGTTTACCAGCCTCACCTGGAAGGGAGCTACAACCCCCTGACTGAAGGCTACAACCCTCAGCACCACCATGGACCATGTTTCATCAATTTTCATACTGGATCCAAAAGCTTTCTTTAGAGCACAACTTGTAGGCCACTTTTCATTTCAGACTAGACCCACTCCACACATTTAAGCTCAGTCATACATCAAAACTGATACTTATCAATTCAAAAAACCCAGAATTGTAGAATACAGATAGCAGTAACACAGCAGAACAGATCAGACATTTCACCTTTCATACTTCAGCAAAACCCTAGTTTTCATACGCGCTTTCCTTTCACTGATCCTGCGTATATACGTGCTTCCATGCATATAAACTCGCGTATACTTCTGTACATACTTCAGAACTGATTTCACAACCCATACGCGCTTTCGCTTTATCCAACCCGCATATATATGCGCTTCCATTGCGGTGAACTAGCGTATAGTTCTTCAGACATTTAGGTCATTGCAATTCTTCAGAAAAGATACATCACTTAGATTTTACCCTTTACTTGAGACAGATGTTTGCCTCATCTCAGATTTAATCATTCCATAAACAGATCTAGCAGATATAAATACATTCCAGATCTAGATTCCCTTCTTCATCATTTCTTCATTGGTGCATCATACATTCAGATCTTTCATTCAACTGTAACCCTTTCCATTCGAGATATGCTTCGGAGAGAAAGTATAATTTCATTCAGAACTGGAACTTTTTCCCCACATTTGCACGATAATTTCTTCTCCTTATATAGGTTTACCCTTTATCAATACCATGAGCCAAAACCACATTACTTTCAATGGTATTCCTGGACGGGGTCACATAGACGAATCATTACTCAATACAATGGGTCAATACCATGGTGGTTACCCCTGGTTTTACATATTTAGAGCAATTTTTCCCATACACGACTTGGCACGTTAATACCCGCGTGCATACGCTACTTTGTCTAGACAAATCTGCGTATGCCTTGAGACATACTCTTTTCATCATGTTCTAGCACATACTGAAATTCCTTCCATCATTACCTTCTGTACTCATTGTATATACATCAGATTTACATCATTTAACAAGTTCATCAAGACATATTCCATCAGGGACAACTTCATCAAGTAGGTTTCCATCATCTTCATCAAGTGGGTTGACATCAAGGAAAACACTCAGCATCATATTGCCAACAATCTCCCCCTTTCGACTTGATGGCAACCACGATGGTGTTTGATCACCACAACAGATAGATATATTAAGAATACAATGACACCATGTCACTCTTGACACCATTCTTTCTCTTTATTCAAACACCATGTCACTCTCCCCCTTTGACATCAAGGGCAAAGGGCAGACCAAAACCAACACAAGGTTTTTCCCTTCATGTAGACATAAGAGCTCTGCAGATCTGATTTGCACTGAAGCTACCATGCTCCCCCTGAGTTCATGTTGAATCTTCAAACATATTTTTCAATGAAGTACATGATTCTATGAACTTCCTATCACCAAGACTCATACTTACATCAAAGATCCAACCAAGTGGATTTACATATGCGACTCAAATACCCAACCAAGTGGGTTTACACATCTCAACTCAACTACCCACCAAGTGGGTTTACAAATTTGACTCAGCTACCCAACCAAGTGGGTTTACAAATTTTGACAAGTCCTTACATGACTGAATATTACAATTTTACATCATGGGTCTCAACAAGACCCTTTTATCAAATTACAAGTATGAATTTTTATGACCAATACCAGAAAGACCTCAAGAGAGAGATCATATTTCAGAATCATCATAATGCCAACAATGCATTATACTCAGCAAGACTAGTGCTCCCCCTGAAAATGTGCATCCTTTCCATATGTCCAAGGCTCCTCCTTAGCTTGTGCAATCTGAATACTTTTAACAGCAAGTCATCAACAACAATCTCTGCATGATCTGTCCGGATCTCTGAATCATAAGACTTCCATCATATCCAAAAGATATTCTTCATCAAATAAGCAATCCGGGCTCATCCATAATTTTCAACATAAGAAACCATGTATCATTTCATTAGCATGAGTATAACCAGAATAATGTTAACAGTACAATCATTAGCAGTCAGACTAATGCTCCCCCTGAACCTCTGCTCCTGATCTTCATCTGTCATCCCAATTCTCTTATCATCAATGCATACGCAACTGTGTCTGCTGGAAATTGCATGTATACGCGGCTTTAGTTCACTGAACCCGCATATGGAAAGTGAATTATAGAAAATTTCACATTCCTCCATCTCCCCCTGAATTTTTCCTTCCTGTACTTGTCTTCTTCATGTTAGATGCTCTGTCAGCAATAATCATAACTAGATTTGCCAAATCAACCATGAGAATCATCATACATCGCTCCCCCTGTGACGATACATTACTAAGCTCCATAATGTATCTCACATCACTTCTGCAGTCATTAAGAGAATTAAGCTTCAGAAGCTGATGACTGCAGTAGGGTCAATATTCCCTACGTTTCTAACCGGTCCTCCTTCTTTTTCCAAATTTTCTTGAACTTTCTAATTGTGTGCTGAAAATTGTCCACTTTCTCAGATTTGTTCAACCTGCATTCTTTTTCTACATGTCCATACTTGTTACAAGAATAACATCTCATGTGTCCAGAGAAATAAGCATAAGAATCATAATGAGTATTTATAATCTTTCTTCTTTTGCAATCAGCTACTTTATGTCCATACTTGTTACATGAAAAACAATATCCCTTGAAGAAACCAGAGTACCTTTCTATGTAGGATCTGTTTGTTTGTGGCTGAAACAATCTGCTTCTGCAATTGGCTACAACATGTCCATGATTATGACATTTAAAGCATTCAACATTATTGAATGATTTCCTTTGAGAATTCATGATTGTCGGTTGACCTTTTGCTTCTTTCAACACTTCAGGCTTTGCATTGATATCCTTTGAATCTTTAGCACTTCCTTGTGAACTAGATTCTCCTTTAACAGTTTCATGAAAACCAAGACCAATTTTAACAGAAGGAGACCTTTGACTACTAAGAATATTGTCAAGAGTCTTAGTACTATCTTGAAACCTCAAGAGTTTATCCTTTTCTTCTAATTTACCTTTGAGAATGTTTACCTCAACCTCCAATTTTTGGCATTGCTTCATCATGCTTTCTTCAACCCTTTTTCCTTCTTCTACTTGATCATTCAAATTTAATATCTCTTCTTTCAACCCATTTTCTTGCTCTTCAAAGATTTGTAAAATTCTTCATTCTTCTTATTTGATTTTTCCAGATCTGTTTTGAGTGAGATGATTTCTGCTTCACGTCCTTCTTTTTCAAATGATTGTAGAAGTTCTTCATTCTTCTTATTTGATGCTTCAAGGTCTGCTTTCAGAGAGATGATTTCTGCTTCAAGTCCTTCACTGTGATTGGTTACTTTGTCCTGCAGTCTTTGATACATTTCTATTTGTCCCTTCATTTTTTCTATCTGTTCATTGAATCTAGAGATCACATCCTTGAGGATAGATTCCCTCCTTTTAAATTGATCCCAAAAATTACTTTCATCATTGATCTTGAGATTTTCTTCTAGACTTATACTGTTACTTTCACTATCTTCATCATTGCATGCACAAGTGAGTGGATTACAAGAACAACAATCAATACCTGTTTCTTCTTCTTCATTTTCTGCTACACATGTTTTCTGAGATATCTTCTTTTCTTGAGTAGCCTTCTTCTTTTGCTTCTTTGCCATGAGCACTAGCAGATCTTGGTCAGAATCTTATTCATCTTCACTTGACATTTCATTATTATCTTCATTTGCATAATAACTCTTTCCCTTTTCAAATTGTTTATAAGGAAATTTAGCAGCATAATGACCCACTCTTCCACAATCAAAACATTTGAAGGGTAGCTTACCTTTGAATCTTCCAGTACCTGGTTGGAGTCTCCTTACAAAATTTGCTTCTTCTTCTTTTGATATATAACTTGATTCCTTGACAACTTCCTTTTCTTTTACTTTTGCACATGCCTTAAAAGCAACTTCTTTGATTTGAAAGGGACCTCCTTGTCTCATTTCATAAGCAGTCAGAATACCATGTAGTTGAACAATAGTAAGAGTTTGCAGATCTTGCCTTTCTTCAATAGCTGATACTTTTGACTCAAATTTTGAAGTTAAAGATCTTAAGACTTTTTCCACCGGAGTAGTATCGGTTATGGTTTCACCCAAACTTCTCATACGATTTACAATATCATCTAGACGTAAAAATAAACTGGCAATACTCTCATCACTATGCATCCTTAAATTTTCATATTCAATTCTGAGAGTTTGGAGTTTTGCACCTTTTACCTTTGTATCTCCTTCATAGCTCAGAATGATTTTGTCCCATATTTCTTTTGCTGAATTTAGCTGCATCACTTTAGCAAATTCTGGTTCAGACATGCTTCCTAATAAGACATTGACGTCTTTGGCATTGATTTCATATTTCTTCCTTTCTGCTGCATCAGTAGGAATACTTGCCGGATACTGATAACCTCCTTCCACGATTGCCCATACTTCTGCACCAATACTTTGCAGATATGCTTTTGTTTGTATCTTCCAGAAAAACATATTATTTCCATTGAATAGAGGTGGCCTTATAGACATTATCCCTTCATGACTTCCCATTGCGACGGATCTCCTTCAAGCGATCAAGCTTCTACAGAAGGACCTGCTCTGATACCAATTGTTGGGAAAAATACTGAGAGGGGGGGTGAATCAGTATTTCGGACTTAATCAAAAACTTTTTAGTTTTCCATTCACTAAAACCCATACGCTACTTTGCTGAAGCTAACTAGTGTATACACATGGATATCCTTCATAAAACTCGCGTATACACAGAGATCTTGTTATGCCATTAATTCTTCACTTATATAATTTCATCATTCATTCATTAGATGTTCAATAAACTGTAAACATGTGCAGTAAGAATAGAATAAATCATCACACATAAGAAACACACATGAAAACCAGGTTTTTACGTGGAAACCCAAGTCGGGAGAAAACCACCACTGTCGTTGTCTCAGCCTTCAATATTTTATTATAGAGAAAACATCTTACAACATATGTGTTGGCGCAGCCTCCTACCAGCACGCAGGCACCCACCTGCGCTCGTATACTAGCCTCTCCTGGAAGGGAGCTACGACCCCCTGCTCTCGTTTACCAGCCTCTCCTAGAAGGGAGCTACGACCTCTTGATCTCGTTTACCAGCCTCACCTGGAAGGGAGCTACAACCCCCTGACTGAAGGCTACAACCCTCAGCACCACCATGGACCACGTTTCATCAATTTTCATACTGGATCCAAAAGCTTTCTTTAGAGCACAACTTGCAAGCCACTTTTCATCATATTTTGAGACTGGACCCACTCCACACATTTAAGCTCAGTCATACATCAAAACTGATACTTATCAATTCAAAAAACCCAGAATTGTAGAATACATATAGCAGTAACACAGAAGAATAGATCAGACATTTCACCTTTCATACTTCAGCAAAACCCTAGTTTTCATACGTTCTTTCCTTTCACTGATCCCGTGTATATACGCGCTTCCATGCATATAAACTCACATATACTTCTGTACATACTTCAGAACTGATTTCACAACCCATACGCGCTTTTTCTTTATCCAACCCGCGTATATACGCGCTTCCACTGCGGTGAACTAGTGTATAGTTCTTCAGACATTTAGGTCATTGCAATTCTTCAGAACAGATACATCACTTAGATTTTACCCTTTACTTCAGACAGATGTTTGCCTCATCTCATATCTAATCATTCCATAAACAGATCTAGCAGATATAAATACATTCCAGATCTAGATTCCCTTCTTCATCATTTCTTCATTGGTGCATCATACATTCAGATCTTTCATTCAACTGTAACCCTTTCCAATAGAAGAAATTTCCGGAAAGTATTCATTGAGATGGGAGACTACTTCCCTACATTTCCCCAATGAATTTCTTCTCATATATGAAGTTTACACCCTTTATCAATACCATGAGCCAAAAACACATTACTTTCGATGGTATTCCTGGACGGGGTCACATAGACGAATCATTACTCAATACAATGGGTCAATACCATGGTGGTTACCCCTGGTTTTACATATTTAGAGCGCTTTTGCCCATACGCGACTTGGCACGTTAATTCCCGCGTGCATATGCTACTTTGTCTAGACAAATCCGCGTATGCCTTGAGACATACTCTTTTCATCATGTTCTAGCACATACTGACATTCCTTCCTTCATTACCTTCTGTACTTATTGTATATACATCAGATTTACATCATTTAACAAGTTCATCAAGACATATTCCATCAGGGACAACTTCATCAAGTAGGTTTCCATCATCTTCATCAAGTGGGTTGCCATCAAGGACAACACTCAGCATCATATTGCCAACATCCAGATGTTAAACTAATACAGAAGGAACTTTCTCTTATACCAATTATTGAACCCTTAGTTAAACTGAGAGGGGGCGGAGGGGGTTAATCAATTTAATACATTCATGGACTTTTAACACTTTCCTTTAAACTTAACTATACATTCATTTCATGATCACCTTATTATAAAATGAAACAACAATCTTAATATGTGAGCAGCAAGTATTAAGAAAATTAAGTACAGAATATCAATACATAATTATCATGCACCTGGACAACAGATATACATGGAAACCCATAAGGGAGAAAACCACATCTTATTATTGTTGTGATGTAAAGGCAAGCTCCAACTCCCTCTCACCATTGATTTTCTGTAGGATCCGACCTACAGGAGGCTACTACCTCAAATTCTGAAAGCTACAACTTGCAAGGAAGCTCCAACTCCCATATTTTTTCTACATGCTATAACCTACAGGAGGCTCCTACGTCAACCAGCTCCAACTGGACATCTATCAAGCTACAAATTGAAACAGAAGCACCAAATCCCATGTATTTTTCTATAGGCTACAACCCACAAGAGGTTCTTACCTCAACCAGCTACAACTGGACATCTATCAATCTACAACTTGATATGGAAGCACCAATTTTCTCACTCTACAACAAAATCATGTGCTGGTTTACCTAGATATCATCTTTTTTTTCCTCCTTCTCCACTACTGCCCTTCCAGACTTCAAATCTGTTTCATATTAGCTCTGGATCTTCACAGCATCTCTATCTGCTCTCTCTCATCCTTCCTCTCTCTAACATCCTGCAACTCTCTTACATTCTTCTGCTATTTTCAATTCTACATATTTTTAACTTCTTCTGTAATCTTCAAATCTATTGCATCCTCTCTCTTTCTTCTTCTAAATTTCGTTCCATTATGCACATGGATATTACTTGTTTTATACAGATACCTTCACGACTGTTTGCATTCTCTATGGGAATATGAAGTGAACAAACATGACTCTTTCCTTTCAAAAAATCATTTCTTCACTTAGAATATTCTGAATGTTACAACAATATGTACAATTATTACATTATCAAATGGAGTTTTGATTTTCTTGGGAGACTTTCCTTTGCATCACAAACAATATAAAAATAAATAATATATTTATAGGTACAATCAATTATTTTACTGGGCCCTTTCAGTCTCTTAGCTTTGTTGTGCATTTGTCTTATTCTTCTTGTTGTCCTTTTGTCTTTTCTGTTCCTACAGTTATATTTCAACTATGCTGCATAACTTCCCTTCTTTCCTGACTCGACCCATGCTGCTACACTATTCTGAAAGAGCTCTAGGTCCTTTTTTCTTACCTGAGCCTTTCTTTGTTGTGTTCAGACTTTTGTTCTAACACACAATTGTAACTGCATAACATTTTTCATCTTGGCCAGCTTCTTTAACCAAACCTGCTGCAAAATACTAGAATACGCTACAGAAAATAAGTTTTAAAATTCCACAAAAAATTTCACTTTACATGCAACAGGGCTCAACCTTGGAAGGTCACAACATAAATATGTGTGTGAATCAAACAATGAAATTTTTTAACATACATAGACCATATATAAGTCCAAACTAATGCATAAACCCCAAACCAATGCAACTACATGGGATTTTCCTATCGGAGGGTCCCACACAGTTTTCACCAATTGTGGCCAATCACACTTTGCGAACTTTACAACGTAACCTTAAGGGTTAAACTCTATTTCTTGTGGGATATCATGTTGTGAAGGGTCGACACGTGTCCCTCCACTTCGCATCGTAAAATTTGAAACTTCCCTTGTAGTCACATAATGCTATCCCCTAAACGTTGCGATGTGCAATATCGCTTCCAAGCCACTGTGTTGGCTTGTCATGGATCGGACGGTCCATGCAATGTCCCACCGATTCACTTCGCATCGCAAAACTTTAAACTTCCCTTGCAGTCTCCTTAATGCTATCCCCTAAACATTGCAATGTGCTATATCGCATCAAGGCCGATGCAATCTCCGTCATTGGCATGTCCTTGATCCGACGGTCCATGCAATGTCCCTACCGATTCACTTTGCATCACAAAATAATAATCTTAACTTGCGAAAAATCTTAACCGATACTCCTATTTTCTGCAATGTGTGAAAACATTGTGGTTGCAATGTAATTTATCACCGGTTATCGGTGTTGGATCTACGTTCCCCGTCGAGTTTGAAAATTTGACTGGTTTCGTTCTGCGTTAACACCATATACAAGTCCTATGGCCTTTCTTGTGCCTGGAAATCCGATTACTCCTCTTGTTGTGCAATAAAATACAAATGTTTGGTTTCAACAAAGATTTGAAACAACTAATTCAAAACAGGGAACCCGATCAAAGCACAAAACATAAAGAGTTTGTTTGGAAATGAAGTACTATTCTAAAATAGAGATCCCAATAAAAAACAAAACACTTGGAGTTAAATTGGAAATGGAAAACTCAGAGCCAAGCCCTCAGATGGCTGGTTTTTACACTTAATTCTACTTTTCTATTCTCCACTTCTGATTCTCTGCAGCTCTTTTATGCTTTCTTACTGCATTATTGCCTGATCTCCTCCTTTGCTTTATTGTTGGTTTTGGTGCTACTCCTTTGTACTCCTTTGCTACCTTTGCTTCATGACTTTGCCTTTGATCCTTGTTTGCCTTAACTGATTTTTCTCTTTTGCTGCCTTTGCTTCTAAATTTCCTCCTTTGTATTTGTATATGGTCTAATGTTTTCCTTACCCCTCGGCTACTCCTCTGCCTTTATTTTATATTTTCTTACTGCATTATTTCCTGATCTGCTTCTTTTCCTTATTGTTGTTGCTTCTCCACTTCTTTTCCTGAATGATAGTTCAAGTGGTTCTTCATTGTGCTTCTTTGCCATCAATGACAATATTTCCAACAATCTCCCCCTTTGGCATTGATGGCAGCACTTCCTCCAACACTCTAATACTTCCTCCCCCTTTCATTTTGAGAGGTGTCTTTCTTCCTCTGCTTGATTTTCAGTAGAGCCTTTCTTCTTCTGATTTCTTTTCCTCCCCCTTTGACATCAATAGCAAAGGGTTGAACATTTCCCAATGTAGTTTCTATCTTTGCACTATTTCTCTCTAAGTTGTGTTTAGGCCTTCATCTTCTGACTTTATACCTTGCTACTCCAGACTAGTGTATCAGATTTGTTGGTAGAACCCTTTGAGAATCATTGAACTTCTATGTATAAACACAATAAGTTGATACCATCCAAAAGCTCAAACTCCTTGCACTTGTATAAAGCTGAAAGTGATGATAAGGACACTTCATAGAACACATTGTACAACACTTATATAATCATAGATGCATCATTGAAATAATACTAAAGTACTGAGAATGCTCCATATGACATATAAAGTCTACTCCAAATATAATTTAGTCTATATTATGATCATCATCTGAGATACGTATCCGTTGAGGAAGTCTGTAGATCACATATGTCTTCTTCTGCTATACACATCTGCAGTACACATCTGTTCAAATATGAAGATACCAATATATATTTTTTAGTTGTGGTTCACCTTTACTTCTTTTTTTTGGTGATATGTGCTAGGCTGCTAACAGGGATATTACACTAACATCCAAAGCACCCTTAATGCTGATGTGAACACTAAATCACACCAAAAATTACAACTTATTGTAATATTAGAAAACATCTTTCAATTTAAGAGACAAAATGACTTTAATATTGTACAGAGTACTTTCAAAAACAAACCCTTGAGGCTAGATACATTCAATGTATTGGTCAGTCTTACTTATCAAATCTGCAATTTTATTTATGACATAATGATGTAGGAGCATCGGGACTTAGCCATCAATGTGATGTTTTGTTCACATGTTGTGGCTAGTCTAAGAAATAAACATTAGTAGTAGTATTTTATTTTATTTTTATTATTATTGTTATTTATTTACGAGGATAGTTAGGTTTTTTTGTATTTTAATCAATTAGTAATAAAATTAGGAATTGGTTTCTTTCCCTGCGTGGATATAGAGCCAACATAGGGATAAGCACTTAAAAATAGGGAGGTATTGATTTGTTGAGAAAATTCGAGAAGAAACCTATTCTAAGAGGAATAGTTTCATATTTCAAATATAAATAATGAGGAAGTAGGGAGGAAAAAGAGAGAGAGAAGAGTAACAGTGTGTAAAGTGCAAATGCAAAGGGCCACTAATGAAATATTCAGTCCATGCGTTAGTAATCTTATTTGTGTTTGGTACTATATGGTTTTTTTAACTATTGAGTCTGCAGATATATGTATGCTGCCTATGAATGTATGAGTTGCAGGAGGCTGAGTTTCATGTGGAGAGATTCTGTGTAGTTTTAAAATATTGCAGTGACAGCGTTTGAAATAATCCTGCACAATAGAGTAGTCTTAATATAAGATGGTGCATAGCTTTCAAATGTTGCAGTGAAGTGCGTTCAGACCAATCTGGGCACGAGAGAGTAGTCTTAATATACCACAGTGAGTGTTGCCAAGTTAAGCATTTGTGTGGGCGTGGGAAAAAACACAATCGGAAATGCGTTGATGAATTGGAGGCTTGGAACGTGTGACATATTTAAAGCGGAAGTCCGTTATAGTAATAATGCTACAGGAAACGCATTGAGGGGAGTGGTGGTGTAAGTCCACTGCACTGCCATATCACAACATTGTGATGTGGGCATGTGGTTTTAAATTCATGGAGTCTGCACAAAGATTAAACACAGCTTGTGGGGTCAAGGTGAAGATAACATTTTCTATATATCTTGTAAATAGCGCATTCCAATCTATATATATATATATATATATATATATATATATATATATATATATATATATATATATATATATATAGACATACATACATACATACATACATACATACATACATACATACATACATACATACATACATACATATATATATATATATATATATATATATATATATATTGTAAACAACACATTCCAATATAACGCAGTTAGTTTGACATCGTAGATTTTGATTGCAATACTTTTGCTTCCTTGTGTGACTATTGTATAGACCATAGGCTCAAACAAAAAATGCAGCAGCGAAATTTGTTTCCATTATTATATATATTTATCAATAATCCCTTCAAGATTCTGCTAGTTTTTGGAATGAACTTTGTATAATTAAATAGAGTTGCAGTAAGGATCGTTGTTATATGTTGTAACTTGTATGGAAATTAGAGTTGAACATTAAGTAATGAGGAATGAATCAGTTCCATCATTATGGAGAGTGAATTTGGCACTTAGTAAAATTGAATAATTTTGCTACACTAAATGTTAAAAGTGGAAATTTGTTGTTTCTACATCATTTTGGTATCGGAGCAGTTGAGTGTTCTTGAAGGATTGCAAAGAATTCCACCTAGAAGGGGAGCTGGAATAGGTCGAGGGAGACCTATCGCAAACATCGTTTTGCTAGAATAAATCCGAAACTTGCGTACATGGATGGCCACAATGGAAACTGATCAGAGGAGGGTGACAGATGATGGCGTTGCCAGTGCTGCTGAAGAAGAAACCACTGAAGAAGAAGTGGAGGAAGAAAGCGAGGTAGTTAAAGTTATGAAGATGCTAGCAAAGGCCAGTAGCATACCAAAGGTAGAAGTACCTTTATATTATGGTAATCTTAGTGTGGAGGTACTAATGGACTGGATCAGTTCATTAGACAAATATTTTGACTATGAAGAAGTCGATGACAAGAAGAAAGTGAAGCTTGCAGCCACAAGATTGAAAGGTCATGCAGCCTTGTGGTGGGATGAATTGCATTTGTCCAGGGAATGAAAAAGGAAACCCAAAATAAAGCAGTGGGATAATATGGTGAGTAAACTGAAAGGTAATTTCATGCCGAAATATTATCAATTAAATCTTTTTAGACAATTGCAAAACTTAAAGAAAAAGGGCATGACTATCAAAGAATATACTGAAGAATTTTATAAGTTGAGTATTAGGGCAGGTCATATTGAAGATGAAATAGAAAAGGTAGCTAGATATATAAATGGTTTGAGTTATGAAATACAGGATGAGATCAACTTACTAAATCTGAATATGACTGAAGATGCCTATCAAGCAGATCTGAGAGCAGAAGAAAAGATGTTGCGCAAATAAAATCAGAGAAATAGAGGTAAGAGTCTGGCAAAAGGAAGGGGAACGTTTAAATCCAGATTTCAACACTCCCAGAATGACGTAGGGAGTTTGAGTAATAAATCACCACAAAGAGGATATTCTAGTCATGGATGTTCAGAGGTAGAAGCCGAGGAAGAGATGTTCGGTTCTTTGCATGCAGTGAATGGGGACAAGTGCAATGGGATTGTCCTCACAATAGACCAGCAACCCAGCGAAATGTGAAAGTTGCTGAAACAAAGGAAGCAATTCCTCATACTGCAGCCAAAGAGGAACCACCTGAAGTTGGAGAATCCTTGTTGTTGAAAAGGATATTGCTTAAAGAAGCTAAGGAAGCCAGAGAACCATCTTAGAGAAAGAATCTGTTCAGAACTGTATGTAAGTCAAAGGGTAAGTGTTGTAAATTGGTAATTGATTGTGGTAGTACTGATAATCTTGTTTCTACAAAAATGGTGGATAAATTGAAGTTGGAGAAAATAGTACACCCAACTCCTTATAAATTATCGTGACTCCAAAAAGGCCATCAAATTATTGTAACTGAACAATGTAAAGTTGAAATCTAGATTGGTACTTATAAGGATGATATTTTATGTGATGTAATGTCAATGGATGTATGTCACATATTGCTAGGAAGGCCCTGGTAGTTTGACTGGAAATCCATACATGATGGAAAAATAAACACTTATACTCTTGAGAAAGATGGGAACAAGCATCCATTGCTGCCATTGAAAGATGAAATTGACAAGGAAGCACCTGGAAACAACATTATTTTGATGAGTGGAAAACCCCTATTGCAAGAAGTCGAGAAGGGTGAGGAGATGCATTTTTCTATTGTTGGGAGACCCAAGGTAATTTTAACTTCTACAAATTTATAATATTTACCTAAAGAAATTCACAATCTATTGAATGATTTTGCTGATATTGTTGTGGATGAGTTTCCAAATGAGTTACTGCCCATCAGGAGTATTAGTCACCACATTGATCTAATCCCTCGAGCCAGTTTTCCGAATAAAGAAGCCTACAGGTTAACGCCATAGGAAAATGCCGAAGTTGGAAGACAAGTCCAAGAATTAATGGATAAAGGATTGATCAGAGAAATCCTCAGTCCATGTGCTGTAACCAACAGTACTCAGTCCAAATAAAGGAGGTGAATGGCACATGTGCATAGATTCTAGAGCCATAAGTAAAATCACCATCAGGTATCTTTTTCCTTTACCACGAATGGATGATTTAATGGATTGTTTGATTGGGTCGAATTATTTTTCTAAGATAGATTTTAAGAGTGAATATCATTAGATACGAATTCGAGAGGGGGATGAGTGGAAAACCGCATTCAAAACAAACAATGGTTTGTATGAATGGTTATTAATGCCTTTTGGACTTACTAATGCACCTAGTACTTTCATGAGGTTAATGAATGAAGTTTTGAAGGAGTATGCAGGTAATTTTGTAATTGTTTATCTTGATGATATTCTCATTTTCAGTCGAAGTATAGAGGATCATTTGGAACACCTTAAATTAGTTCTAAAGACTTTGTAAAAATAAAAACTGCTTATAAATTTGAAGAAGTGTAGCTTTATGAAGGAAGAACTAATTTATTTGGGGTTTGTAGTCTCTAAAGAAGGGTTGAAAATGGATCTAGAGAAAATCCAAGCAATTGTGAATTGGCCAACTCCTAGAAGCATATTTGAGGTAAGAAGCTTCCATGGTCTTGCAAGTTTCTACTGAAAATTTATTCGAATTTTTAGTCATATTTGTGCACCCATTATAGAAACAATCAGAGAAAATAATCAGCCATTCAAATGGATAGAAGCAGCAGATCGAAACTTTAAATTGCTAAAGAAAAAAATGACTGAAAAATCAGTCTTGGATTTACCAAATTTTGAGAAAGTTTTCCAGGTTGAAACTGATGCTAGTGGAATTGCGATTGGAGTAGTTTTGAGCCAAGATTAGAAATCAATAGCATACTTTAGTGAAAAACTAAATGAAGCAAAGAAGAAATATTCATCTTATGACAAGGAATTTTATGTTGTTGTATAGGCTTTAAAAAAATGGAGACATTATTTGTTGCCAAAAGAGTTTGTGTTATATTCTGATAATCATGCATTACAGTTTATAAACAACCAACCAAAGTTAAATAAAAAACATGCCAAATGGGTAGAATATTTGCAGAGTTTCACTTTTGTAATCAAACATACAAGTGGTAAATTAAACAAATTTTTTGATGCTTTGAGCAGGGTGAAATTAATTATGTAGGAGTTACAAGTTGGTGTTGTGGGGTTCGAGGAGATGGTTGACATGTATAAAGGTGATGCAGAATTTAAAGAAATTTATGCAGCTATGGAAAATCCAGTAGTTCATAACAGAAGCCAGTGGTTGGATTATCTAATCCAAGGGGGATTGCTATTCAAAAGTAATAAGTTATGTCTTCCTAAATGTTCTATGATGGAAAACATAATCAAGGAGAAGCATAGTGGAGGTCTATCCAGACATTTTGGACAAGAAAAAACATTTTCTCAGGTAAATAATTTTTATTACTGGCCAAATATGCAAACTGATGTTAGGTGGTTTGTAGAGAAGTGTAGGATTTGTTAGCATGCAAAAGGGAAAAGTCAGAATATGGGATTGTATCAACCATTACCAATACCTGACCGACCATGGGATGCAGTCAGTATGGATTTTGTTTTGGGTTTTACAAAAACTCAAAGGGGGAATGATTCCATTTATGTTGTTGTAGATATATTTTATAAAATGGCTCATTTTATTCCATGCAAGAAAACAAGTGACGCAACGCATATTGCTAATCTGTTTTTTTCATAAGTTACAAGATTGCATGGATTGCCTATAAGAATTGTGTTTGACAGGGATACCAAATTTGTGGGACATTTTTAGAGAACTCTATGGAAGAAACTAGGTGGGTAAGGAGGCAAGAAAAATAATTCCAAGTGGGTGATTTGGTTATGGTATATTTAAGAAAAGAAATATTTCCTGTTAAAAGTTATAACAAATTAAAACTGAAGAAGATAGGGCCATGTAAAATTGTAAGAAAAATTTCTTCAAATTCATATGAAGTTAAATTGCCAACAGGAATTGGAATTTTTCCAATCTTTAATGTTGCAGATTTGTATCTATACCAAGAACCAGAAGAAGAACCACAAGGGGACTCCACAATAGAAGAAAGTCTGACAGTAAATTGGGAAGAGCAGATGCCCAAAACAGGAAAGATGGAAGTCAAAGCCATTCTGGAGAAGAGAGTGTCAAAGAAAACCTGGATCCAAACCTATTATCAGTATTTAGTCAAATGGAAAGGGCAACCAGTGGACAACGCCAGTTGGATGACTGCAGCAAAGTTATAGAAGTTGGGAGTAGATTCTGAAGTATTCCAAGATCAATTTTCTTCCCCGAGAGTCTGATGCAGGAGCATCAGAACTTAGCCAACAATGTGATTTTTTGTTCACATGTTGTGGCTAATCTAAAGAAATAAACATTAGTAGTAGTATTTTATTTTATTATTATTATTATTGCTATTTATTTATGAGGATAGTTAGTTTGTTTTGTATTTTAATCAATTAGGAATAAAATTAGGAACTGGTTTCTTTCCCTGCGTGGATATAGATCCAACATAGGGATAAGGACTTAAAATTAGGGAGGTATTGATTTGTTGAGAAAATTGAGAAGAAACCTATTCTAAGAGGAACAGTTTCATATTTAAAATATAAATAATGAGGAAGTAGGGAGTAAAAAGAGAGAGAGGAGAGTACCAGTGTGTAAACTACAAATGCAAAGGGCCACTAATGAAATATTCAGTCCATGCATTAGTAATCTAATTTGTGTTTGGTACTATATGGTTTTTTTTAACTGTTGGGTCTGCAGATATATGTATGTCACCTATGAATGTATGAGTTGCATAAGGCCGAGTTTCATTTGGAGATATTGTGCGTAGTTTTGAAATATTGCGGTGAAGGCATTCGGAACAATCCTACACAAGAGAGTAGTCTTAATATAAGATGGTGCGTAGATTTCAAATGTTGCAGTGAAGTGCGTTCGAACCAATCCAAGCATGAAAGAGTAGTCTTAATATACCATAGTGAGTGCATCTAGGTTGAGCATTTGTGTGGGCGCAGGAAAAAACACCATTGGAAATGTGTTGATTCATTGGAGGCTTAGAACATGCGGCATATCTGAAGCGGAAGCCCATTACAGTAATAATGTTATAGGAAACGCATTGAGGGGAGCGGTGGTGTAAGTCCACTGCACTACCATATCGTGGAATTGTGATGTGGTCATGTGGTTTTAAATTCGTGGAGTCTGCGAAAAGATTGAACACAGCCCGTGGGGTCAAGGTGACGGTAACATTTGCTATATATATTGTAAACAACGCATTGCAAGATATATATATATATATATATATATATATATATATATATATATATATATATATATATATATATATATATATATATATATATATATATCTTTGTAAACATCGTATTTCAATATAATGGTGTACTTACTTGAAATCGTAGATTTTGATTGCAACATTTTTTCTTCCTCATGGTGACTATCAGACAGAATAGATTTCAACAAAGTAAACAATTAAATTTTGTTTCTACTATATATATATATTTATTTTAAGCGTATCCTTCAGGATTCTGTTGGTTTTTGGAATGAGCTTTATATAATTAAATAGAGCTATAGCAAGGATCATTGTTATATGTTGTAACTGGTATGGAAATTAGAGTTGCACATTAAGTAAGGAGGAATGAATCAGTTCCATCATTGTGGAGAGTGAATCTGGCACTTAGTAAAATTGAATAATTTTGCTACACTAAATCTTAAAAGTGGAAATTTTTTGTTTCTACATCACATAATGGGGTATGTTTGTCAATAATTAAACTCTCTGCAATGGTTAAATATCATAAATTCGTTTCTGCTAAAGTAGGCTTTAGATGAATCAATAAAAGACTCTTGAGCTTCAAATGGTAAGATTAACACAACTAGTCCTTCATACTTCAGATACTTTAACTGTTCTATCGTGATGATCTTTAGAAAAACATTTTCAAGTTGTTTAATTGAAATTTCAATAAACAGGCTTTACACAATTTTTTGAATGATCTTAGGAAAGAGCCTTGAAGATATCTCTGTACTGAATTGAGGAAGGCATGTAGTTATATCTAGAAATATATACTACTTCAATGTTCAATATAATACTTCATGTGTAAAAAATATAATGATCCTTTAGCACTGTTATTGACCTTTTCATGCTTTAATAATGTAGATAACATTGGTAATACTGCCTTGATGTAATTCTGCCATAATACTTTGATCCTGAGGACCTGTACCATACCAATGCTCCATTGATAACACTTGGTATTTTGCTGATAGACCGAATGCTTGTTCCAAATACCAATTGATACTAATTTGATAAATCATGCAGTAATTTTACTTCAGCTTGTACATGCACCAATAGTTAAGACAACCTTCATAGTTTCTACTATTGAGCTCTCCACAACAATCATCAATATATTGAATCTGATCTTGCCATCAATAACCTTTTGCTTATTCTGTCATTCTTTTTTAAAATAATATCACTACATATTCCTTTCTAGGACTGCTCCAGAATCATTGTTGCTCTATATACACTTCAACTGTTCTAACATAATGATCTTCGGGAAGACATATTTACTTTCTTTACTTGGAATCTACAAGGGCAGACCACTCATAGTTTTATCACTCATTTAACTGCTTTCCTCCAAGGGTACCTTCTATAAATGAGTGATGTAATGATACAATGATGATAAAAATTTCTCTTACTCATCCTTGTTAATTTTTTTTCATTGTTAACTCTTGTAGTGCGATGCACCATGTTATCATCCTCTATGAATCTTTCCAGTTCTAAAGCGTGAAACATAATTTTTGTGATTTTATCCATTCATCACTTAGTGTGTTGTTGTCGTCTTAGCTTACATGATCATCGTTGATGTCCCCTCTACCACCATAGCTTCTTGTTGCCTTCTCTCCTTCCATCAACTTGATGGTTATTGAATGCTTTAGGTATCCTTCTTCCTCTATAGTTCTATGCCAGAGGAATTGTTGTTTCCCATCATGAACTTTTATCTATTCTTATTCCAAGGAGCTCTTCTTAGACTACCTTTTATGGGGACTATTTATGAACTGATCTCCCCCTGGGATGTTGCTTCTTATATATTACTGGATGGATATTTGTGCTGCTTCCTAGAGCAACTCCCCCTGTGACTATGATGGGTTCATTATGTTATTGAGGTAACAAGATCCCCCTTTCTATTTTCCTTCCATACTTTATTGGGGTTCTTCATAATGTCTGCACTTCTTTTTAATTCACAGCTTTGTCTGATTTGATTGGATTCCATCATATGTCTAAAGTTCTTTAATGTATATGGAAGCTTACATAATTTTTCTTTGTGACCGGGCTTGTGGCACGAATAAAATCTTATTTTACCTAAGTAAGATTAAGCTAATGTATGGAATTTTGTTCCCCTTTTTTAACATAATTTACATTCAACAGATTTATGTCTAAATTTATTGCATGAAAAACAGTAGCCATGGAAATGATTTGTGTACCTGGTGGTAGATTGTCTTCTCCATTTGTTTGCTTGAGGTATTCCTTTCATTGGCTGCATCTTTAGTTGGTTGGAATAGATTTGCTTTGTCTTACATTATGCCAAAATATGTCTAGGTTTGTGGCAAGAAAAACAAGTGATAATTCTCATAGGAGGAAAGAAAATCCTTTGACAACTTCCAAATTTATTCAATTCATATTCAATAGTGTATGAGCCTTTTTTAGTTGAATTTTTCTTCATTTCATTCTTTTTCATTTGAGGTTGCTACCTATTTCTATTGACTTCATTGAAAATCATGTTCTTACCAGCTTCTGCTTCTTTAGGAGTCATTTGAGCTGCTTCATTATCCTTTAAATATTTTACAAAAATGATATTATTGTTATCTTCTACCTTGGACTTACTAGTTCCTCCTTCGTAGCCTATCCAAACATTTATGAGAGGAGATATTTGAGAATTTAGTATTTTTTCCAATTTTTCACAGCTTTTCATCATGGAGTGTTCATAGATAATTCCCTTTGGTTGTTTTCTAATTTCTTTCTTAGGAATACTACTTCTTCTTCCAATTTCTCTTGCTTTTCATTTTTATCTTTATTTTTCTTTAGAATAATGTCTTCCACCTTCTTAGCTTCTTCAAGTTATATTTTCAACTGAAATAAGGTTTTCCGAATTTGGTTCTTCTTTTACATATTTCAGGAGAATGTATTCTTGTTTTCTGCAGTTGAGCTTAAGTCTGTCTATTTCCTCCTGGGCACTCATTAGCTCCCCCTCGAGATCTAAGGCTCACCTTCTTTCTCATCTTCGAGAAGGAATCCTTTATGCTCTCCCTTAGCCAACAACACAAACTCAAAGGTTCCTTATTCATTTGAGGATTCATCTTAGCTTTCAGATTCACTGCTATATTGTTGAGCATAAAAATATTTTCTATTGAATCTCTTCCCTTTCTACCAGTTATTTATTTCGGTTTTCTCTCTCTTGTGGCCGATTCTCTGTTTTCTTATGAGGACATTTAGATGCATAGTTCCCCACTCTTCCACATTTAAAGCATTTAAATGGAATTTTACCTTTATACTTTCCTATGCCTCTATACAATCTTCTGACAAATTAGGCCTCTTCTTCATGAGAGCAGGAGCATGTATCTTCCTTTTCTTCTTTGAACTTATCTGCGTTAAAGGCTGCCTCCCTCACATTTGACTTCCCCTTTGGAATTATCATCTCATAGGTTGTCAAGTTTCCAAGAAATTGTTTCATGGTCAGTGTTTCCCAGTTTGTTGTTTCCTCGATGGAAGAAACCTTATGGTTAAACCTGGATGGTAACTATCTCAATATATTTTTTACAATTATACATTCCTTAATGGTTTCTCCTAGAGCTTTCATTTTATTCACAAATTTTGCAACCCTTAAGAAGAAACTAGCTACATCTTCATCTTCATTCATTTTTTACATTTTCAAACTGAGCTCTATAGGCCTTCAGTTTGGCCATCTTCACCTTTTTATCTCCCTCATGGATATTTTCTAAAGTATCTCAGATATATTTGATAGTCTCACTATGCATTACCTTGATAAATTATGTTTCACACAGACCACTCAAGGATGCATTCATGGCTTTTTCATTAGCTATGAAGTTTTTCTTGGCTTCTTTCTATGTGTCAATATCCTTTGGAGCATATCCTTCTTCCACAACAACCCAAACTTCTATTCCTAGAGGCATTATGTATGCCCTCATTCTTATTTTCCAGAAGGAATAGTTTGTGCCAGTATACAATGGGGCTTGACTTGTTGAGCATCCTTCTAGGCTAGCCATTTTGGGGACCTAGGACCTCCTTCCAATTGTTAAACTAATACAGAAGGAACTTTCTCTGATACCAATTATTGAACCCTTAGTTAAACTGAGGGGGGGGGGTGGTAAATCAGTTTAATACATTCATGGACTTTTAAAACTTTCCTTTAAACTTAATTGTACCTTCATTTCATGATCACCTTATTATAATATGAAACAACAATCTTAATATGTGAGCAACAAGTATTAAGCAGATTAAATACCAAATATCAACACATAATTACCATGCACCTGGAAAACAGATATTAGTGGAAACCCATAAGGGAGAAAAGCACATATTGTTATTGTTATGATGCAAAGGCAAGCTCCAACTCCCTCTCACCACTGATTTTCTGTAGGCTCCAACCTACAGGAGGCTACTACCTCAAATTATACAAGCTACAACTTGCAAGGAAGCTCCAACTCCCATCTGTTTTCTGCAGGCTACAACCCTCAGGAGGCTCCTACCTCAACCAACTCAAACTAGACATATATCAAGCTACAACTTGAAATGGAAGCACCAACTCCCATTTATTTTTTTGTAGGCTACAACCCACAGGAGGCTCCTACCTCAACCAACTACAAATGGGCATCTATCAAGCTACAAATTTATATGGAAGAACCAACTTCCTCACTCCACAATAGAATGATATGATGATTTACCTAGATATCAACTCTGTTTTCCTCCCTTTTCACTACTGCCCTTGCATCCTTCAAATATGTTTCATATCAACTATGGATATTCACAACATCTCTATCTACTCTCTCTCATCCTTCATCTCTCTAACATTCTACAGCTCTCTTACAGTCTTCTTCTCTTTTCAATTCTGCAGCTTTTTAACTTCTTCTGCACTCTTCGAATATGTTACATCCTCTCTCTTTCTTCTTCTAAATTTTGTTCCATTCTGCACCTGGATATTACCTATTTTATACAAATACCTTCATGACTCTTTTCATTCTCTATGGGAATATGAAGTGAATAGACATGACTCTTTCCTTTCACCCACTCATTTCTTCACTTAGCATATTCTGAATGTTACAATAATATGTACAATTATTACAGTATCAAATGGAGTTTTTCTTTGCCTGGGAGACTTGTCTTTGCATCACAAACAATATAAAAATAAATAATACATTTACAGTTACAATCAATTATTTTATTCATCCCCTTTAGTTTATTAGCTTTTCTATGTGTTTGTCCTCTTCTTATTGTTTTCCTTTTGTCTCTTCTATTCATGCAATTATATTTCAACTGTGCTATGTAACTGCCCTTTTTTCCTAAGTCGACCCATGTTGTTGCACTGTTCTACACGAGCTTCGAGTCCTTTTTCTTACCCGGTCCTTTCTTTTTTGTTTTTAGACTTTTCTTCTAACACGCAGCTGTAACTTCACAACACTGTTCATCTTGTCCAGCTTCTTTAATCAAACCTGTTGCAAAATACCAGAATATGCTTTGGAAAATGAGTTTTAAAACTCCACACAAAATTTCCCTTTACACGCAACAAGGCTCAACCTTGGAAGATCGCAACATATATATGCACGTGAATCAAACAGCGGAATTTCGTAACATACATAGACCATATATAAGTCCAAAACAATGCGTAAACCCCAAACCAACAAAACTCGCAGGATTTTCCTACCGGAGGGTCCCACACAGTTCTGACCAATCTCGACCAATCACACTTCACAAACTTTACAATGTAACCTTAAGAGTTAAACTCTATTTCTTGCGTGATGCAATGTTGCACAGGGTCAACACGTCTCCCTCCATTTCGCATCGAAAAACTTTAAACTTCCCTTGCGGTCGCCTTAATGTTGTCCCCTAAACTTTGCGATGTGTGATATCGCTTCTAGGCCACTGCAATATCCGTTGTTGGCTTGCCATAGATCTGACAGTCCATGCAATTTCCCCACTAATTCACTTCGCATCGCAAAGCTTTAAAATTCCCTTGCGGTCACCCTAATGTTATCCCCTAAACGTTGCAATGTGCTATATCATTTCTAGGCTATTGCAATCTCCGCAGTTGGCCTGTCCTAGATCTGATTGTCCACTCAATGTCCCCACTGATTCACTTCGCATCGCAAACTAATAATCTTAACTTGCAAAAAATCTTAACCGATACTCCTATTTTCTGCGATGTGTGAAAATATTTTGGTTGCGAAGTAATTTATCACTATTGATCGGTGTTGGATCTACAGTCCCCGTCGAGTTTGCAAATCCCATTGGTTTCGTTCTGTGTTAACATAATATACAAGTGCTATGGCTTCACTTATTCTTGCAAATACGATTACTCCTCTTGTTGTGTGATAAAATACAAATTTTTTGTTTCAACATAGATTTGAAACAACTAATTCAAAATAGGGAACTTGATCAAAGCACAAAACACTTAGAGTTTTTTTGGAAATGAAGTACTATTCTAAAACAGAGATCCCGATCAAACAAAAAACTCTTGAAGTTAAATTGGAAATGGAAAACTCAGAGCCAAGCCCTCAGATGGTTGATTTTTACATTTACTTCTACTTTTCTATTCTCCACTTCTGCTTCTCTGCAACTCTTTTATGTTTTCTTATTGCATTGTTGCCTGATCTAATCCTTTGCCTTATTAATGGTTCTAGTGCTGCTCCTTTGTGCTCCTTTTCTTCCTTTGCTTCACGACTCTGCCTTTGCTCCTTGTTTTCCTTTGTTTCCTTTGCTTGTAAAGTTGCTCCTCTCTGCTCCTTTGTCTTTGCTGATTGTGTAATGTTGTTCCTTACCTCTCGGCTACTCCTTTGCATTTATTTTATGTTTTCTTACTGCATTAATGCTTGATCTGCTTCTTTGCCTTAATGATATATTAGGTGGTGCTCCATTGTGCTCCTTTTCCATCAATGGAAATATTTGCAACAATTTTCTACAGAAAATAATCCATAGCTTGAGGAGAAGGCACATGGAACTACTCGTTCTCTACATCCCACTGGGGGAAGCATCCGCCAGTTGGAGCCGATGTTGTAACATTATTTTTTTTGATAAGTTAGCATGGTATTTTAAAAGGTAAAAAATAAAATTCTAAGTTAGAACATGGATGAAAAGAAAAAATTAAAAATGTTAAGAAAATTTGTATTTTTGTACATCCATGTTAGAATAGATTTTCTCTAAATAAAGAAGGAAAAAAGAAAAAATGTTGGAGAAGGATAAAATGAAAAATATGATGCTTTAGTTTTTAAGAAATAAAAGCATGGCTTCTTGTTTAAATGCACCAAGCCACTAAAGGATTAGAAATTAATTTATGATTCTTAAAATTATTTAAAAGGGGTTTTAATTTTTATTTATTAAATTTCATATGTATAGTGCTTATATGTTTTTATCCTAAGTAAATACGCGAAAAAATTAGTCAAATCTCTTGGATAATGCGCTAGCAACTTTGAACGGTAGACCTTGAACCCGCTCTAGATCTACGATGGAGAGTCACTTCGTGACCCCGCCTCCCCCCCCCTCCCCGACCATTACTCATTAACACGAGGAGGGGGTCTGAAGTGTGGTTTTAATGGCCGCTAAGATTGGAGACATGGCAGAACCACAAAGTTTCGCACCCCCCTCCACCCACAGCTAGAAATCGGGTGGTACTCGCCCCCCACCCCCCCACCCCCCCCCCCCCCCCCCCAGCAACATTTTTCCATGTCCCATGACCATTCCTCCCGCGCCCTTAGCCAATGAACATCCCTTCCAACACCATAACCATTGGTACACCATCCAATCTCATTCATCCACGTCACTTGATCGTTATCCTCCAATGCTCCACCCATAGCCGTTTGATCGCCCCGTTGGCCATTAAGCACACTCATGAACCGTTAATTGCACCATTATGCATTAATCCCCATCAGAGTCGTTAAACCCCTACGGTCATATCCCATACCGTTAAACCCAAATCACAGTCTATAAAATCACCTGCAGACTCCCTTTCATCACTTTAATTTCTCACCCAAATTGCTATTATCCCCGCATTTTATTCCAAATCAATTTGTCATTTCTGCACTCTGGAAACCCTTTCCTGAGTTGATATCCTGTCAAACATGGCTCCCAAATCCAAGACAAAGAAGAAAACGACTCCTAAGGGTAAATAAAAGAAACATGTGACAAAATAAGTAAATATCATCAATCTTGTTGCAGAGGTAGCTAATCTAGTTGCAGAAGAGATCCCTACTGCAACACCACAACTTAACCTCGACCTCATACCCCTCGCCAATGCCTTTTTCAAAGTCACAGACACTAATTATAAATTAGATTTCTATGAGTTACATCTGTGGTTAAAACGGAAGCACATAGATAACCAGAACCCTATTAGGTTTTGGGAATCCATGTTGCCTTTGTTTTCTTTTCCACAGAATCACCCTTTTCTAGATCTAATTTTCTGGTGTCAGAAATAATGTGATCCCATAACCATATCAGTGGTGGCTCGGAATGGAAACATTTTGATTACCATATCCCCTGAAACCATAAACCAGATGCTACTCATTCCTTCATCTGATTCCTTATCCCATTTCTCACCTAAAAATCTCATGGACCTTTACCACAAACTATATTTCCCTCATAGAGCTCAGATATTTGACATTTTCTTACTTGAGGATGCACAGTTGCCCAAGAAAAATCCACCATACTCATCCTAAATCTTTCCTGAGGCCTCCAAACACTGCATCTCTCTCCTCTCATACCTGCTAAAATACCTAAATGATCAAATTGTTAATGAACCCATCATGGGGGTCTAATCTATTTTCAGCAAAGACAAATCACCATTTTTTTATGTATAATTATAGCCAATTCTTGGCTGAAAATATACATGAACAAATCATGAACTTTACTACTCAAGGTGTCTTCAATTATACTTCTGTAATTGTTCGCTCTTTTTTTTTTCAGCAGGTAGAGATGTTGCCTATCCACTTGAACAAGCAGGATGCACAGGGAGTGAATCAATCAGTGATTCACTAGATAGAGTTGGTCAGAGCTTCATCAACATCCACTTCTTTTGCAAAGTTTATAAACTCATTCATACATCCAGTAAGGCATCTCCTTACAAGTCAATCAGAGCCCATAAATGGAGAAGAAATTAAAAGGATCTTGCACCTTAGTGAAAAAGATAAAAATGATCACTGGAACCTATATAAAAATTACATAGAAATAAGGGTATGTGGTTGTGAACTCACACCATATAAGCTTCCAAGATATGTCCCTATGAGATTTTTCTCCTTATAATACATTAGAAACATGTTAAACATGGATGAGTTACATTTTGTCTCAAGCAAGAGAAAATCTCAGTTTAAACTCAAAGCCAACATTGGATTGTTCATCTGCAATACCAGGGCAGTTGGTACTAATGCAGATGCAATGTTAAAGTTTTACTTGGTCCTATGACCCCCATGGCATTATTTATTCTCTGAGAGTTGAACTCAAAAACAACTTCCTACACTCATACCTTAGGAGCAGAAATAGGGAAATATATGAACCAAGACGAATGGGTTGAAGGAAATCTCCAGGAAGAAGATGCATAGTTCATTCTAGATTCTAATGTACATACCCCTGTTCTTGATAGTAAAAAATAGAAGAGAGTCAGAGAAGAGCCTCCACTTGCCAAAGAAATACTCAAGGAATTCATCTTGCAACACAAAAAACTAAAGCTTGCTTCCACCTAACTTTCAGAGGAAGAACAACAAGAGATTATAGATTTGGGAGAACATGAAGTTTCTACATCCACCAGTGTTCCTAAAAATCCTACTTCATCATCACCTGCAAGAGAACCACTAGAAATTATTCAGCATTCAGATACTAGCTCTTTTGAAGAGAATAACATTTTCTCCAGATTCTTAGACATCAAGCATAAGAATGAAGCATTGAAATGTGATGTTTATAGTCAATTCTGGAAGAAAAAATCTACATCACAACATAGGATTCTCAGTGCCTTTGACAATGAGAAAGGAAGGATGCAAATGGCCTTTCTACAAGTAACAATGTGATTTCCAAACACTCATGCTCAATACAAGAAGATTGCATTCTCTTTTGATGCAAATCAAATCCATCCAATTGATCAGATGGAAATGCACATGAAGTCTCGAGAGATGTTATTTTCAATAATGAAAACAACAGTCATGTCACTCTCCAAATTGAAAGATGCATGATCAAAATTCAAATCTCAGCTGAAGATTGAAAAATTGTCTTCATTAGACAAAGATAATAGATTGAAGTCTTTGGAAGACCTTGTAGTGAATGTTGGGTATGACCCAAAAGATTGCAAGGCAGTTGAGGAAATCATTAAAAATAAGAATGCAGACATCTATGCTCTGTGAAAAAAACACAAGCTACCCTTGACTGAAGACCCACATACAAAGGAGATTGCAAAGAATGAATATAACAAAGAGGAGATGCTAAAATTGATCATTGATCAAAATCTGCAAATTAGAAAGATGGAAGAACAAATTGAAGAATTACTGAAAGAGAAATCAACACTCTAGGTGACTATTGATCCTAATACAATAGCTCAAACATCTTCTGTAGGTATAAAACTTTCAACATCTTTTACAACAACTGATGCGGAAAAATTGGCACAATATTTGGCTATTCATAAGCAGGCACATGAGAAATTACAACAGAGGTTTCAAATTTTTGAGTCACAGAAGATTAAAAATGACACTTTATACATGGAGGAAATGCAAAAGACTCATCGATTAGGACTTAAGATAAAAGAACTAGAGAGTGAATCTCTAATGGAAGCAACTCTAGTTGAAGCTAAGTAGAACATATGGGAAGATATCAGTAAGTCTATGACAGGGGTATGGCCATCCATACAGATCATCTTCGAACAACATGAGCTCATCACCAATTGTATATCAACCATTTGGGAGAAGAAAGAGCATCTCAAAAAGAATCCAAGTGAAGCCACTGACATAATCAAGGTTCTCAACTCAAATAATAGAGAGGAGTTAGAAGAAATCAACATCTTGGATATAACTGCAACAATTTTGGAGATAAAGAATGTTTTATAAAAAAGAAATTTAATCAACCAATTGCAAACCAAATGTGATGTTTTGAATATTGTTGTTCAAATATTTCATACTAAGTTTAATGTTTTAAATCATAAAGGATTGTCAAGATTGGTAGGATTAGATGATAAGTTGATCAAATTAAAAAATTATTGTAAAAATTTATACACAATTGCAATAGATAAGTCAAAATTTGCAAGTATCAAAGGACAGGTTACGGGGAAAGCTTTTCTTGAAGTTCTACAGTTTGATTTGATCATTCAACATCAAATAAAACATTCATTCATTCAAAGACCAACTTTTGACAGATATACAAAAGTGGATGAAATTTTCAGAAAGATGATGAGTGTAGAAATCCCAAGTCAAGAGCAATGGGATAAATTTTGTGAGACCATCGAGTAAAGAAGTATTTTTTACAGTTTTCCAGCACATCAGATTTTCAAGGGTCTAGTCACCAACAACTTGCATCAAAAGGGTCCAAGTCATCAAAAACTTCCAAGAAAACATAGACACTTCATCTATTTGTTTCCTTCTTCTATTCTTGTTTATTCTATTATTGTAAGCAATTAAGATATTTCTAAGTTTTATAAAATAGTATAAATAACTCTCATTTCGAGTTATCAAGGATGAGTGAATTTTTGTACGAAGAAATTGTACAATTCTTTTTTTCATCAATAATACAAGAAGGATTCTGAATTTGTCTCATACAACTTTGTTCTCCCTATGAGTTTTTCCAATTTTCATACATTTTGTCTCTTCATATGTTTAATTGTTATCAAGATAACTAGGTGAGATTAACTGTGTTTCAGTAATCTTATAATTCCCCCTGAAGTTATTATCCATATAAAGAATGATTTATTTAACAGTTTGTTGATGTAATTCCCTTTCATTGATAAATTGTCAGCATCTTAATAATATTATATGTATTTTGTTAAACTTTTAGACATTGTTTAAAGGTTTTCAAGCTTGTGATTTATTGAAGAATTCAATCTGAATATTTGATAATGATATCTTCTTACATACGTCTACTTAACCGATTTACAAAATGTTAAATCACTGTGTGAGATAAACAAGCAACCCTTACTTATAATTACTGATATTATCTGAAAAATTTAATCAATATATGTTTTCTAAAAGTTATCTTATGCATTGGTCCTCCAAAATTACCAAAACACATCAAAACATTATAAATGCTTTGGCATGATTATTGACCACAATTATCTCAAAAGACAACACGTGGTATATACTACCAATAATATTAATTTTTGTTATATATATATATATATAATTTAGTTTTAAAAATATTCATATAAATAACTTATTTAAACTATACTGAGACAATACTTAAATTGAACACAAATTTGATTTCATAGAGGTTATTCAAAATCTTATTAAAATAAACATAGTTGGATTAAGTATCATAAGAAGATCAACAAATTTACATTAAATATTAATGTAAAATGTGGAAAAAAAATATTAAATTAAAAACAGTTGGATTGAATATCATAAAAATACTAATAAATTTATCTAAACTATTAATATTAAATGTGGAAAAAAATTAAAATAATTTTGAAAAAGTTAAAAAAAAATATTATATTGAAAAAAATTTATGTTTCATTTTAAAATATTAATTATTTAGATTATAAATTTGGGCCGAGCTTTGTTCTATATTGTATGAACAAAATCAACCGCTAAACTTGCTCCCTGCTCTATACCCGTTTGCAAAAATCTTTAATAAATATAAAATAACCTCCCACCATAAAGATTGCGTTTGAAACCAACACATTCTACTCATCTTGTAAACACAAACACTTTCTTTGGCAATTTCTAGCCTAACTGTCAACCATACAATGATGAATTTTGGCCCTTTGTTGGAAAAATAATTTTTAACTATACAATGATGTGTTACGTATTCTATATAATGGGAAGAGTATACAACGATGACTTGAATATTTTATATAAGGGGAAGAGTATTCTATATAAGGAGAAGAGTTATCTAGTTTGTAGTTTGGTAATTAATGTGCAAGGGTTGTATATGTTTAGTTTTGGTTAATTTATTTTGTTTAAATAAAATTAAAAGTATATGTCCATTAACTTTTAACTAAAAGTATATGTGTATTAACTTTCGCGCAATAAGTTGGATAAGTTTTCCATTATACAACTACTTATTTGAAGCTTTGGGAGCAACCTATTGTCTCCACTATCTAGAGTCTGACATCAATTACAAATCATTCTTTCCTCAAGCAAAATGTTGCGGGATTCACGTTTTAAAGGGGAAATAGAGAACATCATAGCATCGAAATTGCAAGCATTAAATCTAACCAACTCGGTGGTAATGGAACATGTGGACCTGGACCTTAGCTAAATAATTGCTATGGCTGACCAATGGATGCTTATACAATACTTTAAACATTAAGCAATTAGTGGTGAGTTTGTACTAATTAATTAAATACCACACTTGATACAGATGGAGCGTCCTTTCAATTATCTTTTTGACGTGTATAGAATGTAGGTTTCAAATGAAAAACATTAAGAGTTGATGTTTTATAGTTTTTTATTTATAATTTAATTGGTAGAGAAGATTGGTATGGATTGCCATTTTTCAAATTCAAATGTGTGTTCTAGATTGATTTGTACAAGATTCAATGGTGATAAGCTTTCATGGTTGATCCATGTGTTTTCCTATGTTTAATTTGTGTATTGAGAGAGTTGTTGTATTTAATACTTGAATTGAAACGATTGTTGTCATTTATTGCATCCCCTAAATTAATTCCTGAATTGAATAGTGTAATTTATTGTCTTCAACAGGTTGAATGATTAAACACACATGTAGATATCGCTAACATAGATTTCACTTATTCTTGTGCAAGTATTACCCAACAATGGGATGTGTTGCTCCAATGGAAATCAATGGGTGACTATTTGATGGGATAGGTGTACTCTTGGATAGAAATCAATGGAATTTTTATGGTGTATTTTGAATTAATCAGTAATTGAGAGCTTGAGGTAGTTGCGATAGTATGTCTTGTCAAGTTATGATGTTAAGGCTTGATGTTTGATAGTTGTTGATCAAATCAATATATGGACCCATTTTTAACATATTTATATAACTTAATATAAACTATTTATATACATATTTTTTATGTTTTATGATAATTTTTTAATAGTTATGTGAGACCAATACTATAATTAAAACAATAGAAATCCCTCCACTAACATTCTACAAATGCATTTATTTTCTTGCTTACCACAACAAAATACGTCAAAATCTTCAATGAAGTTGTGTGGATAATGATTCCTACACTTCGGTGGTATGGGTGTCCATGATAACTAGTTAGACTGTAAAACGTTTTAGCCGGTGCCAAGAATGAAGCGAACAAAAGTCATTGTGTATTGAATAGATAAACTTAAAATAGTTAAGGAAAGCATTCATCACGTTCGTTATGTAAAACTTTTCGAGTACCAAGTTATCAACTTTCCAATTTGAGAGGGCCCATGTGACTTAAAGTCCGGATATGAATATTCACGCGCTTATAATAAATATCAAAACTGTGCATCATCTTTATATCTGCCAGGTATCTAATGGATATGAACACGGAATAGTATCATTATTGATTTCATTTTATCTTATTAAATGTCTAGAATTTATAACATTATGTCTATTGAATACTCGAAATCTACCATTCATATAAGTTTAAATTCAAATTACTGGATTAACAAATATGAATTATAAATGATAACTTTACCTTTTCGACTTGAAGATTTATTCGGTTTCCCTTGTGATTGTGAAGCTCGAATCAACGCCAGCTTCACAAAGCCGGTGGCGTTGGAATCGAAATGTAGTTTAGTTGTGATAAACAACAACCAAGCCAATTACCTCAACCTTCCTTTTACATTTGAAGGATTTAACCAAACTACGTAATTGGATTGTCAACTCACAATCCACTTTTATCATTATCCCGATGAAGCTGCAGGCTTTCTTGGCATCTACTATGAATACAAAGTATAGCGTTGATATATTCGGAATTCACGTTTGAAGGTTTGGAGAATGATACACTCGAATAAGAAGGCAAAATCTTCAACGGAGGCGGCTGAAATGGACAGATGCACCTTTCACATCTTGGGTGAAGAAGGCCGAACTGCTGATCAATGTATTCTAAACATTGAGTTATTAGTTGTATGGTAACTATTGTGAGCAGTTTAACCCCGATCGGGATGTCAACTATCTACGCATGAGACCTTACATGAAGATGGGGCGAGAGTACGTGGCGGAAGCATGTGCTGCCCGTCACGCCAAAGTTGAGGATGACGAGAGCAAGTAGTGATGGGTGGCTCTACCCATGGAGAGTGCAATGCAGAACAACCGATAGGTGGGCTGTCGGGAATGTTTTGGGGCAAGCGTCACAGTGCGAGGTGGGAGTAGGTTATGTACATCCTCCTCGCCATTTTCTGGTCGTTAGTCTTCAGTGGCAAGCAGAGTAGCAACAAGCAGTCCAGCAGATGGGGGAGAACTTTTCCACCTTCACCATGTCGTTGCCAAGGGTATGTATCCAATTCTCCGTTCATATCTGCGATGAAACGTGTTTCTAGGTTTCGCTCTATGAAAAGGAGGATTCTGGTTTTTCTGGATTGCCTATATCTGCTTCAATGTATCGTTGTGGATTGCCTGGGCTATGTAGTTAATTCCCCTTTCACTTTTGCCATGCAACATGCTTCTGGTTATGGTTTTTGTTCCTTGATGAGGAAGACCTTGGTCTCTCTCGATTACCTTTGTCTGTTTAATTGTAAAACTTTGGCTTCCCGAGAGTTAGAAATTCTCACCGTGGATAGCCTGGAATGGATAGAATTAAGAGGGTTCTGTGTTCAGTATTTCAGTGAAGGAGTCTGGGTAGGAATGGAGGTCATTTATCTTCATGCGAAAGGAATAGCTCTAAACTGCCTTCTCCATATTGCGCCCTGATATACTCCTTTTGTCCGTTTTGAGTCTTTCTTAGGTTTTGTATGACGTTATTGGCTTTGTAGGCTCTACTATGGTTTTGCATGGCGTTGTAAAGACATGACAGGGCATTGTAAGGACCTTGCATGGCATTGTTATGATCTGTATTTTGTCCAATTTGGGTGCTCTGTTATTTCCTCGTCTCTGCTTGGCTCTACTTTGTATTGTAATCATCAGTGTTGGGAATTAGACCGGATGGCCTCCAACGATTTTAATATGGATGGTGGCACTGCAAAGGTTTGCAGCGAAAGTTGGGGTTGTCAATGGGTCAGTCATGTCGGTTGTTTTGTCATTTTTCTTAATTTGTCTAATTCTCAGGTTATATGTATTACTTTAAGTTATTATAGCGGGATTATCTGGGTCTAGGGTATTATGGGAAAGAGGAGTTTGGTTTGTTCCACTCTGTATATGGCAAAGACTTCTATCATGGCCTGCTGGTCTACTCAGGAGTTGTTTGTTTTTAAATCAAGTCCTCTAAATCTTTCAAAGTTGAGTCCAATGTATGCCAGTGAAGACAACCAAGCCTTTCTTCTCCGTGCTTGTGTTTATCTCTTAGGTTGCTTGTGTCTATTACAGGTCTTCCACGCAATTCTTGTCTACACAGAAAGTTGCTGGAAGACCGGAACTTGAACATAATGGTGAAAGGCAAGTCGACCAAGAAAGATGCAAAGGATAAGGGGAAATCCAAAGCTCCAAAACCTGACCCAGTCAAATGTGGCATCAAGTCTGATAAAGAGGTGATGGAGAACTTGTTCAAAGCATATTCGGATGGTACACCTTGTTACATTAAGTCTTTGATTCATGGGTGGGAGCAGGATGCAAGGGCCAAGGAAGAAGAGGAAGTTGACATGGCCGAAGAAGAATTGAACCCTATGATTACAAACCCTGGTAATACTCACAGTAGATTATCTTTGTCCATCACTCCATTCACACCTATTGGATACTGAAATGTCTTTTGGTGAAGGCAATTGTCTCTGTCTAAGAGATAGGGGGAGACCCTTGAGCAACCTCACATCTAGCGAATATCAGCAGAATTAACTTGTGACAACATATCTAGAGTGTCTCACTGTGGAAAATTGAGAAAAAACTACAAAGCATGCACCAAGTTGACATGCCAGGCTCGAGAGTAAAATATCTATCTCCTATAGTATCATGTGATGATTGAATTTCTTTATTTATGTTTTTGTTATGATAATCGATAGCATTTATGTTTCCTATATGTTTATGCAAGGAAAGATAGATATTATCTACTTAAAGACAGTAAGAGACCGACTTAAGATATTTATGTTTTGGATGGCCTATAACTCTTTAAGATGGCCAAGAGAAATCGTTTCCTACGGGCACGTTGAGGCTAAAAGTTGTAGATTTTTTGGACCTGCATTTTGGTTAATGAATAGAAAATAGCAAGGATCTACTAAGTTTATATATATATATATATATATATATATATATATATATATATATATATATATATTGTGAGGAGCTTGCGTGACAATATAGGGATTGTTGGAGGCATTAGTTGATCAATACAGGTAAAATTTGTATCTTTCCTTAATATGGACTTTAGCTTTTTGCCTAAATTTCCTCGTAGACATTAAGGGTCGTCTTATGTCCAAGCTAAAGATCAAGGGATGATGCCTGGTGTGTTCGGCTCCAAGGTATTTCATTAAAAGTAGTATTATTTTATTATTAGATATTATTATATACATATATCATTATTAATTGAATTTATTCAATATAAGGAATTAATTAATTAATTAATTATTTTTATTTTATTTAATCTAAATAAAAACTATAATAAAATTAAATTAATTATTTCCTAGATATTAATGCTTGTCGGCGCTTTAAAAAAAATTTCCTCTCTATAAATTTGACCTAAGTCCTTTCATTTCTTCATTTAATCATCCTGAAGATGGATCTCCATGGAGATTTGAAACGTCGACATATATTCTCTGACACTCTGGAAAATCCAGATTCTTTTTCATCTAAAGGGATTTTATTAAGTTGTGCATTTTTTTGGCATTTCATTTATGGGATGTGTTTTGGCATTTCATTAATGAGATTTTATTAGGTTGTGCAGTGTTCTGGTATGCTTATGGATGAGAGACATGGTATGGTGTGTTTCAAAACTTTGTTGGTCGGGGCAAGACCCGCTCATACTTAGTCATAACCACAATTTTTCATTTCGCTCGATCTGAGGAGAATTGCATTAAACTTGTTTGGTCTCGACTTATAAGAATGGTAAATATAGATGGATGAAAGTTGTAGGTGAAGGAATCTGGATTCATAGACATAATTGTGCAATGTTCTAGGGTTTGAAGGTTTGAGAATGCTTTGTGGAGTTCAAGGACGATTGCATTAAAGTTATTTGATGTGGAATTGAAGCGATTGTAAATACACTAGGACTAAAGATGAGTTTTTCTGGAATTTGTAAGTGAGGTTTGGAATATGTCATATTGAATTATGGATGTACATGGTATAGCATTGTGAACAAATTGGCAGATGTGACAAAGCGAATTCTGAAATTTGGATTCATAGAGAGAATTGTGTAATCGTAATTATATTATGGGGTTTGAAGACTTGGAGAATTTATGTGGGTTTGCCATTGTTTGCAAGAGATATGGAGACTTTTTCTTGAGTTTCTTGTTTTGGGTTTGCAAAGGGTGACTTTAGGTAACTTCTTCGAACGAAATTGAAATTTTCTATTTTATTTTCTTGATAGGCTTCATGTTGTATGTTTAATTCAGTAAGAGGTCTCTTCTTTTGTCTTGGTGTTAGAGATTTCCTTGAAACATTCTATGTTGATGGCATTAGAGTTATGTGCTTGGGGATTAGTTTTAGACATTGAAACTTTTCAGACATGTATTTAATCTATAATTAAATCAAAATTTAGGGTTTTTTTCCCATTCTTTGCATAAGATCTGTTGAATTTCATTGTGTTTGTTATTTATGTGTGTTTTTCAATGTTTGTAGAGTAGTGTTAACAGAATAACAAGAAAATTTGGGTAGGTATATGGTTTTCATGGGTTTCTAAGTGTTCACGGGGGATAGCTCTAGGTAACTTATGCTATTGATTATGAAATTAAATCCCAATTATATGACTAATTCAATAGAATTTGATTGCATTGTGCATATAGCTTATTATTATTGGATGTTAATTTGGTTTAATTTCGTTTTGTTGCAATTTCCTCTGATGCAAATTTGATGAGGAGCATTGGCAGCTCTATATATGCTTCTTTTAGCCACAAGTTGGTGAGTGACAAAAAAACATGCTTCTCATTTTCTTGGTTGTCTTGACTGGAATTGAGTTTGTGCATGTTTTTCCTATATGGCTTGATTTTGGTCAACATGTTTGTAATTATTGGATTTCTTCAGTTGTCATCTAGCATCTAACATGGTTTCCATGTGTTTCTTTGATCTCTTATTCTCTGCAGTCAAGGTGCGATCAGTTTATTTCATGGACTAATTGTACTTGCTAATATTTTTGCTTCAGGAACATGTAGGCCTCTTATTCCCGTATCCAACTTCTGGTATGGTTGTAATAATTTGTTTTCTAGCTTAAGGTTCTTTGAGTGTTTGTATGACTTTCTCGTATCCAATCAAGTACCTTGTGGTTGCTTGTTCGTCAAATGTTTATTTTATGGGTCGTAATACATTTACATCTTTAGATATTGGGCATATACCAAATAAAATGAGCACGACAAGGTCATATGCAAGATATTCGGGAAATTAGGTACGGTTGTGTTGTGGGTTTTCTTGTGAGAAGGTTTTTTTAGAAATTTGTTCTCATTAAGATGAAAGTCTCCTCAGCACTTGGGTATGAGTGTGCCCCACAAGTTTTGTGTGGGAAAGTATCCTCCAAAATGAGATTATTGTTATTAATTATCAAGATATTCTATGTTGGTGACAATATTAGAGCCTTGTGCTTTGTGAGTAGTCTTAGGCATTGGAAATTTTCAATGATGTATAATGTACATTTAAGTCAAATTTGGTGATTTCAAGATAGTTCTACTAGTCAAATGGTGGTATGGTTGTAAGCATTGGTTTTTGAGCTTGTAGTTGTCTGGACCTTAGGTTTTTAAGGTTTTGTGGTCATTTGCATCATTTGTGTGGATCACATATATAATAAGTCTGAGGATCCTGAATACAAGTTCCCCAAAACTTCGATGCAGTGGTTCCCCAGGGTTTTACTCTGAGAAGTCTTCCTCTGGGAAGCTTAGGAATGTCGAATGAAAGAATGTTTCTTTCATTCAATCAATTTCAAACAAGTTCCTCGTGGTTTCGAATTCATTAATCAGGTTTAATCAAGTTCCTAGTGGTTTACTATTCATCAATTATTTATTTTCTAGTCAGGAATCTGTTTGCATCATTAAATATTTATGCATATACCAGATAGAATGAGATAGGAAATGCCAGATGCAAGACTACCGAGAAATTAGGCACGGTTGTGAATTGAAGCTTTTCATTGTTGTGTAATGTAAATTCAGGTCAAATCTGGTAATTTCGAGATAGTTCTACTAGTCAAGTGGTGGTATGACTATAATTGTTGGTTTTTGAGCTTATAGTTGTCTGGATCATATGTTTTTAATATTATGCAATCATTTGCATCATTTCCTTTGATCCCATATATAATAAGTCTAGGATCCTAGATACAAGTTCCTTAAAGCTTTGATGTGTTTGTTTCACAGGGTTTTCCTGCAAGAAGGTTTCATTGAGGTAGCTTGAGAACTCATAGTGCGAGTCTTCTTACAACTTAAGTATGATTGTTCTGCGTGGTTTTCATACGACAATTTTTTGTCAAGAATGTTCTATATGGCCATATTCAACAAGTTGTATCAGGTGCTTATTCATTGTTCTCTCCTCAATTAACACATTCTTGGCCAAGAATCTATTTGCATATCTTGTTGTTGAAAAACCTCATGATAAAATAAGAACAGGAACACAGGATGCAAGTCTTCTTGGAACTTGGGTACGAGTGCTCTTTGTTCTTTTTTTGTGGGAATGCTTTATCTGGGATGAAATTGTTCTGCTTAACTTACAAGTCTCTCGGGAACTTAGATATAATTTTCGTGGGCACTTTCTGTTCAGTAAGGCTTTTTCTGAGATAAAGTTGTTCTTGTTTCAAGTTTTAAATATCTGTATCTTAGGATTCCAAGATTCTCTGATCATTTGTGTCATTTGCAAGAATCAAGGATAAAATAACTTTGGGGATTTTAGATACAAGTTTCCTAGACCTTGGATGTGGTACTCGCCTGTGTTTTTCCTCCGAGAATGTTTCCTGTGAGAATATTGACAACAAAAAATAAAATGTTCTTGATACTTAGCTATGAGTTTTCCTCATTATTTTCATGCAGGAATATTTCTTCTGTGATCCCCTTATGACAATAGTTAATAAGATGAATTGGATACTTGTTTGTTTCTTTCTTGTGATCCGAATTTATGAAGGAACACAACATAATACAAATATAAACTTGGACACAGAGATACAACAGAAATATAGCTTCATTTCATTAATGTCAAAGGCTGAAATATTCTTACTTAAAGAAAGGAAATAAACTAGCTTGGGCAATGGTAGCTTATCTCTGAGAAGAGATGTGGCGGCTACATGCCTCTGAACTATGTTACAATAAGGCTCTAAGGCGTATTTATTATTAGGAAACAATGGAAAACCCTAACCATCCAAAAACCTAACCTTAGGAGATGAAGCTCCAAAACTATGGATCTCATTTGGGTAAATTGGTACATCAATTTCCTAGGGATGTAACTTTGGCATATGATCTTTGTTTGACGTGCATAATACCTCATTATAAATATCTATCTGAGGGATACAACCTTCGAGTGGAAAACATCAAACGACAACCCACATTGGCCCAATTTTTCCCAAAAACCATCGTTTAGGACCTCAAAATGACTCACAAAGTTGAAGACCCAAAAAACTGCAAAAAATAGTAAATTGCACTACAATTAAGGAAACTAAAAAAACTAAAGAAAAAATTGTGGGGGTCGAAGTAGAATATTCGGGTGGCCATCAATATTCACCTGGATTAGTCCTCCCCCACTTAGGAAGAAATCATCCCCATTGCGTTGAGTTCCTCCATGAGATGATGAAACTTCTACTGAACTTGGTCCCTCATGAGCCACTTGCCTTACTGCATGAGTGGGCCAACTTTGACAACCTGATACAGCAGGATCTTTTGTTGGTGAGTATTATTGATTTGCATGTCCATGATCCGATCAGTTGTGCCTTGTTCCATGTAGTCGAGGTTTAGCTCTATTGGTGTGGTTTGTTCTGCAATGTCTAATGTATCCAATAAAGGTGAAAAGTATGGCCAAAGGCGGTCCATATTGAACACTGGGTGTAGGCCAAGGAATCGGGGAACGTTGAGCACAAAAGAATTATCTCCCACAACCTTGATAATGGTGTACGACCCATATAGGAGTGGTATGAGCTTCCAATGAGCCCCAGTTAGGCACTCTTTATGCAAATGCAACCAAACTTTGTTGCCCACCTAGAACTTGTGTGGAAACCGATGTTGATTATGTCACTACTTGTACTTGGAATTAGACTTCTCCAGGATGTTGTGAACCTACTATCATATGTGTTGGATATGTTCAATGAATCTGGTTTCTTTATCAGCCTCAGATAATACATGTGTGGATTCTGTTTGTGTAGTCGCATGAGGTATGACAACATCAATAAGACACAATGGTTGAAATCCTAGACCCACTTTAAAGGGACTACGACCAATCGAGCCATGGAGAGATGTGTTATAACTATGTTTCACATAGGGGAGACTCTCATCCTAAGTTCGTGGATTCTTGGATTTTTATATGCAGAGTATGTGTACTATCATCCTGTTAACGATCTCTTTCTGACCATTCGTCTGGGAATGGAATGCAATTGACTTGGTGAGCTTGGTGTCCAATAGTGTCCATAGGCTTGAACGGAATGTGCTCAAGAACCTACTATCCTGATTTGATATAATGGTCTGCGGTATCCAAAAATGTATCCATTCTCATTCAAATAATATTTTTGCAGTGTGCTCTACTGTGATGCTCTTCTTGTGGGCTACCAATATTTCCATCTTAGAAAATATGTCCACCACCAGAAATACAAAGTCATTACCATGCTTCGTAGAAGGGAGGCCAAAAATATAGTCCATGGAAATGGATTCCCAAGGCTAGCTAGGAGTAGGCAAAGGACTGTACAGGCCTTGCTTCATGATGTTTGGCTTGGCGATGACGCGGGACCAGATATATTTTCCAACCTCCAGTCAGAGTTTTGGCCAATAAAAGTACTTTTGTATTACAACCATAGTTTTCTCCACACCAAAGGGCCATGTGACCTAACTGTAGTGTGCCTCCCATATCATGTAGAAATTTGAATAATAGATCACTTATTCACCGAGATTATCCTGATTACACACCATTTGAGCTTCATGCATAATACATAACCTCTTCTACTATTGATCATCAATTTGCGGAATTAAAAACAATCACATGCGCACATTAAAACAATGAACAATCACACATATAAACACAGGATTTATGGGAAAGCTCAAAGCTGAAAACCCCCAACTATCTATATATTATAATGATAGAGAACATGTAACAATCATAGTACAAAATCCTCACAAGCTCTCAGCACTATCTCCAATTGTTACACACAAAACAAGCTCAGATCATACATATCACATGCTCCAATCTGCTCCACCTGTCTGCCTGCCTCTACTATGCAATCCAATATGGAAAAGCATGAGATCCAAGTTCGAATCCCACCAAGATGTACTACGCAATCCTCATTGGCAATCTCAATCAATGTGTCTGCAAATCTCATGCACCAGTATAGTCACAACTGATAGTCACACTGCTCTTTCACCTAACCTCTCCACTGGTCTTCACTGAACTGTCCATGCACTTGAGTTAACTGATGTATTCTTTAGTTGATTTATGAGTTAATAATTAGTGAATTAATTAATAATTAATTCACACCACTCATCACTAGTGCATTAATTAGTTAAACTAATCACAACTAGTTCAACTATGCAAAACTGAACACGACTCCATTAACTCCTCAATCAAATCCACCAAACTCAATCACCTGAGTTCTAAATGAAGTCCATCATGCAATACCTCGACTAAACCCTAGGAATAGCGTAATTCCTTCTGTCAGCTACATGTGCCACATCCGTAGCTCAAACTAAAGTGCTCCAAGAGGATAAGATAATGTTTATAGTCCAAATATTATTAAGAGCTAATAATATTCGACATATCTATTTTTAGACTGGCAATCTAAAAATAGATTCCGCCCAGTATGTCTAAAAATAGAAGTCCATCTATTTTCTCCGACTTGACCAACCATCCACAAATAGCATCCTGCAACTCATAGACCATGATCCATATGTCTAAAAATAGACATAGTCTAAAAATAGACTTTGCGCCAAAAATAGCCTGCGGGCCCACTTAGTGAAGGTGACTTCTTTCCACTAAACTCCATCATCTTGTTGCATTCTCAACACTCCCTCTCAACAAGATATGAATTATCTGCAACCCCTATCCTGCCTCTATGGTATTCGAATTTGCTCCTGGTGAGCGCCTTCATCAAGATATCAACATCCCGATCCTCCGTAGGAATGTATGAAAGTAACATGATTCTCCGCTGCACATAATCTCTGATATGATGATATCAGATGTCAATGTGTTTGGATCTATCATGAAATACTGGATTAGCCGAGAGTTTGATGCAACTTTGGTTATCACAATAAATCACAGTAGGCTCCAAATGTGAACCGAACAACCCGACCAGGATCTTCCTCATCCATATAGCCTCGCATGCAGCCAAACTCTTTGCCATATAATTGGCCTCTGCTAAGCTGAGTACCACGGATCTCTGCTTCTTGCTTTACCAATAAACTGCTGTCGAACCGATACTGAAAATCCCTCCAGATGTGCTCTTTCTATCCGTTGGGCTCCCTGCCCAATCTGCATCCATGAAGCCACATAGCCTCACCTCATCCGACTGTCTGTACCACAATCCATATCTCGATGTGCCTCTGAGATAACGCAATACATGCTTGCCCGCATTCTAGAAGAGCTTGGTAGGCTTAACCATAGCTTGTGAAAGCTGGTTAACTGCATAGCATATATCGGGTCGTGTATTGACCAGATACATAAGCAACCCCACCGACTGTCGATAAACAGTGGCATCCACTACCTCCGTTGAAGTAGCATCCTCCTTCCTCCAACCACCAGGAAGAGGAGTATCAACAGGCTTGCAGCCATGTATGTTGAACTTCTCCAGTATCTCCCGAGCATACTTACCCTGAGAAACAAATAGTCCATCACTGCGCTACCAAATTTCCAATCCCAGGAAATAATGAAGAAGGCCCAAGTCCTTCATCTCAAACTCTTTAGCAAGATCCTCCTTGCATGAAAGTATAAATAGCTCATCACCTGTCAGAATCAAATCATCTACATAAAGTACAATGATTAGCAACTTACCCTCCACCACAATCTGGTATAGGTTAGGATCCGCCTCACTCTTGGAGAATCCAAGTCCGGTGAAATAACTGTCTATCCATGTGTACCAAGCACGAGGTGCTTGTTTCAACCCATACAACGCTCTCTTGAGCCTGCACACATGCGAATCGCTGCTGAAGATCTCAAAACCTTTGGGTTGCTCTATGTACACCTCCTCCTCAATGACTTCGTTGAGGAACGCAGTCTTCACATCCATCTGATGAATGTGCCACCCCATCTGCCCTGAGAGAGCTAGGATCGTTTGTATGGAAGAATACCTTGCGACAGGTGCAAAGGTCTCCTCATAATCGATCCCCTCTATCTGTGAAAAGCCTCAGGAAATAAATCTTGCCTTGTACTTCTGCACACTCCCGTCAGCTGCCTGCTTCACTTTGTAGATCCATCTCGAACCCACCACTGATTTCCCTTCCAGCCTCAAGACAATCTCCCATGCATTGTTTCTGACAATAAAATCATACACTTCCACCATGGCATCTACCCATGCGGGGTCCTCCACAGCTTCCTCGAAAGAGGATGGCTCTGTCACGATACACTCGCTCACAAGAGCCGTGTATCTAGTATACCAGTCCGGTGACTATCTCTGTCTGCGCTGTGCTGTAGGTGGTCCTACAACCTTCTCTGCATCTTGAGCCAGTAGCTCAGCTTCTGTTGTGCGCTTCCGCCATCTGATGGTTGGCGCTGCATGAGTGGTCTCTTCCACTCCATGAACCTCATCTTGTGGCTGATCCACATCCTGAGACTCGTCCTTAGGAACTAATAGCTCCTCATCTGCATGCAAGTGTAGCTCCCTCTCAAGCGAACACTTCATGGCTTTCTCCTCCTGAAATTTGATATCCCGTCGCACAAAAGTCTTGCAACTGTCTGGAAAATACACACGATAGTTGTGGGGCATATCAGTGTAACCCACAAATATCCCAACCTCTATGGTCGGCTCCAGCTTCTTCCTGGCATCCTTTGTCACATGAATGTAAACAGGTGAACTAAAAATCCTCAAATGGGAAATATCAGGCCTCTTACCAGAAAACGCCTCCTCGGGTGTACTCATGCCAAGTATCTTGTGAGGACAACGGTTCTACACATATACTGCAGTATTGCATGCCTCTGTCCACAAGTGAATGGGTAGGCCCTGATCATGCAACATCGCCCGTACAACACCCACGATTGTTCTGTTCTTCCACTCAGCAACCCCTTTTTGTTGTGGGTTATGAGGTGCTATGAGCTCTCTTCGAATTCCTTCTGTGCTGCAAAAGTCTTTGAATTCGCCAGAGATGAATTCACCACCATTGTCGCTCTTAAGAGCCTTCACCTGCTTCCCCGATTCTTTCTCCACCAGTGCCTTGAACTCACAGAACTTTGAGTATGTCTCAATCTTCTTCTGCATGAAGAAGATCCATCACTTCTAAGAAAAATCATCAACAAAGATCACATAGTACCTGTGCTTTGCTGTCGAAGCTACTGAGAAAGATCCACACACGTCTGTGTGAATTCTCTCAAGGATCGTCGTGGCGTGACTATCCTTCTCGTGAAAGGTGGCTTTCAAAAATTTTCCTAAGGTACACCCCTTGCACTGATCTGACTGTGCAAGAGTGCCTTTAGGAAGCCCAGTAGAAATCTGCTGCAGTATCTTCAAAGCTCCATGGTGAAGGTGGCCCAATCTCCGGTGCCACAACTCGCCATCATCCCGGCTCATCCCTGCCTTTGCCTCATTGTCGCGCGCCCATATACCTGAAATTGATAAAGGTTCTTAACCCGAACCCCTATCCTCCGGGTCTCACCAGTTGCCTTACTGTGCAGGAAAGCCTTTCCCTCGCTAAAGACAATATCATATCCCTTGTCTTCTAACATCGCCACAAAGATCATATTCTTCTTCAATCTTGGAACATGCATCACTTCCTTCAATACGAAGGGTTTACCAGACTCCCTCTAATAGGAAATGGTACCGATACCGGTCGCACTGTATCTACCATCATCACCCATCTCGATGTGCACTCCAAGATCTTTCTCATCTCGTTGCTACGGTCCCGTGATTTGGCCGATTGGCAAGCCAAATGACAGTGTAACATCAAACCAAGCTTTGGAGCCCAAGGACCTAGCCTTCCTGGACTCAGAGAGGGCTCTCTCTATATATGTAAGAGATATCTGTGTGTTTGTTTATTGTGTTCTGATTTTAGGCTAGTTATGAAATGAGTTTTTGATTTTTGTTTTTTAAGTTGTGAGGGATGAAACTGATCAAAGATACAAAATAGATAACAAGATGTTAGATTAACTGGGCTATGGGGTCAAAAGGCCAAAAGAGCTATTAGATGACGATACAAGGCTGTTGAAGGGTTGATTTGATTCAAGGTAGAAAGGATCTTTAGGAAAAATGGAGTAAATGGACATCAAGTTTGTGAACAACAAAGAGTTTCAACCATCACTGGTTCAATAGATAACATAAACATGGTAGGGCAAACCATTAATCATGCAAAATGTAACTATCAACTAATTAATACATAGAAACAAACATTCAAGCCATGCATAGAAGTATAAGACCCTTTAACTTTGGGAAATGGCTATCAGACTTTGGGGAAAACACATAAGACGGACTAACAACTTGAAACACTATGCCGGAACGCCTAAACACAATACTTCCAGTTATTGGGCACTTTGAATAACAATATTGCATAGTTTGAGGCAAAGGGCTAGATTGGAACTATGCCTCCTTGGTTCAAACAAAATGATAATCTAATCAGTCAAAGAGATAGTTTCATGGATGGGACTATGGAAAGTCATAGGTAAGCAGGGCACACCATACATCCTACTCAACATGCATAGAACTATGAATGAAACTAGCTACAATATCCTCAAGTTATCAAAGAGCAGTTAAGAATTCTTTAATGCAACTAAGGAAGAAGAAAACATAAAAGCTATGAAGATTCAGGAATTTTGAGGTGCCTCCATGGGCATATCTCAAATTTGTTCTCTACCGATCTATAGCAAGCAAGAAACATGTATCATGAATGAAAACTAGAAGACAACAACAAAGCAAGAAACACTATACCATTCTACCATGTCATGGAATCCATCAACAGTCCTTCATCATCCATCCAAGAACATTCAAGAGGAAATCCAAAAGCATAACACAAGTATTTTCTCCAAAGCTCATATGACCATATATTGCTTCTCTTCTCAAGTTCAAATTTTGCTTACAAATGAGAGCTTGTGGGAATATATATGCTCAAGTGAGGAAAACCTCATGGTTCAACTTGCATCCTCATTGGCCTAATCAAAATATCTAAACTTGTCCTTGAGGCTTTGCAAAGCCCAAGGCACAAAATATCCCATAAAACATCTAAAAAATGCTAAAAAATGGAATTAAATTGACTTTGCATCATTTTCCAAGTGCAAAAATAGCTAAATGCACATTTGGAAAAAGCAGATTTTAGAGGTTCAAAAATTACAAAAATACTTCAAATTTTCATCAGCAAAAGGTCCCCTGATTTTCCGGAAACATTTGGCAGCCTTCCTGGTGTTGAAACGAGGCTCATGATAGCTCATTGGAAAGCTCTGAGTGTCTACTTTCCAGCGCAACTGAAATTTCCCCAATCTGATGCCTGGAAGTTCTCCAAATCTGCACCTGTGTGTAAAAAGCCAGAAAATTACAGTCTGCTGATAGACTGGGCAGAGTGTGCGAAATGCGTGCCTTTTTCGCCGTTTTGAGGGGGAAAATGATCTCCAAATGTTCTGAAAATAACTGAGGGTGTCCTCATGAAATTATGGCATCTAATGATACCATTCTCCTCCCTTGAAGAATCCTCAAAATGAAATGGCGAATTTATGAGTTTTTGACCAAAAACTCAAAAATGCCAAAAAACCAAAGTATGTCAAAATTTGCCCAAAATTGGGGTGCATGACCCTCAAGGGTCCTTGGCAACATCCTCCGAAACTAAAGCCAAAATGTCAAGTGCTGATGTGCCCTTCTTCTCTTTCCGTGCCGGGTGCTTCTGCAAAACCAAGATGCCTCAAAAGTTCTTGAAATGTGTTTTCAAACACAAACTCTGTCTCAGCCTGTCAACCCTCTGTTTGATTAAGACAAAAATGATATCAGGTGTAAGGTGAAATGTCTTCTTTTGGTGTAAGACTCTGTTTCTTCAAAATGCTGCTTTCCCAACCTTTGTATATCAATCAACCAATATCCACGATGAAAACACAACAAACAAGGATAAAGACAGTCAAAAGGAGTTTCTCGTGGAAGGGCACCAGCCTTTGGTGTTTGAGGCATTAGGACATCCTTGTCTTTGTAGAGGAAGGAAGAATCACAGTTTCTTAGTTCAAGAACTTCTTTTTCCTTGTAGGCGCTTCATCAGCAGATTCAATCAACATGAAGACAATCAACCACAAAATGTACCTTACACAGTCAAAAGTTACTGTGTATATGAGATAAAGTGGTAGAGTTTGTAGTGCTTGGTGAGAGCTTAAAAATCTGTAGTAGTTTAAACAATCAGGACCTTTCTTTAATAAAAACACTGCTCCCTCTTGGTATGCTTTTCAACCAATCAATTTCATCATCATAAACGCAGTCAGCCAGAGTGCATACACAGTCAGAATTTACTGTTCATAGGACAAGTTGGCAGAGTTTGAAATGTTGTTTATGATGTGTTAACAATGGCCTGTAGCATTCAATAATATAAACCCCTTTCAACAAAACACTGCCCCTTTAGGTGTGCCTTTCAACAATTATTTTCAACAATACACCACAGTCAAATAAAGGATATCCACACAGTCAAGGTCATTGTTTATAAGGTAGGTCAATCAGGGCTTATTGTGTTTTTTGCGATGTAGGTAACCAGGCCTGTAGCTTTCAACAATATAAACTCCCTTCAACAAAACACTGCCCCTCTTGCACCTTACTGCCTTTCACACCAGTTTTTCCCACACATCCTCCAACTATTTTACTTACTTGAGGTCTGTTTTATATAAGGGGAGATCAAAACACTATCGTTGTCCTTGACACAATACACAAAAGATATTTTCAGCAGAATAAAACATTGATTTAATGATCACTGTGTGTTGAAACTTGACCTACTTTTCACCCTTTAAACCCTGTGATCCTCTCTTTTCTTCATCACAGTTTGTGGGCAGTCTCATTGGCTATTCACACTAATTCTAAATAAACCTTTTTGATGTTTGAATTCTAGCCTCATCCCTACAACAACACCTCATTTTTCATAAACTCAAACTGTGGTTTTCTAAACCCCTTACAGCACTTAGCAATTTGGAAAACCAAAGGAGGCATGTAAAAATACCTCTAAAATTCGATGAAGGGCTTCTGGAGGAGCTTGAGCAGTTTTCCAAAGAGTTTTTTTAAGTTTTTTGAGTGGATTTTTGACCATTTCTACAGGAGTGCCGCGCACTGCTACAGGAGTGCCGCGCAGCAGTGCATTCCTTTGTAAATTTTGTGCACAGGAGTGCCGCGCACTTTTCCAGGAGCGTCGCGCAACTTTGCACCCAATCTTGAAGGCCTTCCCGGTGTCGTAATTGAGCACGAGATGGCTCGTTGGAAAGCTGTGGAAGTATACTTTCCAGAACAACTTGAATTTTTTCATTTGGAGTCTATTTGGTTGTTAAAAAATTCATTCTCCCAACACTGGTCAAAACTGGTGAATCATAGTGCAGAAATGCATAGTGCTGTTTGTAGGCCACTTTTGGATGCCTTCCCGGTGTCGGAATTAGGCGCGAGATGGCTCGTTGGAAAGCTAGGAAAATATGATTTCCACATATGCTTGATTTTTTTCATTTTTTGTCCATTTTGGTATTAAAAAACTGACTGTCCCATCACTGGTAAAAAATGGTGAATGCTGGTGCAAAAAAACATAGCGTTGATTGCAGGCTACTTTTGGATGCCTTCCTATTGTTAGAATTTGGCCTGAGATGGCTCGTCGGAAAGCTGTGGAAGTATAATTTATATAAAAACTTGAATTTTTTCATTTGGATTCCATTTTTCTGTTCAAAATCTGACTGTCCCATCACTGGTCAAAATGATGAATCCTAGTGCAGAAATTCTCCCGTGACATCTGTATTTTTCACATTTCTCATAAACCATGATACCTGTGTAGAAAATGAAGGAGGTTTTTCTTCTTGAACCTATGAGGAAAAAACCCCTCTCTCACTTTTGTAAATTTCATCTCTTTTTGGTCAGAAACACTGTTTAAAGCAAAACTAGTCTTAGGCGGAACACATGATTTGTCTCGCCTATGTGCTTATTTTCCAAATTTCTCCTTGCACCCTCTGCTTGTACATGAAGGAGGTGCTATTTTTTAACCAAATTCTGGGCCCTTAGCTTATTAGTGAAGGAATTCATTCAAACAAAAATGTCTTTGTCCTGCTCATCAATTTAGGGTTTGTCTTTAAACAGGCTATCTGTGGGCCCTCTACTTGTTATGAAGGAGACCATTTGAAAACAGAAATGTTCATGCCCTTTTCTCTATTACTGAAGGAGGCATCTCAAGCTGAGTGGATACTCTGTGTATGATTTAAGGAGAAAAGCCTTCTGCTTACAATTGAAAGAGGCCCTTGTAAACTATATTGTTTACTTTTATCTCTGTTTAACCTTGAAGTTCGGCCTTCAAACAAATTTTAGATCCTGTTGCATAATCAACTTCTTGATGAAAAGATAGAACACCTCCTACATTAGTATGTTTCAGTTTTTTGTGTAAAAGCAAACTTTTCCTTTTGCAACCTAAAGAAGGTGATTTTCATTTTTCTCTGTAGGGACAGCTTCTTGAAAACTGTGTTGGTTGCATAAGAATGATTTTTAGAGCTGGCCCACCTGTTTGGAAATGAATGCAAAAATTTCCATTTTGAGTTGTTGGAGGCAGTGATCTTCTGATATTTGTATCTTTTTGCTATGATGGGGGGCTTTTTGACCTTTTTGGTGCTTTGACTTTGTGAGATTTAGTCCAGTGAGTTTCCTTTCTTTGCAAACTGCATTCTCTTTTGATTTCCAACAGTGAACTGCTACAATTTGAAGTCTTTTCCTGAAGTTTATCTTGCCCAACACTGATTTGAGCCATTCATACTAGCACCCCTGCAGAGATGCATTATTAAAATAGCTTTGATCGTTGGAGTTCCTTCTTGTAGTGTCATGACGATAATGCCTGAACTTTCAGTTGATCTTCTTTCTTTAGACATAAGACCTAAAAACTCTGCTTTTTCTTGAATTGAACATTTCTGATCTTTGCTGAAACAAAACACAATGACCACTTTGATGGTGTATGACCTACAAATAGACAAAGGGTTGTTTTTCTAGATAATAATAAATGATGGCATGACTGATATTGAAGACAGGGAATTTGACTAGAGATAGATTTTCTCAAGGTATTTGCCCTAAACACCACCACCTAGACCTAGAGACTTTATCATAATTTCTGAGAGATTTCTGAGATATTGTTAGGTCATTATATGGCAAAATAAACGATGAGAGAGGAGTAAACAACCTAATTTATGCTGGACAGTGAGCTGTGTGAAAGCAGGGGAAAACTGAAATCAGAGGTACAAGGCTTGTGACAATCATGTATAAAGAAGGTTTGCTGATTTAGGACAGGACTGAAACCTGAAGACCACTTCCATATTAATATGCAAGAGAGGGGGAAAAGACAAAAATTTGTTTGAGGGTTTTTCTAGAGGAAAAATTGACTGTTTAAGATTGGTTTCTAGAAAACCTAGATAAGGAATCTAGTCATCAAAATAGGCAAAGAATACTGATGACTAACAGTGGCTCCATTTGGGGAGGGCAGCTCCTTTTCAGGAGGTGTCCAGAATTTCAGATCTTTGGCTTATGAAGACCAGTGCCTTACCCATTGGTGCAAAATTTCACTCTTCTTTGATGCTACTTCTGAAAAGAGACAGCATGATTAACATCAATGATATTTCTACCTACCCCACTATCTTTCCTAACATTTTTTCTTCCTTTTGGCGCATTTGAACTAGCAGCCTTTTGACAACGCATATTTTTCTTTTTGCAAAATGAACCTATCTATTTGTATACTTATATCTGCCGGGAGCTCAGATTAAATTGATGAACTCCTTATTTACTCTACCTAAACTAGATCAACTGTCAAGATTAGACTGTTTGACAGGATTTTTTTTTTTTTAAATCTAAAACATGAAATTTAAAATGAACAAATCAGGGTTAAACTGTCTGATTTGTCATGTATTTGCGGCATGACAGGACAAACTGCACACAAATATTATTCTACAACAAAAGGAAAACTAGAAATGCGGGGCTAAGATGTACAATGTATTTTTCATCCCTCGCTTCTCTCTTTGGTTCTGTTTTAGGCATGTGGAACCAGAATCTCTCCCTAATCTATACTCTGTGATAAGTCAATCTTACACAATGTTGACCATCTTTTTCACTCACTAAATTATCAGCAATTTAAATTTAAACATGCTCAGCTATGATTAGGCTAGATAGCTGAACAAGACATTGAAGTACTAGTAGCGGCATTTAGACTTGCGGGCTTTCTGAAGGACTATTTTTTGGAATATGGGTCCTTTTTCTTTTTTTCAACCGCCCTCTTTTTCTACTGTTTACTGTTTTTGTATTTACTGTTTTTTCACTTTTTCTTCAAACAAACTACAACTGAAAAGGTGCTCACAAGGCTGAGCTTATTTTCCACAGCTATCTATCTATCCTAGCCTAAACTATACACAACATACATTTTTTGGTGAACTCTTCTTTCCAATGTAACCAGTCAAGTAGATGATTACATGAGTAACTCTGGTTTAGTTCTTTCATGATGCAGAAATAATGAAAAGGCCACTCCCATTTGGTTTGTTTCCGGATAGTAGTGCTTAAGTTTTTTCTCATCCTAGGTAGCAACTTGCTCATGATAGAACCCACTACTCTTTCAGACTTCTCAAGGAAAACAGAAATTGGATCTTGGAATAATACCTGATCTAGAGGATTTGAGATATAGGCTTTATTCAAAACTACTCTTTCATACTTCTCAAGGAAAACAAAAATTGGATCTTGGAATAATACCTGATCTAGAGGATTTGAGATATAGGCTTCATTCAGGACTACTCTGTCTTCCACTTGACTATATTTGGGACTCTCCTGGTAAAGAAACTCTTCCCCTTGCTCATGTTCACTTGAACTATCAGACTCATCATATATTGTATTGTAGTTTTCGTGCCAAGCTGATGTGTTCTGATTAAGTGGACTGGAAACTGTGTAAAGGTCATCAGGTTGATGAGTAAGGATACACTTTGATAGTAAATTATCTTGAAAGGACAGTGTGACAACTCTCGTGTGTTTATCAGCCTTTTTTTCTTCATCTGCAATTTGTAACTCAATGGAACTTGGTGGTTGCAAATTCGGAGTTAAGGAAGATTCCGGGTCCAAAATGACTTCCCCAACCATTTCAGGAAAATGCTTCTCATTTACAACATGCTCAAGAAATTCATCATCTTCCTCAAACTCATCATCAAAGCTGAAAAACTGTTGATCTCCAATTATGTGAATGTTATCTCTGATGGACTGAAGTGAAGTAGAGAAAAGAGTCCAAGACTCTTCACTTACTTCTAAACTCTCAAGGCTCTCCTCATCAGTGTCATAGATGACCTGTAATGGCTGCTCACCTTTCTCAAGTTCATGAAACTGAGCTTCCTCCCAAAAATAAAAAATTGAGTCTTCTGCAAAGTTAGCTTCTGTTTGGAAATCATAATCATCAACATATTGATCAAACATTGGAGAATCATTAACATAATTAATGTCACTAGCCATGCATATTGGACTAACAGATTGCTTTTCTTCAAATTGATTTGCAAGTCTATTTTTTGACCTATGATATGCATGATTAACAGGAGAAAGATCAGAGAAGTTTTGGTTATTAGTTTCCGCATCCAGTAACGGAAAATGCGTTTCTGATGGTTTGAGAACTTCTTCCTTTTCCATTATCTTCTTGTTTATATCACTTTCATTGTATAAGATAAAAGAATCTAAATTGGAATGAGTGGAATAAATGGGAGTATTGTTTGGCTTATCCTGGTTGCTAACCATGTATTTCATGTGAGTCTCTCGGTATAATCTTCTAGTCTGGTTGAAAACGAGGATGGTAGCGAATGACATATCCATTTGAAGATTACCTTGTATTTTGGTAGCCCATGCCCTTGATAGTAGCATTCTGTACTTAGAAGGGATATCGGCCACTACTACATCCATGACTAAGTTTTTCGCTGGTAGTTGTGTTAGAGAAAAATCTAGGTTCTTTATTAGGCCTAAACATTTGACCTAACTTGAGTCAAAGGAATACAGGTTTTTGTAGGGTTGACTTACTTCTAGTCCCAGGTTTTCCATGACTGCTTTAGGCATGAGGTTATGGGAGGCACCAGAATCTAACATGGCATTATGTAATATCTTGTCCCGTATGTTAAGGCTCACATAGAAAGGAGAAACATATCCTTCTTGGTATTGACCTTCTATTTTCGAGCTGAATAAGAGCTCGGGTTTGTCGTCAGTTAGATTTAAAATATCTGCCTCGCTCCTTATGTCAAAAACTTTGAAGATTTGAGATCTATATCTATCTATAGTTATTAGCTCAGTAAGGGGTATGGTAATTTTTATTTTGGAAACTTCCTCTTCGAAACTAAAAGGAGTTTGTAGTTTGGGCAGATTTGTTTTAGCTTTTTCAGACATGACCTTTTCTATGCTCTTAATTTGTTGATTCTGGTTTGAGACCTTGTTTGACATAGTCGCCTCGGAAGTTTTTGTGGAGGTACTATGAGTATCTGAGCTAAGACTTTCTTGAATAGCTTTATCTTTGTTTTGGTCAATTTTCTTGGCCACAATTTTGTTGCTATCCATGGCCTTTTTAAGGATGGTGTCAAGGGTTTTAACAGTGTCAGGGCTACCCTTCCTGGAGTGGTCTTGGTTTTTTCTGCTTCTAAGGTTATACTGCCTATGAGCTTCTATAATGGCATTCTAAAAATCTATGGCAGGATCTTCGAGATCTTTATAGTTGGTTTCGTCCTGACTTGGAGAGCATAACTCTTGCTCTTCTGCTGTGAGGTAAACCTTACTCTTGTTATCAGAACCTATGAGGTTCCAATGATTTTCATCAATGGGTTCAGTATCCTTATCCTTTTAATCAACATAATTCTCACTGAAGGATGGTCTGATCTGCTGATCATTTCCTCTTGGTTTATTTTGAGATTGATCTTTTCTAAAGCCTTGGTTCCGGTTTTGAGGGTTTGGTTGGTTGTCCCTAGGAGGCACTTTTTCACTCATTTTTTCCCACATCTTTGTCATGGATTTGACTAGGCCATCTATTCTAGGATCTAGGGAAGGAGATGAAGTGGAGACCTCATCTCTATATGGGACTTTTCTTTCTAATCTAGTCCTAGCTCTTTTTTCTGCTAAGTTGGCTTCTATTTTTATAGCTATTTGTTGCATTTCCTCTAGGGTAGGGGGATCTTTGTCTCTTAGATGATACGTCATGTCTGGATCAAAACCCTCAGGGAATTTCGCCAAGGTTAAACCAAGTCGGGGTTTGAAGTGAGGTGGGAGGGCGTTATACACATTGTTGAACCTAGTGCAGTATGCTTGGACACTTTCCCCATTTTCCTGTTTTAGGTTGTTATATTCTGACAGGATTTGAATAGGGTTCCTTCGGACTTCCCACTTGTTCGTGAAGACTTGGCAGAGTTCTGGGATGTTTTGGATGCTGTTTGGAGGCAAGCTTTTAAACCATGTTTTGGGTTCTCCACCCAGGCTTTGGGCGAATATTCTCATTCTGACGGTTTCGTCGTGTACTTCCATGTATTCAAAAGCATCGCTAATCCTACTTACATGCTGTTGAGCTATGGCAGTCTCTTCTCCGGTAAAGTGTGGGATTTTGTCTTGATATTTATCTGGTAGGGGAGCCAAAGGTAGTGGCAACACCAAAGGTGCGTACCAGGCTGCCATGACGGGAGCTAATAGATGATGTACAAGATGAGGGTTTGTGGGATGAGCTGAGGTGGTTGGAACAGTAGTGGTTTGGATGAGATCTGGTGTTGATTCTTTGTGAAGCCAGATTTTGGGTCTAGAGTTTAGAGGGGATGAATGACCTCTCTAAGGTTATACTACTGTGAAGGATGGTCAAAACCAAAAGATGGACTAGTGGAGTCGCCAGGTGGATTTTTATGAAAAATATGGTCCACCACCAAAACTATCAAAGATGCTTATGGGAAAAAGTTTATAGCAAACTTTGAGATGGAAAACTTGCAAAGAAGAGTGATTCACTTGGTTTCTACAGTTTGCTAAGCTGCATGGACAAGCTAATGGTTCTCTTGGCAAGAAGGTTTCTGCTTATCTTCTATGTTTAGGTGAGGTCCTTCTGAGTCGCTAAGTTATACTCAGATTGTCACTAATTACAAAATTTCCACCCTAAGTTTGAGTTTTTGAAAATATGAGTTAGCAGAAAGGTATGATTTATGAATTTTTTTAGTTTTTTATGGAGTTTTAGGCCTACTTGAGGCTAGTGGAGTCGCCAGGTGGAACTTGGTTGTTTTTGAAGCTATGGTCCACCACCAATAACTAGGGTAAAACAAATCTGGGAATATTTTGGGTTTTTATGAGTTTTTATGTGCAGCCTATGGTTTGTCTAAAGTATTCTAAACTTGTTTCGACACTTTGCTAGGGTGGAGATAACAAAAAGAGTTTACTCTAAATGATCTTATGGACTGCTTGCTTGTTTAAGTATTTAAAGGACTAAAGAGTCTATAAGAGTTTGCTAGACTGTCATGTACTTAGTGTCCCACTATCTCCTGCTATGTTAGTGAGCGATGGGATAGGTTGATCGGATAGTAACCTAGAGTTCGGTAAAATAGTAAGGCTTACTGGAGGCTAGTGGAGTTGCCAGGTGGATTTTTAGTTGTTTTGAGGTAATATGTGTATGGTCCACCACCAATACAGTCAAAAACCAATATAAGGGAGTTTTGGGGGTTTTCTGAGTTTTTATGTGCAGCCTTGTTTGTAAGAGTGTTATAAACCTGATTCATCACTTTGCTAAGATGGCGAAACAGAGAGTTTACTCTAAATGATTCTAAAGGCTGATGGTCTAAGTTAAATGTTGAAGGACTAAAGAGTCTATAAGAGTTTGCTAGACTGTCATGTACTCAATAAGTCCCACCGTGATCGCCATTATGTTAGTGAGCGGTGGGATAAGTCAACAAGCTAGTATTTTCAAAGGTTTCTTAAGGTAAAGGGAATCTAAGTTTGTTTATCACTTTGGGTCCCACCGTGATCGCCATTATGTTAGGGTCCCGTGATTTGGCTGATTGGCAACCCAAATGATAGTGTAACATCAAACCAAGCTTTGGAGCCCGAGGACCTAGCCTTCCTGGACTCACAGAGGGCTCTCTATATATGCGTAAGGGATATCTGTGTGTTTGTTTATTGTGTTTTGATTTTAGGCTAGTTATGAAGTAAGTTTTTGATTTATTTTTTTTAAGTTGTGAGGGATGAAACTGATCAAAGATATAAAATAGATAAAAAGATGTTAGATTAACTGGGCTATGGGGTCAAAAGGTCAATAAAGCTATTAGATGATGATACAAGGCTATTAAAGGGCCGATTTGATTCAAGGTAGAAATGATCTTTGGGGAAAATGGATTAAATGGACATCAAGTTTGTGAACAACAAAGAGTTTCAAGCATCACTGGATCAATAGATAACATAAACATGGTAGGGAAAACCATTAATCATGCAAAATGTAACTATAAACTAATCAATACATAGAAACAAACATTCAAGCCATGCATAGAAGTATAATACCCTCTAACTTTGGGAAATGGCTATCAGACTTTGGGGAAAACACATAAGACGGACTAACAACTCAAAACACTATGCCAGAACGCCTAAACACAGTACTTCAAGTTATTGGGCACTTTGAACAACAAGATTTGCATAGTTTTAGGCAAAGGGCTAGATCGGGATTAGGCCTCCTTGGTTCAAACAAAATGATAATCTTAATAAGTCAAAGAGATAGTTTCATGGATGGAACTATGGACAGTCATAGGTAAGCAGGGCACACCATACATCCTACTCAACATGCATAGAACTATTAATGAAACTAGCAACAATATCCTCAAGTTATTAAAGAGCAGTTAAGAATTTTTTAATGCAACTAAGGAAGAAGAAAACATAAAAGCTATGAACATTCAGGAATTTTGAGGTGCTTCCATGGGCATATCTCAAATTTTTTCTCTACTGATCTATAGCAAGCAAGAAACATGTATCATGAATGAAAACTAGAAGACAACAACAAAGCAAGAAACACTATACCATTCTACCATGTCATGGAATCCATCAACAATCCTTCATCATCCATCCAAGAACATTCAAGAGGAAATCCAAAAGCATAACACAAGTATTTTCTCCAAAGCTCATATGACCAATATATTTCTTCTCTTCTCAAGTTCAGCCTTGTTTACAAATGAGAGCTTGTGGAATAAATAGGCTCAAGTGAGGAAAACCTCATGGTTCAACTTGCATCCTCATTGGCCTAATCAAAATATCTAAACTTGTCCTTGAGGCTTTGCAAAGCCCAAGGCACAGAATATCCCATAAAATATCTAAAAAATGCTAAAAAATGGAATTAAATTGACTTTTCATCATTTTCCAAGTGCAAAAATAGCTAAACGCACATTTGGAAAAAGCAGATTTTAGAGGTTCAAAAATTACAAAAATACTTCAAATTTTCATCAGCAAAAGGTCCCCTGATTTTCCGGAAACATTTGGCAGCCTTCCTGGTGTTGAAACGAGGCTCATGATAGCTCATTGGAAAGCTCTAAGTGTCTACTTTCTAGCGCAACTGAAATTTCCCCAATCTAATGCCTGGAAGTCCTTCAAATATGCACATGTGTGTAAAAAGCCAGAAAATTACAGTCTGCTGATAGACCGGGCAGAGTGTGCGAAATGCGTGCCTTTTTCGCCGTTTTGAGGGGGAAAATGATCTCCAAATGTTCTGAAAATCACTGAGGGTGTCCTCATGAAATTATGGCATCTAATGATACCATTCTCCTCCCTTGACGAATCCTCAAAATGAAATGGCGAATTTATGAGTTTTTGACCAAAAACTCAAAAATGCCAAAAAACCAAAGTATGTCAAAATTTGCCCAAAATTGGGGTGCATGACCCTCAAGGGTCCTTGGCAACATCCTCTAAAACTGAAGCCAAAATTTCAAGTGCTGATGTGCCCTTCTTCTCTTTCTGTGCTGGGTGCTTCTGCAAAACCAAGATGCCTCAAAAGTTCTTGAAATGTGTTTTCAAACACAAACTCTGTCTCAGCCTGTCAACCCTCTGTTTGATTAAGACAAAAATGATATCAGGTGTAAGGTGAAATGTCTTCTTTTGGTGTAAGACTCTGTTTCTTCAAAATGCTGCTTTCCCAACCTTTATATATCAATCAACCAATATCCATGATGAAAACACAGCAAACAAGGATAAAGACAGTCAAAAGGAGTTTCTTGTGGAAGGGCACCAGCCTTTGGTGTTTGAGGCATTAGGACATCCTTGTCTTTGTAGAGGAAGGAAGAATCACAGTTTCTTAGTTCAAGACCTTCTTTTTCCTTGTAGGTGCTTCATCAGCAGATTCAATCAACATGAAGACAATCAACCACAAAATGTACCTTACACAGTCAAAAGTTACTGTGTATATGAGATAAAGTGGCAGAGTTTGTAGTGCTTGGTGAGAGCTTAAAAATCTGTAGTAGTTTAAACAATTAGGACCTTTCTTTAATCAAAACACTGCTCCCTCTTGGTATGCTTTTCAACCATTCAATTTCATCATCATAAATGCAGTCAGCCAGAGTGCATACACAGTCAGAATTTACTGTTCATAGGACAAGTTGGCAGAGTTTGAAATGTTGTTTATGATGTGTTAACAATGGCCTGTAGCATTCAACAATATAAACCCCTTTCAACAAAACACTGCCCCTTTAGGTGTGCCTTTCAACAAGTATTTTCAAAAATACACCACAGTCAAATAAAGGATATCCACACAGTCAAGGTCACTGTTTATAAGGTAGGTCAATCAGGGCTTATTGTGTTTTTTGTGATGTAGGTAACCAGGCCTGTAGCTTTCAACAATATAAACTCCCTTCAACAAAACACTGCCCCTCTTGCACCTTACTGCCTTTCACACCAGTTTTTCCCACACATCCTCCAACTATTTTACTTACTTGAGGTCTGTTTTATATAAGGGGAGATCAAAACAATGTTGTTGTCCTTTACACAATACACAAAAGAGATTTTCAGCAGAATAAAAAGTTGATTTAATGATCACTGTGTGTTGAAACTTGACCTACTTTTCACCCTTTAAACCCTGTGATCCTCTCTTTTCTTCATCACAGTTTGTGGGCAGTCTCATTGGCTATTCACACTAATGCTAAATAAACCTTTTTGATGTTTTAATTCTAGCCTCATCCCCACAACAACACCTCATTTTTCATAAACTCAAACTGTGGTTTTCTAAACCCCTTACAGCACTTAGCAATTTGGAAAACCAAAGGAGGCATGTAAAAATACCTCTAAAATTAGATGAAGGGCTTCTGGAGGAGCTTGAGCAGTTTTCCAAAGAGTTTTTTTAAGGTTTTTGAGTTAATTTTTGACCATTGCTACAGGAGTGCCGTGCACTGCTACAGCAGTGCATTCCTTTGTAAATTTTGTGCACAGGAGTGCCGCGCACTTTTCCAGGAGCGTCGCGCAACTTTGCACCCAATCTTGAAGGCCTTCCCGGTGTCGTAATTGAGCACGAGATGGCTCGTTGGAAAGATGTGGAAGTATACTTTCCAGAACAACTTGAATTTTTTCATTTGGAGTCTATTTGGTTGTTAAAAAAATCATTCTCCCAACACTGGTCAAAACTGGTGAATCCTAGTGCAGAAATGCATAGTGCTGTTTGTAGGCCACTTTTGGATGCCTTCCCGGTGTCGGAATTGGGCGCGAGATGGCTCGTTGGAAAGCTAGGAAAATATTCTTTCCAAATATGCTTGATTTTTTTCATTTCGTGTCCATTTTGGTATTAAAAAACTGACTGTCCCATCACTGGTAAAAAATGGTGAATGCTGGTGCAGAAAAACATAGCATTGATTGCAGGCTACTTTTGGATGCCTTCCTATTCTTAGAATTTGGCCCGAGATGGCTCGTCGGAAAGATGTGGAAGTATCATTTCCAGAAAAACTTGAATTTTTTCATTTGGAGTCCATTTGGCTGTTCAAAATCTGACTATCTCATCACTGGTCAAAATTATGAATCCTAGTGCAGAAATTCTCCTGTGACATCTGTATTTTTGACATTTCTCATAAACCATGATACCTGTGTAGAAACTGAAGGAGGTTTTTCTTATTGAACCTATGAGGAACAAAAAAATCTCTCACTTTTGTAAATTTCATCTCTTTTTGGTCAGAAACACTGTTTGAAGCAAAACTGGTCTTGGGCTGGACACATGATTTGTCTCGCCTATGTGCTTATTTTCCAAATTTCTCCTTGCACCCTTTGCTTGTACATGAAGGAGGTGCTATTTTTACACCAAATTCTGGGCCCTTAGCTTATTAGTGAAGGAATTCATTCAAACAAAAATGTCTTTGTCCTGCTCATCAATTTAGGGTTGGTCTTTAAACAGGCTATCTGTGGGCCCTCTACTTGTTATGAAGGAGACCATTTGAAAACAGAAATTCTCATGCCCTTTTCTCTATTACTGAAGGAGGCATCTCAAGCTGAGTGGATACTCTGTGTATGATTTAAGAAGACCTTTGAATCTAGGTCTTTTTCTTTCTCTGTTCATTATTGAAAAGCCTTCTGCTTACAATTGAAAGAGGCCCTTGTAAATTGTATTGTTTACTTTTATATCTGTTTAACGTTGAAGTTCGGCCTTCAAACAAATTTTAGATCCTGTTGCATAATCAAATTCTTGATGAAAAGATAGAACACCTCCTACATTAGTATGTCTCAGTTTTTTGTGTAAAAGCAAACTTTTCCTTTTGCAACCTAAAGAAGGTGATTTTCATTTTTCTCTGTAGGGACAGCTTCTTGAAAACTGTGTTGGTTGCATAAGACTGATTTTCAGAGCTGGCCCACCTGTTTGGAAATGAATGCAAAAATTTCCATTTTGAGTTGCTGGAGGCAGTGATCTTCTGATCTTTGTATCTTTTTGCTATGATGGGGGGCCCTTTGACCTTTTTGGTGCTTTGACTTTGTGAGATTTAGTCCAGTGAGTTTCCTTTCTTTGCAAACTGCATTCTCTTTTGATTTCCAATAGTGAACTGCCACAATTTGAAGTATTTTCCTGAATTTTATCTTGCCCAACACTGATTTGAGCCATTCATGCTAGCACTCCTGCAAATATGCATTGTTAAAATAGCTTTGATCATTGGAGTTCCTTCTTGTAGTGTCATGACGATAATGCCTGAACTTTCATTTGATCTTCTTTCTTTAGACATAAGACCTAAAAACTCTGCTTTTTCTTGAATTGAACATTTCTGATCTTTTCTGAAACAAAACACAACGACCACTTTGATGGTGTATGACCTACAAATAGACAAAGGGTTTTTTTTCCAGATAATAATAAATGATGGAATGACTGATATTGAAGATAGGGATTTTGACTAGTGATATCTTTTCTCAAGGTATTTTCCGTAAACACCACCACCTAGACGTAGAGACTTTGTCATAATTTCTGAGAGATTTCTGAGATATTGTTAGGTCATTATATGGCAAAATAAACGATGAGAGAGGAGTAAAAAACCTGATTTATGCTGGACAGTGAGCTGTGTGAAAGTAGGGGAAAACTGATATCAGAGGTACAAGGCTTGCGAAAATCATGTATAAAGAAGGTTTGTTGATTTAGGACGGGACTGAAACTTGAAGACCACTTCCATATTAATATGCAAGAGAGGGGGAAAAGACAAAAATTTGTTTGAGGGTTTTTCTAGAGGACAAATTGACTGTTCAAGATTGGTTTCTAGAAAACCTAGATAAGGAATCTAGTCATCAAAATAGGCGAAAAATACTGATGAATAACATCATCCAGATCAGTAAACAAATCTCAATCTCCTATCATGTGAAAAGACGCACCACTATCCAGAAACCATACTGATCCTGCCACACTTGACACCAAGCATGCGATCAGCGAAAAATCTAGCTCAAACTACGAGGCTAAGGCCTCTCCAGCTGCAGATCCAGTAGCTTGCTTATTTTTCTTCTTCTGCGGACAATTTGTGGCATAATTTCTGTGTTGGTGACAGTGAAAGCACTTCACCTTGGACATGTCCTGCTTCTTGCCTTTCGCACCGGAATGCGAAGCTTTCTTGCTCTTCCCCTTATTTTCTTTGGTAGCCAAAGTGCAATTCTCTTCATCAGAGTTCTTTGATGATGATCCATCCCTGGTACTCCACCTTATCTCCTCTTGCACAAGATCCGACCAAAGTTGCTCCCATCCTGGCAATTTCTCCCGACCATTGACAGAGTCCTGATAGGAATTCCAACTCTTCGGAAGCCCAAGGAGAGACAAGCTCACCAAGTCCTCATCATCTACAGTTACCCCCTCACTTCCCAGCTCATCCCTGCATTGGGTGAACTTCGTGAGGTGCTTGGGCATACTGTCGCCTTTCTCCATCTTTATGTTTCTGAGTTTATCCTTGAGCACCAACTTCCTCTGGTTGCTCTTTCTTTGGAATAAATCTGTCAAGGCTTTCCACATTAGGAATGGAGAAGCCTTAACATGCAGGCTGGACACTATGTGATCCTTCATGCCCTCCAATAGAATCCTTCGACACTTTGCTGTCTTCTTTTGCCAAGCCTCAACTAAGGCAGCATCGCTAGAAGAAGGCTTTGGGACTTCAGCATCTATGAACTCCTTCAGCCCATTGTCATCTAAAACTGCCTCCATCTTTTCCTTCCATGAAATATAATTCGAGCTGCCCTCAAGGGCATACTCCAATCGCAATCCGTTGAAAGACATCTCAACTTCGACACCAAGAAAACACTGCTGCAAATTCAAATTCCACCAGCACAAAAACTCAACCGCTTCAATGTTTTGCAATTGCTCCAATGATCAATATCGCTCTGATACCATGTAGAAATTTGAATAATAGATCACTTATTCACTGAGATTATCCTGATTACACACTATTTGAGCTTCATGCATAATACATAACCTCTTCTACTATTGATCATCAATTTGCGGAATTAAAAACAATCGCATGCGCACATTAAAACAATGAACAATCACACATATAAACACAAGATTTATGGGAAAGATTAAAGCTGAAAACCCCCAACTATATGTATATTATAATGATAGAGAACATGTAACAATCATAGTACAAACTCCTCACAAGATCTCAGCACTATCTCCAATTGTTACACACAAAACAAGCTCAGATCATACATATCACATGCTCCAATCTGCTCCACCTGTCTGCCTTCCTCTACTGCGCAATCCAATATGGAAAAGCATTAGATCCAAGTTCGAATCCCACCAATATGTACTGCGCAATCCTCATTGGCAATCTCAATCAATGTGTGTGCAAATCTCATGCACCAGTATAGTCACAACTGATAGTCACACTGCTCTTTCACCTAACCTCTCCACTGGTCTTCACTGAACTGTCCATGCACTTGAGTTAACTGATGTATTCTTTAGTTGATTTATGAGTTAATAATTAGTGAATTAATTAATAATTAATTCACACCACTCATCACTAGTGTATTAATCAGTTAGACTAATCACAACTAGTTCAACTAGGTAAAACTAAACACAACTCCATTAACTCATCAATCAACTCCACCAAACTCAATCACCTGAGTTCTAACTGAAGTCCATCATGAAATAGCTCAACTAAACCCTAGGAATAGCGTAATTCCTTCTGTCAGCTACATGTGCCACATCTGTAGCTCAAACTGAAGTGCTCCAAGAGGATAAGATAATGCTTATAGTCCAAATATTATTAAGAGCTAATAATATTTGACATATCTATTTTTAGATTGGCAATCTAAAAATAGATTCCGCCCAGTATGTATAAAAATGGAGGTCCATCTATTTTTCCCGACTTGACCAACCATCCACAAATAACATCCTGCAACTCATAGACCATGATCCATATGTCTAAAAATAGACATAGTCTAAAAATAGACTTTACGCCAAAAATAGCCTGCGGGCCCACTTAGTGAAGGCGACTTCTTTCCACTAAGCTCCATCATCTTGTTGCATTCTCAACATATCAGCTTGGAACACTCACTTGAAGGAACAAAAAGGTGGCCCAAGTAGCATAATAATGTGTCATGGAGGTGGAAATTAGGAACTTGATTACCATATACTAGCATCTGGTAAGTGGAGGAGAAATTTGGATCATTTTTTTTTTATACTTGAGGCCATCCAAAGGTATCATGGCCACAAGAGTCGAAAACAATAGTCAGTGTTGCAACTGGTGTGTTGGATGAGGTAGTACACAACATGATTGGTGCTGCCATTTTTTATTTAATGTTCAAGTGGAATTATTGCATATATGTAGACCATTTTTGATGGCAATCATTTTGCATCTTCCCTTATGTCTGTATAAACTAAAGAGGTCAGGGATTGGTGTGGATGAAAATCTCCTTCCCCATAATATAATGCTTCCATTTCTGGAAAGCCTACACAATGAAAACATCTCTTTATCATAGGTGGGTTACTTCCGAGTTGTATCAGAAAGTATCTCACTATGATAGGCCACTCGATGCTTGTGTTGGGTGAGGACTACGCCAATAACATAGTTAGAGTTGTATGTCTCAATTTTAAATGGTTGCCATAGGTATGATAGTCTCAATACTAGTGCAAAGTAGAGGTAGTGCTTCAACTAACAAATGCCTTCTGTTGGGATTCGGACCAGGAAAAATTTTCTTTCGCCCCTCATTTGGTAATCTGAGAAAGGCCAAGTGATTTGGGAGAATCCCAACATGAACCTTTGAAAAAAATTACACGGCCAAAAAATCTTTGAAGCTCTGTTAGAATGGTCAGAGCTAGCCAATCCTAAATGAATTGGATCTTGGTCAGATCCATATTCACACCACACTCATCTATGATGTAACCCAGATATTAGACTTGGCCCATGCCAAAGGTGCATTTCTCCAAGTTGGCACACAATTTATGTTCTAGAATGGTTTGAAGGACCTGTCGAATGTGTTGCAAGTGTTCTTCCTAAATATTGCTAAATATCAGGATGTCATCCAGATAAACAACAATGAATGAGTTGGTGAAGGGATAGAATATGTCATCCATTAGCCTCATAAAAGTAGCAAGGACATTTTTCATCCCAAATGGCATAACCAACCATTCAAAAATAAATTCCTTGGTTTTGAAGACGGTCCTCCATACATCTATGGGTTGTACTGGAACCTTGTGATAGTCAGACTTCAGATTGATTTCGATGAAATACTTTTCCCCCTTGATTTGGTCTAGAAGGTCATCAATCAATGGGATTGGATACCTGCTCTTGATAATTATTTGGTTTAGTGCCCGATAATCAATGCAGAGCCTCCAGGTCCCATCCTTCTACTATGCAAGTACTATCGAGCTACCACAAGGTGAGGAACTTGGTAAGATGTTCCCTTTTTGCAAAAAATACTGGATTTTTCGCTTGATATATTAATTTTCTAGAATTAAACAACAATATATCATCATGTTGGTTAGAGGTGCTTCGGGATTCAGATCGATCAAATGCTTGACCAAACAATGCAAGGGTACCCCTCGAGTGAGGAGAATATGTCCTTGTATTCTTCCAAGACCTCATCCACCTACTTTTGTTGCATGGAGGAACCCTTCATGGGGGCCATGGATGTGGCTATAGTCTTCCCCTTAATTTGACAGTGAATTAGAAAAAAAAAAAATTTCTTGGTTTGGGAGATGATCTTACTACATTTCTTAGCAGAGATCAAAGATACATTGGTAGGCGGGGCTACTTCCAGTATCACGTATAAATTATTACCCAAAGAAATAATAACAGTGCAATGCCTAGACTCATACACAACATGAAACTTCAACAAATGTGGTAGGCGTAATAATACATTAGAAAATTTAAGAGGAGATATATCACACCATGCCTCATCCATGAAGTGCTTTATGTTATAGGGAAGACGACACTGTTGACTAACACAGATATCTCTTCCTTGGTGAATCCACCCGATTATGTACGACTACGGGTGTGATGTGGTAGGCCCAACCACTTCATGAGCTCTTCTGAAATGAGGTTTTTTTGGCTCTCACTATCGACAATGAATTATTGTGGCAAGCCCTTCACCCACATCTGAGAGTGAAATAGGCGCTCCCCCTCCTATGGATCTTTGGGTTCCACCTTTTGGAGCTTGCTCATGGCTACCGTCGTAGTGGGTTCTGTTGAATATTGCAACAAGAAACAGTGAAAGTGGCATGTGGAAACATCATTCCTTGATCCTAGTGAAAAATAATCACCTAAACTAGGTGGGGCCCACAAAGGATATTTTTAGGTGTATGTCTATTTTTAGAATGATGAGCATATTATAAAATTAGTAGGATGTTGATTCTAGATGGTTAAGAAAATTATTTCTTTGGATGAATTTCTATTTTTATAAGATGGGTGAAATCTATTTATAGATCACTAATCTAAAAATAGAATGCATGTCGATTATTAGTATCCCTTAATAATAATCAAACAATAAATAGTAACTTATTCTCTTGGAGCACTTTATTTCAGTGAACAGATGTGTCAAATCAGTGGGCTGAAGGAATTACACAATTCCTATGGTGGTTGGTGATTCATGCATGGAGGACTTCGTTATAACTGACAGTGGCAAGTTGTAACAGAGTTGGAAGAGTAGTTATGTGAGTTTTTATTTAGTTTAACTCAGTTCAGTGAGTTAAACTCAATTGTGCTATTTGTAACTGAACATACACTACTGATATATGAGTGAATTAATTATTTAATGAATTCAAAAGTATTGTCTTACTTTCAACTGAATAAATACAACAATTAACTACTTGCATGTCAGATCCAATGGAGACCCAGTGGAGAGATAGGTGAAAGGGTGAGATCGACTATCAGTTGTGACTATAGTGATGCATTCAATGCATCTACACACACATTGGATATGCTTATGAGGATTGAGCAGTCAAGGCAAGGTAAGGTCGAATTCATTCAGGGGTCTTCTTCAGCAGGGATTGCGCAGTGGAGGTAGGTTATCAGGAGGCAAGAAATTGGTGCATAAATATGCAAATTTCTACATGACAGTGTGTGACGATTGTTTATTGTACTGAGAGCTCTATGAGCTGAGCTTTGTATGATATTGTTACATGTTACATTCATAGACATAATATATGATAGTTGGGGTTTTAGCTTTAAGCTTTCCTGGTAAAACATCTTGCTATGTGCGATTGATTTTGCTTCATATGTGTTTTGCAATTGGCGATTTAATTTCCGCAAAGAATTAAGTAGACAGATTCTGTATTTAACATAATATTAATTTTTTAGATCAGGAGAATCTGGAAATACATTATTGTGTTTATAAATTTCTACATGGTATCAGAGCAGTGTTATTCACTGGAGATTACAATATTGAAGTGGTGCTGAGTTTTGTGCTAGTGGAACAATTTGAAATTGCTGCAAGAATTTCTTGTTGCGACAGTTGAATATACATTTAAATGGCTTTCAATGGGTTGCGGTTGGATTATGCACTTGAGGGTGGCTCAAACTACATATCTTGGAAGGACAGGATGGAGGCATTGCTTGAAGATAATGGCTTGAAGGAGTTCATCAATAACAATGTTCCTAAGCCCACTTTGGCAGATGCCGCAGTACTTGACGCATGGAAAAATAAAGTAGAAATGGCAAGGAGGATTCTGTTGGAAGGTGTGAAAGACCATATTGTGTCAAGCCTTCATGGGAAAGCCACTCCATTTGCAATGTGGAAGGATTTGAAAAATCTTTTCCAAAGAAACAACGACCATAGGAAATTGGCGCTGAAGGATAAACTCAGAAAAATCAAGATGGAGAAGAACGACACTATTCCAGTATTCTTGAATTTTTTTTTCCAATGCAGGGGTGAGCTTGGGAGTGTAGGAGTCAGTTTTTTGGATGATGACTTGGTGAGCTTGGCTCTCCTTGGGCTTCCGAATAGTTTTCACAACTATCAAGACTCTGTCAATGGACGGGAGAAACTATTGGATTCAGAGAGACTATGGTCGGATCTAGTGTAGGAGGAGATAAGGCAGATCACCGGGATGGATCTTCATTAAATCATGATGATGAAGAGGATTGTGCTTTGGCTACGAAGTCAAAGAATAAGAAGGGGAAGAAATTCCATTCTAGATTTGAGGCCGGAGAAGATGGCAAGGAGCACAACATGTCCAAAGTGAAGTGTTTTCACTGTCATGAGTTTGGACATATTGCCACAAATTGTCCACATAAGAAGAAGAACAAGATGGCTGCTGGAGCTGCAATTGGTGAGGCTCTTGCCGCAAAATTTGAGCTTGAATTCTCATTGATCGCATGCATAGTGTCTAGTGCATTGTGATCGGGGTGGTACTTTGATAGTGGTGCTTCCTTTCACATGATGGGAGATGAGAAATTGTTTACTGACTTGGTGGAGAAATATTTCCAGATGCATGTTGAGTTGCGCGATGATGGACGATACAATGCGACTAGCATTGGTACCATTACCTTTCAGAGGGCATCAGGTAAACTATTTCATTTAAAAGATGTTGTGCATATTCTAGTTTTAAATAAGAATTTAATCTCAGTCGCAATGTTATAGGATAGAGGCTATGATGTTGTCTTTAGTGAAGGAAAATTTTTCCTGCGACACAAAGCAACAGGGCAAGCCAATAAGGTTGGGATTCGAGTTAAGAATCTCTACATACTTGGAGTAGATGGGATTTCTATGGAGCTCGCTATTGTTCTAAAGTGTGAGAAATCCATGTAATTGAACCTTCAGAGGGAGATGGATTTTCATGCAGGTAAGAGTGAACTTCGGGATGTGGAGCAGCCAAAAGATGAGGATCATGAAGTGGGAGCAACCACTCATGCAGAGAAATTTCATGCCAGATGGACAAAGGGAGTGCAAGCAACTATACCACTAGGTGAGAGGTGGGGCGACATGCATGAGTAATCCCAAGAAGGAATTTCTGGGCAGGATTCATTGAGATGGTGTGGATCTCATGAATTGAATCGGGTTATGAGGTGCCCATAGAGTAGTAGTAGCATGATCAGTTGGATTGATGCAGTTAGATCAAAGTGACAGTGTCGGATACTGGAGCACGGATCAGAGTTGACAGCAAGTGCAGAGTGCATGGGTGCAAAGTTCAATAGCACAGTGGTTCCTGAATACATGTGTAGTAGCTAAGCAGAAGTCAGAAGAATTTGATGACAGATGCATTAGACTGATTGAGTTGTTTGGAGGCTTTTAGTTTCGAAATTGTTGCATACAAGAGTTGCAAGGCGGATGCATGGAGTTGCAGGGCACATGCAAAGACAGTCCTTTCTTGTTGAGAAGGAGTGTTGAAGATTGCAACAAGTAACAATGAAAGTGGCATCCGGAAACATCATTCCTTGATCCTAATGAAAAATAATCACCTAAAGTAGGTGGGGCCCACACAGACTATTTTTATGTATATGTCTATTTTTAGAATGGTGAGCATATTCTAAAATTAGCAGGATGCTAATTCTAGATGGTTGAGAAAATTATATCTTTGGATGAATTTCTATTTTTAGAAGATGGGCGAAGTCTATTTATAGATCGCTAATCTAAAAATAGAATGCATGTCAATTATTATTAGCCCTTAATAATAATCAAACAAAAAACAATAACTTATTCTCTTGGAGCACTTTATTTCAGTGAACACATGTGGCACATCAGTGGGTTGAAGGAATTACGCAATTCCTAGGGTGGTTGGTGACTCATGTATGGAGGACTTCGTTATAACTAATAGTGGCAAGTTGTAACATAGTTGGAAGAGTAGTTATGCGAGTTGTTATTTATTTTAACTCAGTTCAGTGAGTTAAACTCAATTGTGCTAGTTGTAACTGAACATAAACTAGTGATAGATGAGTGAATTAATTATTTAATTAATTCAGAAGTAGTGTCTTACTTGCAACTGAAGAAATACAATAGTTAACTACTTGCATGTCAGATCCAGTGGAGACCCAGTGGAGAGATAGGTGAAAGGGTGAGATGGAATATCAGTTGTGACTATAGTGATGCATTCAATGAAACTACACACACCTTGGATATGCTTATGAGGATTGCACAGTCAAGGCAAGGTAAGGTCAAATTCATTCAGGGGTCTTCTTCAGCAAGGATTGTGCAATGGAGGCAGGTTGTCAGGAGGCAAGAAATTGGTGCATAGATATGAAAATTTATGCATGACAGTGTGTGACAATTCTATATTGTACTGAGAGCTCTATGACCTAAGCTTTGTATGGGATTGTTACATGTTCCATTGATATACATAATATATGATAGTTGGGATTTTTAGCTTTAAGCTTTCTCGATAAAAACATCTTGTTATGTGTGATTGATTTTGCTTGATATGTCTTTTTAAATTGGCGATTTAATTTCCGCAAAGAATTAAGTGGAAGGATTATGTATTTAACATAAGATTAATTTGTTAGATCAGGAGAATTCAGAAATACATTATTGTGTTTATAAATTTCTACAGGTTTTTTGTCAATGACATTCTTACCCTTATTAGTGCCCTTATCAGGTTCCATCTCATAATCAAAACATGCATCCATCTATAAGTCTCTTAGCTCATCCACCAGTGCTTGCTTTTCACTACATTCATGTGTGTTGTGAGTGGATATTTTATGGAACTCAGACACATTGGCAGTGTCCTTCTTTACATTCCTGTCTCCCTTGGCTTGTGGCTTCGATGATCTTACCTGGAGTCGTGATCGAGCTCTTTCCTTTTCTCTGTGGCTTGGGGGTGCCTTTTTTTTTCTTTGGGTTAAAAAATCCAAAGTCTCGCTTCTTCTTCTTTAATTTTTGGTTAATTTTTCCAACATATCGGTATTCAACACCAATTGAGGAGATGTATAGGAACTCCATTTCCTATTGAATGTATTTGTGCAAAAAAATCTAGTACTTGAGAACTAGATTTTTTCAAAATATTTGATACCCAACTTTGTGCACAGCGTAAGCAAAATATTTGTCAGCTCATGCACATGTTGATCCCTCTGTTGCCGCAACGTAGTATAATGTATGTACTTGTCTTCATAGCTCCTGATAGGGTATCATTGTTCCTTGATGGTGTATTGGAAATAATTCCAAGTGGGTGCATCCAAGAATAGTGAGGGTTGCCCCTCATCCATTTGCTCGCAGTAAGTTTCCCACGAGTCCTTAATGTGGGGGGCATATTTTAAGAGTGAATAAGTAATCTTTTCCCTATTGGAAAAATCATGAACAACAAAATATCCTTCCAATAGATTCAACCATTTATCTATGGCATCTCCATATATATGACCTTAAAATTTGGGAATGTCAATGTTGAATTGTACCTTAAAGGGAGTGGCACTTCTAGAGTGGCTTTCGGATGAAGATACATCGTCTATAGGCATCCACTGAAGGATCTGGGAAAATTTATCCATCTTTATGTTCCTCTGTTTCTCAAGGACTCCACGAGAAATATTTTTATAGGATCTCTTGCTCCCTCATCTTTATTTTCGTCTACCATGAGATGCCATCGAGGTTTGCGAGGTTGATATTGCAAGGGTTAAACTAGATCGAGACCTAACTCCTTATACCCTAACCTCGTTGGGGACATGCAAATAAAAGAAGAGAAAGAGAAGACCATTATGATATCACTGATCCAAATTTATGTAGGAACGCAACATAATAAAAATATAAACATGGACACAATGATGCAGCAAAAATATAACTTCATTTCATTAATATCGTATACTGAAATATGCTTACGTACAAAATGGAAATAAACTAGCTCAGGAAAAGGTAGCTTATCTTTGAGAATATATGTGGTGGCTACATGCCTCTTAACTGTGTTAAAATGATGCTTGAAGGCTTATTTATGATTTACAAACAACGAAAAACACTAAAAATCCAAAAACCTAATGGTAGGAGATGAAGCACCGAAACTATGGGCGCCATTTGGGTAAATTAGTACATCAACTTCCTGGGGATGTAACTTTGGCATATGATCTTTGTTTGATGTGCACAGTACCTCGTTATAAATACCTATCTGAGGAATACAACTTTGAAGTGTACAACATTAATTAAAGATTGATGTTGTCCACATTTTTCCACAAAACCATCATTTAGGACCTCAAAATGGCTCTAGAAGTTTAGGACCCAAAAAAATTCCAAAAATAGTAAATGTGCTACAATTAAGGAAACTAAAAAAATGAAAGAAATAATGGTAGGGTTCCAAGTGGAATAGGTGGGTGGCCACCAATATCCTACTATATCAGTACTCCCCACTTAGGAAGCAATGGTCCCCATTGCATTGAGTTCCTCCATGAGATGAGGAAACTTCTGTTGAAGTTGGTCCGTGCTGAGCCATTTTCCTTGGTGTAGGAGTTAACTAGATTTGAAAACCCAAGACAACTGGATCTTCTTCTAGAAAGTTTTCTTTATCTACATGTCCATGATCTGATCAGTTACGGCATGTTCCATGCAGTCGGGGTTTAACTTTGTTGGTGTGAGTTGTTCTACAACGTATGACGTAATTAGTAATGGTGAAAAGTATGGTTGAAGGTGGTCCACATTGAACATTGGGTGTAGGCCAAGGAATGGGGTAATGTTGAGTTCAAAATTATTATCTCCCACAACCTTGATAATGGTCTAAGGCCCATATTGGAGTGGTTTGAGCTTTCGATGAGCTCTTGTTAGGTTTTCTTTATGAAAATGTAACCAAACTTTGTTGCTCGCCCGAAACTTGTGTGGCACCTGATGTTGATCATGTCACTGCTTGAACTTGGCATTAGACTTCTCTAGGAATTTGTGAATCTACTGGCAGATGTGTTTGATATGTTCAATAAATATAGTTTCTTTATCAGCCTTAAATAGTACATGTGTGGATTATGTTTGTGTAGTCGCATGAGGTATGAAAACATCATTCAGACATAGTGGTTGAAATCCTAGACCCACTTGAAAGGAACTCTAACCAGTTGAGCTATGGAGAGATCTGTTGTAACATTGCTACACATAGGGGAGGCTCTCATCCCAAGTTCATGGATTCTTGGAGTTGTACATGTGGAGTATGTGCACTATCATCCTGTTGATGACCTCTGTCTGGGCATCAGTCTGGAGATGGAATGCAGTTGACTTGGTGAGCTTGGTTTTCAATAGTGTTTAAAGGCTTGACCAGAATGTGCTTAGGAACCTGCTACCTAGATTTGATATAATTTTCTATGGGATCCAAAAATGTACCCATACTCATTCAAAGAAGAGTTTCACAGTGTCCTCTTCGATCACATACTATTCTTAGAGGCCACCAATATAGCCATCTTAGAAAATCTGTCCATGACCACAAATACACAGTCATTACCATGCTTGGTGAAATGGAGGCTAGACATATATTCCATGGAAATGGATTCCCAGGGTTGGCCAAGAGTAAGAAGTGTAGTGTATAGGCCTTGCTTCTTGATGGTTGTCTTGGTACATGATCTAATATATTTCCCAACATCCAGTTGAATTTTTGGCCAATAAAAGTAATTTTTTAGTACAACCACAGTTTTCTCCACACCAAAGTGTCATGTGACCCATCTGTAGTGTGTTTCCTAAATCATGTTTGCACACTCACTTGAAGGAGCAAAAAGGTGGCCCAAGTAGCATAATAATGCATCCTAGAGGTGGAAATCCAGAAATTTCATTCCATCTACGAGCATCTGGTATGTGGAGGATAAATCTAGATGATTTTTGTATAGTTGTGGCCATCTAGATGTCTCATGGCCGCAAGAGTTGAGAATAGTAGTCAGTTCTACAACTGAGCGTCGTGTGAGGTAGTATGCAACATGATTGGTGCTACCCTTTTTGTATTTAATTTTCAAGTGGAGTTGTTGTATATATGTATACCACTTCTGTTGGTGATCGTTCTATAACTTCCCTTTTGTCTGTATAAACTTAAGAGGTTAGTGATTGGCGTGAATGACCATATCCTTCCCCAGAATGTAATGCTTCCATTTTTGGAAAGCCTGCACGATGGAATACATCTATTTATCATAGGTGTGGTACTTTCGAATTGTATTAGAAAATGTCTCACTATGATAGGCCATTTGATGCTTGTGCTAGGAGAGGACTACACCAATAGTATAGTTAGAGGCGTCTATCTTAATCTCAAATGGTTGCTGCAGGTCTGGTATTATGAGTACCGGTGCAGAGAAGAGGTAGTGCTTCAACTCAAGAAATGCATTCTGTTGGGATTCATACGAGGAAAATTTTTCTTTCGACCTACCCTTAGTAATATGACTCAAAGGCTAAGTGATATGGGAGAATCCAAATGCAAACCTCTGATTAAAATTTTCAAGGCCCAAAACACTGCAAAGCTTTATTAGAGTGGTCAGGGTTGGCTAATCCCGAATGACTTGGATCTTAGTAGGATCCACGTGGACGCCACGCTCATCTATGATGTAACCCAGATATTCGACCTAGCTCATGCCAAAGGTGCATTTCTCCTAGTTGGACCACATTTTGTGCTACTGAAGGGTTTGAAGGACCTTTCGAATGTGTTGCAAGTGTTCTTCCCAACCCTTGCTGAAGATGAGGATCTTGTCTAGATAAAAAACCATCAATGAGTTGGTGAAGGGTCGTAAGATGTCATCTATTAGCTTTATAAAAGTAGCAAGGGAATTTTTCAACCCGAAGGGCATAACCAACCATTCAGAAAGGCCTTTGTTGGATTTGAAAGCGATCTTCCATACATCTGTGGGCTCTATGAGAACCCGATGATAGCTAGAATTCATATTGATCTTGTTGAAATACTTATCCCTGTTGATTTGGTCCAGAAGGTCATCAATCCATGGGATTGGATTCCTGTTCCTAATGATGATTTATTTTATTGCCCGATAATCAATGTAGAGCCTCCAGGTCCCATCCTTCTTGTTTACAAGTATTATCGGGCTCCCATAAGGTGAGAAACTTGGTAAGATATGCCCATTTTTTAGAAAATCCTAGATTTTCCAGTTGATCTCTTCATTTTCTAGAATGGAGAAGTGATATATGGGCCCTTTGGGTAGAGGTGCTTGGTGAGTCAGATCGATCGAATGCTTGACCTAACAATGCAAGGGTACCCTTGCACTTGAGGAGAAGATGCCCCTGTATTCTTCCACGACCGTATCCACCTTCTTTTTCTGCATGGAGGAACCTCTCCCAGGGGCCATGGACATGGCTATAGTCTTCTCCTTACTTTGGGAGTGAATAAGAAAGAAAAAAAATTTGCTGGTCTAGGAGATGATTTTCCTACATTTCTTATCATAAATCAAAGAGATGTTAGTAGGCAAGGCTAACTATGGTATCCTATATAACTTACTACCCAAATAAATAATAACGATGCGATGCATAGACTCATACATGGCATGACGCTTGCATAAGTATGGTGGGCCTAATAATACATCAGAAACTACAAGAGGAGCTATATTACATAATACATCATCCATGAAGGGTTTTATGTTATAAGGAAGTTAACACTACTGGTTGACGTGGAGATCTCGTCCTTGGTGAAGCTACCCAATGGTGTACAATTATGGTTATGGTGTGGTCTATAGGCCCAACCTCTTCATGACCTATTATAAAATGAGGTTCTTTTGGCTTCCAAAGTTGATAGTAAATTGTAGTGGCAAACCCTTCACCCACATATGTGAATGAAAGAGGCACCCCCCTACCTTGAATCTTCGAGTTCCGCCTTTTGGATACTGGTGGTGGTTATCGTCGTAGTGGGTTCTCTATACATGACCTATTTTCCCTTGTTAGTTACTTTTTCGGGTTCCATCTCATAATCAAAACATGAATCCGTCTCTTACTCTCAGCTCGACCACTAATGCCTTCTTTGCATGATATTCATATGTGTTGTGAGTGTGGCATTTATGGAACTCACACCACTTGTAGGTGTCCTTCTTTGCCTTCTCGTCAACCCTTAACTTACAACTTCAAGGAGTTTCCCTTGGGTCTAGGTCGGGCTCTGTCCTTTGCTCTACAACTTGGGGTCACCTTTGTTTTGCTTTAGGTTCGTAGATCCAAATTCTCACTTCTTTTTCTTTAGTTTCTGCACAATTTTGTTAGCATATAGGTATGCTACACCAAGCAAGGAGATTTCTAGGAACTCCATTTTCTCTTGAATTTATTTGTGTAAACACTTGTGGTAATTGAGAACGAGATGTTTCTAAGAATATATGATACCCAGCTTTGTGCGTAGCGTATTGAAAATAATTGTCAGCTCATGCATATCTTGATCCCTTTGCTACCACAATGTAGTTCGTTGTACGTACTTGTCTTCATAGCTCTCAAAATGGTATTAATGTTCCTTTATAATGTCTCGGAACTAATTCCAAGTGGGTATGACCAATAATAGTGAGTGTTTCTCCTTTTCCTTCTTCTCACAGTAGGTTTCCCACTATTCCTTGACGTGGGGGTTGGTTTTCAAAAGGGAAAAAGTAATATTTTCACTGTTGGAAAAATCATGAACTAAAAAACATCCTTCCAACATATTTAACCATTTATGTATGACATCTGCATCTATTTAGGCTTCAAATGTGGGAATGTAAAACTTGAATTATACCTTAAAGGGAGCGATGCCTCTAGAATGGCTGTCATATGAAGATGTGTTTCCTGTGGGAATCCATAGAAGGATCTGGGAAAATTTATCCATCATCGCGTTCCTATGTTTCTCTAGGGCCTCCTCGAGCAATATTTTGATAGGATCTCCTGCTCCCTTTTCTTTATTTCTCTCTGCCATGGGAGGCCATCGTTGTTTTTGAGGCTGATCTTGCGATGGCTCATCCAAATCCAACCCTAATTCCTTATACCCTTACCTCGTTAGGGACATTCAAAGAAAAAGTAAGAAATTTAAGACCAATCTCATACCACCGATCCAAGTTTATGTAGGAACATAACATAATACAAATATAAAAATGGACACAAAGATGCAACAGAAATATAACTTCATTTCATTAATATCAAAAACTGAAATATGCTTATATACAAAATGGAAATAAAATAGCTTGGGCAATGGTAGCTTATCTCTGAGAAGAGATGTGGCGACTAAATGCATCTGAGATATGTTACAACGAGGCTCAAAGGCCTATTTATTATTTAGAAAAAAAGGAAAACCCTAAACATCCAAAAAACTAACCCTGAGAGATAAAGCGCCAAAACTATGGGCCCCGTTTGGGTAAATTGGTACATGAAACTCTCGAGGACGTAATTTTGGAATATGATCTTCGTTTGACGTGGACAATACCTCGTTAGAAATATCTATCTAAGGACTAAAAATTTCAAGGGACCAATATTGGTCAAGCACAATTTTTGGCCCCGATTTTCCAAAAAACACATCGTTTAGGACCTCAAAATGGCTAAGGAAGTTTAGGACCCACAAAATGCCAAAAATAGTAAATTGTGCTACAATTAAGGAAACTAAAAAACTGAAAGAAACAATGGTGGGAGTCCTAGTGGAATAGGCTGGTGGCCACCAATATCCACCTAGATCAATCCTCCCACCTTATGAAGCAATTATCCCCATTGAATTAAGTTCCTCCATGAGATGAGGAAACCTCTACTAAACTTGGTCCCTGATGAGACACTTGCCTTGGTGAAGGAGTTGGCCAACATTGACAACCCATTACATCTGGATATTTTGCTAGTGATTATTCTTGATATGTGCATCCTTGATCCAATTATTTGTGGCCTATTCCACGTAGTTGGGGTTCAGCTCTATTGGTGTGAGTTTTTTTAGAATTTCCGATGTATCCAGTAATGGTGGAAAGTATGGCCTAAGGCGGTCCACATTGAACACTCAGTGTAGGCCAAGAAATGGGGAAATGTTGAGCTAAAAAGAATTGTCTCCCACATCCTTGATAATGGTGTAAGGCACATATAAAAGTGGTATGAGCTTCTGATGAGCTTTGGTTGGGCATTCTTTTTTGAAATACAACCAAACTTGGTTTCCCACCTCAAACTTGTGTGGCACCCGATGTTGATCATGTCATTGCTTGTACTTTGCATTGGAATTATCCAGGATGTCATGAACCCGCTAGTAGATGTGCTAGACTCTTTCAATAAAACCAGTTTTTTTATCAGCCTCGGATAGTACATGTGTGGATTCTGTCTGTGTAGTCACATGAGGTATGGAAACATCAATCAGACACAATGGTTGAAATCATAGACCCACTTGAAAGGGACTGCGATTAGTCAAGCTATGGAGAGCTCTGTTATAAATGTGCTGCACATAGGGTAGACTCTCATCCCAAGGTCATAGATTCTTGGATTTTTACATGTGGAGTATGTGCACTATCATCACATTGACTGCCTCTCTCTGGCCATCGTTCTTGGGATGGAATGCAGTCAACTTGGTGAGCTTGGTGTCCAATAGTTTCTAGAGGCTTGACCAGAATGTGCTTAGGAACCTTCTATCCTAACCTAATATAATGGTCTATGGGATCTCAAAATGTACCCATACTCATTCAAGCAAGAGTTTGGCAATGTCCTTTGCTATGATGCTCTTCTTGTAGGTTGCCAATATAGCCATTTTAGAAAATCTGTCCACGACCACAAATAAAAACTCATTACCATGCTTGGTAGAAGGGAGGCAGGACATGTATTTCATGGAAATTGATTCCCAAGGCTAGCTAACAGTAGGAAGAGGATTGTATAGGCCTTGCTTCTTGATGGTTGGCTTGGCGATGGCATAGGTAGTGCAGAATCTAGTATATTTCCCAACATCCAGTCAGAGTTTTGGCAAATAAAAGTACTTTCATAGTACAACCACAATTTTCTCCACACAAAAGTGTCTTATGACCCAACTGTAGGTCACCTCCCAAATAATCTTGGCATGCTCACTTGAAGGAACACAAAGTTGGCACACGTAGCATAATAATGCATCCTGGAGGTGGAAATCAGGAACTCGCTTTCCATCTACTAGAATTTGGTATGTGGAGGAGAAATCTAGATCATTTTTGTATAGTTGCAACCATTAAGAGGTCTCATGGCCACAAAAGTTGATAAGAGTAGTTAGTGCTGCAACTGGGGGCCGGATGAGGCAGTATGCAACATGATTGGTGCTGCCCTTTTTGTATTTAATGTTGAAGTGAAATTGTTGCAAATATGTAGACCACTTCTAATGGTGATTGTTCTAAAGCTTCCCTTGTGTCTATATAAACTAAAGAGGTTGGTGATTGGTGTGGATGACCGTCTCCTTCCCAAAAATGTAATTCTTCCATTTTGGCAAGCCTACACCATGGAATACATATCTTTATCATAGGTGGGGTACTTCTGAATTTTATCGGAAAGTGTCTCACTAAGATAGGACACTGGATACTCGTGCTAGGTAAAGATTGCAACAGTAGCATAGTCGAAGGTGTCTCTCTCAATTTCGAATGGCTGATGTAGGTCTAGACGTGTGAGCACCGGTGGAGAGCAGAGATAGTGCTTCAACTCAACGAATGCCGTATTTTTGGATTCAGAGCAGAATTTTTTTTATTTCACCCCGCCCTTAGTAATATGACTCAAAGGCCAAGTGATATGGGAGAATCCCAACATGAACCTATGATAAAAATTTGCAAGGCCGAAAAAGCTACGTATCTTTGTTAGGGTGGTCGAGGCTGGCCAATCCCAAAAGACTTGGATATTAGTCAGATCCATATGCACGCCACACTCATCTATGATGTAACCCAGATATTGGACCTGGCTCATGCAAAAGGTGAATTTCTACGAGTTGGTAGACAATTTGTGATGTCGAAGGGTTTGAAGGACCTGTTGACTCTGTGTTGCAAGTGTTCTTCTCAAATCTTGATGAAGATGAGGATGTCATCCAGATAAACAACCATGAATGGGTTTTTGAAGGGCCATATGATGTCATCTATTAAGCTCATAAAAATAACATGGGAATTTTTCAACCCGAAGGGCATAACCAACCATTCAAAAAGCCCTTCCTTGGATTTGAAGGTGGTCTTCCATACATGTGGGGGTTCTTTTAGAACTTGGTGATAGCCATACTTTAGATTGATCTTGCTGAAATACCTGGCCCCCTTGAGTTTCTCCAGAAGGTCATCAATCCATGCGATTGGATACCTGTTCCTGATATTGATTTGTTTTAGTGCCCGATAATCAATGAAGAGCCCCCATGTCCCATCCTTCTTCTATACAAGTACTATCGGGCTCCCACAAGGCGAAGAACTTGCTCAGATGTGCCCTTTTTGAAGAAAATCCAGGATTTTCCACTTGATCTCTTCATTTTCGAGAATCAAATGACAATATATTGGCTCCTTGGGTAGAGGTGCTCTGGGAGTTAGATCGATCGAATTCTTGATTTGATAGTGAAAGGTTTCCCCTGTGGGTGAGGAGAAGATGTCCCTGTATTATTCCACGGCCGTATCCACCAACTTTAACTACGTGGAGGAACCCTTCCTAGGGGCCATGGATGTAGCTATAGTTATCCACTTACTTTGGGAGCAAATCATAAAGAAAAAAATTTCCTCATCTGGGAGATGACCTTATGTAACAGCCCAAAAGGGAGAATGCAATAATAATAAAACACAATATAAGAACTTCAACAAAGTAAACAATTAATCTAAATAAAACATTAGAGTGTACAAAATAGCTTAGCCATTTTATTAATATGAAGGTGGATAAACCAGTACAATAGTGCTCAAAATATGAGACACTCAAGCCAAAGAGATGACCTAAAATGACCCTGAAATGATCCCACAAGAGGGACTACGTAACTGCTGGACTGCTCGAAGGAAAACTGCACTGTCCCTGCTGCAGCTACTAGAACTGCAACTACCAGAAAAATGTAAAGTTAGATCTAGGTAGTTATGGAGCTCCGATGATGTTGAAAATGTAGATCTGGGCTCTATGATGGATACCCAAGATAACCCAAAAAGGATTTTCCAGATCTAGTAATCTAGGAAAATCACCCTCTTAGGGCTTCACTATACAATTGATGGGTATGCAGATATGCTACATAATCTGATCAAAGATGGTTGTAATGTGATGTAAAATCATATCTATGCAAGGAGGGTTGATCCCTTCACTAGATCCTTGGGATAAAAGCTCAATATCTAGCTCCTCCAACCTTCCCCACTGATTGCAGCTACTGCTACACAACTGCTTAACAAAAACTACGCTGTCAAGGAGGGAGGCTCCCTAGCCTCTTGTTGGATATGTCAAATCAGCTCAAGAATGATGGAAACACTGAATTCAAAGTGAGGATATGGTACCTCACATGATTTCGAGCTTAAATACTGGAAACTTCCTTCCTCCAATAGATCTACAAGAGTGAACTGCAAAATCCTTAAGGGGAATGCTACTGCATGGAGGTAAAATACAATGGCTTGAATGCTGGATATATATTTTCTTCTCCTGGAAGGCTGAACATAAAGCACATGGTGAAAAGATGAATCCTCCATCGATTTCCTAGCTGAAGTGCTAGAAACAACCTCCACCTCTCAAACCCTGATGCAAGAATGCATTATTCCTGTGGCTGAATGAGCATATGAGAGTGGTATGAAGAGGGCACCAATGCATGATGATGAATGGATCTCAATAAAAACCTTCCCAAAGTAGGCACTCGAATTCCCCTGTGGGTAAGGGAGGGATTTCCGCTCGAAAACACCCTATGCTAAACAACAATGTAGAATTAGCTAAACAACATAAACGTGCATAGAAATTTCCTAAGACAAATCTAGATCTAAACATGTCAAAGAAATGAATAATCCAAGTCTGCCTTCTATTGTGCCTTCATCAAGTTCCTTATATGAAAAGTGAGCCTTCCCAATGATCCGGATTTATGCAGGAACGCAATAGAATAAACATATAACCATAAATACAGATATGCAGCGGAAATAACACTTCATTTCATTAATATCAAAGAACTGAAATTTGCTTACAGATAGAATGGAAATAAAACTAGCTAGGGCGCTGGTAGCTATCTTTGAGAAGAGATGTGGCGGCTACAGGCCTCTGAAATAAGTTACAATGAGGCTCGAGGGCCTATTTATTATTGAGAAACAATGGGGAACCCTAAAAATCCAAAAACCTAACCCTAGGAGATGAAGCGCCAAAACTATGGGCCTCGTTTGGGTAAATTGGTGTTTCAACTTCCCAGGGATGTAACTTTGGCATACTATCTCCGTTTGATGCACATGATTCATCATTAGAAAGCTCTATCCGAGGACTACAACTTTCGCCACGAATATCATTTCGAAATAGAATGATATACTCTAGAGGTTCGATGCCCAAAAAATGTCGTTTAGGGCCTCAAAACAGCTCCGGAAGTTCAGGACCCGAAAAACTGCTAAAAATAGTAAGTGATGCCGAAACTAAAAAATTGAAAGAGACAATGGTGGGGGCCCAAGTGGAATAGGCGGGTGGCCACCAATATCCACCTAGATCACCCAAGCCCCAACCCACCTCTAATCTATGTTGTACATGTGGACATAAGTCTCCATGATTGATTGCATTGTGTCTCCATGTCACCCATCATGTCTACATGTGATGATCACCCTCTCCATCATGTGTGCATTAAATGCACTACTTCCTCCATCATGTGTGCATTAGATGCACCACTTCCTCCACTAAATTATCATAATTTATTTATGATATTACGTTGAATGCACTATGATCTTAGTTGACCTCCTCCAAGATCCTCATGATTTCACATTTAAGATCCATGATCTCCACTCTTCCTTCATTTAAGAAGCTACTCCACTACTCCATAATGTAGATATAGATCCAAAATATCCAAATACACACATCAAAAGTGGATTTAATACATCGATGGGGTTTGTGGGTCCCTCCACCCTCTTATTTACTTAATTAATTAAGTTTATTAAGAACTATAATATTCCAATAAATAGATGAAAATTTTTGAATACTACAGTCCTCCCTACCATAATGTTGCTTGACCCTAAGCAACTGCCAAAGTAGATGCTAGAGAAATCCCCCCCCCCTCCAAATGGCATCCACACATGTAAGGCCTTCCCATTTGCTGCAATGAGTCATGCATGCCCAACACCAAAGTTGTCTCTCTAGAATTTCTAGAGTGACCTCTAATTGTGTAGCTAGATGACCCTCCTCAATCATGAAGCTCCAAGTGAGAACCATAAGCTGTCCAACATCCTCCATAATACATGAGATACATAAATATAGATGGTTCCTTCCACCAAAGGAAAACTCCAAATCACAAAGCATACCTCCATCCCATGCTACATGAAGTAAAAAGAGGCTCTTCATGCCTCCATCCTTAGCCCTATTGGCTTTGTTGGATCCAAGTATCATCCCAACATTGTGCAAAAGAAGAAGTAGAGACATATGGGTAAACAAAAATTTCAAACCATATTCTCCAAATAGTAACCACCGTAGAAATTCTCCCCGCTGCCACATCACACCATCAAAATACCAAGTGGGTTGGCCATATTCCCTCAAGAGAAGCCACCGCAAAAATGCATCTTGCTGACCCACCAAATCATCATCAAACCGAGTATGGTGTCTATACTCTCCAACTAAGATCCATCAGAGGAATACCTCTTGCATCCATCCTCCATCACTGTCATGCAAAGTAGGGGGAGCCTGTAGGACCAAAGTCCCCCAATAAAAGCCAAAGCAACAAGATCTCTTGTGGCCTCTTTACATCATCATGTGAATCATGGAGCAACAACAACACATTGAATGACATATGGAATTTCATATCAGCCCAATACAAACAAAATCCGCCATTACACATCATGAGAGTATTATTCCATATTACAAACAATAAAAAACACATAAACATGGGAGATGTCATGTGATGGCCAAACTCTCTTAAGGAAAACCAAGGTAAACATGCCTTCCTTTTCTACATTCCATCATTGATATACAAGGCAAGAGTCAAAGAAATATGAATCATTGGGTAGTAACCATACTCACTGAAGAGCAGCCAACACAACCATGCCTCCTCCTTCATTACATCAATGTTTTGCAAGGCATGGATCAGGAAAATATGTGTTGTTGGGTAGCAACCATACTCGCCCAAGAGCAACCAACGCAACAAAGCTTCTTACTGGCCTGTCTCATAGTTTTGCAAGTGGCTTGGAAACCCCTTGCTCCACATTAAAAACCATTCATCCCAATGTGGATGATGGATCTCATTCTACAAAAACCTGGTATCCTCCCATTGTAGGACACCGACCTCCTCAATCTGTTGAAGAACTTTTCAGTCCATGATATTTTGAAGTGCACCTCCATTGAGGTCTCTCCATGAGGTCCTCTCATTAAAGGCCCATTGGAACCCATAAGGCTCCATACATGTTGTAGGTAGAGATTCCTCTTTGAGATGTGAAGAGCTCATCAAGAAAACTTCATCTTGAAAATGGAAAATTCTCTCCATCACAAGATGTCCACCATCTATCATATTTTTCTCCATGGATTCATGAGAGAAGCTACCTTTAGAATGCTCCAAGAATAATGGGGCCCTCTCATCATCACTGCTGCTAAGTGACAATGTTGTAGATCTGTAGGGTGATACATGTGTTGTCTCATGGCCACATACAATCAAGGAAAATTTCAAGGATGGAATTTTATCGTAAAGTTTAGAAACCTTGGCGAATCTTACTAGTCCCTAATGTGCAAATCGTAAAATTTTGGTTGATATTTCTCTCTAAATATCTATATTTCCAATTAATTTATATTATTCAATATAATATTTTGAATATTTTTAAGTTAAAATATGTCCTATAAAATTTGGGCGAATCATTTTAGGAAAAAAATTGAAATTGGCGAATATTTTTTTGCAAAAAGCATGGAAAATTAGCCCACTTGTGAATATTAGCCCCTAAAATTTTCCCTGCATACAATGCTAAAATCATAGTGTGGCACTGTACTGAATATGATCATGCTCATCCTATCTTCTGAAACTCCACATTTCAACTCAAAGGGTTGAATTTAGCTCAACAATGATGAACTGGGATAGCTCTTCATCTCCTCCTTGATCAAATCAAGCGTCCTCTGCAAAATTATATGTTGCTGCTTCAAATTAGCATGTTGTTCTAATCCTTGGTCATGCAATGGCCCTGATGGCATGTTCTCACAAGTTTCAATATGAGGTACTGAAACAATATGAGATGAAGGTGGATGCATACCTTGGATCAACTGATACTCAGAAACATCTTGCAAGATCACAAGAGTTCCTTCCTCCGGTGCAATTATTTCCTCGGGTGCAATGCTTTCTATCAATGTACTAGTGCTAGAATCAAACTCCTCTTCCTCATGCATCTCCTGAACCATGCATGGGACTCTATATGTCAAGATCTTAAGACTATCTTGCAAGGATGCAAGTGTCTTTCCTTCGGATACAAGTGCTTTTGCAGCTGGTGGTAAATGTAGTGACTCTTTGTCCATAGCGACAAGAATGACATTCTCCTTTGATTCCTTAGGAAATTTCTCCAGTTTTCTTCTATCAAAATTCTTCCTTAACCTCTCAAATAAATATTAATATTAGTCACCTTTGCATTCTCCATGTGATCAAACCACCAATCATTGGCTTCACCTTGAAGATGAAGTGTTACAATATGAAAAGCCTCTCTTTCAGCTACATGATGTAGCCTGAAAAATGCATCTAACTCTTTCCTATAAGCCTTTATAGTGCATGAGGAAGATCCATAAAATGTAGGAAAATATAATATATTGTGCCTCTTCCTTTTGTTGCTGCTATAGGATCTTCTTTCTTCTTTGAGTTTGAAGAATTGTTGGAGAGTTAGATTCTCCGTGAATGATCTAGACTATGACTTGTACTTTTCTAGATATGACTGAGAGTCTCATGAGTCTTAAGTTCCATGTTTCTCCTTTCTTCACTTCTATACCATTCACCTTCTTCAATGAAAGTGGACATAGTAGATATTTGAGGACATCTATGCTTATCTAGTTTTCTTTGTTGCTGATAGGAAGTTCTTGGACTTTCCTCATCCAATATTCTTCTGGGATCCTTCCTTTGCCTTTATTTATTCATTTTATTGACCTCCTTAGAGAGATATTACAGGGATCTCAAGAGAAGAGTGGAAAAACTGCAATCCTCCTTCATGATAGATCTCTACTATCTGCTTCTTCTTTTGATACAAAAGATGAAGTGTCCACAACCTGAGCCAAAGATCATGCTTTGATACCACTGTAATATCCCAAAAGGGAGAATGTTTTAATACTAAAACACAATATAAGAACTGTAGAAAAGTAGAAAAATTAATCGAAATACAACATTAGAGTGTACAAAATAGCCGATCCATTTTATTACTATGGAGGTGGATAAACCAGTACAATAGTGCTCAAAATATGAGACACTCAAGGCAAAGAGATGGCCTAAAATGACCCTGAAATGATACCACAAGAGGGACTGCATAACTGTGGACTACTAGAAGGAAAACTGCATTGTCCCTGTTGCAACTGCTGGGAGTGCAATTGCAGACAAAATTTAAAGTAAGATCTAGGAAGTTTTGGAGCTCCAATGATGCTGAAAATATAGATCTGGGCTCTATGATGGATACCTATGATAACCCAGAAAGGATTTTCCAAATAAAGCAATCTAGGAAAATCCTCTCTTAGGGCTCCATTATACAATTGTTGGGTATGCAGATCTGCTGCATAATTTGATCAAAGACAGCTGCAATGTGATGTACAATTAGATCTATGTAAGGAGGGATGATCCATTCACTAGATCCTTGGGCTAAAAGCTCAAGATATAGATCTTCCAACCTTCCCCACTAGTTGTAGCTGATGCTACACAACTACTTGACAAAAATTGTGTTGTCAAGGATGGAGGCTCTCTAGCCTACTGCTCGATATGTAAAATCAGCTCAATAATGATGAAAACAATGAATAAAAAGTGAGGAGATGGTCCTTCACAGGATTTCCAACTAAAATACTGGAAACTTCCTTCCTCCAATATATATACAAGAATGAACTACACAATCCTTGAGGGGACTGTTGTTGCATGGAGGTAAAACACAATGGCATGAATGTCGGATATAGATTTTCTTCTCCCAAAAGGATGAAAATGAAGCACAATGTGAAAGGATGAACCTTCCATCGGTTTCCTAACTGAAGTGCTAGAAACAACCTCCACCTCTCAAACCCTGATGCAATAATGTGTTATTCCTGTGGCTGAATGAGCATATGAGAGTGGTATAAAGATGGAACCAATGCCTAATGATGGATGGAGCTCAATAGAAACCTTCCCAGAGTAGGCACTTGAATTCCCCCGTGGATAAGGGTGGGATTTCCGCTCAGAAACACCTTGTGCTAAACAACAATTCAGACTTAGCTAAATAGCATAAGCGTGCATAGAAATGTCCTAAGATAGATCCATATCTAAATAGATCAAAGAAATGAATAATCCAATTCTTCCCTCTATTTTACCTTCATCTTCCTTATATGCAAAGTGAGCCTTCCCAAGCCCTGACCCACCTCTAATATGCGTAGTATATGTGGACATAAGTCTCCATGATTGACTGCACTGTCTATCCATGTCCTCCATCTTGTCTACATGTGATGATCACCCTCTCTATCATGTGTGCATTAAATTTACTACTTCCTCCATTATGTGTGCATTAGATGCACCACTTCTTCCACTAACTTATCATAAGTGCTTTATGATCTTACTTTGAATGCACTATGATCTTAGTTGACCTCCTCCAAGATCCTCATGATTTCACATTTAAGATCCATGATCTCCACTCTTCCTTCATTTAAGAAGCTACTCCACTACTCTATAATGTAGATCTAGATCCAAAATATCCAAATACACACATCAAAAGTGGATTTTATTCATCTATGGGGTTTTTGGGTCCCTCCACCCTCTTATTTACTTAATTAATTAAGTTTATTAAGAGCTATAATATTCCAATAAGTAGATGAAATATTTGGAATATTACATATTACTACATTTATTAGCAGATATCAAATGGATTTCAGTAGGCAGGGCTACCTTTGGTATCCTGTATAACATATTACCCAAAGAAATAATAATAGTGTGAGGACTAGAATCATACACAACATGACACTACCATCACTATGGTTGGCCTAATAATACATTGGAAACTTCAAGAGGAGCTATAATACAAAATACCTTATCCATGAAGGGCATGATTCTATAGGGAAGGCGACACTATTAGTTGATGCAGAGATCATGTTCTTAGTGAAGCCACCTGATGGTGTACAACTGCAGGCGTGGTGTGGTCGGAAGGCCCAACCGCTTCATGAGCTCTTTTGAAATGAGGTTCTTTTGGCTCTTGTTGTCGATAATTAATTGTAGTGGCAAGCCCTTCACCCATGTGTATGTGTGAAAGCGGAGTTCCCCCTCCTCTGGATCTTCGGGTTCTACCTTTTGAAGCTTGGTGGTGGCTACTATCACAATGGGTTCTACATCAGTGACCTGCTTACCCTTGTGATTTCCCTTATCAGGTTCCACCTCAGAATCAGAACATGCATCCATCTTTGAGTCTCTTAGCTCAGCCGCTAGTGCCTGCTTTGCGCGACATTCATGCGTGTTGTGAGTGGGGCTTTTATGGAACTCACACAACTTTCCAATGTCCTTATTTGCCTTCTTGTCACCCTTGGATTACAGCTTCCAGGAGTTTCCTTGGGGTCCCAATCCAGCTTTGTCATTTTCTCTATTTCTTGGGGGTGCCTTTGTTCTACTTTGGGTCTCCAAAGTCTCGCTTCTTGTGCTTTAATTTATGCTCAATTTTGGCAGCATATCGGTATGCTACATCAAGTGAGGATATTTCCAGGAACTCCATTTCCTCTTAAATGTATTTTTAAAAACAACTATGGTAATTTATAACCAGGTGTTTCTTAGAATATTTGATACCCATCTTTGTGAACAGGGTATGGAAAATATTTGTCATATCATGCACATCTTGATGCCTCTGTTGCTGCAACATAGTCCATTGTATGTATTTGCCTTCATAGCTACTGATAGGATATTACTATTCCTTGACGATGTCTCAAAAATAATTCCAAGAGGGTGCGACTGAGAATAGTGAGGGTTCCCCCTTGTCCTTCTTCTCATAGTAGGTTTCCCACTAGTCCTTGACGTGGGGGGTGACTTTCAAGAGTGAAAAGGTAATCTTCTCCCTACTAGAAAATTCATGAATAGAAAATTATCCTTCCAACAGATTTAACCATTTATATACGACATCTACATTTATCTGGTCATCAAATGTGGGAATTTCAAACTTTAATTTTACCTTAAATGGAGTGGTGCCTCCATAGTGGGTGCCAAATGAAGATGTGTTACCTATGGGCATATGTTGAAGGATTTGGGAAAAGTTATCAATCATCGCATTCCTATGTTTCTCGAGGACCTCCTAGAGAAATATTTCGATAGGATCTCCTACTCCCTCATCTTTATTTTCATCCATCATGGAAGATCGTCGAGGTTTTTGAGGCTAATATTGCAAGGGTTCAATGAGATCGAGTCCTAACTCCTTATACCCTGACCTTGTTGGGGACATGAAAAGAAAAATAGAGAAAGAGTAGACCTCTCTGATACCACTGATATAAATTTATGTAGGAACATAAAATAAAACAAATATAAGAATGGAAAAAAACATGCAACAAAAATATGCTTCATTTCATTAATATCAAAGAATGAAATATGCTTACATATATAATGGAAATAAACTAGCTCGGACGATGGTAGCTTATATATAAGAAGAGATATGGTGGCTACATGCCTATGAACTTTGTTACAATGAGGCTAGAGGGCCTATCTATCATTGAGAAACAATGGAAAACCCTAAAAATCCAAAAACCTAACCCTAGGAGTTGAAGCGCTAAAACTGTGGGCCCTGTTCAGTTAAATTGCTACATCAACTTCACGGGGATGTAACTTTGGCATATGATCTCTGTTTGACATGTACAATACCTTGTTAAAAATTTCTATCCAAGGAATACAACTTTCTAGTGGCCAACATGGGTTGAGAACCCATGATGGCTCGATTTTCCAAAAAAGTGTTGTTTAGGACCTCAAAATGACTCCAAAAGTTCAAGAGACGAAAAAATTCCAAAAATAATAAACTGTGCTACAATTAACGAAACTAAAAAAATGAAAGAAACAATGGTGGGGATCCAAGTGGAAAAGGCAGGTGGCCACTAATATCAATCTGGTTCAACTTCTCAATCAATTCTTCCTAGTGAGGAATCTGTTTACATATGTAGCTATTGCACAAATTCCAGATAGAATAAGCCCAGAAACTCCGGATACAATTTTTCCCGCAACTTGGGTATGAGTGTTATTTGTGGTTTTTGTGTGGGAATTTCTTCGTTCGGGATTGAACTTGAGTACAATTTTCCTGTGTGCTTATTGTCTGGGAGGGTTTCATCCAGGATAAAGTCATTCTTGTTAACATATTTCTTGGAAAGGAATCTGTTTTCATACCTAGTAATCTATTTATATAGCTAGGTTGTTGCGCAAATATTTGATAAAATAAGACATCACTTGTTCAAGAATTTGGAGGTCATGTTGACAAGATTATGCAAAATATTGTCAATCTAATATGGTGAAATCTATACATCTTCTTATGTAATTGACAACCTTAAGCTATTGTTTCATTAACCTATTTTTCAAAGTATTGTCACTCATAATGTGTTAATTGATTTCTTTGTTTTTATATGCATTTATTGATTCAGTTAAATATTTTTCTTTCGACTATATTGTCTTTCTTTTGTTGTGCTTTTATTTCTTGGAATTCTTTGTCACATAGCGAAGAAATGAAGATAAGTTGCGTTGAACAAGTTTTCATATTAGTCAAATAGATTTAGTGGAAATGAAAAACACTTTTTCATTAAATGAAGCCAATCTACAAGAAATCAATCACAAGTTATCAAGATTTAGTATATATAGATAAGATTATTTTTCTTATTATCCTAGTGATTGTCTATTTGACACATTTGTTGTTCTTCTAAATTTCCACTATACTTTAGTTGAAATACAACAAAGTGTTGTAATTCACTTTAGATATTTATTAGATCACCAAGACGATAGTGCTTTGTAGTCATTCCGAACTGAATTAACACATGCGTTTCTTTGAGACATTCACAATGGTAATGATATTGAAACATAATTAGAGGGATTGTATACTTCTTTTTTTGTATGTGCTCCATCCATCATTAGCTTATGGGGATATGATTTTTGTTTCAAATGGTTCTCTAATTGGTTGTCAATTCAAGTGAATGTTTGGATATACACAAATGGACAACAATATCTCTACTTCAATCAAGAAACTCATGGATATCAATATAATATTTTTCTACATAACCAAAACCCTGTATGTATCCATTTTGAAAAAATTTCATTATATTGTACAATTGACATGCTGAATACAATTCCTAGGTCAAGTGCTACAAGCATTTTTGTGTACCAATACCAATCTAGGGAATTTGACATGTTTTCAATTGAGAAAGTCATGTTGCAGGATGGATTCTTTATCTATGGACTTTTTTTCAATGACTGTCATGAATCTTTGTTTGAATCTATTTGTACACTTGCACCATGGTTTGATATGGTTGGAATGAGAAAAGAAATTGCGTAGAATTTTTAAAATTATCTCAATCGCAATGAAATTAGAGATATCAACTCCTTAAGAGAGAATTTTGATGCTAGGACTGTTGAGGATGAACAATATATTTGTTAGGGTCCTATAATAATAATAATCATAATGGAATTGACTATTTTAAGTCTTGTAATATTGTACATACCTTTTCTTTCTGCAACTTTTTTCCATATTAAAAAATTAAAAGAGGGTATGTCCTAAAAGAATAATAAAAGGACCAAAAGAAAAAAAGATAAAAAAAGATACAAAGTATGAACCCCACAAAAAGAAACAAAAATAAATTCTAAAAGTGTTTCACATTCAAATGCCACTACTCTTATTTTACTTTACTTGTGCAAATAAAATTGTGTGTAGCTTGTCCAAAATGCCACAATTCATGATGATCATATGGTTTGATCTTGGTTATTCATGCTTTTAAATTTCATGTCATGATAGTTAGTGAATAAAGATCTGACCAAACCATTTAATCTTGGTAGATCAGTAGTTAGGTAGAGAATAAAAATGAGCTCATAAGTTTAATCTGAGCCATTGGAGGATATAAGGTTAGAAATAAGTTAGTTTGCTTATCAAAAGAAAATAAAAGGGTCAGCAAGCTCAAAGGCACCCAATAAAGAAAATAAAAAATGTTAGGATAAATAAATTGTAGGTAGGATACTTTCAAAAGTTATGAAAAACATCATTTGTTTTATCTCTTATCAGTAATGTCTTTCTAAACACCTTCCCCTTGCTAAATCCCTTTTTCCATCTCTTGAAAATCATTTCCCCTTGCAAAAATCCCTTGTCATTTGATAAAATCTCTTTTCCCTTTGCCTAAGAACTCTTTTCCCCTCCTAAAGACCCATTTCCATTACTAAAAACCCCTTCCCCTTTACTAACTCAGTTTTTTCATAAAAAAACATGAAAACCCACTAATCCAAAGTTTAAAACGCCAAATATTAAATCGGGCCCACTTTTGACATAAACCCCCGTTTAATATATTTCCCCATTATTTCTTTTAACCCCCATTTCATTTTACAACACCGCTTAATATATTTCACAACACTCCTTTATCATTTTAACCTTCGCATAACCTTATTTACCTGACCCCATCTCTTTGAAAACCCACAACTTCTGCCAACTGCCCAATTACCATTGATCATATCCTACGACCAATAAACCTTTTCACACCTCTCAATGTACGATATTAAAAACCAATGAGGGGGGTGCAAAATGGGTGGTTTTATCCACCCCCTACCTTGCCACGCAGCGCCACCAGAGTTTATCGCACCCCCTCATCCTAAAACCACCAGACCATCCATTACCATGTGATAAACCGCGAAACCATCTCCAAGTCTTGCAATAAACCACCGTTATTTGAAATAAACACCCGTGCCATGCGATAAGCCCCAATGTTTAAAAAAATAATAAAACCCCTCATTTCCATTATTTTCCCACTATTTCTATTGACTTCCGAAAGAGACCTAAAAGCCATTACCGATTGGAAATTGAAGCTTGCATCTACCAGGACCCCTTCCAAGACCAAAACTTCAATATTCCAGGTAATCTTGAGTACCTACCTTCGTCAATTAAGCACTAAAATTAATAAATTAAACGAATTTATGGCTTCCAAAAGCATTCAGACGGTAAAAATTATTCAACCACTAGTTTTAGATATTGACCACACCCCTTTGGTCGATAAAGACTTCAAAATCAATGATACTGTGATTGATTCCGACCTTTTAGAGCTCCACTGATGGAGCCATGATAAAATTAATGACTAGGTAGATGATATTCATCTGTGGGACTCTAACCTACCAAAATACATATTCCCATAGACCTTTCAATTCCCTGAACTCATTAGACTGTGCCAAACGAGCCATTTTCTCAATTAAATTAGAGCTTTCATTACCCCAAACCAAGAAATACTATTCACAATCACTGCTCAATCCATCAATCAGATGCTACAAATCCAACAAAAACCTGATGAAGTGCCATTATCCATTGAAACCCTTACTGAACTCTACTTAAAGTTGGACTTTCCTAAAAGATTCCAAATCTTTCAGACTTTCCTCCCTCCATCAGTAGAAACCCCTAAAAAAAATCCTCCATACTCAGCTACCATGTTTTCAGAAAGAACCAGAAAAATTGTGACTATGTTATGTATTTTAGGATATTTCACTGATGAACATGTAAATGCATCTATTCTTGGTTTCCTATCCATATTTTTCCCAGGTTAGCTTCCAGCTACAACCTTTAATTTTTCCCAATGCCTGTTAGATGCCATCTGTGATCAGCTAGTCAAATTTCCAGAATAAGGAGGATTCAAATACTCCTCAGTTTTGTTTTATATGTTTATATATTTCCAATTAGAAAGGTTTACAGTTAACCTACAAAAACTGGACACAGAGGGTAATCCCCAATCTGTTGTCTTTTGGACATCCTTGATCAGAAAGGATTCCACTAAATTCAGCTTCAAAGACTTCATTGATTCTTTTGTTTATCTAGTTTTTAATATGCTAAGAAGTAGCATTCAGCCTAGAATCAGTGAAGAGATAAAAAAAGGTTCTACAATTTTCAGATCAGAGTAAGACAAGAGACTGGTATTTATACCAGAATCATACAGAAATTAGAGTGTATGGAATCTAGCTAACTCCATACAAGCTTCCCAAATACCTCCCAATGAGGATATTTTCTTTAGAATACATCATACAAATCCTGAATTCAGATGAAATCAATTTCCTTTCAACTGAGAAGAAGACCGAATTCAATATTAAAAACCAACTAGGGCCTTTTATATGCAACAATAGGAATGTTGGACAAAAAGCAGACAAATATTTACAAGAGTTCAAGTTCAGTAGCAGTTTCAAATGGTCTTATGACCCCTTGGGTGTCATAAGTAAATTAAGATTCAAGTTCAAATTGACCCCTTTCATTCATGAGTCAAAGCCTGAAATTGAAAAGTATTCCAACCAGTCAGAGTGGTTGGAAAATACTTTATAGGAGGTGGAGAAGCAAGTTCATACTAGTTCCATCTTTCTTACTCTAGACCCACAGGACAAAAATTCAAAGAGGGCAAGAGAGGAAGGCTATTATTCTATAGAAACCACTTCTGATACAAAATTAAAGCTTATGTATAGAAAGAGTACCAAGCTAAATCCAGTGATAGAGCAGGAAGAGATAGTTGATACAGTTGAAACCATTGAGACAGATTTTTTTTTCAGAGATGATGCACCTCCAATAATTCAGAAGAAACACAACTACCATCAACCTCCAGTGCACAAATCATTCAGAAAGAGAATATTGTAGAAGTTTCATCATCTAGAAAACTAGTGGAGAAAGAGAAAGATATCATGGAGAAATACAAAGAGATCAAAATCAGAAATGAAGCTTTAAAGGCTATAACATATGGTCAATACTGGAAGCAAACTCTTGGTGACCAGAACAGATTTCTTTTAACTTTTGACTACAAAACAAGAAATATGAAAATTACATTTCTATAGCCAAAAGTGTAGGCCCCAAAAACATCAGAAGGTTATAAGAAGATAGCCTTTGAAGTTCTTGCCAAATATGTGCATCCAATAGACCATATTGAGTTCCACAAACAGGCAGGAGAAATGATATATTCCACCATGACATACAAATATTTAAGTGTCTAGAAGTTACAAAATCCTCTAGAAAATATAAAGACAGTTAAAGTTAGAGAAAGCTTCATCACAAGCAAAGGATAACAGGATAAAATCACTTGAATATTTGGTAATGTGAGTTGGTTATAATCCAAAGGACATTAAAATAGTAGAAGAATTAATAAAAAAGAAGAACACAAACATAGATGCACTAAAGAAACACATGAAGTTACTAAATACAGATCATCCACAAACCAAAGAGGTTTTGGAAACTGAAAATAAAAAAGGATGAAATGATGAATCTCATCATTCAGTTGAAAGCTCAACTAAAAGAAATGGAAACAAAAATGGACAAAATTATGCAGGAAAAGAAAGCCAACATGGAATCAGTTCCCATTACTTCCATTCCTATAGCTTCTACATCAACTCCATTGTCTACAACAATTCTAGTATCAACAAAAGTTCCAACTACTACATCAGCAACAACATCAACAGTACCAACAACACATCCCACTAATGAGGCCAACAAATTGATCATGGAAATGCAAGATATGTCAATTCAAACTACTAAAATCAATAAGCTCAAAGAACAAGTAAAAATTTTAGAAGATGGAAAGAAACCGACAGAAAAAATGCATCAGGAAGAAGTACAAAAAGCCAACAGATTAACTTAAAGAATACACAAGTTAGAAAAGGAGTTATCAATGAAAGAACCTTTAGCCCAAGAAAAACAATAGTTTTGGGCCAATATCATTAACTGAGTTGATGATATTTGGCCTTATATACAGATCATATTTGAACATAATGACTTGTTAAAGGAAGTAGGTAATGCAATTCAAAAGGTCAAAGAAGAGCTTGGAAAGAAACCAGAGGAAGCCACTAAGATAATAAAATTCCTAAATTCTAAAAAAAAGTATGAATTAGAATAAATTGGGATAAGTGATAGAACAGAAACTATCTTAGAGGTGAAGAAGTGATTTCCAAGAGAAATGTGATGACACAGCTTGAGGACAAATGTCAAACTATGGAGCTTGTAGTGAACAGATTTATAAACAAGTATGATGTCTTAAGACAGAAAGGTCTACCTAATCCTTTGGTAATAAATAATAAACTAATGAGACATTAATATTATGATAAAAATACGAGGGAAGTAGCCAAAGATACTTCCAACAGTTCAGAAATGAAAGGAGTTCCCACAGGCAAAGTGCTCCTTTAGAGTTTAGAGAATTTATTTTACCTCCAGCATGAGGTAAATCACCCTTTTGTGAATAAGCCCACATTTTCTAAGTATTCAGGAGCAGATGAAATTTACCGGAAGATGATGAATATAAATATTCTAGATGAAGAAAAGTGGGAAAAATGGTGTGATTTACTATGACAGGTGAAAAGAAAATACAGGTAAAAGAACGCATAGGTTAAAGAGAAAACATATGAAAGATAGATAAAACAAAGACAATGTGAAAGACAAGACAGATGAAAGAAGCAGACAGTGTGAAAGAAACAAACAACAAACAACAAATCAAATAAAATAGGGACAGATTTCAATCAGTTACTAGGTGTGACTATCTTCTTGCATGAAGATATTTTATTTTCCTTAAATAAATTCTAGTTAGTTGACAAGATATTTTGTGTAAAGTTTTTGTATAAATACTATCTTGGAGGTGAAGAAAGTGATTTCCAAGAGAAATATTATGACACATCTTGAGGACAAATGTCAAACTATGGAGCTTGCAGTGAACATATTTATGAACAAGTTTGATGTCTTAAGAAAGAAAGGTCTACCTAATCCTTTGGTAATAAATGATAAACTAATGAGGCATGAAGATTATGATAAAAATATGAGGGAAGTAGCCAAAGATACTTCCAACAGTTCAACAATGAAAGGAGTTCCCATAGGCAAAGTGCTCCTTTAGAGTTTAGATAATTTCTTTTACCTCCAGCATGAGGTAAATCACCTTTTTGTGAATAAGCCCACATTTGTTAAATATTCAGAAGCAGATGAAATTTACCGGAAGGTGATGAAGATAAAGATTCGAGATGAATAAAAGTGGGAAAAATGGTGTTATTTACTATGACAGGTGAAAAGAAAATACAAGTAAAAGAACACACAAGTTAAAGAGTAAACAAATGAAAGACAAATAAAACAAAGACATTGTGAAAGACAAGACATATGAAAGAAGAAGACAACGTGAAATAATCAAACAAAAAATAAAAAATCAAATAAAAGAGGGACATATTTCAATCAGTTACTAGGTGTCACTATCTTCTTGCATGAAGATATTTTATTTTCCTTAAATAAATCCTAGTTAGTTGATAGGATATTTTGTGTAAAGTTTTGTATAAATACTTCATCAATTCAAAGTATTGAGGGTGGATTTCTGAATATTTGTATAACTGATTGATCTACTACCTGAGGGTTATTGTACCATTTCCAATTGACAGACATGACAAGTGATAAAGGCATTTCTTTACAGGATTCATGTGTTGAGCTATCTCAGTGAAGTATAATTTCAATTGTTCATGTTCTTTTCGTAAGTATTCCATGAAATTTAATGTGTTCTAAATTTGAATGTTATAACTGGAATTTTATTGCAGAATTTGTTTAATTACACTATGTTTTGACTTGATATACATTTCTATGTTTTTTTTTGATATCCGGTTTAGAGAATTCTTAATTTCCCTCTAATCCCAATTGACCTCCTTCACTTTCCTTCATTATCTAGTTTAAGGAATTCTTAATTGTTCCTTGATCACGATTGAAAATCACTTCACCATTCAACCTTAAAGATCTGATTTTTCTCACCTATATTGCCCTGTAACACTTCCTTTATAATTTGATTCTGCTCTATTTTCAAGGTATATTGAGTCCATAGCCCAATGGAAAATAAAAAAACAACTATCCATCTAGATCAGTAATTCCACCAACAAATCAAAATCAATACAAAGCAAGCATATATAACTAGCCTAAAATTTATTAAACAAACAAATTTAAATCATTAAGAGAGAGCCCTCTCTGAGCATTAGGAAGGCTAGGTCCTAATCTCCAAAATCGGTTGATATTTACCTCTGATATTTCTTTTTAACGTACATAACAACCCTTGGGAAATTTCGGAGAGATAACAATATCAATGACTAGAAAGGTTATTGCAATAACCCTCATTAAAACTGCATGTAATAAAGATAATAAAGGAAAAATAAGACCATGGTCATGGGACATGTATTCCATGTTGAATGTTGGGAAAAAACATAGAGATGGGGAACACTTGTGCTTAATTAATGGCTATGGAAATTGGAAAAGGAAATGGAGAAGGCTTTGGAAAGAAAAACTAGAATTTATTGACATTTTATTTATAAAATAATGGAAAATAGGAGAAAATTAAGGTGAAAGGTAATAGGTTGCATGCAAGGAGGAAAATGAAGTAAAATAATGGAAAATTGAAGAAAATAGAGGTCTCATTAATAAAAATTATTATGAGGACCAGTTCATGGATTTTGATCAGATTAGTTTTGGTGCTCTCGTTTTCTCTCTCTCTCTCTCTCATACTCATGGACACATAGGTTTTCTAGAGAACCCTTGGAGGAGTGTGGCATACTTGGGTGACTGACTGACTAAAAGAGAGATTTGGTTTAGCTTAATATATAGTCAGGTGGTACATGGAAGTCCCAAACTTGGTTGCATTTTGCATATGTTAATAACATCTTCTTTCCTCTTGTATTCAATGGGTAAATGTACTTGTTATTATGTGGTTTATATGGCTTCTATATCCTTGTATTTTATGTTGGTTATATGTTGTTTATGAGTATGTTTTACAACAATGATGATGTATAGTGTTATCACCAAAATTTGGTGATCTAAGCATTTACAATTATATGGATCAAAGTACACCATGTAGGACCAATTTTACCATAGTAAAATTACTTTCATTATAATAAATAATTTAATAAACCATATTTTATTAAGTTATTTCAGGTTAAAACAAGAAAATCCATGTGGAATAATTAAAATATAACCTTATTTATTTGTTTTCCCTCTAGGAAAAAGTAATTAAACCACTGTTTAAATAATATTCCTGGACATATTTAACCCAATTATGAGAAATAATTAGATAAATCATTATTTATCTTATTTTTCTCTAGGAATAATTAATTAAATCAATATTTAGTTATTATTCCTTGTTAAATTTGACTAAATCACCTAGAGATAATTATAAAATCATTATTTTTTAATTATTCCTTAACCACGTTATTGAAATGAAAAGTAAATCATTTATTTGTTTATTATTTCTAAATAAAGGTATTTAACCAATTTAAATATCTTTTCCCTCCACAAAAATATAATAAAATATTCTAAACTGTTAGATCTAGATCTTGGTTACTAATATTTTATTATTCACCATTATCGAGGATACCTCAATATTTTGTTATAAGAAAGAGGGTTTTCCATTAATTCTTCGCTTTGATCACTTTCATTGTCACGCTCTCATCATTTTAATTTCTGCTACTATTTTCTTTGCTTCTGGAGCTCCCATAGAGTTCAACACATTTTTGGTTTTCTGCACCATTGAGAGAGAGAAACTTCTAGATTTGAAGAGTTCAAGACAACCAAGAACCCATCCCATCCACGGGGACTGGTAACTTGTATTAGCTCCCTTTACCAAGTGTTATAATATATTCAAAATTCTTTAAATATTTTCTTGTCTATTGGATGCATGGAGCAATTCTTATTTCTTTTTACTATTTAATTGATTTTACTACATAGATCTAGTTTTTGCAGCATTTGTTTTAACTATCGATTACAGATATAAATATTTAAGAAACCATTTCTATTGTTAGGGTTGTTTGTCACACACAACTAAAGTGAGCTCTTTTCATACACTTGCATTAAGAATTTACGCTAATAAATGGAGACTCCATTGTTGTAATTCAGACTCATGCATGACTAGTAGCTTCAGTAATAAGGTTTTTTTAGCCTCTTGGTGTTGTTTCTTAAACTTTTATCCCCTAACTCAATAAAAATTCTAACTTCTAGTTGTTTTCGTTTATTTTCCACAGGTAACAGGTGTCGACCATGAGAGAGACAAAAAAATTTCCACAACCTCCGATCCAAAGATTCTAGAACAGGAACTCACACTTTTTGAGCCAAAAAATGCAATTTCTGCCAAAACTCGCACCTATATGCCTAGAAAATGTGATTTCCACAACCCATAGGTCAAAACCTTCGAGCCAGAACTTTTTTCTGAATTTTTTATGTGTCTGCCAGGCTTTGTTGAGAGCATTGTTTTGGGTTTTCTGACCTCTTTCCAGCCCCTCTTAGGCCTGGATATGCTTAGTTTTTCTCCTTGAAGTAGAAACAAGCCCCCTAGGGGTTTAGTACGCTTCCATATTTCTAGGAGGGGTTAAGTTGAGTAGGTAGTCTAAGATTTGCAACACTTTCAACCACTATTTCAGGGTCTGATCTATCCTTATTTCATGTCCTTTTTGATATGTTAATATTCCATCCAAAACCCTCTCTTCAGTTTTTCTTGGTCTTTCCCTTAGGGTACCCTTGTTTCCCCTAGGATTTTAACCTTTCGCCTTCCATTTTGCAACAATTTTCCCCTTCGGTTTCTTATTTTTTTTTGCATCATTTCCAGCAAATCTGAGTCATTAGATCCTTGTCCATTAGACCTTAGAGATTTTGGTAGTATTCTATGTTTTGAGTCATTTTCACTGACATTTTAGACTATTTGTTTGGGAAGCCTTATTTTGGGTTGAATTTATGCATGATTAGTTGTTTATTTTACTGTCATTTCAGTTTCATTTACAATACTTCATCATTTTTTATTTTTCTTTATACGACCATTTGGACCTAATTAAAATTAACACATGACTTGCACACACTCACACCGAAAGTGAAGAGCAGTTGGTTTACACCACCAAGCCAAGACATAAACATTGTAATTGATTAATTTTCCTCACATAGCATTTGTTTATCACTCTTCAACATTTTCGTGTCATTTGTGACATCATTGCGCCCCCAAGGTGTTTACCTCGGAGACTCCAAGGCCTTCACCATCAATTTCTGTTAGGGAGACTTAATCAACCATGTAGGGTCTGAGTTAGTCCTCCGTCGAGTCCCCATACCGACTCTAATTCTGGTTCATTGGGTTCTTCTTGTGATTCTGAACTTGGTTCCCCTCACCCTCATACCATCACCATGTTAGGCACCAATGCAAGTGCAGGTCCTCAAGTTGGTTGTGCCCCCGACCCTAATGTTGGAGCCGCTACTAGTAGAATGGCTACTAGAACCATTCTGACTACTCCTTTTCGATCTTTCATGGAAGGTTTATGCCTTCCCAATTTTAGCCACTTAATCAACAACCCTATATTCCATGATCTAGGTTGGCCTACTACGCCAACTAAGATTCCTTCCGACATTCCTAAGTTTGAAGGAAACACTCGAGAGGACCCTATTAACACTGGAAAATCATACAGCAGAAGACGACATCAATTAATGTCGAGCCTAAGGATTTACAGGACAAAGATACATTATGGAATCAAGAAGTATTTAAATCTCTAAGGTTTTGAGAAAATCAAATTTGAAGTAGTCATAAATGCTCAAATGCACGCTTTTTCCTTCGAAAAGAGTGCCTTTTGTGTGTAATGGAGCCCAATAAGCACACATTCCTAGAATTAGAAAAATTTTTCTTTCCAGGACCACAAGCAAGAAAAGGATAGTTTCTTCTTATGTGAAAGCTACCTAGGGACAGCACCAACACCTCCTTAGGCATTGTGTGAGCACACAAAAGCATATTTCAGCACACAATGGAATCATGCCCCTTCCTTGGGTTACCATCCATCATGTACCAAGGGAGGGAAGGAGGATTTGAAGCTCACCTATATAAACCCACCAAGAGATAAAAAAATGGTGATCACAAGGTTATGCTGGCCAAAGTTGCCCAAGAAACACCAGCAGTTTGTGTGACCCAAGGAGCTGAAGCAAGAGAGGACTCGATAGTTGGCCACCCAACATCTTAGTCCACTGTAGCAGAGAGAGAGAGTTAGACTGTGTCAGAAGGTAGAACTTGAAGGACAAACATCCTTGCATCGGGACCTAGGGCCAATGCCTAGGGGCCCTTTGGCAAGTGGGTAAGATTTGTTTTCATTCCAAGCATTAAATAAGAAGAGGCCATTGAGCCATTGTTTACCTTGTTACTGTTTGGAACTCTCTATATAGCTTCTTTTGTGTTTTTAGTTTCATTTTTTTTAATAGAGCATACTTTAGTGTATTACTTCATTTAAGTTTTATACTTATGAGCTCCCCCCAGATACTACCTGTTACTTATAGTTTAGAGAGTAGACCACACTCTCTAAACTCATGCGATTTCGTACACTAGTGTGTCGAATCCACCACAATAGGACTGGCGACTCCACTAACGTGTTTCAAGTTTATGTGGTTGTGACTTCTTTTGCAGGAGACCCTTAGTCTATGCTAGAGTGGAGATGATAGTCCTATGACCCATCTTACAGTCCCTAGACTCACTGAGGTGACAAACTGAAGAAGGTAGCTCCTATTTTTTTTCACTTGCAGGAATTTTACGTGTAGTTTTTTCACACACATGTGTAGGGCGCACGTTTAGGAGTGACATGCACGCATGAAAGCGCACCTGTTAGAGGGTTTTGCACGCAATTTGTAGAGAGAGTTTTTCTCCCTATCTTCTGCATTTTTTCTTCTTGTAAGTGTGTTTGGGAGCCCCTAATATATCTGCCAACACCTGTGGTGATGCCCCAGAGCTTTTGAAAACTGATTTTTGTTGCTTTTTGTAGGCATTTAGTTAGTTTTCATTTAATTTGGTTTTTTTCAAAAAGTGTTCACATAGTTTAAGTAGGGGGAAAATTAACCATTTATTTCTGAACAATTTATGTTTTTGCAAATTTTGGTATGCATACTTAGTTTAACTAGTCTAAGTAAGGGCTCATGACCACACATGCATAAGCTAGTGTAGAAATTGTTTAGTTTAAATTTCAATTTTTGCATTTAGGAAATTGCGGGACTAGGATTGAATCACAAGTTAGAGAAAGTAATCTCTTTTATCTTTGTGCCATTGGGTGACCCTAGACAAGCATATGAACACTCTATATTTGTGATTTTCCATCTCCCTTTTATCACTCACATAGTCTAATTAGGAGGTTTTGGAAGCGACCCATTATCTGAAAATGATTTTTATTTGAGCAAGGAACAACGTCACATAGTTTAACTAGGGGACTTTTGTAAAGCATCACCGATATCCATATGTTCAAATTATGATATTTTTCACCATAAGCTCACACACATTCACCCATTAAGAAAGTAAATCCACCTAAAAATAACTTAAACCAACTCACTAAACTCTCCCCACAGGGGCCACAAGAGAAATTATAGATTAATTTAGGATCAAGGGGGTAGGCATCCAATAAGCCACCTTGATCATGCTTCACATTTGAAACATAGAAGTTGTGTTTTTAGGGAGCTTTAAAATCCACCTATCATCCCATGGAAAAGAAAACCTGAGCACGACAGAGACCTAATTCAGAGGGGGTTAGGCTTAGGCGCAGTGCATGCGGTATGTGTTGGGGCTACCTGACCCGACTGATACTTGGTACTTTTAGCTGACTACCAAGAAGCCCAACACTCAAATAATCACGTGGGATGGTGGTTCTTAGTGGCCAAAACTAGGGCATCATTTACCCTATAAGTGACGGTGCAGGCAAGCACCAGACCTTCTACCCTTATCTTGGTTGATTCTCCTCGATTGACTGGGGGCATCACCAGTTCTTTCGGGACATTGTGCCAGCACTCGCAAGAAATCCTCTCAAGGCCCAATTAATTTTAATTGTGTGAGGACATTATTAGGTGTTCTAGTATTTTTTGAGTATCACGCGCAAACAAATAAAACCATTTTTTTCTTGATTGCTCACATAGATTAATTTAAAGGAAAATTCATTTCATTTTTGCTTTGTCTTATGTATGTGGCCATAAAATTGTCATGATCATAGACTCGATCTCCTCAAAAAAAATTTCCAAAACCTAACCTAGATGGCCCTCAAATGGTTCCAACGAAACCTCGTCGGTCCAGGCATCTTTTGGACCTTCCCCCATTATCGGGAGGGGTTCCAGGTCTTTCACCATTTAGGCGTCAAAGATGGAATGTCGCCACAGTGGTTGGTTCCTCCTTTCTTGGAGAAATATTAGTTGGGAACCCTAGCTTGTCTCCCAACACCACACCACACATCACTCACCCCTCGTCCCCTAAGGGGAAAAAGAGTGCATCCCATATGGGAAGCCACCTGAATTCACAACTGGGTACATTACAGACTAACCCTCGTTCTAACCAGAACTTTGTCACACATTGCCTGGCATCAACCTCTCAGTCACCCTTCTTAGCGGCGTTAAATCTACCGGATTTAACCAAGCTCACCAATGACCCCATCACACACAACCCCAATTGGCCTCCCATGCCCACGAAGCTCCCTTCAGACATACCAAAGTTTGAGGGCAAGCAACCGGAAGACCCAGGGAATCATATAATGACCTTTCACCTGTGGTGCTCATCAAATAGCATCATCGATGATACTATTTGATTGAGGTTGTTTCAACGCACTCTCACGGGAGTGGCCGTGAAATGGTACGTCGAGCAACCCCCTGCTTCACATAGAACCTTTAGCGCCTTCGCTACTACGTTCCTCACATACTTTCAATTACCCATTCACCACGATTCGTGAATGGAATTACTGACTCATTTCAGACAATCCCCCTCTACCCACATTTCTGAACATCTCCATGAGTGGAGACGACGTCGCAACTTATGCAAAGCACAACTCGATGACCGAGTCCTTTTAGATATATTCTTGAAAACTATGACGACGGAGATTTCAAAGGATGTGGCGCAATGTAACCCCACATCTGAAGAGGACGCAATCATTAAAGCCTAACAGCTTGAACTGATCTATACACAATCAAGATACATATACAATATTCTGCCTAATGCCCTGCAGCTACAATCTTAGCAAGAAGTGAGAGGCACGTCAAACTCTGCAAACAGACTTATTGGGTCGATGACCCAAGGGTACCTAGGTAGTAGCAGTCAAAATCCCGGTTATGCACATGGGTCTACCCAAAACATGTCTCAACCTGGATTTCAAAGTCATCATATGCAGCAGCAAAATTTAACTAATAAGGCGCCAGCGTATCACCAAGGAGGACCTTACCTTCCGGCCGGGGGGACCTAGTATGAAGAAAGAAAAACTGACGGAATAAATCCCCCCCAATGGCCAGGTGCAAACATGGGACTGCAGTATGCTCAGTCCCAAGCACATAACCCACCGAAACAAAACAATGCATAGGTGAAATTTGTGCAGCCATCCCAAAATCAACCACACCAGTATGATCAGGAGAATTACCCTCCTAACATGGTCAAAAGAAAAGTAAAAAAAAAACTTAAAGGGAACCCTCGATAGGGGGGTAGCAACCAACAATGCCCACCACGACCCCGAGCTAGAGATAACTCCAACCAGAACCAGAACTAGGAGCCAAGCAATGCTCAAAAGCAAGGCAAAAGGCCACCTCTATGAACAAAACATTCTTGTTCAATATGCGATGAGTACGGTCACTATACTCACCACTGCCCCGAACTCCCTGAGCTTAAAAAGTTTCAGAGTAATCGAGGACAAGGAGGATCTTCCCAGACAACTGTAGTTATGCAAGAACCCTTCCCCCATCAAGGAATAGTCAACACTCAGCAGCAAAACACCAATGATTCTAAGAAAAACAACCATGAAATTTACATGGCTGGAGAAGAAATGGTTTTCCAAACCTGGAATCGTAGCTACAACACCCCACCAGACACCGGTATGCCAGGGGCTAGTACAAGCACGCCGACTGCACCTTTGACCATTCGAAAGATTCCTTTGGAACCATTTCCAAAAATGGTTAAAGGGCCTAATAGGAGAGTAGGTAACTACTCTAAAGCAGCCCACAATTACAACATCATAGATGATTTAACCCAATCACCCACTGCTATGTCTGCTTTAGAGGTACTGCAGTTGTGCCCGAAGCAGCGGAAAGCCCTACTTTCGAACTTAGGTGCCAGCGACCCTACCGACACACACATGATGGCTTTTGATTTAGACAAAGCCACACCTAGGCTTCCCTCCATGGTCGCCTTCCAGATACTAGTATAGATACAGAATATCACTATTAACCGATGTGTCATTGACGAGGCTGCATCCACATGCATCATGTCAAAAAATGTATGGCAGAAGTTATGAGCCCCAGAGCTCAAAACTTCCTTCATCACTCTCAGAGCATACAACGGTCGTCCCTAAACCCCCATGATTCTCTTCCAAAATGTACCAGTCTGCTTAGCCGACAAAATCATCCACATAGACATCAAAGTCTTGGATGCTCACTTGGTTTACAATATACTCCTTGGGTGGAGTTACATGTATGCCATGTCTGCCATAGCATCCTCCATTTTCCGCATCATGATGTTCCCCCATGAGGATCAAATCATTATAGTAGGCTAGCTGACACACACTAAAAAGCGTCCTTTGACCAGCACGGATATGGTTCTACCCTATGTAGACACAGCCAAAGATGGTCTTTTATGGTATCAAGAATATGGCCCTGGCCAATTCAAACCATCGTCTGTCCTAGGATCATTCCTAAGAGATCCTCTTATTATCCCTGAGGCATCGCGCGATGCCACAGTGGCCCCGGTATGCATGATGTCCACATCAAACACTAAAGTTAGTCAGGAAATAGACTCAAGCAGTAACGACACCAAGGCATCAGCTACCGCAACCTCCATAGTATATGTCGTGTCCCAAACTCCTTTCCTTTACCCACCTCATGGCTTCACCTCCCAGCAGGTCTTGGCAACACTGGTACTACCCAATATATCATTGGAATTCCCAGTGTAGTATCTCATTCCCCCTCTAGGAACACGAAATACCAACGTTACTGTGTTTGGGTTAAAGCCCCCCAATCCCGAGGAGCCCCAACCTACCCAAGTAGCAGCCAAAACCGCCCCCGCAAGGGAAATCCCCACTGTGAAACTAGCAACCACGGTAGCCTGTGTTATATGTTATGTCATAAGACACCCTACTCACATATGCTCGGAATTGGACGAATTAAAACCACTCCTCAGCTGCGAGGCAGGCACCTCAAAACGACATTCCCATAAAAAGGAACTTGTCACCAAAAGTACAGGAAAACCGCTGCGTACCAATCATGCATGCACCCTCTATGAAACCTATGGGCATTATAACCACCATTTTCCAGAAATACCACGATATAGGGATGCCTTACATGCAATCGAATGATACTATCAAGAGGATCCCTCCATCCAGTCTATTAATGATGAGCCACTCACCACCTTGTACTTACAAGAGGAACACCGATACGTAGAGCACCCCCCAGTAATGCCAATCATACGTTGCACGCTATGCGATGAATGTGGCCACTAACTCAAAGAGTGTGCTTCATTAGAACTCATCCATAGATGGGATCCAATCAAAAGGGTCTACTACGTGGGACTATGGGCAACAAAATTCACATGCCTATTATGTGCCGACAATCACCTACTGGAGGATTGTCACTACATACCTCACTTCTGACTAGCCCTTGCTAGCCTCTGCTCAGCCATAGTTCATCTCTCCCAAGAAGACGATATGGATGCCGAATCCATCGGCAGCTCCATGACCCAAGCAGAGGAGCTGAGCGGCTCTATCATGTTCTTGTCAGTCGAAGAACGGCCTAGCGGGCGACCCATAGTTACCCCTATAGGTACTTCACGAAACCCACCCGCATGCACGTTATGCAAGTAGACAGACCATATAATAGTCCACTGCCCCGACTTAGCAGCATACCGACGATGGTACCCAGCCCGACCTCAGACCACGCATGATGGGAGACCCATATCACAGACATTTTGCATGATATGTTAGGGTAATCATTATGGCTGACATTGTACTTATGTCTCACGGATCCCTCCCACTATCGACATGATTAATGTTGTAGAAAAGAGGAGGAGTGATCTCCAAGAATGGCATAAAAGATACATCGTCGACCCAAAGACCCCACCACCACGGTGGTGCGTCAAGCCAGATAATACCACACACCAATCACGTAAACCCCAGACTAAGCCTAAGATAACATGCGGCCTATGTGATCTGAAAAATCACCAAATAAACCAATGCAGAGAACTAAAACCCCTTGCAAATAGTCTCCGCATAATCTCATCTCTACCCCAAAAGCTTCCCTCTAATCAAGAGAAGATCACACGCACTTACTGCCGAATTTGATCACACTTTCATCATACATTTAAGTGCATGCATCTCCCCAAGCTGAGTGTAGCTAGAGCAGCATTAAGTCATCCACCCACCAAAAAGGGAGACAGGTTTCAACCTACGACGCAAAAATGGAAACAGAAAACAACCTAGTCTACAACAGACCCTTTCCAAGCATCCACATCTGGAACATCAAGTAGTGTAGATTCTCACACTATCTACTCTATCATCATTGTGATACCTTGCACCATTTTCACTAGTCATAATCACGCGCCAAAGGGATGTCCATTGCTACAAACGTTTAGACATATCTGTGATAAAATCAACTTCCACCTACCGGGAATTAACTATCCTAGTGGGAAGGCCAACTATCAGCTCACTCAGGACTCCATTAGAGAGATCCTTCCCCCACCACGTTCCAGTGACACAACTCATCACATATTACTTGTGTCATCGCACACCCAAAACAGGATTTCAACAACCTCCCCATCACAGGAATTCGACTTTATTCCTATCACAAAAAACTAAGGCACCTTACGCCCTTGCATCAATTTCCGCGAGATCCCAAACTTGCATACATCCATCGAACTCCTGGATGAAACCTAGCCTCTAGAGCAACACCTAGTAAAACTATAGCTAGTTGACAAAAACAGGCAACAATCGCTGCAACATGATGAGGCCTATAAGAAAAGGGTAAAAGCATCATTCGACTGCCACATCACCTCTCACTCATTTACTCAAGGAGAGCTAGTCCTTCTCTATGATGTCGCAAAAGAAGCCTTAGGGCCAGGAAAGTTCAAAACCCTATGGAAAGGGCCCTATATCATCAAACATTTCCTCTGGCAGGGGGCATACATCTTGATGGAACCGAACGAGACCTACCTCACTAACCCTGACAACAGCCTTTACCTCAAGAAATTCTACGCATAAGGGCCCCTGTAGCCCTTATTCCCTAGAGTTAGAGTACACAAAAAACCCCAATACCAAAATATTTTTGACCCAAAAAACCTAAACGCGCTCAAAATATCACCATGGATCACCAACTTGAACCTTATTTCAGATTTGTTGATGGAGCATCGCGATGGTCTCAAAACTTAGCTGCAACTTCCTGGGTCATCTACTACCCTGACCGATCACTACTATGTTCAAATAGTGTGTGCATCGGATCAGCAACCAACAATTAGGCAGAATATGATGTCGATATCAGACTTATGTATGAGGCCCTCCACCAGGGCATACACCATATGAATGTCTACCTAGATTTCCAGTTAGTAGTCTCGCAGTTAAACCTAACATTTGAAACCAGAGATGAAAACCTATTTAGAAAATATTTGCGTGCCAGAAGATTAAGCAGACAATTTGATTATATTACATTTTCAAATGTATCAAGGAATCAAAACCAAACAGCTAATCACACAGTTAACAATATCCTAGAATGGAATGTATCGCGAGTAAACCACCATACACAAAAATCATAACATGTATATCCATCAACATAACACAAAATGCATAAACCGAAATAGACACTACACCATGTAGAGCCGCCAAAAAGATATCTCATATATATATCAAAAATATGTGTATCAGAGTACAAAAACAGTATCACTAGCCCATTGGCTAGCCCAAAAATACAGAATTCATCAAAAATAAGGGAAGGGGATCCTCATAATGGGTTCTTTCCCTGTGTACAAATCCACTCTAGGGGGGTGCTCCCTCAAGAGGAGCACCTGGGTCCACCACTGCTCTCGGTGCCACCACTAGAGCTATTGTCGTCATTGCGATAGCTACCCATTGTAGAGTAGGTTGGTATTTCCTCTCATGGGCCATCACTGTTTCTAGCCATATATCCTCGAATTCATCCATAAGACCTCGAGAAGGCATCCCATGGGTCAAATGGTCCACTCGACGTCGGAAGTCCTCTAGAGCCTCTACCTGAGTTGTAAGTGCTGCGATGCACACCTCAGCCATATTCGCACGATCTCTCTTAGCCGCTACCTCAGTTGCGCTTGTGCTGCTACCCTCACCAGAAGGACCAGCACCATCCCCACTAGGTCTACTGGCACCTTCAACTGGTCCACCTACGACACCACCTCCCCGACCACCAGGCGGTCGTGATGGAGGGTTATGACCCACCGGTCAGGCACCTCACCAACATCTGCATGAGTAACCAAAATAATGTCAGTGTCAATGAAAAGCACTCAACAACACAATAAACTTGAGTAAATGTAGAAATATAGCACATACCTGCGGGACCCCAAACATAACCAAAAGGGATACCAATATCTGGATCACCCTGAACGTCCATCCCCGCGTAAGGGTATGGCAAGAGAATTTGCAGATTGGCCTTGAAACAAGCCTCTATTGTGTCATTCCAATAACGACCCACCATGCCACCACCGCCGCGTGGCATCACCGGAGCCCACCTCCTCATGCATGGCTCCCTCGTCCCCCCAATAGGCACAACCACCATGGGCCTCAGCAGCACGACCCTCTCATACATAATGCTGCACAGAATGCTCGCAAACGCAAATGATTTGGATCCACGTCGGACTTGGTTCAGTTGTGAAACCATACCATCAAAGCAGAAACGGGAAAAATCAAAGAAATTCCTATTCCTCAAATGGTGTAAAACTGCCACCTGTGGGCCTGATGCCTGATGAGGTGAAAACGACCCCACCAGTTGCACAATAATGGCTAGAGCACACCACTTGGCCACATATTTCATTGAGGCGACATTGATGCAACCCTTAGTAAGAGGCGGCCCACCGTAATGCCTCCTCCGGAACTTGTCCATGTTCACCCGTCCAGCGGGAAGTGGGTACCTCAGTGCCTCTCCCTGAGGTAGTAATCTAGTCACAAAGTAAATATATGTCTCCGGATGGATAACCAGGTTCGTCCCCCTCAAAACAAGCATATTGTGCCTCCTGCGCCAATGTCGTATGATATAATGTAACAAATGGTCCTGTGACCAAAGGAACTCGTTTTCAGCAAATTTTAGGAGGCCCCATGTAGCCAACTAACGGTGCGCCCTAGCATTAGCAGCTAGAGCGGTTTGGATCTCGGGCCAATCTTGTTCTCTCCACACCAACGTACCAAGCAATAGGAAACCATCAGTACAGAGGACAAAAATCATAAAGGACAATAAAAAACCCAAGTTTTTTCATAAACACTGCCTTTGCACGCTTGTTTCATTCACAGGTGTGCCCTTGCATGTAAAGAGGAAGGAACAATGTGCCTTCATGCAGATGTACCTGAGAAATATGTGCAAGGGGGGCACCTATTTTCCTACATCGCCCACACAATATAGGGCAAAAAGCCCCTTTAAGGCCATACAAACCTAATTTGTACGGCCACCGACGTCACCAAACTGAAAAAATCAAGATGCAGGACGTCATGAGAGTTACCTCAGCATAATATCACTAATACCTGGTACAGAGGCTAATCACAACATTAAGAAAGGCTCTGCTATCACCTATGATCTCTCAAAACTCAGCAAGTACAAATGAATAGGATTAGGGCCATAATCCCTTATTTATCGCCCTTTTACACAACTTCGGAGGTCCATAACAGGAGATCAGAAGGTCCATTATGCAAATAGTAAGCTGCACCATCATCAGTATACCGTGACGAACGAAAGCGATACCCCACATTCGATTTTCAAAGAAATATTTTTTCAAGCAACGAAAGGTATGCACCCTCCCATGTTCCTTTCCAAAATTCATGTTTTTCAATAATATTGGATGAAAAGAAGATGATTTCACTTGAGGTAATTATTTTTGTAGGAAGAACCTCCTCGACCACCAAAAGTTTCGGAGCAGGTATCATTCTAACCTCAACATGATAGATTCCCAGAAAACTTTTCATATCCTAACATCATTTCTCCATCAGAAATAAACCATAGGGTCCTCATACCCGACCACATTTATCATCACCTGACCCTACATATGATAAACGTCCACGATGATTGGTAGAGCCTTCCCTCCATGGCAATAATCATGTCAAGTAGACCATACATCACCCCACAAGTGATTCCATGGCCACACCATTTTTAGTCCGGGAAGCACCTCATGCCCATCCATACACCATGCATAAGGTCAAGTTCACCATTTAAACTAACCACCTTCTCGGATGATCGGGTTATACAAGCAGAATGAAAGCACACCTCTATGCATCGCATTTGGCCCACCATACCTCCATCAACATTAACCCACCTGCGACATCTTCTTCTTCATAAACCTCGCACATGAGACCAACCAATGGGACCCCTACCCCAGCAAAACACCATCCTCACACCATCAAGTGAGTGACCCTCTTTCATGTTTTGGGGTACCTGTCTCTGTGTTTTGTACAAACCAAACCCCATTATTTTATTCTTTTGGTAAGTGTACAAAGATCACAAACAATGCCCTTCACCTCTACGCCCTCATATTGCACTTTTCCTCCCATGGAAGTAGTCCCCCATCTCCCTTGGTCAAATTATTTCATACCCCCCATGCATGCACCATTACAACAATCCTAGCCAGTTCACACCTGCCCTAAAATTCCTACCGACTCCAAGGAATTTTCCCTTCAGAAATACCTATGACTGCCGCCAATCTGCTCAAATATACTTCAACCTCAGGCCACTCAATCCCATCATCCATTTTCAGCTACCGCTCACCAACATGACTACGTTAAACCCATTATGGTTTGGTTAAGGCTTCCTTTTTGTCGACATCAACACCTCTTTTCCAAAAAGGAAGTGGTACCTTGGATGACCCCTCCCCATGCAAAGGGGTATCCTTGGGTGGCACTATGGGAGACATCATTGTTCATATATGTCATCGATCCTCTTGACATTTGGCCACAACAAAATTTTTCATGTCACGATGGTATCATACCTTATAACCATTTCACTTTAATCAAGATCCGTCGAAGGCCCATGCCTTTATAAGCATCTCTGACAACAATGCTTACATGGGAAGGTCCCAGCCAGTACATATGCGTACATTGCACAGTAATATTCCATACCAATATTACACATATGGGTACCACATTCCACTTATCGTCAAAGAAAAAACACCCCTGAGGGCATTAGTAGTCATCGTCAACAATCACCGACATCACTACCACAGTAGTGACACATATAGCACATGTATCTGTCAATTTTGTTTAAATAGCCATAGCATCACGAGCATGGGACATGCCTGCCTCGTTGAAATTTTGGAAATATATTTTATATTTTATCTACTTGTAAGGGGTACCTTAGGTCATAGTTATCTCAGAACCGGTGCAAGGTGTTGTATATTCTACACACTGGCCTTGTTCTCTCTCTCTCTCTCTCTCTCTCTCTCTCTCTCTCTCTCTCTCTCTCTCTGCGTATGATACAGAAAAGAAACTATAATGTATTTTGGCTATACATTCCTTCCTAGACCTCACACATTAGGGGGCAACTGTTAACACTAGAAAATCATATAGCAGAAGACGACATCAATTAATGTCGAGCCTAAGGATTTATAGGATAGAGATACATTATGGAATCAAGAAGAATTTAAAATATCTAAGGTTTTGAGAAAATCAAATTTGAACTAGTCATAAATTCTCAAATGCTCATTTTTTCCTTGGAAAAGAATGCCTTCTGCATGCACTGGAGCTTGATAAGCGTGCATTCCTAGAAGTAGAAAAAATTCTCTTTGCGGGACCACAAGCAAGCAAAGGACAGTTTCTCCTTATGTGAAAGTTGCCTAAGGAGAGCACCAGCGCCTCCTTAGGAATTGTGTGAGCACACAAAAGCATATTTCAGCACATAATGGAATCATGCCCATCCCTTGGATCACCATCCATCATGTACCAAGGGAGGGAAGGGGGATTTGAAGCTCACCTATATAAACCCACCAAGAGATGAAAAAATGGTGATCACAAAGTTATGCTGGCCAAAGTTGCCCAAGAAACACCAGCAGTTTGTGTGACCCGAGCTGAAGCAAGAGAGGACTCGATGGTTGGCCATCCAACATCTTAGTCCACTGCAGCAGAGAGAGAGAGAGTTAGACTGCGTCAGAAGGCAAAAATTGAAGGAAAAACATCCTTGCATCAGGACCTAGAGCCAATGCCTAGGGGCCCCTTGGCAAGTGGGTAAGATTTTTTTTCATTCCAAGCATTCAATAAGAAGAGGCCATCGAGCCATTTTTTACCTTGTTACTATTTGGAACTCTCTATATAGCTTCTTTTTTGTTTTTAGTTTTAGTTTTTTAACAGAGCATACTTTAGTGTATTACTTCATTTAAGTTTTATACTTCTGAGCTCCCCCCAGATACTGCCTGTTACCTATAGTTTAGAGAGTAGACCACACTCTCTAAACTCGTGCGATCTCGTACACCCATGTGTTGAATCCACCACAACAGACCCTAATAATAATTTACGCTCCTTTCATATGTGCTATTCATCCAATTCCATTATCGATGACTCCATTCGCATTTAGTTGTTCCAATGTACACTCACTAGAGAAGCTGCAAAGTGGTATGTAGACTAGAATTATGCTTCTCATTCCATTTTTCCGACTCTTGCTAAAGCGTTTCTATCTTATTTTTAGTTACCTCTTTACTATGATACCAATACCAAGTTTTTGACCACATTCCATCAAACTTCTGCCACCTACGTTTCTGACCATGTCCAAGAATGGCGTAAAAGGAGGAGCTTGTGTCGAGTTCCTACATTCGATGACCGTGTCTATATGGATTTGTTTCTTAGAATTTCTTTTCCTTCCATTGGCAAACATGTTGCATATCATTTTCCTCAGATAGAGGAAGAAGCTCTCTAAGTTGAGTTAAAATAGGACTTGATCTACGCCCATTCTGGTTATGTTTATACCATTTTACCGGATCTTCCTAGACCTGGTGGTGCTAACGCAATAGGGGCATCTCATGCCATTGATGGTATCATTGGATCTCTTTCACATATTCATCTCATCCTTCCATTGGTTATGGTTACCCCTAAGGGTGGACCAGCTCCTCCAACACTTATCCCCCTCCTGACAACATGTATCTGTGGCAAAGCACACATTATGCATTTTCCCGACCACATCAAATGATGCCAGGGCCAGCTATTGCTCAACTTGTATACCTAAATGTCACCAAACCTCCTTTCTATCCTTATGCACAACCCAATGCTCCATCCCATCCGACATCAATGCCCCAACCTACTGTTCCTTCTTAACCTCCTCCACAATAGCCACTGCCTCCTAAATGTCATTTTTATGCACAACAAAGCATGACTAATCATCCTCATTTTATGAAAAATAATAAGGGGAAAGGAAACCCGAAGAAATTAGTGGAGGGTAATCGAGGGTGCCAAGGTAATCAATCGAGCACACCCCAAGGGAACCAACCTAACACTCCAAAACAGCAATAGGGAAATCAGCCCAAGAAGAACAAGCCTCTTCATACCAACAAGCTGTGTTCATGTTGTGGTGTCCATGGCCATTATATGCATGATTTTCCCCTTTTACCCCTTGTATGCTAGCTGTGGGAAGCCCAAGTAGCATCTAGAGGACAATAAGCCATTTCTTCACTTCCTCCAAACACTACGCCAACTCAACTGGTTGTGTTCACCAATTCTTTCCCTTAGCAAGGATATTTCACCACCCAACCACCTCAAGGTTAGGCCACTTCTCAACCTCCGTAGTCTGGTACCCCTGATTACCAGATTCTCATGATGAATTCTGAAGAGGTAAATACTACTGATGTCAACCTTCAGACCCGATCGTGCCAATATGACAAGCAACCCACTCTGTCTGCAACTAATTCCCAAACCAAAGTTTCCATAGAGTCCATTTCAACAACAAATTTTGCTTTGCAGATCCCTCCGCCTAAGGCAGAGGTAATTCACAAGATCCCCAAAGGGGCATTATGCCGAAATGATTCTTCTCCCAAATATGTCCACACCTACAACATAGTAGATGACTTGGCACAGTCACGTGCTGCCATGTCAATGTTGGAAGTTGTCCAGTAGTGCCCATCTCAACAAAAAGCTCTAATATCTTCTTTGGCCACTATGGATCCTTCAGATGATCGTTTTATTATCTTTGATGTTAAAAAATTAGAACATCCCCCTTTACCTTCATATGTTTCCTTCCAAATATGAGTCAAGATCCGTAATGACCATGTTTAGAGATGTATCATTGACGAGGACACATCCACCTATGTGATGTATGCATATGTTTGGAATAAGCTTGGATCACTCGACTTAGCCCCATCCACCATAATTTTGTGTGCATGGGACGATCACCCTTCTCAACCCCTTAGCATGTTCTGCAATTGTTTTGTCACACTTGCGGGAAATACTGTTTGTATTGATAGAGAAGTCATTGATGCCCCATTAGATTACAATATCATCTTGGGTCGTAGCTACACCTATGCAATGTTAGTTGTTGCATCTTTCGTTCACCATAATATGTGCTTTCCACACAATGGAAATATAGTCACCATCGATCAGCTGACATATTACGAATCGAAGTCTTAGACCTACCCTAAGCCCATCATATCTTCGGTGGCCAATAACGAATAAGTTGCACGTCTCACTAGTGTTTCACCAAGATTATATAAAGGTTCCACCTTAATTGGTTCATTCCCTGGTCCCCACCATCTTATCCCTGAGCCTAGCTCATCAAGTGTTTACATGTTACAAGCATCTCAGGTTAGAAAAAAGCGGCCTGATTTGACTAGCTAGCAGCCAACACCTTCGCAACCTGTTGTTGTCCAGTTGACGTAGGCTTCAAGACCTTCTCCTCCTGCTAGTGTCTCTCCAAGCCATTTTCAACCAAGAAAGGTTCCCCCAAGCCTTAACTATTTGGGAACCATTTCTCTAGGTCATTACCCTTCCAGTCAGATACTGATTTAAGCTCCCCCTCTGGAGTCTTTTTGGTGCCTGTTATGGCTACGTTGAGTCTTCCGAATTTGACCCCGGGGATCCCAGTCTAGTACAATTATACCCCAAAAAACACTCTGCTTGGTTAGCTCAAACCATATGCCTCTTTGACCTCGGTTCAACTAGTCTCCATGACCCCCCCCCTTTGCTTCAGTGCAACAACCACCTCAATAGGAACCTACTCCTATTGCAAAAGCATCTGGTGAGGGGTAAAAGCCAAAAGGAAGGAACCTAAGGACAAGGTCCTCCAAATAGCTCTTTCTCCTCCTAAGCCTCTAATGTCATCACCTATGTGCGCTTTGTGTGATGTTGTTGGGCATGCCACCCATACTTTTCCTAAGCTTCCTCGTCTCAAATCTATGGTCAGTGAGACATTTCCTAATTCTGACATCCTGGAGGTCCATGTTACCTTACTTGACTCATCTAAGAAACTCAAATCATTGAACACAAACCACCCCTGTGCTTTGTGTGATCTTTATGTCCACTATTCTCATCATTTTCCCCGTCTCAACAACTTTCGTGACACCCTTGAGGCCACTTGTAGTGCATCCTATACCCCTCTACTTGTGAGTTCTGCTTCAGTAGAACGAGAGGAAATTTTTGCACCTGTTGTGATACCTCCCCTTGATGTCGAGATGATGGACTCTTTGGTCATTATTCTCTATCTGTCATCATCCATGCGATCCTTTGTGGAAGACCCCTATGGGGCATCCCCTTATGTTTCAGTCAAACCTCCCTCAGTGAAGACCTTGGTCTCAACATCGGTAGAATTTTCATCTACTATCTCTTCGGCTACCCTCCGTAGCGATGCATATGTGAACCATATTTCACATGATGATGCACGAGGTAGCCCCGCTCCGTCATGTGGTCTCCCTTCTACTAGTCCTCCCATATTCCATTATGATAAAGTAATTATGGAAGACATGACCACCCACAATTTTCCCTAGGATTATATGCACCATCGTGCATACTTCCTTCTGCCGTAGACCCATGACAAGTATGTTGTGGAGTCTAAAGAATTCATCCACGATAAAGTCGTTTGGTTTAAAAAAACCATTCCTACACTAGATGCTTTCGAAGAAGGAAACATGGAAGCTATCTCTCCTACCATTAAAATTAAGATTTGTGATAAACCAGGAGTAGATGAAAACATTACGTTGGGGGTACATTGTACCACGGAAGAAATTGATGCTTACATTAAGCTATTCAAGGAATTCTGTGATGTTTTTTCTTGGTCCTATTTAGAGATGCCCAAACTTGATCTCGCCATTGCTAAACACCATATCGATACATGGCCCTATGCCAATCATGTCCGTCGAAAGTTGAGACCCATCAATCCTTCCAGAGGAGAGGCTATCAAAGCAAAAATCGATAAGCTCAAGTAGGTTGGTTTTATCTATCCCATTGAATGCACCACATGGGTTTCTAGCTTGGTTCCCATTCTCAAGAAACAAGGCAACATCCGTGTCTGCACTCACTTTCATGACCTAAATAGATCTTGTCCTAAAGACAACTTCCCCACACCATTTATTTACAAAACCATTGATGAGTGTGCGGGGCATCCAGTTCTATCCTTTATAGATGGTTTCTCCGGGTATATACAAATTACTATTCGCCGTGATGACCAGCTAAAGACTACGTTCATTAGTTCATGGGGAAATTTTTCTTATAGGGTCATGCCTTTCATCCTAAAGAATGTCAGAGCCACATTCCAATGGGCCATGTCACATTTCTTCCATGAATTAGCTCATATTATCCTTGCATACCATGATGATCTCAGTGCTCATTCTAGGCATTGGGTGCAACACATTCATGATTTGTGTACTATTTTTCTCTGATTTCACAAGTATAATATCCACCTCAAAACATTGTAGTGTGCCTTTTACATTCTTGCTGACCATCTCTTTGGCTTAATTGTGTCCAAATATGGTATAAATCTTGACCCCCTCCAATTTCAAGCCATTCTTGAGCTTCCCATTCCTCGTACCTTGCACCAGTTACAAAGCCTTCAAGGAAAATCTAACTTCCTTCATCGGTTCGTCCCCGACTATGCCACACCTGTTCATGGGTTTCTAAGACTCCTTAGATATAACATTCCATTTATTTGGGATGACTATGCTCAACGGTATTTTTATTTCCTCAAGCATTCTTTCACTTCCACTCCCTTTATTAGTCCTGCTAACTTTGAGAGGGATTTCATCATGTATATCTTAGCTTCCACCCATTCACTCGCTGGGGTCCTCATTTAGGAATATGACACTGGAAATGAGAATTTTCTATTATGTTAGTAAGAATCTTATGGGACCCCTTGTGTCCTACTCTCATGAAGAGAAGTTTGCACTGTCCATTTTTTTCTTGGTCCAAAAACTTCGTCATTATATCTTAACATGTTCCACTAAGGTCGTAACCAATTCCAACCTCATGGCTTTCTTATTGATCATTATCCTTAAGGAGTTCGATCTTGACATTAGGGGAAATTTGAGGTCTAAAATGAGCCTCCTAAGAAAAATGTACAACCAAAATAAACTTTATAATGACCAATAGGATTCAAGATGGTGATGCCAACCGTGGGGGATGATTCACCATTTTTGGATTACAACAGTACGAACATTAAAAATAATAAATTAATAAAAATACTTTTTCAACTCATATTTTTAACTTATCTCCCTAAGTTTTTACTCAAATTTTTAGTGGGAGTACTCATTGGATGCAAAATCTAATTCCTCATCCGAGGATTACCCATGTTGCATTTTGATGGACCCTGCTACACGAAAAATGAGGAATACATGAAAAAACATGACTACAATCACGTTTTTCTTGTATTTCTCATTTTTTGTGTAGCAAGGTCCATCAAAAGTATGAAACATGGGTACTCCTTTGATTAGGAATCAAATTCTGCATCCAACGAGTGTTAACACTTGAAATTTGAGTAAACCCATAGGGAAATAAGTTGAAAATACGAGTTGAAAAAATAGTTTTTTTCCCTCTAAAATATGATGATGTTATCTAATATTATTTTATTATTTCCACTATTATTTTATAATTTCCTTAGGAGGCCCTTTTTAGACCTCAAAATTCCCCTAATGATTTGTCCCACCCAAAAGTAAAAAAGGTTTAGCCCTTGTTGAACTCATTTATGAATTTCCTATTGGTATGCGTTATCCACCAGTTAATGATGATTTACCTGATGAAAATTTGTTTGCGATTACTTGGAATGATCCTTGGTATGGTGAAATCCTTAACTATTCGCAAACCTGTAATTTTGCTTCCCATCTTGATCATGATGCTTGATGACATATACGACACCAAGCCCCCTGCTACGTTCACTTTGGTGATGATATTTATTGTTGCAGTGTTGATTTTGTCTTCATCATTGTCTCACGTACGCTAAAGCTAAGAAAGTACTTATACCTACCATATCGACGCCTGTGGTGGCCACCTCTCTGGTTTGGACACTGCCAAGAAAACTCATGCATGTTGGGTATTGTTGGTCTTCTCTCTTTGGTGATTGTATTGAAGAATTCGAATGTGGTTCCAATTGTCAACTATTCACCTCAAAGGTGCGAGCTCCACCTCCTTCCCTCCATGCTGTCATATCAGCCACTCCCTTCTGTAAGTGGGCCATTGAATTTATGGAGTGTCAGCCTCCATATGCTAGTAACCACAAGTATATCATCATGGTAGTCGACTCTTTCACCAAATGGGTTGAGGCCATGCCAACATTCAATAACATGGAAATTACCACAGCTCTCTTTTTATTTAACCATGTTGTTGCTTGATTCAGGGTTGTGAAAAAATTTGTCTCTGACCATGTTCGAAATTTCGAACATTAGATATGACATGAGATATCCTCTCTGTTAGGCTTTGAGCACCAATATTCATCAACTTATTATCCCCAAGGTAATGGACAAGTTGAAGCAGTCAATAAAATTCTTGAAACTGTACTTCTAGGGATGGTGAACAAGCACAAAACCAATCGGCACCTTATGCTCTTCCCAGCTTTGTGGGCCTATAAAACTTCTATTAAAACTACAACTAGGTTTAATCTTTTCCACCTTGTTTTTGGCGAGGAGGAAATCTTAACGATCGAGTGTGAAATCCCCTCCATTCACTTAGCCATCAAAATTCTCCCTGACACCCAACCTTTAGAAAAAAGACTTATAATGCTTGAGCATGAGATCGTTGAGTTTCATTGCAAACCATAAAAGCGGCCAAGAAGCACACCAAAGTTCAATATGATTGAAAAGACCACCCTCATACCTTTCACAAAGGTGACCTAATTCTAGTGTATGACCAAGCTCATGATGTTCTTTGTCATGGGAAGTTTGACTCATTATGGCTAGACCTTACATCATTAGTAAGGATTTGGGCAAGGGGTCATACCTTCTAGAGGATTTTGAAGGCCAACCCCATCTTAAACCTCGCAATGCACTCTACCTCAAGAAATTTTACCCATATAATCTCCCATCGACATGCATGTATTTTAATATGTCATGCATTTAGTGAGCTTACATTTTTCATCATCATCCAATATGTTGTCTTGTGGCACCTTTCAGATGGATCCATCATTCACACCGTATATCGGCTATGTCGAGGGTGCAAGTCACTTCTCCTAGAATCTAGCCTCAAGAGCTTGGCCCATTTTTACCCCCTTGCATTCATTAGTCCTCTCCAATGGTGTAAGCATTAGATATTACACCAATAACGAGGCCAAGTATGATGCAGTGATAGGTTTGTTAGTCGATTCCCTTGCTCATCGCATCCTTCACCTTCATGTTCATTTAGATTTCTTGTTGCTTTTCATGCAATTGAATAGTGTGTATCATGTGAATAACCATGTCATTTTTAGAATATATATATATATATATATATATATATATATATATATATATATATATATATATATATGTGTGTGTGTGTGTGTGTGTGTGTGTGTGTGTGTGTGTATATATATATATATATATATATATATACACATATATATATATATATCTATATATATGTATGTATATATATGGGTGAAGCTCTTAATGCATGAATTTGAATCTATTACATTCATTCATGTACCTAGAGCCCATAATCACTACGTATATATCATTGCAAACAATATTATAGATTGGCACCTATCACATGCATTTAACACAAGACAATAATAAAAAAAATGGTGAACCATATACTCTTCATATATAAAAATATGCATATCCATATTATGTATCAACAAAATCATAAATGTTTGGATTCCACTACTATAAATACATCCAACATGCCAATAGCATGTTATAAAAATCAACATTAGGGAAACCACATGCCCCTACATCTAATTACTATCTAGAGGGTTCTGAGCCAATATTCGTCTCCACCAGCTCGCAGATCCTGAATTTCCTGTTCGGCTATTAGCATGCACCACATGACCCCTCACCACTTAGAAGGTATCCCTATGCATCCATTGATATATTGGTCCACAAGATCATGCCACCCGTGCTTTGATACACCAGTCAGCATCAACTCACATCTGTGACGAACATCCTCCAATAGAGCCTCATAGTTAGGTCTCTTATCTCCTCTCACTCAACGAGATTCCACAGCCCCTAGTACTGCGGGTCATCCCATATACCTTGTCGTCTTCAATGGTGCTATATTTGCATACTCAAAGTCACGAATCAATACTAGATACATATTCTAAAAAATTTAAATGCACCATAATAGATATCAACTTTCGCTTACCATCTGGTCCCCATGCTCGACCTGGTGGAAGTGGCAAGTCACGGTCCCCCTGAAAGTTCATACCACTATATGGATAGTCACCTATATACAGTGGCATATGATCCCAATGTGCAAAAACATTGGGTCAGAAGACCCGTACAACTCTCCTACCTCCCCCTCTCCATAGAAACTACCCCAAGCAATGCATCTTGGGCTCCTATGTTGATTAGGAGATCATGTATTTTGCTCAAAATTGAAAGCACTCGAAACTGTACCGAACGTGAGCGACTAGGTAGGTATCGTCGTTGCGATTCTAGCACCATGAACTATTCTAAAAATCAATGTCATATGAGAGAGATATCGCGTTCTGATTTTTTTCCTAAATAGTTAAATTTTTGTGACAGGAGTGACTGGGATGCCCAGTCAGCATGCAGGTACAGTTAACAAAAATAGAATATTCTAAGAATATTTTGTTTTCTCAATCCAACCAGGTTTCGCCAATTGTCATTTTCTAGATCATTGATGTGTTTTGGTATGGATTTATGTGTGCCATTGGATGGTGACACGTGGCTAGCCGTGAGGTTGCCATGTGTCCCCTATACGATTGTGAAAAATTTTGTTGGGTCTGGGGGTTCGACCCCGTGACCTTTGGTGCACTTGCACAAGCCTCCACCAACTCCGCTATACATGATTCTTTACCTTATATCATTCTGGTAATATTTAAATGTTATAAAGATTGCATTTGTGCGGGGGGGGGGGGGGAGAGGGCAACGATGGTCCCAACCCGCCGGTGGCCCCAACAAATATGGTCACATGATAAAGGTTTAACCAAAATACATATATTACCTTTGAAAATTCCAATGTTATAACTCTGGTGGTTGACAATCCATGTCACATGGATATGTTTTAAACTATAATAACAACAAACTACAATTTTTAATTGACGGCTAATCGTTATCCGTCACTTGGCATGGTTTCGTTGAAGTTTGCGATCCAGCAGTTGATAAACCATAACATACAGTGGTCAGTCCAGAATCATCACATGTGCACAGTTACTACACCATCCGTTCTGCGCTAACCATTCAATGCAGAGAGTTAATAAGCCGCGGGGTTTAAAGGGGTTGACATGTGGCCACCCCCCCCCTAACCTTGAAATTTATTGTTACGGTTTTGATAACTGGTAGAGGATTTAGCATAGGCCTATAATTTTGGATTTTTTTCCAAATTAGCTGCGGATAATTGTAGCTCTCCACAATTAGTGGAGGTTTTGTAGCTGTTATTGGGAAAATGGCTAGGAAGGTCAATTTTCGACCAATTTGGGTGAAACAAGAGTCTACCTAGACTAATTTGAGCATTCTGGAGCCATTGGTGTAGATAAAACATCCATTAGAGGCTTATAAACTCATGTATTTGCAATTTTTAGCATAATGACAAAGGGGGACATGCCATTGGGAGATGGACCAACATATGTAGCCTAGGAGGGGTGAACTGCTTCATCATACCTGTTGTGTAAAAATTATGTGTGATGTTATTTCTATGTTATATACTGATGTACATTGTTATTTAGGCTTATTTTCATGCTTAAAACTCATAAATTCAACTATTTTTCATCGTTAATTTAGTCATTCCTTACGCAAACAAATGGAGCCAAATTGTACATGTTTGATAATTGAAAAGACACTTAGCACATCAAACTAATACAGTCCTTTCAGATCAGGTTGGTATCAGAGCTAGAGTTTATTCTCTGGTATTTTTGTGTGCAAATATTTGTTTAACTGTTTGCAAGTTTTCACATGCTTATTAGGCTCAAGCTTAAGAGAGGAGAAGGAAAATTGGTGGAAGCAAGAGGGTCTCAAAGTGAGCCACAACAAAGGAGGGAAAGATTGCCATATTTTCCACCACCTAGTTCACCTCCAAAAGAAGCAGAAGCAACATTAAGCACAACTTTAGAGGAAGGTGGATCCCAAAGAAGAAGAAAGATTGTTCAGGAAATAATTCCTTGACATGACTGATATGGTGAGAGTCCTTTATCAAGAAAGGAATGAGAGACTAGAAGGAGAAGGATCCAAAATTCACAAGGAAGGTCAGGGATCATTAGGAGGTCAAAATGATGAAGATAAATCAAAGAATGGAAATGGAGGAAATGGAGGCAGTGCAAAATCACCATCCTCACCCTCATCATCATCCTCCTCTACTTCATCTTCAGTACATCAGCCACACAAGTCAAAGAACACTGGTAAAAATAATTTTGTAAAAATTGATGTTAAGTTTGGATTGCTATTGTTTAATGGTGAAATCAATGCAGAAAAGCTTGATAATTGGATTAGGAAATTGGAAGTCTATTTGAGAATTCAGAACCTTCATGATGATGATACCAAAATCCAACTAGCTTCATTGAGAATGGAAGGTGCAACACTTTTTTGGTGGGAAGCCAAGACAAAGGAGGAGATCAAGAATCATGGTAAGATTATCCTATCATGTATTGATTTAATTACTACAATAAAACAATAGTTTTATCCATTAGCTCATATGTAGAAAGCCATAATGAACTGGAAAAATTTTAGATAATTGAAAGGACAAAATGTGCAAGAATACACCAAAGAATTTAGGAGAAGAGATCTCTTATTAGGGGTAGATTTTCAGTGCCAAGATAATTTTCTCAAGTACATAGGAGGCTTACATAGCTATCTAAAACATATTATTCTCATTTTTAACCCTAAAAGTCTAGATGAATTTTGTGTTCAAGCCACACATTCAAAATTTAGAGGGAAAAACATTATTGATGAGGGTAGGAAGAAACCTTTTAAGCAGAAAAACAAAGAATATACCTCAAAAAGGTAAGGGAAGAAAGAATGCATCTATCAAGAAAGAGGGAGAAAAAGTGGTCTGTAAAAATTGTTCAAGAGAAGGGCATGAAGGGAAAAAATGTTGGAAATTACAACTTGAAAAGAGACCCAAGTATAACAACAAAAAAGGGAAGCAAAAAAATGGAGCTACAACTCAACATGATTTAGGAGAGGATTCAGTTGATGAATCTAAAATTACATCCAGGGGATTGAAGAACATGAAGGGGAAAGAAATTGAAGCAAAACCCAGTACTAGTACATCAAACTGTCACATACAAGCTCCAAATGAGGAAGAGAGAATTGAACTGTTTCATGTGAGGGTCATATCCAAACATACCAAGATTGACACATTGTTTGACAGTGGGTCACAATCAAACTTAATCTCTGAAGACTTGGTCAAGAAACTTAATCTTGAGACCATTCCAAATATAAAACTATATCCACTTGGGTGGATTTTTAAGGATGCAAATTTATAGGTTTCAAAGAAGTGCATATTGCACTTTGCAATAACTACACATTTTGTTGACACAGTTGAATTAGATGTGGTTCCGCTTGATATTACATGTATTGCATTGGGCAATCATTACTTGTATGACAGGAAAGCAATATTCCATCACCATGATAAAAAATACCATTTATTCAAAGATGGCAAGGAGTACATTGTTAGAGCACACTGCAAGAAGACAAATATTGCAATGGTAAATGTTGGACAGGTAAAGGGGCTGGTGAATTCAAGTAAGAATTTTGTTCTTCTAATGATTGAGCCTAAATCTGATGTTAATCATGATTCATTTGAGGATTGTGATCCTAAGTTGAAATCGGATTTATATGATGTAGTTGATGCACATCATGAGATGTTTCAAGAGCCAACAGGATTGCCTCCAAAAAGGGATATTCAACATGAGATTCAGTTGCAACAAGATTTTCCTCTTCCAAACATTGACATGTATCGCATGTCGATAATGGAGAATGATGAAATAACTAGGAAAATCAAGGACATGTTGGAAAAGGGACTCATAAGGCCAATAACTTCGCCGTGCGGTTCACCCATAGTCTTGGTTTTGAAGAAATATGGGACTTGGCGCATGTGTGTTGACTTTAGGGCTTTGAAAAAGATAACGGTAAAGAATAGATACCCACTCCCGAGGATAGATGATTTGCTTGATCAGCTGAAAGAAGAAAAGTTTTTCACTAAGTAAGATTTACGAAGTGGATATCATCAAGTAAGAATTGTAGAAATTGATATATGGAAGATTGCATTCAAAACCAAACAAGGACTCTTTGAGTGGTTTGTTATGCCATTTGGTTTGTGTAATGCATTGGAAACTTTCATGCGTGTTATGGATAATGTTTTGCGTCCATCTTGATGACTTTTTGATTGTGTATTTAGATGATATACTTATTTTCAGCAAAACAAGAGAAGAACATGTCTTTCATGTGAAAAGGGTGCTTAATGATTTGAAGAAAGATAAATTATTTCTTAAGATGTCAAAGTGTGAGTTCGGAAAGACTTCTTTGGTTTATTTGGGACACATTGTAGGAGGAGGCGACTTGAGAATTAATCCTTCTAAAGTGGAAGCCATTTTGAATTGGCCCACTCCCAAAATAGTAATCGAGGTAAGATGTTTCTTAGGTGCAGCTCAGTATTGGAGAAATTTTATTACTAACTTCTCAGTCAAAGCAGCTCCTATGCATGTAGTGACAAGTGTGAAGAAAGGCTTCCAATGGGGAGGTAAACAGCAGCAATATTTTGAAGCTTTAAAAGAAAATATCAGTTCAACTTCAGTCCTTGCATTACTTAATTTGAGACATCTATTCAATATACAAACCGATGCTAGTGATTATGCCATGGGTGGAATACTTTTGCAACATGGTAAGCTTATCGATTTTCATTCTGAAACATTAAATGGTGCTATGACTAATTATCCTACATATGAAAAAGAGATGTATGCGTTGGTAAAAAGTGTCAAGAAGTGGAAATAGTACTTGATGGGTAAAGATAAAATTATACATGCCAGTCACCAACCATTACAGTACTTGTAGTCGCAAAAAAAATTGCAACAATCACAACATTTCAGGTGGATGGGATTTCTTAACCAATTTCACTTGGTTATAAGGTACAAGAAAGGTATTTTCAATAAATTTGTTGATATGCTTTCAAGGCCAATTATAAATGCTTATACTCTACTTAAAAATGATTCTATTGTACATGAGAGTTACATAGAACAATATGCACATGATGCTGATTTTCAAGATGTGTATGCTAGTTTGAGTGAAGGGAATCAAGTTGAGGAAAATGATTATCACATGCATAAAAATTTGCTATTTCATTTGGGCAAGCTGTGTATACCACAAGGAGAAAGGCTTAGTGTCATGAGAGAGGCTCATCTATCTCTTATTGTTGGACACTTTTGGGTAAGAAAATTAGTGGCACATCTATAGAGGTATTTCTATTGGCCTCACATGATAGATAGTGTGTCACGTTTTATAAGAGGTTTTTCTATGTGTGCAACAAGCAAGCCTAACAATAGGAAGCTTGGGTTGTACATGCCACTACCAGTACCATCAAGGCCATGGGAGAGTGTCTCCATAGACTTTGTTGGAGGCCTACCTATGTTAAGAAAACAACATGATTATCTTTATGTAATTTTGGATAGATTCAGTAAAATGTGTATACTTATGCCATGTAAGAAAACCATTACTACTAAAAAATTGCTGAAATTTATTTTCAACATGTATGGGTTCATTATGGATTGCCAACTTATATTATTAGTGACAGGGATTCTAGGTTCATTGGGAATTTTTGGTCCAATATTTGGAAGATGATTGACACAAAGTTGAAAAAGAGTACTGCTTTTCATCTAAAAAATGATGGCCAAACCGAGGTGGTGAACAGAACCATTATGCATCTATTGAGATGATATTGCAACAAACATCCCAAGTTGTGGGATGAAAAAATGCATTACATTCAGCACACTTACAACTGGGCAAAGCACTCTTCTAAAAATACTTCACCTTTTGAAGCATGCTTTGGGTATTTGCCGAAATCACCATTAGACTTGATCTTTGAGAAGGATGTTGTAATTGATGGGCATAGTGATATTGACAAGGCTTGAAAGTTCATTGAGAAAATTCATATTATTCATCAACAAGTTCAAGAAGAACTTGAGAAGAGTCAAAGAAAATACAAGGAGAGGCATGAAAAACATAGAGTGGATCACAAGTTTCAAGAAGGAGATGAGGTATGGTTGCACATAAGTAAAGAAAGGATGCAAGATCATCAAGAAAGTTGGTAATAATGCATTTCAACTTGACTTGCCTTCATATATGCAAATGTATTCAGTTGTCAATGTTGAAAATTTACGTTTGTATGATCCTCCTTTGATTGATGATCAAGGGAGTGATGTTTAGCTGTCTTCTACAGAATATTTCTTGCCATAATTTCTAGATGAGCTCAAGCAAGATGACATCCTTGACATGAGGACAAGAACATATAAGAGGGGAAGTGTCAACTACCTTTGAGTTGGGCTCAAAGGAAGTAAGCCAAGCAAGGCAAGGTGGATGGAAGTTGGAAAGGTGAGGGAGATGTACTCTCATCTTCTGAATAGGTAATTAAAGTCTTTTTGGGTCTAAAATCTTCCCAATGGGGAGGTGTGGTAAGGAGATCATGTATTTTTCTCAAAATTGAAAGTGCTCCAAACTATACCGAACCTGAGTGACCGGGTAGGTCTCATCGTTGTGATTTCCGCACCGTGAATGATTCAAAAAACTGATGTCGTATGAGGGATATATCACGTTCTGATAGTTTTCCTAAACAACTAAATTTTTGTGACAGGAGTGACTGGGATGCCCAGTCAACATGCAGGTACAGTAAGAAAAAATAGAATATTTCGAGAATACTCCATTTTCTCAATCCAGCCAAGTTTTTTCAAGTGTCAATTTTTGGATCATTGATGTGGTTTGGTACGGATTTTTTTGTGCCATTGGATGAGTGACACATGGCTAACTCGGAGGTTGCCACATTTCCCCTATATGGTTGTGAACAATTGTTTTGGGTCCAGGGGGTTTGAACCTGTGATCTCCGGCATGCCTTCAGAATCCTACACCAACTCCGCTATACATGATTCTTAACCTTATAGCATTCCGGTAATATTTAAATGTTACAAAGGTTACATTTGGGGGGGGGGGAATGCTGGCGGCCCCAACGAATATGGTCATATGATAAAGTTTTAACTGCAATACATATATTACCTCCAAAAGTTCCAACTTTATAACTCCTGCAGTTGACAACCCATGTCACATGGATATGTTTTACACCATAACAACATCAAACTACAACCGTTACCCGACAACTAATTGCTATCTTTCACATACCACGGTTTCGTGAGAGGTTGCAGTCCAGTAGTTGATAAACTGTAGCATCTGGCGGTCAGTCTAGAATCATCACATGTGCGCAGTTACTACACTGTCCGTTCTGCGCTAACCATTCTATAATATTCCAAAATTAGCATGCAGCTAATTGGAATATTGATTTTTGCTTATTTCACTTAGGAGATAAATAAATGGGTAAGGAGGCCCATACATTTTAGAAATATGAATAAAATCCCTCATAGTGTGAAAAGGGATAGTCATAAGAGCTGGATTTCACACCCTCATGTGTGAAAAGGGGCATTTGCATGTGGACAAGGTCAAGTTTGACCAAGTCAATAGCTTTGAGATAGGAGGTGGAGAACATCTTTTTGAGACAACACAAAGATAGTGGGAGGAATATTCCTTGGTGGAGGAAACCCTAATGAGTGGGACCCAAGGTGAGAAAGCTTCAATTTGTATAAAAGGAGGGCAAGGAAGCCATATGATGACATGTTATGGATTATTGATTTTATAGTCTGCATGACTATTGAGTATTCTTCAGCTGTTTCGTTGAGATTGCAGTGTTGTTTAGCACAAGGCATTCTTGCTTAGGGATTCCTTCTCCTTCCTTGAGAGGCCTCTTGGAGGAGAATTGTACTTTAGGTTTCCACTTTCAGGCTTGAGGCCAAGCATCCTCCTTCAGCTACAACGTTATTTCTGTAGAGTGTAATGTTGTGTTGCTGGGTGTTGCAGTGGAAGGATCACAACATCCCTTCCTGCACTTGTTTTTCAGAGGGGGAAGCTTTCCTTCCTTTGGGAGATTAGAAAGGAAGCATTTGGAGTAGATATCAGATCTTGGCACTTGGTCAACATATTCCCCTTCTCCTATAGCGCAGTCCCTCTCCTTGACTGCGTTATTTTCAGTGTGCATTTGCAGTAAGGGTTTGCAGTATTGTTGGAGGGTGAGATCTTCAGTGTTAGGATCAGCCTTTCACTTGGGAGATTCATTGGAGGAGGTCTACTTATTCAGATTATGAATCATCTTCAACCATACCCATCCAGTTCTTGAGTTGCAGCTACTACTCAGTCTTGAGACTGCAACTCCGACATTTTTCCATTTTGCATATTTCAGCCAATCCTTCCAGGATTTTCTTGAAATTAAGTTTGGGAGTCTAGACCTTCACTCCCAACATTTTTTGGGCACTATATTTGTATATTTTTTTATTGACACTTCCCAACAACAATATCTCTAATAAAACTGAGCTATCATAGCCTTGGGCATTTTCTTGTGTAGCAGTGATCTCATTTTTATGTACATGTTTCTTGAGGCTGATTTTGCCTATCTTGAGTGACTTTTTCCTAAAGGATTTGTACACATTTTTCTACTGTAACATTAATAATATGGATATGTGTTCTTCTTACATTTTATAAGTTGATTTATCATTGCTACTTTATATTTGTGTTCATGTATTGCTGCATCCCCATTTGGGAATATTACACATTCAATGCAGAGAGTCAACAAATCGCAGGGTTTAAGGGGGTCGGCATGTGGCCACCCTCGCCCCTAACCTTGAAATGTATTGGTATAGTTTTGATAACTAGTGGATGTTTTAGCACATCCCTAAAATTTTGGGATTTTGGCCAAATTGGCTGTGGATAATTGCAGTTATCCACAATTAGTGGAGGTTTTGTAGTTGTGATTCGAAAAATGGCTAGGGAGGTCAATTTTCAACTAATTTGGGTGAAACAAGAGTCTACCTAGACTAATTTGAGCATTTTGGAGCCACTGGTGTAGAGAAAACAACCATTAGGGGCTTGTAAACACATTTATTTTCAATTTTGAGCATAATGAAAAGAGGGACATGCCATTGGGAGCTGGACCAACATATGTAGCCCAGGAGGGGTGAACTGCTTCATCATTCCTGCTATGTAAAACTTATGTGTGATGTTATTTATCTGTTATACACTATTGTATAGTGTTATTTAGCCTTATTTTCATCCTTAAAACTCACAAATTCATCTATGTTTCATGGTTAATTTACTCATTCCTTAAGCAAACAAATGGATCCAAATTGTACGTGTTTTATAACTAAAAAGACACTTAGCACAACAAAATAATACAATCCTTTCAGATCACATGTGCCCCCATCCTGGATCTACACATGAGGTCAAAGTGTGGTGATCTTATAAAAGAAGAATGAGCACAACATCGTACAAAAAGGACAGTCATGGTTCACCTATCGCTTGCATAGCGAAAACTATCATTTCACTAATGACAACTTCATCTGGGCCCACCCATAGTAGGTCCCACTCAAAGCACTCTCTACCAATATCATCTGCCCCCTATTAATGTGATGGAATACCTAGTTGCCCAAGATCCCATGTCTCTAGCCGCTCTAGATCACTGATTAGAATGGGCATGTCCTTAACATGAGAATCTGGTTTATAATGGCACTCCATAAACATTGATATATTCTGCCCACATGGTAAAACTGGATGTATGTTTCCACCACCCCTAGTGGTGGCAGTCTGGTTAAAAAATAGATGTCCTAGATCGTAAGCTCAATCCTATGTCCCTGAACCATAAAGGCCTCATGGTCCAGATCCCAATATCTCACTATCCTCGATTGTAAGGGCTCACCTGCCGTCATCAATGGGTTCTACACCAACTTAATAACCCCATATCTTGCAAGTGATCCTCACACCACCTGATCCCCTTAGATCTCAGCCCAAACAACATCCAAATATCTCTCATGCTAGTTGATCCTCAACTCTTCCATACCTAAACAACACCATCATGTTTGTCGGTTAAGAGAGGGACAACTACATAATAAACAATAAAGTTTGGGTCTCCAGCCAAAAAGCTAAACAAATCTATCCTCCAGCTCCAACTCGCACCTTTCAAGCTCTGGAACTGCAAGCTCATAGTTTCCCCCTTTGGAAACAACATGCGAGGTGGCATTACAGGCCCCAAAAACTGCGAGATGGTTGTGAGGAGAGATAGGGATATCTTACTGATACTCGACACCTAATCTAAAAAAATAAACCACTTAAAATGTAGAGTAAGGTTAGGCCACCTACCTGTAATAGACGAATCCTGATTCCAACGATTGGTTTGTTGCTTACGATCGCCAAAATATTTAGGGCCTTCTCTTCCTCTCCAAATTTGCCACAGCTCAACTAGAAAATGAATCAAATTGGACGGAAATCACCCTATTAAAGGAAAAACCCTAAATTTTCCTTCGACAATTGCAACCAAATTGTAGCTCGGTTTGACGAACCATTAGCACCATTGGAAATCTCTCACCGAGCACTATAATGGGTATGTTGAAAATATTGAGAGGGGGGGTGAATCAATATTCCTTTCAATTAGAGCATTAGATAATCTTCAATTATTATCATTGTTTGTACAATGATAACAGTAAACAAAAGGAAAACAAATGCACATAGTTTTTAAGGTGGAAATCCACTCTAGGACAAAAACCACCTAATTATTTTCTAATAATTCTTTAATATTCAACTCCAATTGAAAATAAAGCTCCAAATTCCTAGAATCTAGAAAAGCATTCTTCTCCAGCTCCCACTAGATGGACACTCCAATGCCTGAGATTTTTTAGTAGTCAAATGAATGGATGCCCCAACACCCAATGAGCTACAACTCACCCTAGCACCACCCTACCACCCTATAGAAGAATAAAAGAAGAATGGAATCCCATACCAAGGAAAATGGTCCACATTACAATGATATAGAAAGATGTAGAAGAAGAAGACACACTAGAACATAACCCCAACTATGACACAACCACCTAATCATGATCCTAGACCACCCGAAACTACCTCTTCAACTCTTGGTAGATAGACACTAGTACAATTTGTACAATAATGTATTTACAATGATACCTTTACAAGATTGTATGCAGTGCTGCCCACTTGAAGACTTCATGTGATGAACTTCTTGTTGCTGTTATGCACCTTGGTTGCTGCACTTGTCATGCTCCCCTTTGTTGCACCTTGCTTTGCTTTGCTTCCCTCGAAAGTCTGGTCCTTTGCAGCCCTTGACAACACATGATATAGATTTTTCTTTTCCTTCTAGGAGCTCGATATTGAATCTGGTGTATCTCTGTTATTTTAGATCCACAATATCTAATTTTCAGTACTGTAGTAGTCCTCTGAGTCTCCTTTCCAATGCCATGGGTCTGGCCCAATTTGGATTCTTCAAGGGAGAGTTATACCCAATTTCTCACAATGCCCTAATTATGGACTGTTTCAACAGAGCGAACTTGTACGACATGCCACATGTCACTGTTTCTTCATTTTTTGGGTGTGGAGCCTAATTTTCATCCTGATTCAGAGATCCTTGTTTTAGCTGGATGTATACCCCAAGAAAACAGTACACCCTTAAAGCAGGGGGGGACTTGTCCCCCCTGCGGGGTTCGGGGGGGGCTGACCCCTAGTTAGGGGGTCCAGGGGCTAGCAGTCCCCCGGCAGGGGTTTCGGGGGCAGCACCCCCAAAGCTAAAAACAGATGTAAAATTTCCTTGTAAAAGTATAGTAATTTCTAGTCAATCTGGGCCATTCATTAGGCGGATGATCTGACGGTAGAAGTTATGTTTAGTTTAGGGTTTTTTTCCCTAGAAGGAAACCCCTCTCTTTGTATGAGGGTATTGTATTGCGGCTATGTATTATATGTGTATTATCTGAATGGGAAATAGATAGGGAGACTATGAGAGAGAACATAGGATATTACAGTGGATCTGCTTTAGGTTTTGTCTCTTCATTTTGTTGGATAATAGAAAGGAAGGACTGGTCGTTCAGGGTGGACATAGCCCAAACTGGGTGAAACACGTATATCTGTGTCTCTCTGGTTTTAAGTGTTTTGTGTGCTTGTATTTTCCGCATATTTTATGTGTTTAATTACTCCATAATATATAATTTTCTAACAACTGGTATCAGAGCCGAAGGTATATTTGGCTGATAAACTCACAGGAAAGAAGGGTTCCTAGTTCAAGTGGGAGAAATGGCAGAAGATGGTAAGTTTAGGGTCGAGAAATTTAACGATCAAAACTTCCCACTGTGGAAGATGTAGATGGAAGATTATCTGTATCAGAAATATCTGTACCTACCATTGAGTAGAAAAAAAAAGAAGTCGGTGGCCATGACAGACACGAAATGGAACATTCTCAATAGAAAGGCACTTGGAATAGTACGGTTGTGCCTTGCGGCATCAGTCGCCTTTAATATTTCAAAGGAAACAACAACAGAGGGTTTGATGCAGACGTTGGCGAAACTATATGAAAAACCCTCAGCCTCAAACAAGGTATTTCTTATGAAATGACTATTTAATATGAAGATGTCAGAAGGTGGATCTGTTGCAGACCATTTAAATGATTTTAATATAGTTACCAGTTAGTTAAGTTCTGTAGGGGTAAACTTTGATGATGAAGTTAGAGCTATGTTATTCTTGTGCTCATTGCCAGAGAGTTGGAATGGTTTAGTAACAGCCATTAGTAACTCTGTCTCTGGATCTAGTACTTTAATGTTTGATGATGTTTTCGGTGCTATCCTTAGCGAGGAAATAAGACGGAAAAGCTCCGGTGAGACATCCGGTAATGCTTTGAGTTCAGAGTCTAGGGGAAGAAGAATGGAAAGAGGAAAGAGCTCGGGATATCGCAGTAAATCAAGGAAAGGCAGATCCAAGTCCAGATCGGGGATAGTGTGCTAGAAATGCGGAAAGAAAGGACACCTAAAGAAAGATTGTAGATCTCGGAAGGGAAAAGAAGGAGACACACAACAAGAAAACAATCATGAAGAAAATGTGACAGGTGATGTGTTACAAGATGCTTTGATTCTTTCTTTCGAAAATGTTATTGATTCTTGGGTTGTAGATTCAGGGGCTTCATTCCATGCCACACATGATAAGAAATATTTTCATGACTATGTTCAAGGAGATTTTGGACAAGTTCGTTTGGGTGATGATAAACCCTGTAAAATTGTTGGAATGGGTAAAGTTCTTGTAAAACAACAGAATGGAAACCAATGGCTAATAAAGGAGGTAAGGCATGTTCCAGATCTGAAGAAAAATCTGATTTCAACAGGGCAGTTAGGCAGTGAAGGTTGTGTGACAACTTTCACAGATAAAACTTGGAAGGTCACCAAAGGAGCGCTGGTAATAGAAAAATGTGAAAAGGTTGGTACATTGTATTTATGCAATGGTATTTCTAACTCTGTTAATGCTTTAACTTCCAAAGGAGCAGATGCAGGATTATGGCATCATAGGCTCGGACACATGAGTGAGAAGGGAATGAAGATTCTTCACTCAAGAAATTTGTTGCCAGGTTTGAAGAATGTTGATTTGGATTTTTGTGAAAATTGCATTTATGGAAAACAAAAGAGAGTCAGATTTCTCAGAGTTGGGAAAGAAAAGAAGAGCGAAAAATTGGAGCTTGTGCATACAAATGTATGGGGACCTGCTCAGGTATCATCTCTCGGTGGCTCTCGCTATTATGTTATGTTTATTGATGATGCAACTAGAAAAAATTGGATTTATTGTATTCAAAATGAATCTAATGTATTTGATACTTTCAAGAAATGGAAAGCTTTGGTTGAGATTGAGACAGGAAAGAAGTTGAAGTGTCTCAGATTAGACAATGGAGGTGAATATTGCAGTAAAGAGTTTGATAGGTACTGTTCAGAGCATGGAATTCGTAGAGAGAAGATAGTTCCAAGAACACCACAAGAAAATGGTGTGTCAGAAAGGATGAACATAACAATCATGGAGTGTGCAAGGTGCATGAGATTACATGCAGGATTGCCTTTACAATTTTGGGCAGATGCTGTAGATACTGCTGTTTATCTAATAAACAGAGGGCCTTCAAGTTCCTTGGATTGTGGTATTCCAGAGGAAGCATGGACAGGTAAAAAGGTAAAATACTCTTTTTTAAAGCCTTTTGGTTGTGAGGCCTTTGTCCATATTAATAAAGAAAATAGAACAAAGCTTGAGGCAAAATCAAAGAAATGTACCTTTATGGATATGGTGTTAATTATTTTGGTTATCGCTTATATGATTATGAAAATCACAAAATCATTAGGAGCAGAGATGTAATATTCAATGAAAAGGTCTTGTATAGGAATCAGTTGCAGGAAAAGAAACAGGAAAAAGAAAGCAAGGAATACATGGTTCTTGATGAGATAACTGAAAAAGTAAAGGTGCCTGAAAATAATAATAATCAACAACCACAGCAGCAACAACTGCCACAACAGAAACAGGTACCTCAAACACCTGAAAGTGGTGTTAGAAGATCTACCAGGATAAGTAGACCCCCTGAACGATACTCTCCTTCATTATATTATTTATTGCTGAATGATTCTGGTGAACCCAGATGTTATGAAGAAGAAATGCAGGTTGAAAGTAGGAAGAAGTGGGAGCTAGCCATGGAAGAAGAGATGGATTCCTTAATGCATAACTAGACTTGGGACTGTCAGGTTGCCTGCAGGTAAAACTACATTGCAGAATAAATGGGTTTACAGGCTGAAGGAAGAAGATGAAGGAAAACATAGGTACAAAGCTAGACTTGTGGTGAAGGGGTTTGCACAAAAGAAGGTATTGATTTTGATGAAATATTTTCTCTTGTTGTTAAGATGACTTCAATTAGAACTATCTTAAGTGTTGTAGCAGCAGAAGATTTACATCTTGAATAGTTAGATGTAAAGACAACATTTCTCCATGGAGATTTAGAGGAAGAGATATACATGCAGCAACCAGAAGGATATGAGGTCAAAGGGAAAGAAAAATTGGTGTGCAGGTTAAAGAAGAGCTTTTATGGCTTAAAACAGGCTCCAAGGCAGTGGTATCTAAAATTTGACAAGTTTATGTCTGAACAAGGTTATACTAGATGTCACTCTGATCATTGTATTTATCTGAAAAATCAAAATGATGGTAGCTATATTATATTGTTATTGTATGTAGATGACATGCTTATTGCAGGAAATAAATGTGCTCAAACAAAAATTGGCAAATTCATTTGCAATAAAGGATTTGGGAGCTGCAAAATAGATCCTTGGTATGAGAATAACCAGAGATAGGAAAAATCGAAAATTAACACTGTCTCAGAATGAGTACATACAAAAGGTGTTGAAAAGATTTAATATGCACAATGAAAAACCAATTAGTACACCTTTTGCTAGCCATTTCAAACTTAGTAAGGAGATGTGCCCAAAGACCCAAGAAGACATGGATTATATGTCTAAAGTTCCATATGCATCAGCGGTTGGAAGCTTAATGTATGCAATGGTCTGCACAAGGCCTGATATTGCACATGCAGTGGGAGTTGTAAGCAGGTACATGAACAATCCAGGAAAAGAACATTGGATGGCAATAAAATGGATTCTTAGATATTTGAGAGGTACCACAAATCAAGCATTATGCTTTGGTGGTTCAAACATTTCTCTACAGGGATATGTTGATGCAGATATGGCAGGTGACAGAGATAAAAGGAGGAGCACTACAGGATATGTATTTACTGTAGGTGGAACATCTGTCAGTTGGGTTTCAAAAATCCAAAGTGTTGTTGCACTTTCAACAACAGAAGCCGAGTATGTTGCTGCTACAGAGGCTAGTAAAGAAATGATCTGGTTACAAAGGTTTATGGGTGAATTGGGTAAGAAGCATGATATGGGCACGTTATACAGTGATAGCCAAAGTGCCATTCATCTTGCAAAGAACTCAGCATTTCATTCTAGGACTAAACACATACATCTCAAGTACCATTTCATACAGTCAGTATTGGAAGATGGAGAGTTGAAGCTAGAAAAGATAAACACTAGCTAGAATTCTGCAGATATGCTAACAAAAGTTGTAACCAGGGAGAAACTGAGAATGTGCTCAGTTTCAATTGGTCTTCAAGGATGATGATGAAGATGAGAAATAGCTAGGTCCAAAGAGGATTCATTGTCCAGAAAATGAAGTAGCGGTGGAGTTGCTACAATCAGTCTCCAAGTGGGAGATTGTTGGGTGTGGAGCCTGATTTTCATCCTGTTTCAGAGATCCTTGTTTTAGCTGGATGTATACCCCAAGAAAGCTGTACACCCTTGAAGTGGGGGGCCGCGGGGGGGAATTTTCCCCCCTGAGGGGTCCGAGTGGCTAACTCCCTAGCTGGGGGGTCCAGGGGCCAGTGGTCCCCCAGTGAGGGTTTCGGGGGCAGCGCCCCCGAAGCAAAAAAAAAAGATGTAAAATTTCCTTATAAAAGTATAGTAATTTCTAGTCAAACTGGGTCGTTCATTAGGCAGATGATCTGACGGTAGAAGTTATGTTTATTTTAGGGTTTTTTTCCCTTGAAGGCAACCCCTCTCTTTATGTGAGGGTATTGTATTACGGATGTGTATTATATGTGTATTCTCTGAGCGGGAAATAGATAGGGAGACTGTGAGAGAGAATAGAGGATAGTACAGTGGATCTACTGTAGGTTTTGTCTCTTCATTTTGCTAGATAATAGAAAGGAAGGACTGGCTATTCGGGATGGACGTAGCCCAAACTGGGTGAACCACGTATATCTGTGCCTCTCTGGTTTTATGTGTTTTGTGTGCTTGTATTTTCTGCATATTTTATGTGTTGCATTGCTCCATAATATATAATTTTCTAACATCATTCGTCTCTAAAATTGATAGAGAAAAAACTACGGACTGTGCACTATTTTCTACTTTTTACAGAATTCAAATCCGATACTCAGAGAGAGAGTTATGACGATTTTACCAAGGTCACTTCTTTGAGATGAATTTCAGGAGCCTGCAAAAACACTGACTTCCACAGATCATATCTCTAAAAATATTACGCACCTTGATCTAAAATTTTCATAGTGGCTTCCTTAGGATTTTGGCTTCACCTCCTAAAAATTTCCACTTCTGAACCTTCGTAGAAAACAAGTTAGATCGAAAATTCCATGATGACTTATTTTAGATGACGAAATCCCTCGCATAAGGAGGAAATGAGGATCACAATTTATATAAATGCTTAGGTTGAGAGGGGCTTAAACAAGTAAACATGGGAGGGATTTTAGGATCTTAAAAAATATTAATTATGACTTTTCAATGACCCACGCCACAACCCTATGGGGTTTTAGCCCACTAACTGTGGGTACAAACTTCAAACATGAATATCTCTCAAACCGTGGAGAATTACATGGCGTGCCATATATCAATGGAAACATATCGACAAGTAGAAACCATAAAAGACATTATTGACCTAGAATATATTAATTTGGTAGGTCAAAATTACCATGACATATTGGGTTAGCCCCTGGTGCTGCTTAGGTTGACATCAATGACAACTGCTGATCAACAATTTCCCCCTTTGGCATTGATGGAAACACAAGTACTCCCCCTGCGATCATGACACCTCTTCCTACAACATTCTCTCCCCCTTTGACATCAATGGCAAAGGGTAACTCCCCCTGAAACACAACCATCCTGCGGACCTGTAAACACTTCCACTCCCCTTGACACACAAGCATCCTACAAACCTATAATCTAATGAGAACTTGGGAGAATCCCAAGCTTCTGACGAATATATTCAAATGCTTCACGAGGTAAAGGTTTAGTGAAGATATCAACAATTTGTTCATTTGTACAAAAATACTCAAGTTTGATATTATTTTTAGCAACTTGTTCTCTAACAAAATTATATTTGATCAGAATGTGTTTTGTTTTTGAATGCATGACAAGATTCTTGGAGATGCTGATGGCACTAGTGTTGTCACAAAATATGGGAATAGGCTCACTCAATTGTACTTGAAGATATTGCAAAGTTTGTTTCATCCAAATGAATTGAGTACAACATTATGCTGTTGCAATGTATTCTGCTTCCGCTGTAGATAACGAGATTGAGGTTTTCTTTTTACTCAACCATGATACGAGACAACCACCTAGACATAATGCTGCTCCACTAGTACTCTTATGATCATCAACACTTCTTTCCCAATCTACATCTATAAAGGTTTGAATAATGAGATTGTTACCCTTGGGATAGCACAAGCCATATTCTTATGTGCCCTTCAGATATCGAAGAATTCTTTTGACAACAATAATATGTGATTATTTTGGTGTTGCTTGGAATCTTGCTACTTGTCCAATTGCTTGCATAACCTATGGCTGAGAGGTTGTTACATATAGAAGACTACAGGTCATATATATGTACAACCTCTTATTCCACATCCTTAGATGATGCATCTATGCTCAATTTTGGCACTGTTACCATCGGAGTAAGGGCAGTTTGCAATCTTCCATTTTGAATTTCTTGAGCATTTCCTTGATGTACTTGGCTTGACATATAAATATTCCTTTCTCTTGTTGAGATATTTGAAGCCCTAAGAAGTATGTCAGCTCACCAAGTAAAGACATCTTGAACTCACTTTGCATCTTTGCAGAAAATTTCTTGCTTAGTCGATCATCATTGCTACCAAATATTATATCATCCACATATACCTCAACGATTGTTAAGTTATATTTATCTATTTGTACATAAATATTGCTATCAACAGTACCTTTCTTGAACCCTTGTCGACGTAGATATCCATCAAGACGAGCATCCCATGCTCTGGGAGCCTACTTGAGACCATATAAAGCCTTCTTTAGCCTGCAAACATAGTCTTCTTTTTGTGATAGTAGAAAACCTTCAGGTTGTTCGATGTAAACTTCTCCTTCTAATTCTCCATTCAGAAATGCTGACATAGCATCCATTTGGTAGACTTTGATTTTTCTTGAACATGCATAGGCGAGAAACATTCAGATGGCTTCCATTCTAGCAATTGGTGCAAATTCTTTGTTGAAAACAATTCCTTCCACTTATGCATAGACTTTACAAACCAATCTTGCTTTGTTTCTGGTAACCTGCCCATCTTCATTCAATTTGTTCCTGAACACCCATTTATTCCCAATGACATTTTTATCTTTTGGTCATGGAAATAATTCCCAGGTGTTATTCTTCTCAATTTGATCTATTTCTTCATTCATAGTTGCTACCCAATGTTCATTCTGGATGGCTTCCTCAAAACTACTAGGCTCAAAGGTTACTAGAAAAGCAATGTGAGCTTGTTGTGATGAACGAAGCTACCAACCTTCATTTATGTCACCAATGATTTGATTTGATGGATGGTTCTTTTGAATCCACTCTTTTTTTCTCCTTGGAGGAGCTTCTTGTTGTTGTTCTAGTATATATTGATGATCATTGTTTACTTATTCCTCGTTTATTGTTGCTTCTTGTTCTACAATTTTATCTATGTCTTTTTCAGCCTCTGTCTCAAGTTTCAAAGATTCTAGATCCTCATCATTATTCGCTAGAACACCATCTTTGTCAAATGTAACGTTTATGGTCTCCACTATCTGTTTTTGTCTTAGATTATAACATTTATAGGCCTTTATTTTGTGTGAGTAACCAAAAAAGATACCTTCATCAACATGTGATTCAAACTTAACCAAGTTTTGATCTTCTCTTTTGATATAACATTTTCTTCCGAAGATTCTGAAATATTTTACATTAGCTGGCTTTCCTTTCCATAATTCATATGGAGTCTTGTTGCAATTATTTCTGAGAAGACTTTGGTTGATAATGAAGACTGTCATATCAATTTCTTGAACCCGAAATTTTTCATCCAATTTTGAGTTCTTCAACATTGTTCTACCCATTTCCTATATGGTTTTGTTATTTATTTCAGCAACTCCATTTTGCTGAGGTGTTCATGCTTTTGAAAATTTTCTTTTTATTCCATTTTCGTCACAGTATTGTTGAAATAATTTGGAAGTGAATTTTCCACCATTATCTGATCTTAGACACTTTATTTTAAAATTAGTTTCATTTTCAACCAACTCCTTATAGATCTTAAAGAACTCAAATGCTTCAGTTTTTTTCTTAAGGAAACTGACAGCTGTCATCCTGGTATAGTCATCTATCATTAACATGAAATATAATTCTCCATCTAAGCCTTTTGTTCTCACATGACCACATAGATCAGTATGTATCAATTCCAATGGATGTGATGCAAAGAGTTATTTTTTTTAAAATTGGACTTTTGTTTGCTTGCCATGCTGACAGGCCTCACATAGTGTGTGGAAGGTTTTGAGATTTTTGGCATTTCTCGTACTGCTTCCTTTTTTCTTATCCTGACAAGATTTTCAAAGTTTATGTGACTCATTTGTTTGTGCCATAACCAACTTTCATCTTCTTTAGCTAGTAGACATGCTTTAGTTGCTTCATCCAAAACATATATGTCGTTTGGAGCTTGAATTATTGTAGCCACAATTTTACCATACCTGCCTTTCCTAATTTCATATTTTGTGGAGTTGAATAGCATTGTGTGTCCTTTTGATCACACATTTGTCTAACACTGAGCAAATTTTGATTCATGTTTTCAACGAATAGAACATTCTTGGCTATAAAATTTTTGCTTCCGAGAGTGACAGTACCTGATCCTATAACATTTGAAGATCCATCATTTCCAAAGGATACGGTTCCATCCTTCTTCTCTTTCAGAGATACAAATTTCCTTCTATCTCCAGTCATATGCGTTGAGCAACCGCTGTCAACATACCCCACATCTTTGTTGTTTTGAGCCTTGAGAGCAAGAGCACAATTATCAGTCTTCTTCTTCTTCCATGTTCGTTCATTTTGTGGCTTCGAAGATTCTTCTGGAGGATTTTCAAGTCTCCAGTCTTTGGCTATGTGTCCAAAGTTTTGAAATTTGTAACATTCCATATTATTTCTTAAATGTTCAAATCTATTGATGTTTCATTGAGCCCTGAGAGGTTCATATTTGAAGGATCTCTTGGAATTTTATTGGTTCCTAGGGTACATGCGACATTCTACAACTTTATGACCAAATTTTCCACATGAATAACAATAGCCATGAAAAATATGTTGGTACCTGGATGGAAATCTTCATCAAGGAATCGTCTTCCAAGGATGTGCTTGTGAATATTTTCCAATGAAGTCTATCTATATGTCAGATCTCATAGGTTCATTGTATTTTGTTGTAGAAGGTCCTGCTTCTTCTTCTTTGTAACCGAGGCCAGTTTTGTCGTTGTAAGATCGTTGATTTTTTATGAGTTCTTCCAATGCCCTTGAGCTGTTGGCATAGTTTTGGACTGATTTTCCCTTCTTCACTTCCTTATGCAGCGAGACTACTTCAGCTTCTAATGCTTCCCTTTCTTGGTTGCTTTCTTCCAACTTCTTTTCAAGTGACTCTTCAATACATTTGTGTTCTTCAACTTCAATTTTGCGACCTTGAACTTGTTCTTCAAGAGTATTGGAATGGATCTTCTCAGCATTGAGCTCTTTTATAAGCTTGATTGTCTCCTCATATAATTTCTCTATGGGAAACCCTTCTTCTTCATTGTTTGATACTTCTTGTTTATTGTTCTTGGTCATAAAAAATACTTCTTCATTTGCTTCTTCTTTGCTGTCACTTTCTTCATCGGATGATGACCTAAATTATTTAGAGAGAAAGTTCCTTTTGGATCCTTTCTTTTTTCCTTTCTTGTTGAATTTCTTAAAGCATTTCTTTCCTTTTGAGTTTCCATCACTTTTGTTCAGACATTTTGCTGCGAAATTCCCAACCTCCCCACAACCGAAACATATCAATGGAAGTTTACCTTTGAATTTTCCCTTACTATTTTTTAGTTTTCTAGTAAAGTAATCATATTATTCATCTGAAATACCTTATCCATCATCTCCCTTTTCTTCACACTTGCAGGCGCATGTCATTTAAATTGAAGGTTGTTTGTCCTTATTGGTTTTCTTAGATGCAACGAACACAATTTCTAGATTTGAAGTACCCTCTTCTTCATCAAGTCTCATTTCATATGCTATGAGAACTCCATGTAATTCCTCTTTGATGAGTTTGTCCAGATTTGCACTGTATTCTAAAACCGATACCTTTGGGTTGAATCTCCCTGGTAATGTTCTAAGAATCTTCCGTATAATAGTCTTCTCATCAACTGGCTCTCCCAATCCTTCCAGAGTATTGGTTATTTCATCAATGTATTGGAAGTATGCAGCAATGTTGCAATCTTCTTTCATTCTGAGTTGCTCAAATTTTGCTCTATAGATTTGAAGCTTTGCTTCTTTTACATTTGATTCACCTGCATATATATTATCAAGCTTGTCCCCTACATTTTTGGCAGTTTTACAACCCAACACCTTAGATAAGAAGATTCAATAAGTCCACTGATAATAATATTCTTTGATTTTGCATCATTTACCAAATTCTTCTTACCTTGTTCATCCGTGGTTGATGTAAATCTATTTTGAACAGTGTTTGAAACCCTTAGGATTAGGTTAATGTTGACACCTAATCCTAAGGGTTGGGTGAGGATATTTAATATTGTATATTAAATTATATTAGGAAATAAGGAAGGCCAAGAGTCATTGGGAGATGAATCCCAATAGCCTCACCTCCATGTATAAATACATGCACATTCTTCATCTAATACACTCTGATTTTTGGAGTTACCTCCTAGTTTGACATGGTATCAGAGCCAATCCACTATTGGCATTTTTTCCTGTGGTGTAACTCCCTCATTCCTGCTAACAGTATTTTTCTCATTCAGTTTTATGTCTATTTTTTGCTGCTCCATTAGATTGATGCCATTCTGAATTTATATACTGCAATTATGCATTTTTTTTAAAGTATCTCTGCAATTTATGCACAGTTCTGAATCATTTTTTTGTAGCTTCTGAAGATTCTGCAATTCTACAATTTGCAGTTCTTGCAATTCTGCAAATTGCAGCTCCAAAAATTCTACAGTTATTAGAATCCTGCAACTCCATATTTTTAAAAGGCCTCTCGGCCTCTCCATCACTCTTACATTCATCGCACGCACCCTCCTCCCTGTTCACTCCCCCATACCCCCTCACTGTTCGATGTTACATCTCCAGGCCTCACGGCCCTCCCCTCGCCCTCACTTCACAGCCCCAATCTCCAACAGACATCCTACCTCCCTTGCCCCCTCACATCTCCCTCGACTCCCTACCTGCAGACCCATCCTACCTACCCCGCTATAGCACTCGCGCTATCTGCTATTCATCCCCCTCCCATTTCCTACCCCCCCCCCCCCCCCCCCTACCTACCCCATTTCTGCACTCACCTCATCCCCTTATCACACCCCTCCCCACCTACACACACCCCCTACCCACTTCCCTGAACTCCCACCACTCTCCCAACTCCCTGCTTGCGCATACCCTAACCCGACTACTTGCACACTCTAGAACTGAACTCCTCCGCAGACCACGAACAACACCCCTCCCTACTTAACCGAATCATTCCCACTCGTTTCCTACCTAACTCCCTTCCTAGTTCCCGTGGCTCCGTCCCAATGCCTACCCAACCACTCTCCACACCGACTGTTTACATACGTTGTCTATAATACATACCACCCCACTCCATTTACAATACCATTCAATACGTTGTCTATAATATGACCGCCTCCCTTGTAATACCATTCACTCATATACAATACCACCACACCCCTCCCATATATATTTAATACCACCTCACTCCCATTTTTCAAAACCACTCCATCATTCATAATACCACCCACACATTTTTTCCCAAAACGGAATTTTTTTTTTTGTAGAATTGAGTATATTTCAGGAATTGAAGATTTTTCTAGCAAAATTTTTTCCCCCTCAAAAGAATTTTTCAGCAAAGTAATTATTTTTTCCCTTCAGAAGAATGCATTCTCTCATATCTATTGTTGGGGTGGTTCTCTCCGGCAAGGAGAACTATCTTGAATGGTCTTAGAAAATCAAGCACACTCTCATTTTTAATGAGTTGTGGAAAGGAATCTATGAAGGACAAGAAGGAAATCCACCAGCAAAGCCCACCTCAGACAAGGAGCTTTCCATTTGGGAAAACAAGAACTGCAAGGCCTATGCCTTGATTGCAGCTTCCGTAAATGAAGAGTGAGTCGCCATATTTCATCATTTTAAAATGCCTATGAAGCCTTGAGCAAGCCAAAAGAACTCTATGACTCACATTCAGAACTAGAAATTGTTCAATTGATGATTAAGTTGTTCAGTCTTGAAATGAAGAATGATGATCCCCTTGCTTTAGCTTCAGAAGTAAGATCTATCATGCATGATATTGACAGCACTGGTGTAAAAATTGACATATCTCTCATAGCATATGTTAAGGCATTATATCTGACTTACTCACATTATCTTGAGTCATTGCAAGCAAGTGGAAACCTTGAGCATATCACCTTTGAGACCCTTGAGAAAAAGTTTGCAGAAAGAGAGAAAGATTTCGGGAAGATGACAGTCCCTTCATCTTCTGAAGAGGCTGCATACTGTGCACATAGAGAAAAGAGTCATGCTCCAGATTCTTCCAGAGGAAGAGGTGGCAGAAAAGGAAGAGGAAGAAGAAACTTAAGAGAAAGGGGGGGCAGACAATCTGACAAATCGGATCTTCATTGCACATGTTGCAATAAAGATGGACATGATGCATCCAAATGCAGGACACCTTGGGATAAAATTGAGAAGCAAAGAAATCAAGACAAAGGTAAAAATAATGACAAAGACAAAGGTAAAGAACCTGAATCTTCTCATTATGTTCTAGCACATTGTAACAATGGAGTAACTGAAGACTTGTTTGATGTTTCATTTACTTCATGGAGAGATGATTGGTTGCTAGATTCAGGAGAAACATGCCACATGAAATTTAGAAAATATTTTTTTGAAGAATTTATTGACAAAGTTGATGGAGCAGTATATTTCACAGATAAATCCAAACTCAAGCCATCAGGGCTTGGCATAGTCAAGCTTAAGTTGCTTGGTCTTCCAGATCATATTCTACATGAGGTTCTATACCTCCCAGAGTTGAGGAGAAACTTGTTGTCCCTGGTCCAAATCTGCTAGCAAGGACACTCCATTCACTTGTTTGATGGCAAGGCAGAGGTCAAAAAAGCATTAGATCACTCACTTTCCATGGAGGGAATAGAAGAAGGAAGACTCTTGAAGCTGAAAGGTTCATCTGCTCATGCTCAAAAATTTTCATTCAATTCACATCATGATGAAGGTACATTCCCATCAATTCTTTTATGGCATGCTAGATTTGGACACTTATACTATGAAAGCCTTCATTTGTTGAAGAAAAATGGTGTTAATGGACTACCTACAATTCCTAGGAAACCTAAGGAATGTGATGCTTGTATTCTAGGAAAGCATAGCAAACAACCATTTCATGATTCACACTCCAGAGCACATAGAAAACTTGAGCTTGTTCATTCAGATTTATGTGGCCCTATGCCAGTTGCTTCTGCAAATGGAAATAAATATATGATGACATTTATTGATGACTACACCAGAATGTGTTGGATTTACTTATTGAAGAATAAGTCTGATGCTTTTCAAACATTCAAGAATTTTCATGCATGGATTGAAAATGATGCACAAAATCATATTGGCTCTCTATGTACTGATAATGGAAAAGAATACACTTCAAACGAATTTGAAAATTATCTTCGTCAACATGGGATCAAACATCAAAAAAACTGTGCCATATAATCCCCAACAGAACAGTGTAGTAGAAAGAGTTAACAGAACTATTTTAAATATGGTTCACTCCATGTTATTTTTCAAGAATCTAAAATTGATGTTTTGGGCTGATGCAGTTTTATGTGCTATTTACATAAAGAATAGGTGTCCTTCAAGTTCAATTAGAAACAAAACTCCTTTTGAAATGTGGCATGGCCAAATTCCTTCGGTAAATCATTTCAGGGTCTTTGGGTTCACCTGTTATACCTTGATACCCAAGGGTTAAAGGAATAAACTTGATGCTAGAAGTCGAAAATGTATCTTCTTGGGGTACTCCAATACCTCCAAAGGATATCGTCTCTATGATGAATCCAATAAGAACTTTGTAATAGCAAGAGATGTCATATTCCTTGAATCTCCTAAGAGTGACAAGGTTGTTGAGCGGCAACTTGATCGCTTGGATAGATTCACACATGAAAATTATTTCCAAGAATTTGATAATGAGATTCCACATCTTGAAGGGGGGATTCCTATATTGAATCAAACCGTGGAATCATGTCCTGAAGCACTCTCTCCCCCACATGAAGAAACAACCACGGATGACACATTGAATGATGTGAGCGACAGAATTGGGAGATTGAATATTGAATCAATCCCAACTCTATCAAGTGAGTAGCTTGGGACATCTCAGAAAGGTCCTCCCAAATGGTTGACAAAGACACTGGAGAATGTTCATCCCAATGAGGTTGGAAAAACAGGAACAAGAAGTTCCACTAAAAAAAATGAAGGTGATGTAGATAATTCTGATTCTCCTATTGATATGGATATTGCTTATAAATATGAATTGAGTTTGTCTATAGATCATGAACAAACTTCCTTCAAAGAAGCCGCTTCTCATGATGAATGGAAAGAAGCGATGCAAAAGGAGTATGATGCCTTGATAAAGAATGGAACTTGGAAGCTGGTTGATCCGCCTTTGGGAAAAAAACCAATTGGCTGTAAGTGGGTCTAAAAGAACAAGTATAAAGCAGATGGCTCACTTGACATGTGGCAAAAGGTTTTGCACAAAAATAAGGAATCGATTATGAAGAAAATTTTGCTCCCACAACAAAATGGACCACCATCTGGACTCTCTTTTCCATAACATCTCATAATGGATGGAAAGTCCATTAGATGGATGTAAAAAGCGCCTTTTTGAATGGAGATCTAAAGGAGAAATTTTTTATGTCCCAGCCAGAAGGATTTGTTGTAAAGGCCCAAGAATACAAAGCTTGCAAGCTTATAAAATCCTTGTATGGCCTCAAGCAAGCACCACGAGCCTGGTATGAGAAATTAACTGAGCATCTTCTGAAACTTGACTTCAAACATTTTGATCTTGATGATGCAACCTTGTTTGTTAAGAAAGTTGGAAAAACAGTTGTATATATTGTGGTATATGTATATGATCTTTTGATAACAGGGAACAATGAGAGCTATATTGTATCCATGAAGAAAGAAATGAAGAAAGGTTTTGAAATGACTGATTTGGGTTATGTTCATTACTATCTGGGTATTGAAGTAATTCAACATCCTAAATTTATATTTATTTCTCAAACGAAGTACATTAGAGATATTTTGAACAAGTTTGGCATGGATGAATGCAATCCCTTAACCACTCCAATGGAACAAAACTTGAAGCTCACATCCATTGAAGGGAAGGAATTCGAGGATGCAACTAAGTATAGACAGCTTATAGGAAGTCTTATCTACCTAACCACCACCAGACCTAAAATTTCATTTGTTGTTGGAATCCTCTCAAGGTTTATGAAAAAACATTGTGAAGGACATTGGTATGCTACAAAAAGAGTGTTAAAGTACTTGAAGGGGACTCAAGACTTTGGACTCAAATATACACAGGTAGGCGACTTTAGCTTGATCGGATACTCTGATTCAGACTTTGATGGGGACAAAGAAACAGGCGTGTCTACTACAGGTTACACCATGAGTCTTGGATCATGAGATGTCTCATGGAGATCACACAAACAGTCAGTTCCAGCAGATTCCATGACCGAGGTAGAATATGTGGCAGTAGCTGAAGCAAAAAAGGAAATTGTGTGGCTAAGAAAAATCCTATAATATTTGCAGATGAAACAAACGTATTCAACACCACTCATGATTGACAACACTTCTGCAATAAATTTGGCCAAGAACCCAAAGTTCCATGATCGAACAAAGCACATCAACACAAAATACCATCTAATTCGACATCATGTCCAAGCCAAAACCATCCATCTACATCATTGTTCCACAAATGAGCAAACTGCTAATATCTTCACCAAATCACTTGGAAGAGAAAAGTTTGAAAAGTTCAGATCGATGCTTGGGCTCACCAACATCCCTTCGGATTAAAGGGGGGAATGTTGACACCTAATCCTAAGGTTTGGGTGAGGATATTTAATATTGTATATTAAATTATATTAGGAAATAAGGAAGGCCAAGAGTCATTGGGAGATGAATCTCAATAGCCTCACCTCCATGTATAAATACATGCACATTATTCATCTAATACACATTCTGATTTGCGGATTTACCTGCTAGTTTGACAGTCCCATACTTCATAACCTTGCGCTAAGAGATAGACCTCCATTCTTCCTTTCCAAAGTGCATAATTATTTTCATTGAATATAGGTACACCATTCTTGGTATTATCCATGACCTCCTTCCAACTGTTAAACTGCTATTGAAGGAACCAAGTTCTGATACCAATTGTTGGAAATACTGAGAGGGGGGGTGAATCATTATTCCTTTCATTTAGAGCATTATTTAATCTTCAATTATTATCAGTGTTTGTAAAATTATAGCAGTAAACAAAAGGGACACAAATTCACACAGTTTTTAAGGTTGAAACCCACTCCGGGATAAAAACCACCTAATGATTTTCTAATATTTCTTTAATATTTAACTCCAATAGAAAATAAAGCTCCAACTTCCCAGAATCTAGAAAAGAATTCTTCTCTAGCTCCCACAGGATGGACGCTCCAACGCCTGAGATTTTTCAGTAGTCAACTGAATGAATGCCCGAACACCCCATGAGCTACAACTCACCCTAGCACCACCCTACCACCCTATAGAGGAATAAAAGAAGAATGGACTCTTGTACTAAGGAAAATGGTCCACATTACAACGATATAGAGTGATGTAGAAGAAGAATACACACTAGAACATAACCCCAATTATGACACAACCACCTAATGATGATCTTAGACCACCCAAAACTGCCTCTTCAACTCTTGGCAGATAGACACTAGTATAATTTGTACAATAATGTATTTACAATGACTTAGTACAATGATACCTTTACAAGATTGTATGAAGTGCTGCCCACTTGAAGACTTCATGTGATGAACGTCTTGCTGCCATTATGCACCTTGGTTGCTTCTCTTGTCATGCTACCCTCTGCTGCACCTTGCTTTGCTTTGCTTCCCTAGAAAGTCTGGTCCTTTGCAGCCCTTGACAACACATGATCTAGCTTTTTTTTTGCCTTCTAGGAGCTCGATATTGAATCTGGTGTATCTTTGTTATTTCAGATCCCCAATATCTAATTTTCAGTAATGTAGTATCCCTCTGAGTCATCTTTCCAATGCCACAGGTTTGACCCAATTTGGATTCTTCAAGGGAGATTTATACCCAATCTCTCACAGTGCCCTAATTATGGAATGTTTCAGCATAGCGAACTTGTACAGCATGCCACGTGTCCTTTTTCTTCATTTAGCTTTGAAATTGATAGAGTGAAAGCTATAGACTGTGTACTATCTACCACTTCTTATGGAATTCAAATATGATACTCATAGAGAGAGTTATGATGATTTTACCAAGGTCACTTCTTTGAGATGAATTTCAGGAGCCTGCAAAAATACTAACTTCCACAGATCAGATCTCTGACAATATTGTGCAAATTGATCTAAAATTTTCATAGCTTCTTCCTCTAGATTTCTTATTTTCCTCCTAAAATTTTCAGCTTCTAAACCTTCATAGAAAAAAAATTAGAGCGAAAATTCCACGATGACCTGTTTCAGATGACGAAATCCCTTGCATAAGGAGGAAATGAGGATCACAATTTATATAAATGCTTAGGTTGAGAGGGGCTTCAACAAGTGAACGTGGGAGGGATTTTAGGAGCTTAAAAAAATATTAATTATGAATTTTCAATGGCCCATGCCACAACCCTATGGGGTTTTAACCCACTAACTGGGGGTACAAACTTTAGACATGAATATCTCTCAAACCGTGAAGAATTACATGGCGTGCCATGTATTAATGGAAACATATCGAAAAGTAGAAACCATAAAAATCATTATTGACCTAGAATATATTAATTTGGTTGGTCAAAATTCCCATGCAATGTTGGGTTATCCCCTGGTGCTGCTTGGGTTGACATCAATGACAACCGCTGATCAACAATGTCCTTTTTTTTTGGTAATTTGACACTTCACTAGGAAGCCATTTTTCCAAGAAGCAGTAGCATATTTGGCTCAATTTTTTATGGCCAAAATGTCTCCATTGTGACACATAGGAATCCCAAGAGTGACACTTTGATGTTGGGAAAAACGTCGGTTCCTATACTGTCGCATATGCGACACTCCTAATAATTGTCAGAATAGTGACACTAGACATGATTTGTGTCTTCATTTGGTCAATATTTGAATCTTGTTGCTTATTTTCACTATTCTGACATCATGTGGAGATGTCAATATTACCACACCGATGCCTTCCCAGAATGTGTCGCAATAATGATGGCCTATCATTGCACATTTCTTTGCACATATGACTCTATTAGTTTTCCAGTGTCAGAAACAACCTTCAGAAGTGCCACGATAGTCATCGCTATTCCGACAACTAGAATAACATTGTTGCGACGATTGGTCCATATCAGTGATGGAAACAACCATCAGAAGTGACACCACAATCATCACTATTATGACACTTGGATTAACATTATTGCCATGGTTGGGCCATACCAACGATGAAAACAACTGTCAGTAGTGCCACCTTATATGTTGCTAGTTTGACACTAGTCTTAGCGATGTTTAGGTCATACAGTGACAGAAACAACCATCATAATTGTAACGCGACTCCTAGAAATTTTTTTTGGGAGCAGAAGTAACCCTGAGATGATCATCCAAATTAAGAAGGAACTCACATTTGGCTTATGGCATGATAACAGTAGTTGATAAAGGATAAAGGAAGATGTACGACCTCCCAAGCGAGCTAAATTGCAAGACAACTGTCTCAACTATCTTTCATCCTAGCCTAACTTTCTTGGGAGGTCGTTGATCCTCATTTCTCATTTATCAACTATTGGCATTGTGCCATAAGAGAAAGTTTATTTCCTTCCTAAAGTAGATGATCATCTCAGACTTACTTATACTCCTACGGAGGTATCTCCAGTAAGAATTTGATACCTTTTTTATAATATCAAGGGTATGTTCATCTAACAAAAACACCTTTTAATAGCCCTTTGTGTGAATTATGTTTAGTTTAAATATTGCACATGAACTTGAACAAATTAAAGGTAGCATTGCTTTACTCTCAACTTCTACATGAAAAAAACACTAATTATCAAGAAAATGACACCAAGCATAAAGGAAGATGCTCGCTATAGTTGTTGAGAATAATGAGTGTTACCAAGAGAATTGAACCAAATCAAAACAAAATAAAATTATGCAATGAAGAGGAGATAAAAAACATTACAACAACCAAGAGAGGCATAGCCCCGTGGAAATAAATAAACCATATAATGAGTGCAGGAGAGAGAGAGAGAGAGATAACCCAATAAGAAATTAGATCAAACCTATAACAGGAAAGAACAATGCTTTAAGACGACCTTAGACTAAATCCATGTATCAAAAGTAATGGAAAAATTCATCGTGTGAAAATAAAAATAGGGGTTGTGTATTTATATGAGACTCCAGAGGTAGGGTGATTTCTACAAGGATGGGTTATGGACCTACATTGAGCTGACTAGATTAGCCTTAACCAAAACTAGATATATAGTATAAAATATACAAATAATATTGGTTGAGGCCAAATGTGAAGATTACACAAAAAAATTAAACTATAATGAATATTAAGATAACACGACTCTAAAGAAAATTAATGGCCTATTGCAAAAAAATTGGTTCCAAACAAAGATTTATCACAAATCCTAAGAAGCAAGTCTTAGAAAGGTAGTAAATGGGACGTAAAAAATCACCTATCAAAGAGAGAGAGATGAAAATGGTTCGCTCAATATTATAAATGTGTTCTTGATATACAATAAAGAAACCAAATATTCTTCAAAGTCATCCAGATCATACTTCCCATTTCTATAGAGAAGTTGACCATCCTCCTTTGCAAGTTTCATTTGCAAAAAATATTTGTTCCTATCCACCTCTATCAAGAAGAAATAGCTGAAAATGCAGTTGAAATAAGATCGATTGACAAAAGGAATAATCCTTCCAGGTCACTTAGTCTTATAAACGTAATCTGATTTTCACTATTAAAAAAATATTCTTCAACTTAATCTAGATCAAATATCCTATACCTACACAATATCTCATTATCCACCTCTACAATATTCCTCTGCGAAAATTTCTAAGGAAAAAATTATTCCTGTACACTACCACTACAAAGATAAAAAAATATTTCAGGCAAAAGAGGTCTTCTCTCCTCATACAAAATGATCAACTTACCACTCCCTACAAATGGCTTCAATCCACTGCACAAACACATGCAGAGGGACTGCCCTAACACCCTTGAAAACATCTGAATATCCATACCTCTAGAAATTCTCAAGGACAACATAAATTTGTCCATTGCAATGTCCCCTCTATTCCAAGCCATACCCACATCTCCTTTTTCCAATTTCCCAAAAGCCTCCAATTATTCCACAAATGTTGCATACTTTAACATCATACAAGGTCTAGAAAACCTCAAGTCTCCCACATAGCTAATAGCTCCTAAACCGAAACCTCTAATCCCTTATTAGGAATATTTTTGATAGAAGTATATGCTACTTAATGGAGGATGGTGGTGAATCCACATAGAAAGTGGTTTTAGTGGCACTTGTAAAATAAACAATACCAAATCTAGAATGATGAATGTCAAATTGTACTGCATCTTTTTAATGTCAAGCAATATTAACAGACATAAGCACAAGAAAAAAGTGTGAATCCAAGAATAATAAAAAAGAAATAAATATGTGGAATCATTAATAGAATAAGTCTCAAAGTATAAGTAGAAATACTATGGAATTTAAACTTATATGTTTAAATAAATCCATATGCTCCAAAGGAATGCACACATACATGGAAAGAGAGAGAGAGAGACAGATTAGCTATGACTTTAACAAGAAAAATTGTGACCATTTCCATGAAGTCATCTTTAAGTCTAGGGCAATTTTCCCTCTAAAAAAGGTTGGACCAGTCATTTCAGTCCAGTCCAATCCAATCCAGTTTTGATAAGACAGCCCACAAGTTCCCAAGCATTATTCCAAACATCCCCCTTTTCTAACTCAAAATAGATAAGGAAAGAGGACAAAATGAAAAACATGAACTTAAAATAAGCACATAAAATTTAGCATAACAAAAAAATTCTAAATATTTCAGCTCATTTTATTTTAGCACCGTGCTTAGAAAACAAAGTGGGAAATTTCCTAGACAACACATGTAGTGTTTTACTTTTAGAAGATAGATGTTCAAGGTGCCCTCCACTATCTCTTGTATTTTTTGTATGCTTTCTTTAATGCAGTACCATTTTGTAGATTATCTATTTTTCATTTGGAGTAGCCGAGTGCACTTCCAAAGTCTGTCATCTCTGATTGATTTAGGTTATTAAGTTTCTACAACTATTAACATGTTATCATATAGCAACCAAGTTTTTAAGATAATTAATTGTTGGGACTTGTAAGAATAATTCCAAGACCAATTAAATCCTTGATATCATTATGTATTTTTAATGGTTTAATTTTATTTTTTTAATTCCTTTAACCATATTTTTCATAGTATTGCAATTGACACACCTTCATTCTGGCTTGCAGGAAAGGAGTACTCTCAACTTCTATTGGGACCTATGCTCTTCAAGAGGAGTTATCAATACCCACCATAAAAGCTCCTCTGCAATCAAAATCGAGCATCCTTCTATAATTACCTTTATTTTTACACCAAATAAACAACTGACTTACAATGTTATAAGATAGAAAAAATTACAACATTGACCAATCACATGATATAATCCATCAGGAAGAACATACATGATTACAACCATCCTCTACTTTTCCATGGAATTACAATAATGAATTTTTCTTTAGAATCAGTAATTTCCAGATTGGACAAGTTTCCTTTGAAAGAAATACTCCATCTACAATTACATTTAGTATTTATTATGTTCTTTTGTAATATTTAAATACTATAAAGGCTTAACACATACGTGAATATATCATATAGAAGTAATGTAGAGCAATGGTTCTCATTTAGTTGGATAATGTTGTTAGTCGGCCTATAGAAAATCAATTGGTTTTACTACCATGTATTTATGATACTGATGGCTTTTCACAAAAAATAGGTTGAACACCAATGAACTATAGTTCCACGAAAAACAACTAATTTAATACATGGAACATATTTGAGTATGGATTTGAAGCTGTCAATGGCCTAGTTATAAGATTAACTACACATTTGTAAGTATTAAATACCTAGATGCATGATCATCCATTTATAATGCAAGGAATCAAATTGGAATGGAAATCTTAAAGAATATTTAAGCACAAAATTTCTAACACTCATTCTCCCAATGTTGGGGTATTGTTTTGTAGCTGCTAATGGTCATGCAAAAGTAACAACTAATTTATCATCATATAGTTAAATATTAACCTGTAAGAGCTCAAAAGAATGGGATATTATAGCAAATTACATCTACCTTTCCTTTCCCTCATTTTTCTCTTGTTCATACTTTTTTCTCCAATATTGCATGTGAAATATGTCTAGACTTTTCTCAAAATATATAAGTTTCCAAGAACATCTTCAAAAATAAGTTATCATATAATGCCTAAGAAAATTTCCAAGGATTTTCTTTAGAAGTTTACATGCTATGATTAAGGTTGCAAAGGACATTTTCAGCATACATCTCTGATAAAATGGGCAAGATAATTTTCCAAAGTTTTTCTTGCAAGTTTATAGACTATTATTGGCTCTAACATTGGACTTTTCTAAGAATATTGTAATTATAATTCAAAAATGAGGAAAATGTTGTATGGGACACAATGGCACAAACTTATCAGTGTTCCAATCTATGAACATTGACCATTGTACCAATACTGTAACCACAAATAAATAATCACATTCTATTGGGACCTATGCTCTTCAAGAGACAATGAAGTTGAGTGAGGAAACAAGGAACAAAGGGATCCCAAAAAGATGAATTACATTGCCTTGAATGAAATCTGTGGGAAAAAATTTAATCTGTGTCAACTTATTTCGACAGAGAAAAATCATGAGAACTAGCAGAAGCAACATGAGGTAAAACAAAGGGCAAGCCAGGATATGGGGTAGGTTGCAGTCATTCAAGCTTATTTGTTGTTTTCTCCCATTGTTCCAGGCGATAGAAGCAAGGTGTAATGGATATAAATCATATGATAGATAAATATTAATATCTAAATACAATGATTATAAATAATTATTTTTCCAACTACTAAATATGATATTATTGTGTCTAAATAGTGAAAAGGCATGACTATCGAGAGTGACAATGCCCATTGGAGTATACTTGGGGCTATTCTCATATCAATCAACTATTTAGTAAATTATTATATTTCGAAGACATCACTGTCACTATTGCGTATAATATTTTTATACTTATTACATTGGTATCAAGGCCAATACTAGGCCACTTCTACTGTGACAGATCCATCGCAAAATCAATGCAGAAATTCATGGGGGTCACTTATGCTATGAAGATTTGCTAAATATTTCGTGGAGGCCTAAATTTGTGGAGACGTGAGTTATGAAATCCACAAACAACATATTTTATGGAATGCCACAACGAGATGCTAATCTAATCTTATGGACTATATGTCCTTTTTATACAAAAAAGTATGATTATATGAAGGTTTGAAAATAAATATCTTCTCTCTCAATACTACTAGAGGCCATTTATTACCACGTAAGTTTTTATGGAGATTCCAAGTTTGTTCATAGATATGAAACCTGGGGATGAACCAAAAATTCCCATACCATATAAGTTTCACCATCTGACTGGAGAGGATTAGCACTGTCAGAAACAGGATATTGTGTATTTTTTAGAAGATTGTCTTGAACTTCAAGCCAAGTTTGATGTCTTCCTCTCCAACAATTGCAATGAAGACAAATGTAAATAATGAATATGAATTTCATTTGGAATATGATTCCAAAAACATTGATTCTGAATCCCATTCCCAATTCAATGGGGAATATGGTGAAGAGGAAGACAATAATTTCAATAAGGAAATTTGAGCATAATGAAAGCGATGAATAAGGCAATGATTTTGGAAGGGATGTGAATGAGGAAGAGATAAAGGAGGAGGAAGATCAAGTGCTATTACCCACTATCAAAGCTCCAAAAAGTGAAAAGGAAACCCTGAGGCTCAAACCAGTTCACGATATGAATGAAACACAACCAAATGAAAATGGCACTACCCACAAAGAGAAAGGGCGTTGATCTGAATTAAGTATAGAAATAACTTCTCAAGATCCCCTTGGAGTATAACTATATTTGGGGCTATCGTCATTGTAAGAATCTTATCATATCAATTAATTATTCAATATATTGATATGTTTTATAGACACCATTGTCTCTTTTTCATCTAAGAAATTTTACGCTAATTACACAAGTTGAAGCATATACCATGCCACAATCAAAACAAAGTGGAAATGTACAAACATAATTGACAGAATGGTGGACAATGCAAAAAACAACAACGAACCTCTAAGCGATTAACTCACATTTCTCTATAAAGAAAAGAGTGTTTAGCCTGGAGTTAATGCTTCTCTAGAGTTGAATGTTTCAACCTTTGACTCTACGGAATGGGAGATCAAGTCAAAGTCAAGCAAATAATGATGAAGGTAATTATTCAAAAGACTGGTGCTACAGAACATGAGGTGACAGACAACAAGGATTAAAAATTTAAAAATTATCCAGACTATTCTATAAATCATGGAGACCCGATTTTTGGCTATGGATAAATCTAATGAGAGAGACGATTTCTTGTTATCCTAACCTTGCCTATCATAGCTATTTTGTGATTCGAAAACATATTAATGAATCCTCATGCATCGCAATTTTTTTTTTTTTTTTTTTTTCTTCTGTAGTAAACTTTCTAATGCAAGGGCATTATGTGCAATATCATTTCATGAAATATCACCTAACATTATTATTTTGAAATTTCTTACTTATCAAATAGGTATCTATTTCATCAAATCCACCTATGGTTTGTGCTTAGCCTCATCCCATTTTAACATACCATGGAAAGAATGGAACATTTTTGGAGACTTTAACTTTGTGTGTGAACCAATACCCTATTGAAAATTACATAGTATATTTGATGGTCAGGAAAGGAAGAACTGCCATTGGAGAACAAGATCAGATGGTTATCTGTAATAGTCCAAAATTTTCACATGATATTTGGAATATTAGAGTTCTTAATTTTCTTAATGAATTAAGTAAATAAAAGGGTAGAGGGACCCATAATCCTGAAGATGAATAAATATCCACTTTTCATGTGTGAATGTATATTAATTAAGTCTAGATCTACATAATGGGGTAGTGGAGCAACTACTAATTTGAATGGAGTGGAGATCATGTCTCATTAATGAGATAGATCATGGAGGTTGAAGCAGTAAACTGAGATCATGGAAGGCATATAATGTAAGATCATAGAGCATTCATGATGAAGTAGTTCATTTAATGCACACATGATGGATAGGGTGTACATTGTATGTACACATGATGGATGACTTGGAGAGGCAGCGCAGTCAAACATGGATGATTATGTCCACATGCACTGTGCAGTTTCAGAGGTGGGCCAAGGGATGGGAATGCTCCTAAACTATATAAAGGAGATGAAGGAAACAATGGAAGCATGCTTTTGATTATTCATGTAAGGGTTTGTTTAGATCTGGAATTGTCAGTTGACATTCCATGCTTTATTTGGTTGTTTAGCTAAGATTGCAAGTATTGTTAGCACTGGGTGTTCCTGCTCGGGAATCCCACCTCTTTCATTAAGTAGCTCTTGGAAGAGGGTTGTAATTCATTCTCATCAGGAATTACTGCCACATTATTTCCATTCTATGTAGAACACCTACCTTCAGGAATTACGCAATTTCTAAAGATCAGTTTGGAGGTGCAGGTTGTCTTCAGTATTTCAGCTGGAGAACCAGTGTAGGATTATTCCTATCACCTTGGCCTTGAAGATCAGCATTCGCTGGTCTTAATTTCAGATCTAGAATTAGGTCAGACATTATTGAACTCCTATCAACAATATTCCCATCAAAGATTGCGTATTCCATCATTGCAGATCCAGAGGAGGAAGGAAGTTACTAGTATTTCAGCTAGCAATCTGGTGAGGGATCATCCCCTCACCTTTCCATCACCATTTCCATTAGCCTGGAGCTTATTGCAACAAATTTTAGCAGGAATAGAGCCTCTCCCTCTTGTAAAATGCATTTTTTGTAGCAACTTCATATTTAGTTGCTACAACTTGAAGGAGGAAGAAGAGGAGACAATATCTCAAGCTCCTAGCTTGTAGATCCGAAGGAGGGATCAACCCTCAAAGCTCAGATCTATTTTTAGAACATAATGAAGCCATCTTGGGATGAGCTCTAGCTTTAGATTTGTATAACCCAGCAGTCAAAGGATTAAACCCTACGAGGGTGGTATTCCAAAGTTGCAGATCTGGAAAATCCTTTCTAGGTTATCTTGGGTTCCCATCACATTGGCCAGACCTTGAATCTTGGCATCATCAGAGCTCTTGATCTCCATATATCTGCATTCCATTTTGCAGCAACTTCATGTACAACAATAGAAAAAGGGACAATGCAGTTTTGCTTCCTGTAAGCTCACTAGTTACACAATGCTAGTTGTAGCATGTTTGCAGGGTGATTCTAGGCCATCTCTTTGGTTAGATCCACTCATCTTTTGGGCATTGTGTAACTAAATTCTCTCCATATAATAAAAACGCTTAGCTTCTCTATATATTCTGATGTTGTCTTTATATTTATTGTTTACTTAGTTGTAGTTCTTATATTGTATTTCAATATTACTGCATTTTCCCTTTTGGGATATTACATTATTTGGCAGTTTACTCTCTGTATTGGCAGCTTGTAAACCCACATATATTCTTTTAAAAGAATTCTCCTACTTCCCTAATAAAAATATTTTGAAAGCCCTAGCCACCAAGACCCATTGAAAATTGCCTTGTATATTTGATGGCCAGGAATGAAAACTGACAGTGAGGCATAAGATCGGATCTTAATATGGCAGTTTTCTCTCGGTATGGGGAACTTATAATTTTTCATATATTATTTTGAAAAAATTCTCCTTCTACTTCCCCAATAAAAAAAGGTTTTGAAAGCCCAAACCACTCTCTTATAAGATCAAAACTTACATTTTTAATGAAATTGTATTAAAACTCTGATTAAATTCAACTTTCAATTCTGACTATTCAAAAGGAGGTCCAATAGACCGGACAGATCTCAAAGGACATTAAAAGTGCAATCAATGAAATAACCAAACTGAATAATATCACCCAAATAATTTAAAACCCATAAGGTTGGTTAAGTATTTATCTTATCGAAGTAAGACCTAACAAAAAAAAAAAAAATGAGTTCAGACATTTGCAAGGGATGAAAGAAGCATAGTTACCGGTAATAAGAAAAAGTCCAGATTCTAGCTGTTTTAGGAAAACAACATTTTTTCCCTTAAAGAATCCATCCAGAAGGATCAGTATAGTTCCCAGAGTAATGCTGGACCTATATAGTCTGAAAAGAAGATTTCATAAGAGAAAGAACAATATAAAAGCACCATGCAGACCCAATGATTACTGAATAGTATCTACAAAAATATACCTAAAAAATAAATTATTAACAAGTCTATAGGAGTATTGAATAATGTCCATAAAAAATGACAGTGAAAAACTATAAAAGTATTGAAAAATAACTATAGAACTTGATCCTAAAACCTAAACCCTAGATTACTAAAAATATTTATATGAGTATTGAATAATCACTGTAAAAATAGATTTAAACATAGAAATATTAGTTTACCTGAGCTTGGTAGGCTTGGGATTCCTCTTGTTAAAAGGGGCTTGGGCACGTCTTCTGCAGGATAGAATTTGGGAGCCTTTTCATCAGATTTGGGCACGTGTGGTTGTTTGGAAAGTTGGAGAAAATTGTCCTCGTTCTTTTCCTTGAGGGCCAAAATACCTCTTTTTTGATACATTTTTTATTTGGAAAAATTACCTACTCCCCTTATTAGTTCTTTGTTTCTTGAAACCCTCTACATCCTTGCCATGGTCATCTCTCCTTCTCCTGTTATAGCAATCTCTTCCTCTGCTATCAGCTACAGAGGACTTAGAGGCTTACTATGAAATGCTACAATTTTACTACTAGGGTTCAGGGTTTAACAAAGGTTTGTGATTCGATGGATATATATGTCGACTTATTTTCCTTTTTCTTTTAAAATAGAAATTATAAAAATCACATTTCTTATTTTTTAATAAACTGTAGAAGTCATATTCATAGTCATGATACTAACATTACGCAATATGTATCACAAAGATGAATAAAGTGATTAAGAAATTAATATTACCATTTTATAACTGGTTTAAGATGATGGTAATTTTCATAAATTCGATTTGGGTTTCAGTAATAAATTTAAAATCGAATTATTATTATACATTTTTATTTATAAAATATTAATTATATATATATATATATATATATATATATATATATATATATATATATATATATATATATATATATATATATATATATATATATATATTGTAAAATTTGCAGTGTTGTTTTATTCATTACCTATAAATCAGGTTACAAAAAAATGTTCCCAACGACCTCAACCTACTCATAGGAAACTAGGTTTGTTGGCCACTGGTTTGCATCATATGCCATCCAAAACTGAAATGTTTTGATAATGTTAAACCATGTTTTACATTATTTTATCTACTATCATACTATATAAGAAACTAAAAAATGTAAACTCTATCTGACATCAAAAAAACAAAATGATAGAAAATGTAGAAAGATCAGCTGATAGTTAGTCATCTGAAGAGTCTACTGGGGCCAAGTCTTTCGTGCTCGATCCCAGTATCTCTTGTTGTCGCATTCTCTGAAGTTGTTTCTCCATTCAAACGAGCTTGACAGTCTAATGGTACAACTGAACTTGAACTAACTGGATTTCATTTTGGATCATTGTGAGACTTTTTTCTTCGTCCCAGTTTTGTGGTTGCCCATGTAGATTAGGCTCTTCTCTCACGTGGTGGTTTTCATTCATGGATTTTTGCAATAAGCTCTTCATCATTGAATAAGTTTGGATGACTTGTCTGAATATGGTCATCCTTCCTCTTGTGTTACTTGGGTCCATAACCAGTGGTTCCCATTCCTCTTCCTGTATTTGTACCCTTGTTGCCTTCTCTTTCAATTCTGTCTCCCATTTGGAGATCTCAACCTTCACCAATGTTGGTGAACCTTCTCTATAGGCATGCATTATGTTATGCATATTTTCCACACCTAATTTATTGCCACTTTTCCTTGGTGGTTGACTTGTGGAGGTAGTTTACTTCCTTTTCCCCTTGCCAGACTCATTTTTCCTGCCTCAGCCCTTTGGACTTTCCACAACTTGTTTCTTCATTCTCTTTCTCCTAGTCGTTGATACCTGTTGTGCCACCTTAACCATCCACTTCGGCAGCCACTTTAGTGGGTAAAGGGTCACAAATTCATAGCAGTTACTCATACATGTGGTACATTCACGATCAATGTTCATATTAGGGGGATTTTCCATTTTAATAGCAATTCCCCATTTCTTAGTTCTCGACTCCATCATGTCATGCCAAAAAATGTAGATATGGACAAAAGCATAAGTACACACCCCTAGAAAATCAACCATTGTTGACTGATTAAGGATTGTAGCCTCTTATCGGGGTTCACTTCCACGAAAATTCGCTAAAACCATCGCTTGATTCCCCATTTTATTGACCTCCCTTGTAATGTTCCCAAATTTTCACATAGCAATTTGGAACATTAGATTTTGCTACTTTCACCTAGGAGAGGAATAAATGGGTAAGGGAGCCCATGAATAATAAAAATATGAATAATTTCTACCTTATTAAGGAATTGGATCACTTCAGGTGCTGAAATTTACACTTACAAGTGTGAACATGGGAAAAATAGATAAGGACATAGTCAAGCTTGACTAAGTCAACATGCATTCTTGAGGAGGAAGAGATCACCTAAGCAAACTAGTTCAATGTGAACAAGGATCAGCCTAAGACACATATGTGAACTAGATTGAAGATCCATAGTGTGAAAAAAGGAACTGGAGGTGGATTAGTTGAACAAGTCAACAACGCAGCCACAAAATGAGGGAAGCAAGCTAGGGCAGTGCAGTTTTGAAAGAGGAAGCTTCATGAAGAAGTCACCTCAACATTGTGTGGGGTCTGGGTTGAGGAGGTAAGATAAAAGGAAGGCATAGCATCAAAGGGAGATCATTCATGTATTTATATTTCTTGGTCTAAAGACCAATTTCATACTTTAGCTGTTTAGCTGGAGTTGCTGCATTGCTTAGTGCAAAGAATTCCCGTGCGGGAATTCCATCCTCTCTTTGGATCAACTTTCTTAAGGGATCAAGAGAGAAGGATTTGAGCTACATTTCAGTATTTGGCTTTGGGACACTCTTCCATATTCAGCCACAACACAGCCCCCTTCAAGAAACTGCATCCTTTATGCCGCAACAGCAGCAAGCACAACTGCACCCTTTGATTTAATGCAAATCTTTGAGGAGGAGGTGCTCATTTCCCTCCGGGAGTTATAATAAGAGGCCTAGGGCCATATATTTGTATTATTATGATATTTCATGTCATATTCAGCCATATATAATACAAATATGTAGTGATTGCGCTATTTTTGTAGTGCTGTTGTTATTCATGCATTTTTGCCGGAAACCTTGTCAGATGTCTTGTCTCTACTGTATAAGTGATTAAACTTCCATTTCTTTGATGTGTGGTTAATGTAAACTCTATATCAGACTTATTTCATTATTTTTCTGCATAAACCCTCTAAAAAATATGTTGTGCAAGCTTCAACGAAGTCTGCATTAGCTAAGTCATGGGGTTTGGGCCTTTTCGAGCTGCACCAAGACCGGGAGATCTGTTTATCTTAGTAAAATAGATTTTTTTTTGGATTTGTTTCTGGGTGGGAGTCCCACATATCATAAGATAAATTATCCAACCATTATTTTCCCTTAATATTACGTTGTCTATTGGGAATAACGTTTTTGGGGCTGAAATAGTTGATTTTCCCCACTTTTTTATCATGAACTGAAATCTAAATTGTTGTTGTAGCTCTCATTGATGTATATGTTATTATCATACATATTTTAAGCTTATTAATCATTGAAATACTGCAATACATTTTATGTATTGTTGAATCCCTGAATTGGGATATTATAGTGGTATTAGAGCAAGATCTTTGGCTCAACCTGTGGCTTCAAGACAAAGTGCTGAAACCCTGAAAGAGGAATATTTGAAGCTCTATAGATAGATTTTTTAGATGGATAGGTAGCCTCTATATCTCATCCCTTTTTCAAAGGTGACATATCCAGTAAATGCCCCTGTAGTCAATATCTGGAATAGAATTTTGATATTCTTGAAAAGGGAAATTTACAGCGGTATCAGAGAAGAGAAGAGAATAAATATAGATAGGATGATTTTACTCTCATCAGTGTTCAGATCCAAGAAGAAATCAGAAGAGAATTGCACTGAAGCTCCAAAAGGGTTTCAAGGAGGAGAGATTTGCAGAGAAACCTCTAGAGGATTTCAAGAAGCAGAAGCAGATGCATGCACTTCCTATTCTTGTAGAGGAAGTGAAGAGCAAGGAGACCCAATAGAGCATGAAATTCTGAGAGGGTATTTGGTAGAATACAAGTGCCAACCTAGGGCTTTCAAAAATACCCTATATTTCCCTCAGTTTATTCAACTGAGAGAAGAAAGAAGACCTTGCATCAAAGGGGAGATTAGAGGCAATAGATTCCTATTGTCTAAATTTGATGGGTCAAATACAACAGAAGCTTGGGCAAGGAATCTGGAGGCATTCTTCATTCTTCATCCAGTGGAAGAGAGGGAGGCAGCAACAGTTGCAGTGCTACACCTGGAGGGTGAAGCCAATGCTTGGTGGTGTAGTCACTTAAACCACACAAGGGTGACTTCTTTTTCTGAGTTCACTCAAGAGCTTATCAGAACCTTTGATGGGAGAAAATTAGAGGAGTGAAGACCCACACCACCATGGGAGGAGGAAAGTACCAGTGCTACCATGGCCTTGAGAGAGCAGCCTTCTACACCAGTAGTTGGATCAACCAAAATATTGAAAAGAGGACCTCTTGTAGCCGTAGAAGATGTCCCAAAGACTCACAAAGGTATGCATAAGTTTTCATGTCTTAACATTTCAGAAAATTTTATGGAAAGGGTTGGAGATTTATTTGCATATGGCCTAGGATCAAATGATATTGTTGAGATAAAGCAGTAGGATTGCACTGCGCTATGAAAGCTTGAAGGTTCAAGGGAGATTTGAACCCTTGACCTCATGTATCATTTTTGATTTGCACTCAACCCTTGAGGTTGAAGTGTGATCTTTTGGAGGGAGTCATGAACCTTGAGATGGAGTATGAGGCAGCAACTATGTCATTGTAGGGACTATCAGTGCTGCCAAACAATAGCAAGGAAGGGGCTTCACCTTTTTCACCCTTGGATCTTGATGGATTCAAGAAGGCCATGGACATGAGATCTTCTCTAAGGGATCTCCAAGGAAATGCATTACAACATTTCATGGTATGCATAAGAGAGGAACTGATTGTGGAGGATAACCCACATGGGGAGAATACCAAGGTGAACAATGAAAGAAGGAATCCACATGGTGTTGAGTGGATGTGGGAGGAGAGCAAGAGGTTGGTGAGCCACTTGAAAATTTATGATATAGGGAAGAAAGAGGCCAAACTACATTGGCTACTCTTGAGAGAGTTTGGCCATCATGAGGCATATCCTTTTTCCAAGGGTATGTGGGAGAAGAAAACTTGGCAGGGTACTTGCATCATATGGAAAGGAGTGTGGGAGCATTATGATGATGTGATATTTTCACCACATGGGTTGTATGATGGAGGTATGAGAAGGCAGCAAAGGCATTTTTTGCTCTGGAGGGTTGAGAGAGAGCAAGGGCAGAGTTTCTCTCACATTTTTCATGATGTTGCAATGGGAGGAGATGGCAACATTATGGGAGGAATATTTGACATTGAACATGTTAGAGAATGGATTTATGAGTTGGCAAAAGCCTATTTTCATATGCCAGCAACGCTGTCACTATGGAGCAACAAATTTTTGATGGAGTGTTCCCAGGATCACTTCATATTTTATGCACATAATGGGCATAGAGGAGGTGAGATTGGTAGCGTGATGAATGGACTCATTGGTTATTATGGTATGTACTCCTTGACTTGGATTTCCAAGCATAAGAAGGAGGATTTTTATGCATCATGTGGTTCATTCCTCTTCGGATGGGTATGCCATACCACTATGGAGGATTCATTTATGGGTCTTGTCACCATCTTGCTTCCATCACATGGTGAGAATTATGTTTATGCAATTGTTGATTGTTCAATACAATATTTGCATGCTCTTACCTTTTCATTGCAGTGCATTGCTCTACAAAGGGGCAAATTTTTCTTTAGGCTTCATGGTCAATTTTTTGCCAGCTATCTTGATGGAGACATTCATGTACTGTATGATTAGGGGCAAGTATGTGGTTATTTATTGTGTGCTCAATTGACATATTCAATCATATACTATTTCCTAGTGGGTGTGATGACTTATGCAGCAAGCCATTTGTCAAGAGACAACTTGCCATACCATTGTATGAATATGCAGTGGGGAAGACTGCGCTGTGACCACTTGGGAGATTGTTGGTACCTTCCTGCACCACATAAAACCCTCAGTCTTTCTTTCATTGTGATGCTGATCATGATCCTATTTTCTAATATCATTCTTGCCTATATGAGGAGCATGATTGGAGGAGGGATACATGGAGTGGATGTGTTCTATGGGGAGGAGGATTCCCTCACTTTCTGCATTACATGTTTTAAGGGGAGCATGGGGAGAGACATGGCCTATACAACCAAGTATTTTTTTATTAATGAGGAGGGCCATGAGATGGATGAGATGCTTTATGATAATTATTTCTTATCCATCATGTATGAGATGGTTTAGGCCAGCTTGATTCACAGCGCTGGGAGAGGGACCTTTGGAGGCCTAGCTTCCTTCTTGCCATTGGAGGGCAACAGTATTGTAGCCCACGATTAGAAAATTATCTACATTTATCTTAAGTGGAAAGGAATATAGCATGGGGTAGGCTCTCTTGTCTACCATATTCAGATTTTCAGCCCACCTATTCTGCATGAGCTCAAGGTGGAAGAGATCCTTCAAGAGTTGCCAAATTGGAGGGTGACTCATTTTGTTTGGTTGATAGCTTGGGGGGAAGAGATTCAAAAGGGGATGATGAATCCCAATTAATATCAGCCCTCATGTTTCAAGAGAACCTTCAAACACCCATTGCTGCTTCCATAGATGTTTCACTGTCACATAATGTCAGCTATTTGGATAGCTTACATACTTGGGAGGAGCAACTTGGAGATATATTGATGATGCAGCACCTTGATCCTTGGGATACTTCATCTTATGAGAGTGCTACAGGGGAGAAGAGGATTCTCTTCAGTCCTATCCTTGCAGTTGCTTGAGGAAAAGAAAAATTTAGGAGGGGAGGACTGTAATGTTCCCAAATTTGCACATAGCAATTTGGAACATTAGATTTTGCTACTTTCACCTAGGAGATGAATAAATGGGTAAGGGAGCCCATGAATAATAAAAATATGAATAATTTCCACCTTAGGAAGGAAGGGGATCACTTCAGGAGCTGAAATTTACACTTACAATTGTGAACATGGGAAAAATAGATAAGGACATAGTCAAGTTTGACTAAGTCAACATGCATTCTTGAGGAGGAAGAGATCACCTAAGCAAACCAGTTCAATGTCAACAAGGATCAGCCTAAGACACAAATGTAAACTAGATTGAAGATCCATAGTGTGAAAAGAGGCATTGGAGGTGGATTAGTTGACAAAGTCAACAACGCAGCCACAAAATGAGGGAAGCAAGCTAGGGTAGTGCAGTTTTGAAAGAGGAAGCTTCATGAAGAAGTTACCTCAACATTGTGTGGGGTTCAGGGTGAGGAGGCTCACCAAAGATAAAAGGAAGGCATAGCATCAAAGGGAGATCATTCATGTATTCATATTTCTTGGTATATAGACCAATTGCATACTTCAGCTATTTAGCTAGACTTGCTGCACTTCTTAGTGCAAAGAATTCTCGTGCGGGAATTCCATCCTCTCCTTGGATCAGCTTGATTAAGGGATCAAGAGAGAAGGATTTGAGCTACATTTTAGTATTTGGCTTTGGGCCACTCTTCCATATTCATCCACAACGTAGTCCCCTTCAAGAAAATACTTCCTTTATGCAGCAGCAGTACCACCACAGTTGCACCCTTTGATTTAATGCAAATCTTTGAGGAGGAGGTGCTCATTTCCCTCCAGGAGTTATAATAAGAGGCCTAGGATGATTTATTTGTATTATTCTGATATTTAATGTCATATTCAGCCATATATAATATAGATATGCAATGACTGTGTTATTTTTGTAGTGTTGTTGTTATTCATGCATTTTTGCCGGAAACCTTGCTGGATGTCTTGTCTCTACTGTATAAGCTATTAAACTTCCATTTATTTGCTGTGTGGTTAATGTAAACTCTATATTAGACTTATTATATTATTTTTTTGTATAAACCCTCTGAAAAATACGTTTTTCAATCTTCAACAAAGTATGCATTAGCTAAGTCATGGGGTTTGGGCCTTTTTGAGCTGCACCGGGACCAGGAGATCTGTTTAACTTAGTAAAACAGATTTATTTTGGATTATTTTCAGGTTGGGAGTCCCACATAGCATAAGATAAAGTATCCAACCGTTATTTTCCCTTAATATTACGCTTTTTATTGGGAATAACATTTTTGGGGCTGAAATAACTAATTTTCCCCACTTTTTTGATCATAAACTGAAATCTAAATTGCTGATGTAGCTCTAATTGATGTATATGTGCTTATAATACATATTTTAAGCTTATTCATCATTTAAATACCACAATATAGTTTATGTATTGCTGAATCCCTGAATTGGGATATTACAGCCACGTAGATCCAACCATTACACCAAAAGCTCGAACTGTTTGTGAGGGCGGCATCCCAGGGTGTTAAGAGTGGGCCTAAACCAACTAGATAATTTGAGGGTAGGGGCCCTTATGTAACACCACTCATTACACATGCCCAGACATGTGGCTGCGGGCCCTACCCTCACACGGGATATTACAACCCACCATGCTCCGCGAGTCTCAACCCCGAGACCTCGGCTTTGATACCACGTAGATCCAAACACAACACCAAAATATTAAACTATTAGTGAGGTAGGTATCCCAGGGTGTTAAGGGTGGGCCTAACCCCACTGGAGCATATGAGGGCGGGGACCCTTGCGTAGCACCCCTCATTACACAGACCCGGACACATGGCTGCGGGCCCTACCCGCACATGGGATATTACATCCCTGTGCTAATAACATAGGCTTAACCGACCCTCTGGATATGAAATGCTACTACCCCTATATGATAAATGAGAAAGATGCAAAAACCTAGACCTACCTGCAACTTTTGAGAACCATGTGTTGCTTCTCTACCACCTGATTCCCTCCCACCCTAGAGTTGTGGTCTCTCGACCCTCACTCATCTCCCCTGACTTACCCAACAGATTCCCCGAATTATTGAGATAGTTCCCAGTCCTCCCTTCCCCAACTGACATTGCATTAGGCCCTCTCCCCCTATTACCATCTCCCACAACCTCACCGATCACTTCTACAAATACCCCCCCTTAAGCAGCGAAAGACAACAAGAAGGTATATGAGAGAAGGTTGAAAAAAGATGCCAAGGGGTTCAAAACTATCAATTGGGGTAGTTAGGAGCCCGCGTAGAAGGAGATTGAGAATAATGAAAATAAACACCATCCCTCTACTCCCATCCAACAACACCCAATTTAACAAATAGACTCTATGAATATTCTCCTTCCTCTTTCCCATTTCAATCAAAAAGAAGGGTGGGATAACATACCAGAAGCAACATTTTGTAGGTGCCCGGGAGTGAAAATTGTCTCGCAGGTGCCATGGCTTGAGTGCCCTCCACTTATTCCACCTTTTTTTGTGCCTTTAACGACCTCTGTGTTGCATGCTCCGCATGAAGAAATTAACATACCACCTGCCAAATGGTGAATCTTCGATGAGCCAACTAGCTTGGACTACTTATGTCACCCTATTCATTACTTCTTTCACATGGCAGCGTCAGTTTCCATGCCCCCCTCCACATTTCCCTTATCATATTATCATCCACATGGTTTGTGACTGAACTATCTGTCTTACTTGCACCTCAATTAGGGGTGTTTTTCTCGTTCCCTTTTGTGTCCTTCTTCAAAATTTCCATTAGGTCTGTCATTCCCTCATCCTATGCGGCCATGTCGCCTAGAATGTCTAATTCCTTGCCCTGATGACCGCATCCCCAGTTGGCTAAGAAATCATTCGTTTTTTTTCCCGAATGGCATATATGCCTCGGAATAATGTAGTCCATACCAAAAATCAGCTCGCCTATCTCCTGAGTGAGTCTTTTCATTCTCCAAATTTTGCTTATCTTTTCCCATTTGTTTCCTTGGTGCAGTTTTTTAATTGTTTCTATCACCATGGTGGAGTCACCTTCCACCACTAGTTTCTTAAATATTTTTCTTTGTGATATAATAAAGCCTTTCTTCACCACATTTAAATCAACCTCATTGTTACTTGCTATGCCACAATATGCTACAAACATTTTTACCACCTTTCCCTGGTAGTTTGTGAAAGCACCTTCATACCCTGCTTCCCCTGGGTTACCCTTTGAGGCTCGACAAAAAATCAATTTTGTGAATCCAACAGGCATATTCATGAATTTAAAAGGCGATAGGGGCATCTGAGGTTGGGATTTCCACAAGCCTGATGCCAACATCTGTGGGGATAAGTTAAGTATACTAAGGATCCTAACTCCTCCCTCGATGCTTTCGAGTCATCCTGCTGCCATTTCTTTGCAAGGATAGTTTCCCTATTATTTTTTAGTATAGTCTTCCATATGTCCAGGTCAATTTACTTTTCATCCTTAAATATTCTCTGGTTCAATCATACCACCCAGAGGAGGAACCCCAAGGAGATGCCCCACGCTCTATTTAGTACCAGGTTCTGGTAAATTTTCTTTCTCCATTTCTCTATAGTGGTTGAGATAGCGTTTCGGTCATGATCTGAGTACCCAAATAGGTTTCCATGGTTTTTCAATATTTTTTGGGTGTAAGGGAAAAAATTTAGAAGATGTTCCATTATTTCCGATTGTTCCCTACACATATGACAGACTGAGGGCCCCTACACCCCCTGTTTTTGTATTTGATCCCAGGTGAGTACTTGGCCATGGCCGACTAGCCACAGGAATAAGGCCACCTTAGGCTAGAGGTTTTGAGCCCATATTTTTCCCCATATAGCTTGAAAGTGGTGCCGTTGGTCTTAGATTTAATATGGTATCCTTCCTGGATGGTAAACATCCCTTTTTTTTGTATCCCCATTGAAATATTTTTTATCCCTATGCTCTGGCTATATTTCGAGAGTTTATCTCCTCCTCATATTCTCTCCGTTGCGGTGATTCCAGTGGATTCAACTAGTTTCCTATTGTTTTCCATACTCTCCAATAATTTCCAAGCTCTAATTGCCAGTATTTTGACCTTCTTATTGTGTGGTCTGTTAGTGAGTAGGAAAATATCAGTGAAATCATGTCAGTTGAAGAGCTTCTCTCTCTATTGCACAACTTCCTCCCAGAACAATGCCTTATCCCCTCCTCTAATTTCCTAGAAGCCCTACATGTGAATCAAATTGTTATTCTCCACTGCTAAATTCCAAATTGAAGATCCTCTTGGAGTTCCCTGAATTATGAGCTTCTCTTTAATGGATTGTGGCATTCTGTATTTCCTTTCCCAATACTTTATTTCATCTTGATGGATTTCTTTCAATGACAACCATATGAAAATCATTACATAAGGTTATTTCAATGAAACATAATATATATTACATTACAAGTAAATTAACACATCATGTCATTAAGTACAACAATAAATTGTAGCGAGATTTTGCGTATAAATCAAAATTACTTACCTCATTTATTTACCAAGATTATATATAACTTGTTTGACATTGTTGTCGAGGTTGTTTGGGAGAGATACAGGTAGGACATACTATAACAATAAAAAAAGAATCTTTATTGGTTTCCAAATTAAATAGAAAAAATAAAAATTTAAAATATGTATTCAAGCAATAATATACAAAAATGTATACCGAAAAAACTACCTTAACAAAGGTATGCCAATCATGTGTTTTCACCCCACCGAAGTCACCTTTCATCGTTAAGATATTATTTATGTTTGAAGCAAAACCTCTTAGAAATTTAATTCTTCTAACGACCTCTTTTACATCATTGCTTTATTTCTTTGTTAATAACCATGGAGTATTATTATAATTTCGACCTGCATTGTTATTTGATTGGTCGATCACATTTTTCACTGCATGATTTGATTTCTCAATGTCGGCACAAATTTTGACAATTTTATCTCTATCATGTGCCCCATCTATGATTCGCCATAATGTTTTGGTCACATTCTTCCCAATATGAATTGTATCAAACAAATGAGCTATTTTTAGGTCCTCATAGTAGGGAAGCATTGTGAATTGAGAAGGATAACATTTCATTCCAAGTGGAATTACAATATTAGTACCTTCAGGGTGATGACCTTGATATTTAAGAATAAAATAAATCAGAACAATAATTATCAAATACGATAAAATAAATTCAATAATTAAAACAAAATTTCAAAACATTACATAAACAATATATATATATATATATATATATATATATATATAGGAAAATTACGTACCTTTACGATTATTAATTTTGTTATATTTCAACTTCCACATCCAGGGTGTCATTCTTCGTGGTTTTAATTAAAAATATATTTTTCATTCATACGATACTTATGGTTCCTAGAGAGGAAGTGCCTATACTCATCAAATATCATCTTTCCTAAATCTAGCGAATGATGATACTTCATATTAGGGCCACAAACTTGACATGAAAATCTACCCTTTGTTTGAATATTTGCAATAGATGGCTCAATGAAAATTATACAATGAGATCATTTTAAAAACATGCAATATGGTATATCTAATTTAAATAATTATATACTATATTAAAGCACAATGAAATATTACATACCATGAAAATGTGTTAGTCCTGGGGCATCATGAATTGTCCATACAAGCATTCCACGACTTTGAAATCTCTTCTGCTTGATTCTGTTAGTGATGCCATACATAGTGATTCCATGCCATAAATTTATTAGCTCATCGATAAGGGGCTCGATATATACATTCATATCTTTGACCTGGTACTTACCTAATTGTTCAAAATTACGATACATAATTACTACCATGAAATGTATATATAAGTAAGTAAATAAATAAAATATATTATGCAAACAACGAGACAAATGAAAATGTTACATTCGAAAAAATAATGTATCAAATACCTGGAATAATCATAGTCAACATTATGCGCTCCCTCTTTATTGACATCGAAGGAGGAATTTTATTGTTGATAACAAGAATAGGCCACACTGAGTAAGTATACCTAAGCTCTCTGAATGGATTAACACCATCAACTGCCAATGAAAGCTTGACATTACAAGGTTCATTTTTAAAATCTAAATTATATTTTTCCTTGATTTCCCTAAATGCAGAACCATATGCAAGCATTCGAAGAACACCATCTCCACTTCTATTATTTGAATGGTAATCCATAAACTGTGCTATGATATTACACCTAAAAATTCGCTACAAACGTCAAACTATGGGAATATGAAGAAGAACCTTTTGAGGCACCTTTTTTGTTAGTTGATCAGTTCGATATCCACTGGTACCACATTTCGAACATTATGTATTTGACGCATGTTCTCTGTAATATATAATATCATATTTAGGACATGCATCTATAGTGTTATATTCCATTCCAAAGGCTTTCATAATAGCACATAAATATCGATATGTTCGAGGTAAATTATTTGGCGATGGTAACAAAAATTCTCCCAACAATATACAAGATAAACAAAAACTAGTTAATGTAAATATTATTAATCATATATAAGTATTGAATTATTATTTTACACATTTATTAAAACTTAAAAAAATGGAAAATAATAAACATTTACATATATGTGATCATATATACATATCGGATACCTTAGGATTTGTGTCATACATTTGTTTGAAAAATTATTCATAACCTTTAAGTTCACCAACAACAATGTAGCAGAGAGAAGAGTTGGATTTGAGTGTTCAAAAAGTTGTTCATTTGATGTTTCAATCAGAGGTAAATAAAAAAAACTAACACTATCTCCACCATCCTCATCTGACTCACCATACAAGTCTTGGAGCATTTTATTTGTCCCATCATTCTAAACTGTGTCATTATTGTCATCATATACCTCCATGGGATCATTAACATCATCTTCATCAGTCACTTAATGTTCTTCACCTTGTACAACATCATTTCCAGTACTACTATTTGCTGCAATATTCTCTTGTGGTGCAACATCATCTAATCTACTACTATTTAGCTGTGGAAGGTTTAGCAAAAAGTTGGGGGGAAACTATGCCTTTATAAAATTTACCAACAATTATTAAAAATGAGTGTGTATATAAAAATATTAAAATAATATAAAATTTTACTACATAATCAAAATAAATTGCTAATTTATTACCACAGGAAGATAGACATTTGATCCACCATCAATGTACCCATATTTCCTACAATGTTTTGTTGTTGCTTCTATTAAAACTCTAACATTATGTCTCAAACAACATTTCTTACAAGGGAAATAAAATTTACCATCACCCCTTTCACCCTCTTGAATTTATTTTCCACCTCTAATTTTTTCTGCCATTGATGCAAATTATCATATAAATAAAATATAAATTATGTTTTTTTACTCGACAAAATAATGTATACCCTTTCTGAATCGTCGCTACTATAGTAAAATTTGTCACTATTACTGTTAGTCATCCATAATTTTCACTATTTGAAGATGACTCAGTATCAGTTCTAGATTTCTAGAAACAAAGTTCATGAACATTGTGAGTTCTAGACATCTCACTACCTTCATTATCCTTAAGATAATTTTTTCACTATTTCATCATGCCATCATGTCAAGCTCAGCTCACCCATCCTAGAAGACCCGTCATGGGCTCATGTCACTCTTTTTGTCTCTATTGTGTCACCTTTGAACTTAATTCTCTATTTTTATTTTAATCCTAAAAACTCTCTACCGCTACCTAGGGCTACCAAATAGCCATCCCTCCTACATCTCCAGAAATGCCTTATGCATTGATAGTCCCAAAACTATCTTTGTAGGATCTTTAGATAAACCAAGTACATTGGATTTTGGATCTTCAATACATCAGTTTATCATAAACTTTGTTTTACACTTGATGACCCCAAAATCTAAGTTTTCAGTCCAAAATCCAAGTCCTTGCAACCTCCCACTAGGTCACCTAGGGTTTCACAGGTGATAGGGTGGATTTGGTGTCCTAAAAAAAGCTTTGTTTTTCCTGTGTAAAGATACTTCTTTCAAAGAAGAAGAAGGACAAGTAAATTTTTCCAAAATTGATCAAAAGGTCATTCAAGAAAGGCCTCCTTGGCCTAGTGCACAAATTCTACAAGGGACAACTGCCCTTGCTCATATTATTGCAAAAAAAAATCAAGATGACCATCAACCTAGAAAAGAGGTAACGTAATAGGGTGAAATCACCACTCAAGGCATTCACAACAAAGAAGAAGGTAGTAAGGCCCATGTTTGAAGAGAATTAGGGTTTGTGACTGATTTGGAAAATAATGTGCCAAAGCTAGAAATCAGTACAAGGACTACAAGGAAAAAGGCCACCTCAACTCCATCCAGTGCACATTGAAGATTTTTCGAAATAATTAATGAGTTTTGAAAGGTTTTAGAGAACTTAGAAGACAACACTATTTACCTTTTTCTAATAGCCCTAAAACCTAGGAGTTTGGAAAGAATGAAAAACAAGTCAAAAATGATGATAGGGCCTCCTTCATAACAGTAGATAGAATTTCAGGGGGTATTCAAGCTACCCTCTAGGGTTTAACAAAGAAGCACTAATTCCACCTCACCAAAAGGAAAAAAGGGAAAAGGGTATCAATAAAAGGGCCTGAATTTTCAAGGTATATTCAGAGGCATTAAAAAGGATCAAAAGGAGGCAGACATAAGGTAAAGTTCCAAAGGACGGAATAGAGATATATCACTGTCAAAATGGTCAAAAGAAAAAACATGAAATTGGTCTTAAAAAAAAGCAGAAAAGACTCCAAAAATGGTTTCCTTATCAAAATTATATGCTGCAAGAGGTAGATTAGCCATGAGTGACACTTCTGCAGGACTGTCAAAGATGGCTACCTACAGGAATATTGATAAGGTCAAACAAAATTAATGTATCCCACAATGGTGGCACATATGAAGACTAAAGGAGTTATTGATGTTGAACTGCTAGGGTTTTCACATCAGGAGGTTTTTCACTGCTTCACATTCAAAACATGATAGAATGTCAGTTAAAGGAAGGTCAAAATTCTTCTTTTTAGTCTCATCCACCAAGAAATCAAAGGAATAAAAGCTACAGGACTGAATACTCCAAGGTGAAGGTGCCAAAATGATCACAAGTTTACTTTTTACAAGTCTTGAAGTTAATGAAAAGGATAAAGTGGAGAAAACCTTCAAGGAGCACTAATATCGTTGAATGAGTTTTCCTCCAAAATTTGTCAAAATGACCTTTTCTTTTCAAAAATAGGTTCATGCTACCAAAATGTGGATAAGAGGCAAAGTTTAAGTTTGTTTAAAAAGGTTTGTAAATCCAATAGAAACATCAAGATGCTCCAGCCAAGGTAAAAACCATTTTTTCTCAGAATTCTGCCACCTACAAGACAAAAAGACCAAAAATTCAGTGAAAAGTAAGAGGGGAAACAAACATTAGAAAAGTGGGTTTGATCCTAAAAATATTTTTCAAAAAAGGAGTATAAAGGTCTCCTCTCCCTCTTCCCAACTCATTTTTGTCTTTGAAGGAGAGATAGATAACCGTTGAAACATTTTTAAGGGTTTTTCTACAAATTGGTTGAAGTTTCTCTGCCACTGCACACAGGCAGAGGTGCTACGTACCAAGGCTTCAGTGTTGCACACAGGTGAGAAGAGGCAGTGCTAAAAAGCACTACACTATGCACAGGAGGGCCGGCGCTACGCACAGGCGGTGGCACTGCGTACACACCCAAGTCAGAGCCCAACTCGTCCACATCCTCCCAGCGTTGCGCACCGGCCTCCTAACAACTTGACCCGACCCAACGCTACGCACAGAGGGCACAATTGAACGACCAGTCGGGTTGGTGCTGCGCATAGAGGAATTTTGGCCAGGACTGCTAAAAAGTGGCCAAAATCACTCTTTTTCTTGTCATATTTTCCCTAGGATCCTGTACAGAGTTTGAAAGGTTGGCGTCACACTTCTTTTCCCTCCAAGTGTTTTCTTTGCATCCATAATCAAAGGAGAATATAAAAAACCTAAATTGGCTAAAAACCTGAATCTTCATGACAATCAATCATTTAACCTTCTAGGGAAAAATTACCAATTGGAGAGTGTTCATTAGCATAAATACACTCAGTACAAGCTAAGCCTCATTATAAACTCTGAAATCATTCCTTGAATTCTTCCATTTTGCCTCCATTTGTTAAAATCTGCCCCTCACCATCACTCATTTTTCCTCCATAGAACTAAAAGCTCTCCCCAAGCTAAAAACCATTTTGTTCAAGGATACAATCAGTCACTATGTCCAGAGAAGAGATCAGTACCAGTAGTGTTGAAGGCCAAAGGCCTATCAAGCCAAAACATAAGGGAGGAAGAACTAACAGGTTTGAGCCTTTGGATACAATTCAAATCACCTCTTCTCCCATGATCCTTGCATGTTTTCAAGATGTTGGATGCTATCAGTTCTATGAGAGGGGTAAAAAAGTCCAAAACCACTCAGATTTGACTAGGTTGTTTATTCTCAGCCTACAAAACCACCAGGTTAACCTCGTAGGAGTAAAATTTGAACTATCATACGAATCCATTGCTAAAGCCACAGGGATACCAGATGTGGGTGAGAGATGGTTCAAATAGAAAAAATTGGCCTTAAGCTACTATGAGCCCTTCCTCAAACCTAGGTATCAACAGGGTTGCAAGAATTTTTTCCCCTTCTCCCACCTGCTAGATAGATATGCCCCACTAATGAGGTAGATCATCAAGTAATTCACTTGTGAGGGGAGGTACTCTAGGCTTTATTCATATCACATAAGGCTGTTAATGCACTTCACCAGGGTTAAATTGCTAAACCTACCATACTATCTCTACCAGAGCATTGAAAAAATGGCTTCAGTAGTCAAGAAAAGGAGCTATGCCCACCAAATGCAAAGCCTTTTCACCACTCCTTGGTTAAGATGATTTTTTTGCACTAGCTAGAGAAGCAGGGAATCCCTTGCTAAGTTTTCATCTCACATGATGTATTTGCAAATCCCCAAGCCTTCATTCAGCAAAATTTGTCTTCCACTTCACACCCACTTACCTCCACTCCTCCATCACCCCCTAGGGATCATGATCCATCACCTTCACCTATGCCTTCTCCACAAGGAAAGTTGCCTCTTTCTTCTTCTCTTTATGCATCAAATGAACATGATGAAATTGATAATGAGGAACAAGAAAATGATAGTGGAGATGAAGAGATCAGTAGGTCAGAGACATATTTTAATGAGGAACAAGGGGGTGACAGTAGCAATGATGAAAAAGAATATGATGGTGGCCATGATGAGAACAGTGGGGCTGATTCAGAGTTTAATGAAGAAGATCAGGAGGATGATGATGACAAGGAAGAGGGAGATGAACATGGCAGTCATGAAGACAAAAACAGTGAGCACTTGGAGGAAGACAGTGATGGTAGTGATACAAATGAATCACTCCCAAGTACAAAAAAATGTGGTGTTGATGAGAAAGATGAAGACCAAGAAGATAGTAAAGACAATGATGAGGGTGACAGTAAAAAATAAAGTGAACATGACAGTCAAGAGAAAAGTGTGCATAAGCATGACAATGAGCCTAGTCATAGTGCAAACAGTGACAATATGGATGAAGATAATGAAAATGAAGAAACAGAAGGTGATGATGAGGAAATAGAAGATCAAGAATAGGGAAATAATGAAGTTGAAACAAAGTTTGAAGAGGCAGGCAGTGACCAAGGAAATGACACTGATAGGACAGTCAGTGAGGAAACAGCCAGCAAAAGCAATAGTCATGACAGTCATGACACAAATCAACATCATAATGATAATGGAAGTGAAAATAGGCCAAAAGATGATGAAGAAAAGGACCTTTATGATGGAAAAAACCAAAGTGAGGCAAGTATAGGAGCTGATGATCAATTTTAAGGCCAATGTGGCAGTATAGAAAGTAGTGAGGAAAATAAAGATGATAATGATGCTGAAGATCAGGACAAAAGTGAGAAAATAGAGCATGAGGTGATTGATCGGGACCATAATAAAGACAAAGGAGCTGATGAAAATAGCAAGGGTCACAGCCAAGATAAGGGCACTACCAAAACCATCATCACTCCTCTCACATGCACATACCATAGAGGAAAGGGAGATGTGTTTTCTACCTTAAAAAGGCAAGGGGCCATCTCTTCTCCAACTATCAAACCATTGGACAAAGGTAAGGAAAAAATGGATGAAAATGTTGAGGATCAACATGGTGAAGAAAGAGAATTTGAACTTATAAATATTGATAGTGAGGAAGAAGAAAAAATCTCCAGGTCGCTCCTCCAAAGTAAGAATGCCCAAATAAGAGATCTTCAGGCAGAGTTGGATAGAGCCAAGTACAAATATGATGTCTTATATTAGGAGAACCGGAAAAGGAGTGCACACATGTAAATTTATGAGGTAAGGGCACTTAGGGTCCGGAGACAAGCCATAAAGAAGAGGTGTAATTAGAATAATACGAGAAGACTCATCCAAAGAGTGAAGAAGAAGAAGAGGAACATCCTAGAAGGAGGCCAAGGATCATTGGCCTGAGAAAAGCCTTGGGCAAAGAGAGGGAAGAAGAATCTGCCCTAGATGAGCAAATTCCTATCAGTGAGCTACCTGACAGAGACATAGAGTTTTATAGGGAGCCTTGGCTTGAGAGGGCCAATATGCATTTAGAAGATAAATTGGAGAAGGCAAATAAGGCCCTTGAGCTCCAAAGGAAAATGACTAAAGCACTATGCCCTCAGAAATCAAATTGTTAGGGCAAAGCTCAAGAAGGCATTGCTTGAAAATAAAACACTAAATAAGGAAAAAAGGTATGATAGCCTTGGGATTTTAGCTGAGGCTTTTGAACAGGTGTCCAATACCTCTTGAGGGACCACTCCACCAATTTTGGGCAAAATTGAGCAAGATTTTGTGTTTTTGAAATTTTGAGGCCTCTATGTGCAACACCCTTAGCGATATGCACAAATATCATGCATCCTCAACTTGAAAAATTGAAAATTTTAGATTCCTCTCATCCTCATTAGTCTGCTCACAACATTTCAGATCATTTGGAGCAGTTTAAACCCCCCAAAAGGTCAAAAACACCAAAATTTTGACCATTTTTCCTCATTTTCAGGCAAGGTGTTGCGCACAGAGTAGTGTTGGGAGAATGGGTTTTTGGATAGGAAAATGGAACTTGCTATAGGGTAAAATTATTGGGTTGTTTTTTTTCGAATATCCCTCTCAGGGCTTTCCGGTGCCCGAGGCAGACAGTAAGATTAGCTGTGCTATTCAAAAAGATGGCATGAGCATGTTCATATTAACTTAAAATAACTGAATGGAATACAATAGAGAATTACCTCTTTGACGATCTTGGAGTCCCTTGGAGAGCGCTAGGCGGCGAAACAAGAGTCCTTCTTCACCGGTTCCAAATCTTAGTCCTGCAATCAGTCAAAGCACCCGTGTAATTTCTAACATAACATATACCCTATCAATCAAGTCAATATATAATGAACTACTAAATTCTACACATCTGAGCCATTCATATCATGCAATGTAAACGTTCAAACAATAATGACAATATTAAGAATTGAATGGACAAAATGAACACAGTTCTATTGATTTTCAAAGAAAGAGGATTACAACCGTCGGTTGTACCAAGCCCTCCTCAGTCTCCCAATCTATTTTATCTCTCAAGTGAAGAAGTATAAGTCAACAAGCTCTCTAGGAACCTCTTTGACTCTTGGCCTTCACAATATAACACTATTCTCTATTCCACAAGTATGCCAAAACCTTTAGCAATCCTTTGACCTCCAATTAAGAGCCTTCAGTTCCTTCTTATAGGAGAGGGAGAAAGCCATTGTTGCCCTTCTATTTCCACTAGTTTGGAATGGAAAAAAATTAGATGTTTCTTTAATCTCTATGCTTTTGCCTCCTTTGGAGTTCAATCTTGTTATAGCAATGACCAATAATGAACTGGTGCTCTGCAGTTTCTTTTGTGAACTAACTCTCTTGTGAGGGAAAGCCAGAGATTCAAATCATTCTCCGTGGGATTTTCCCGATTCAAACTTAAAACACGGGTAACACTTTCCTCCAGTGTAAACAGAGCGTTTCCCTAGCCACTAACGCAACCCATTCACTTATTAGCTACATTATCACGCTCTTGTGTTGTTATAGATAGGCGTTACCCTGGCAGAAATAGGTTTAATTTAGGTCTTTGTACTCCTTCCATATTTGTCTTCCCCTCTGAGCTGATGAGGAGGTATTTTGACCTGTAACAGATGCCCCCTAAAGTGTGAGGTCAGAGACGAAGACGATGGCCGAAATACTTTATAATTTGTGTAGAGATAAAGAGATTGAAAGACTGAGGAAAACCTAAAACAACAACATATGTCAGAAAATATAGTATCTGCCTTGAGTTGGGCATATCCCATGCTGAGTAGCTTAAACAACATGATTTCTATAGAATGGAGATATGAAGAATCTGTCCACCGATAGGCACAATGTGGAAGTGTCTGTCATAACAGGATCAGGTTGAAGAAGCTGTCCCCATAAACAATATCGCAACTTGGGGAAGGAAACACAACTTTAATGATGTAGCCTTTTCCCCAAGGTCTTGACCGTAGATTCACTCAAACTGCATATTCCTCGACATGTGAATGAATGAGTTGTCATCGAACATGTGAGAAATCGTCTGATTACCAGTCGATAATGAAAACTGTTAACAGACGCGAAGGTGGCCACCGATAATGATGATGGTCCCTAAGATGCACAGTACAATCTAGCGAGTGTGAATAAAATGAGTTGAAGTCAAACACTCGTAGAATCATTCGGCCAAGAGCCAATGATGAAGACCCCTGATCAAACACAAGACTACCTACCACTGATGTCTGCAAGTATCCGGGTACTGATGGGTTTCTGGATCAAATTCCTAGATAAGATGTTGAAGTCGATAGGAAGAGATCTATCGAAAGGTAGGCACTGAGGCGTCCTACATCAGTCAACATGAAACGGAAACCAAATGATTTTTTTTATGATTGAGATAATGAAGAGTAAATGGGAACGTCGGACGACAAATAATTTCTAGCATAATGAGCGGTTTGGTTGATAACAGGAGCAGTAGATAGCGAGAACTGCTTGAACAATAGAAGGCACTCTAGCAGGGTACTAGGCAGCTAAAGCGTGATGAACACCAAAGAGAGTGTTAGGATTTTACCAGTGTAGGGACACTAGGAAATGAAGGCTAATACTCATAGATGGTAGGGTTCGGCTAACTGTGAAAGAGTTTTCTGGGAAGTGCCATGTTCAATAATTTTGCTACCAAATCGACCTTTCTGAAAATGTAACAGAGGTAGTATCCATTTTGTCCAAATTTTTCCCCATCTGATTAAGTTTAGCGAGTCCAGACGAGTAAATTTGGTGAATTTTTCATGTTTAGAGAGTCTGAAAAATGTCAGGAAAGACAACTCTGTGCCCCATCTGATTAGGTTTAACGAGTCCATATGAGTAAACTCGGTGAATTTTTCATGTTTAGAGAGTCTGAAAAATATCATAAAAGACAACTCCATTGGGGTACCTTTGTCATGTCCTGATAACCGGGCACGGCAAAGGGGTAATAGTAAGCCCGAAACAGTTCATTTTCCGTAAGTTAGTCCATCGAAACCAGAAAAGTGAGAAATCTATGTTTGATAGACGTCTACCTCATTTTTTTATGAGTACGAGGAGACAGAGTGAACTCAGTATTCTTTGTGAAATTTTAACGAGTCCAACAAAGAAAAACTCGGTACCCTCCGTGAAATTTTAACGAGTCACGCAGAGAAAACTCGATTACCTCCGTGAATTTTAACGAGTCACGCGGAGAAAACTCGGTAAATTTTCCAGTTTAAAGAGCTTTGAAAAAGAGAAAAGAATTGGTCCATCATTTCTATCGTGGTATTTTAACGAGCCCGACAATGGCAACTCGGGGTTTTTTCAGTTTTATGAGCGAGAAAAAGATTCCTAAAAGGAAAGCTCAGTGCTTCTTCATGATTTTAACGAGTCTGAAGAAGAAAATTCTAGGTTTTTTAGTTTAACAAGCAAGAAAAAGACCATACAAAAAGAACGCTCGATGTCAACTTCGTATAAGTTTAACGAGTCCGAAGAAGGGAACTCGAGGTTTTTCGGATTAACGAGCAAGAAAAATATCGTAAAAAGAATGCTCGATATCACATGAGTATGTCTGCATATCAATCTTGATTGCTCATCAGAACATCAGTACCAAATCTTAATGGTTGCGACACATGCGTAGCAAGAATTCACGACTTTGCTGACTAGCTTGAGAGAGTCGTGCCCCAAAAATGGCTATGAAAAGGGCAGAAGGCCTTCATTTTCACTGTGAAAAGTGCTGTGAAGAAGCTCTGGGGTGAAAGGGGTGAAAACTTCAGCTGATGATTACGGTCAATCGGGGCAACGTTTTTCCTTCCCGCAAGATCCAGGTAAGAGCTAGAACCTCATGCTAGCATTTAATTATCATTTTGTTACTTTTTGCTGGTTCAAAACTAGAAATTTTCGAGGCCCTAGAAAAATGTTTGCGCCTAACGTGGGGTAGGAGTATAACAGACTTGTTAAGTGCATAACCCGTGAAGGGATACCGCGTTAGCGTGCTCTGTTTTGTACTAGAGCCAGCGTTAGGCCCACCGTGTTTTCTAGCAACTCAATTTTTTCTGTTTTGAAGTGGTCCAGGAAAGTTTTGATCAGTTGAAAATGTTGTTTGTGCAGGTATTCAGCTGTTTAAACATGAGTATATGGCGAGAGAGAGAACATGAATGGGAAGAACGAGAGATGGTGACAGATGCTGCAAGCTTGCTAGCTCTCCACAGATGTGGATTGCTAAAATATGCCCGCTTAGAACTGATGAGGGGTCAAGAGGACCTCCTGAGGTGGCTAATCTAGCAATGGGACGAACAACATCATGTTTTTCGGATTGGGGGCAATGAGCTCTCAATCGAAGAGGATGATGTGTAATTTTTGACCGGCCTATCATGTCGTGGGCCGAGGCCCAACTTGACGGGGTCTAGAGTTGACCCACATTCCACTACTGATCTGATTCGTGCACACTGCATACATGACACTCAGGCTGTGAGCAACCAGGTACCCATCGCATAGGTGCTTTGAGACCATTGAGGTTTATATTATGGATGATTGTTCGCTTGGCAGGTGCCAAGAGTCAGCATGTGGCCACCAAGGCCCAGGTGCTCCTAGCCTTGGACTATATGCAGCCTCAGGTGTTTGACTGGTGTGACGGAGTTGTTCGTCGGGTCCGAGCAGAAATTACCACATGTAAGACCCGTACCCAGAGAGAGTTTGGGTATGATACACTGGTTGTTTCTTTCTTACTAGAGCGGATACCATAGATGAGGCCCAGGATTGTTACAGCTCCATTGGGCCCACGCAAGCCGAGGCAGGCTCAGTGGGCAGCTTTTCTTCCATGAACTGGAGAGGGTCCCGTCCGTCACTACTTTGATGATGGATTTTTTGATTGGCTAGACTCCCAGATAATCATGATTAAGGATTATCCCTATGCAGGGATGAACTTCACAGGCGATCCAGAGTTACTCCTGCCTCCTAGTACCCAGTGGGGACACGATGGTAAGAAGGAAATGATTAGTTAAATTCCAAAGAAGTACTTTGTTTTTTATCAACGGGAACTGGATTGGAAACCCATTCCGTTAAAGGAACAGGATAGATGAAACCAACGTTCAAAAGTTTTTCTACTTCAATCTTGATGGCGGCTGCTTTGCACGGGTGGACAGGTCTGAGACGTTGCCGAACAGGTTTGGTATTATCATAAATCTTGATTTCATGCTCGACAATAGAAGGGTCTATGCCGGTCATTTCGTCATAAGACCAAGCAGACACATCGCGGAATTCCTTAAAAAGGGATGTGAAGCGTGCAATTTCCTCTGGGTTGTAATCAACTCCACTCTAAATATTTTCCACGATACCTGTTTTGACTGAGATATCAATGAGCATTATCTTAGAAATATTACCCATGTTCCCTTCTGACTCGATAGTTTGGACAGTCGTGTAAGCAGAGGGAACCATCTCAGGTGGGTCAAAAGATGAGATTTCAGTTTTTATCGCCTCCAAGTCAATCATCGAAGCGCAATGGTGAAACTCTCCCCAAGGTCGTTCTTCTAGAGACATGATCTCTCGAATAGCTTCGTTTGTAGGCAAGACTTCATTGAGGAGATCCTTAGAGAGAACAGTGATGGGAGGGAGGTGTGTATCTTTGGTTGAAACCATAGCAGTGGAGGGTTCAGATGCAGTTTGGATGGCTTGGTAAGCCAACTCAGTTGGTGAGAGTGGCATCTGATCTCCGTAGGAATCAATGTCTGAAGGTGTCGGAATGATCCATGGGTCAATAGAGCCACCCAAAGCGGTGGATATCATTGCAACTGTGTTTGGGATCGATGGCGGCGGGAGAGGAAAATAGCCCAATAGGGAAGATGCCTTCAGAATACTGGTACCGATACTAACGTAAGAGTCAGGAAAGCCTCCTATTAGGGGTACAATGCTACTTGGAAATGTGGCATAATCAGGGGTGCAGAAGGATAACTGATCCACTGTGACTATTTTCCCATCGAATGGAAATAGGATGAGTCGGAAGACCGAAGACACAATGGCAGTCATGGCATAAGACCAACTGCGACCAAGCAATAGATTATAGTCTAGATGGCGCTCTACGACTTCAACATCCACATTTACCATTTTCCCACTCAGAGTGATGGGAAAGCTAGCAAGGTATCCTTTTGGGAGGAAAGTGTGGCCATTGAAAGCTTTGAGAGAATTCGATGGCGGGGTGAGGGTAGGAGAACCTAAATTGAGCCAGCAAGCTTGTGACATAATGCAGGTCGAAGCACCTTTGTTTATGACAGTGCAATGGATTGGTCTCCCTTTCGACACAACCTGCACCCAGAATGCGAGTTGGTGTGAGAGGCGAGGTTTAGCCTTTTCCATATCAAATATAGCTAGCATGGAATCCTGGGGTTCTATTCCACCAATGGCCGAAAGAAATGCTTTCCTTTGTGATGGACAGGTTTGTAATACTTCGAGAGCAGACATAGCTGACGGTGCCTGCGCCAAATATTCTACAATGTTGTAGTTTTTGGCTGCACATGCAGAGGTGTTATGAGTCGTGCGTCAAAGTGTCCCTTTGGGGGACGAATCACGGGGTCATCAGTAGGCTATTCGATATGCAAATCGTTTGGCGGCAGTGGATTTGAACTAGTACCAGGTTCTTGAGCATCTATGGTAGGGTTTCCATAAATCTTAGCTCGAGTTTGAAGGTCGACGCTCTCAATGCCATAAATGGCAGATGGTCCTTCGTTGGAAGGATATGAACCACCATTGCCCCGTTGATGGGGTTGTGGCGAATTGTCAACCATGTGTTGATGTTGCTGCTGTTGATTAGGGAAAGGATTATGAAGAACAACAGGTGTTCGCCCAGAATCCTTGTTGGCAATAAAATCGGTGCATTCTTGCAGTCGAGGACATTTGTATGTCAAGTGGTCCTCCGAACAGATTTTGCAAGGAAATTTCATGGGTTTATCCTTCCCTTTGTCATTTTTGGCAACGTTTTTCTGATTAGTGTTATTCTGATTATCCGACTGCTCTTCCGAAGAAGATGAATTTTTCTTGTTCTTCTTATTTTTCCCGCTAGGTTTTTGTGAGGTGTGCACCAAATTTACCTCAGCAGTGGGAAGAGTATTCATTTGGTGAGGGGCGGTGGCAGCCGAAGATGGCTGGGAGGCTTGCCCCAGAGACTGCTTTGTGGTTACACCAGAGATCGTGCCAATGAGACCATCGGCATGAGCTCCAGTTTTCTGAGTAGCCGGAGGATTTGGGTTGCGAGGGGCATGGGGGAGTAAATCGTACAGCGTGCCAGATTATGAATATATTAAATCTAAATGCTGGGCACGGTGAATGCATTGATCTTCTGTAACCACACCAAAAAGGCCAATGTCTTTAGCTATGTGGAGTAAGAGAGACTTGCAAAACCAATTGGCTAAGAGATGATCTGGAATTGGCGCTTTGACTAGCCTCCTCCTACGTCTCCATTCATGAATGTGATCGGAGATGTGGGTGGCAGTGTCTTGGCAGAGTGAGGTTAATAGTTTCGTTCTGGTCTCAAATCTGATTGGTAGTTGGAAGTTCTTTAGAAACTCTGTTGCTAAAGCACCAAACGTATTTATGGTAGCGCGTGGTAATTCAATGTACCACTTGGCAACATTTCCTGTGAGTGTGCGGGGAAACAGTCGAAGTCGGACACTATCATCTACCATGGAATTGGATATAGACCATAGGTGAAAGGTAGTGATGTGTGCAGCTGGGTTGTCCCCTTGTTTCCCGTCGAACTTCGGGATGTCGGAAGGAATCTTATGCGGCACTGGAGGCGAAAGTGAGTTGTGATTGATGGGATCATTAGTCAGTTTATGGATATCAGGGATGTCCAAAGCTGCCAAGAATGGCAATTGTGGATTTGCCCCCGAATCTAACTAAGGCAGTATGGGCTGACTATTTAGACCATAGGGTCCACCCATCAATGTGTTACCAGGAGGATAAGTAGGACTTTGGTAAAAACTTCCTATAGGCGGAGGAGTAGGGATATACGGTTGCTGTCCATAGGGCATGTTGTATTGTGGGGCAAACTATTGGTTGCCCCCAGTATAAAAGTGCCCTCCCATTCCAGATGGAGGTTGGGGTTGGTTAGTCCGAATGGATGCAATAGAGTTTCCCGGAGGCATGCTACTACTTGCATAGTTTGGCAACGGTATAGACCATACACCTATATTTGAACCACTTAAAGGAAAAGTATTAACAATAGGTTGTCCTATTTTTCCTAAGGATTGTAGAGGAAGTGAAATGTTCCCTGCTACCTCAATGCTGGTGACACTGCCCCCTGGCATAGAGGCCAAGGGGTTTGAACTCAACAGAGGGTTCCAACCGAAAGGGTTGCTAAAAGGTACCGAAGTAGTCATACTTGTGGGAGGAGCTACCGTAGGTCCCAACGTGGTCACGATAGAAGTAGATGCCGAAGGATTCGGTAAGATACTAACAGTTGTGATGACCATAGGGTTGGGAATAGGTATATGTTGACTACTGTTGTTACCCAGTGATGGCATAGAACTGACCACCAATGGGGAGGATGGTGGCAAACCTGGGATGGTTGCCATTGGCATCGACCCAGTGGATGTTGGTGGTGAAATGGATGTTGGTGCGGCCGAAGACATATCTTGGCGTGGTGGAATCTGAATTATCACAGGCCCCAATGGATCAGTGAGCGGAGGATTGTAATGAGGTACAACCCCTTCAGTGAAAGGGTCCTCTAGAAATTCCGGATGATATGAGGCTATGTGATAATCAAAATTAGTCAGTGGAGACTACTCTTCCCTAGAAGGCACAGGGTCACCAAGGTTCAGTTCTTCCTCAATAGTTAGAGGAGGTAGACCTTGCTATCGTCTAGACAGACGGCGTGGGTCGGGGGACGCCACGGTGACCTGCTTATTTTTAACAAACTTTAATAAATTGTGATGTATTATAAAGTTCCGGTGACAGTAACCACACAACTAAAAAAGAAAAAATAATCTCTAAAATCAATCAGCAAGAAGCTAGAATAGGGTGCCCTGTCTGAGTACTACCCTTCGCTAGTGATGAAATCTAGTATCATAATAGTATACAGAGAGGGTTGGTCGAAAGTACAGTTACGATCACTCTAGAGCTTCACCCGAACCTCAGACGATAGGTGTAAGCACTCTCATGAAGATGAGTACCCTCCTAAAGACCGAAGACAGAGTGGGTCTATCTGTTTCAGGTACCAGGACAGCCCATCCCAGTCACCTTGTGTAAGTACCTAAAAAGTATGGCCACTAAAGATACCTCAAATCACAGACATCATCAGGGGGGTATACGGTCAAGGACAGTGTGCTATATGGGTAGAATACCTAGATCCCTGATCTAGTTTCGACATCCCCGAAGGGAACCCCAATATATAACACACCCACAGGATGCAGTCGAAGGTGGGCTACCTTCTTGTGCACCCAAGTGTTGTCTCACACTGAGCTCCGGTAAAGGAATGGTCTCGATAATATGAGTGCAGTAGGATTTCGCTCGTTAATGACTCTAGTCTCAAGTTTTGAGATCTTGGGTAGTTTTCTCACTCTTCCTAACCCAAGATCCTAGCCTAAACTACTGTTTGTGTGAGTTCAAAAAAGAGTTGATTGATTTTATTATCGCTTTATTCTTAGTGTACTTGATTATTAGTCTTGTGGAGGGGGAGTGGACGTATGAAATGTGATGAGACTCTGACTCAAGAAACCATGCAAAACATGCTCTAGATATTAAATTCGATGAAGAGTGTTTCTACAGGGAGAGCTTTCTTTTCAACATCCATGCACTAACATTCAAATAGCACAGTTCAACTTTTAAAGATTTAGACTTCTATCTACCTCTTTTAAACATTCTATGAACTGAAAATTTCAGAAAAAACTCAGCTAGATGCAGAAAAAAAAAAAAAAATCTCTTAAAAAGTAAATGCTTTGGACACTGACTTTTCAAACAAGAGAAAAAAATAGAAATGCCAGCTTAGAAGCCAAGCACAGGGATTCAGTCAGCAAAAGGTACTGATGGCCAAAAAACTTCTGCAACTAAAACACCATCACCATAGTGAACAACAAGGTTTTGGTTGAGTAACTCTCCGTCTGTGAGTAAAGACAGCGACTAACGCACTGTATTTAATCAGAGACAACGTTATGACACACTGGAAAACCTACAGAGGTAGCGTTAGCCAGGGAAAAGTTCTTCAGTCAAACAGAAACAGGATTGAACTCTGCAAGCGTTTGATATGTCTACTGGGCATCAAAAATGGTTGGAAGGGTCTGTGAATAGAGGAAAGAAGAGAGGAGGGAAGAAATAGTCCAGAAACTATGGGGAAATTCCCCATTGGAGTCACCAATTCTGCTATAGGGTAAACTTCTTGGGTTGTTGGTTTTCGAATATCCCTCTCAGGGCTTTCCGGTGCCCGAGGCAGATAGTAAGATTAGTTGTGTTGTTCACAAAGATGGCATGAGCATGTTCATATTAACTTAAAATAACTGAATGGAATGTGATAGAGAATTACCTCTCTGACGATCTTGGAGTCCCTTGGAGAGCGCTAGGTGGCGAAACAAGAGTCCTTCTTCACCGGCTCCAAATCTTAGTCCTGCAATCAGTCAAAGCACCTGTGTAATTTCTAACATAACATATACCCTATCAATCAAGTCAATATATAATGAACTACTAAATTCTACACATCTGAGCCATTCATATCATGCAATGTAAACGTTCAAATGATAATGACAATATTAAGCATTGAATGGACAAAACGAACACAGTTCTATTGATTTTCAAAGAAGGAGGATTACAACCGTCGGTTTTACCAAGCCCTCCTCAGTCTCCCAATCTCTTTTATCTCTCAAGTGAATAAGTCTAAGTCAACAAGCTCTCTAGGAACCTCTTTGACTCTTGGCCTTCACAATATAACACTATTCTCTATTCCACAAGTATGCCAAAACCTTTAGCAATCCTTCGACCTCCAATTAAGAGCCTTCAGCTCCTTCTTATAGGAGAGGGAGAAAGCCATTGTTGCCCTTCTCTTTCCACTAGATTGGAATGGAAAAAGCTTAGATGTTTCTTTAATCTCTATGCTTTTTCCACCTTTGGAGTTTAGTCTTGTTATAGCAATGACCAATAATGAACTGGTGCTCTGCAGTTTCTTTTGTGAACTAACTCTCTTGTGAGGGAAAGCCGGAGATTCAAATCATTCTCTGCGGGCTTTTCCTGATTCAAACTTAAAACACGGGTAATGCTTCCCTCCAGAGTAAACAGATCATTTCCCTAGCCACTAACGCGGCCCATTCACTTATTAGTTGCGTTATCACGCTCTTGTGTTGTTATAGATAGGCGTTACCCTGGCAGAAATAGGTTTAATTTAGGTCTTTGTACTCCTTCCATATTTGTCTTCCCCTCTGAGCTAATGAGGAGCTATTTTGACCTGTAACAGAACTCACTCAGGAAACCTAAAGAATTTCTAGGAAGTAGACTCATCATGATTTCCAACGAGCCAACACGGAGCCAAATTCGGCATCGATACGGTGTCCAAAACTTAGTCACAAAAGACCCTATTTTATGTTGAAGTGGCACTGTGCAAAGAGACTATCTAAGTGTGTTTTGGACCAAAAGTCAACAAAACACACTCATTTATTGAAAATTGATATTTTTGAGTTTTTTGAGGCAAAAAATCTAGAATTAGGTGCAAATAGTTATTATGGCATTTATTTCCTAGGATATTATGTGCCTTGGGCCTTGCATGGTCTTTTGGCCATAAATGACATTTATGGTTGAATTTGGCATTTTCCTACCATATTTAGCATTTTAGTCCTCCTTTGATCCATAAATAGAGCATGAGGGCTTCATTGTAAATGTTGGAATTTTATGAACTTAGAGAGTAATACATGGTTTCTATGAGATTGGAGAAGAAATTGGTTTTGTGAGGTTGATGAATGGCTTGCTTCGATTGATGATGGAGAATCTTGTTTGTAGGATTCCTTAGCTTGGTGAATGGTGATTTCTTCTTAATTTTTTTATGTTTCCTTGTTATCATTATGTTTCATCCTTCTTTGTTGCTATAAATCAGAAAAGTATAGGTTGAGACATGCTCTTTGAGGCACCTTAGTACTCCTATTTGTTATAGCTTTGATGTTTTCCTCTATTTGGTCATCTTAAGGAATTCTTGATTGCTCCTTAGGTCCACCTAAATTTGTTTTTGTTTCATGTATGGTTAGTATGCTAGTTTACAAGGATGATTCACAGTATTCCCTGCTTATTTGAAGCTTTCAAAACTCTATCTTGAAACCTTTCTTTGGAATATTGTTTTCTAGGTTAAGTCAAAGAGGTCTCGTTCGATCTTGACCTTTGTCCATGCCTACCAACTTGTTTCAGAGTTCTCTATAGCTTTATTTATGATGTTCAGGAGTTCCCTCTTCATATATTAAGTTATTTGTGATCTTGTATGTTTTCCCAAATTCTGAAGGTTAATTTACTAAAGTTAGAAGCTCTTATGCTTTCTATGTGTCACTAGAATGTTTATCTTGGATATTTATCAGTTCAAGTATTGTTCATTGAGCTTAATTGTTTTCTCTACTTGATGAGTTATATATTTTAACTATCTATATTTAAGACCTCCTGGTTTTTCCAAAATTTGATTTTCACTCCACCTCACACATTACCTTAAGGATCCATTAACCTTGCTAGATTGGCCCTGCAACACACTCTGATTCATCATTGAGACACTCATGAATTTCATTGACTCCATATCCCAATGATTCAAAGACCTCTCACTCCACCTATTCGCCATCTTACCCAACCAAAACAATCAACAAACCCTACACTTAACAACTAGCCTAAAATCAGCTACCTAAAGCAAAAAGAACACATCCTTTGCACCCAATAGAGATATCCCTCTATGAGTCTAGGAAGGCTAGGTCCTAGGACTCCAAATATTGGTTCCATGTTACCCTATCATTTGGAATACCAATCTGCCAAATCACGGGACCCTAACAATTACAACAATTTTTTCGGAAAACATCTTTACAACGTGCCCTATATATTTAAAATAAACTGTCACTATTGTGACGCTAGTCGACCAAGTCAACTTTGACTTTGTCAAAGGGAAAGTGACCGTCCCACAACAGTCTTTTCATATCCGTTGGTATGCCAATGCACAAAACATGGATGTCGCTATAGCGATGTTGTATTATATTATTGTCACTATTGCAACACCCTAGCTAGGTGGGTCACAATAGCGACGTTTTTTTCTTAGTGTCGCAATATCAACAACGTCGCCATCAAGGTTGTAAGAGAAACACCACATTGTGGGATTAAAAAATGTTGTGTAAACAGCTCCAAAAATAGAATAAAAGAGATATCAACACCTTAGAAATAAGCCACTTCGAGGGGGAAACCTCCAATACATTACATAAATGAACAATTCTTGGATGATACAATTTACAAAACCTCCTTTCTATATATAGGAATCCATGTGGCCATAATGTAATCCTAGTGGGCCACAATGTAATCCTAGCCGACCTAATAATAATAATTTAAGGGCACAATAATAACAAAATGGGGGTTACAAGGGTACAATAATAACAATAAGGGGGTTACACTAATAACAATAAGGGACTATACTAGTAATATAGGGACCTAAGATGCCCCTATCCTTAAAAAAAATGTTGTCCTCAACACTTGAGTAGCTCTGGGTGCTTCTGTATAAACTTCTCATCCTCCCATGTAGAATCTTCAGTGGGTAAGTTCTTCCACTTGATGAGATACTCTGAAATTGATCGATTTCATAGCTGTCAAGTTCTCGTTTCCATGACCGCTTGAGGTTCCAATATGATTTTTCCTTCCTCATCAAGTTCTGGCAATATAGTTTGAATTGGAATATTTTCACCTATAACCTTCTTTAAGCATGAAACATGGAGAACTGGATGCACTCGTGAAGAAGCAGGAAGCTCCAATTTGTATGCCATAGTACCAATCTTTTGCAACATCTTTTAAGGACCATATTACTTTGGCGATAATTTATTATCCTTCTTAGCTTGCTTGAGGGACATTTGTTTGTATAGTTGTAGCTGTAAAAATACCCAATCTCCTACATCAAAACTTCTCTCGCTACGATGTTGATCTACCTGTTGTTTCATTCGATTTTGTGCCAAATTCAGGTTATCCTTTAAGAGTTGGAGAACTTCTTGCTGATGCTCGATGTGATCTTCCACTACTTGAACCTTCGAATTTTTCCTTAAATATGATGTGATGGATGGTGGATGATATCCATAAAGTGCCATAAATGGGGTAATTTTTTTTGCAGTATGGAAGGAAGCATTATTCCACCATTCAACAAGAGGTAACCACTTGACCCATTATGTTTTTTTATCAGATACAAAACAACAAAGATATCCTTCCAAACATTTATTTACTATCTCAGTTTGACCATCAGATTGAGGATGATAAGATGAGATATGAGCTAATTGAGTACCCAAACAAGAAAATAACTTCTTCCAAAAATTTCCAGTAAAAATGGGATCTCTGTCACTGACAATAACCCTTGGGCTTCCATGTAGCTTTTGAATTCTATCCATAAATGTAATAGCAACTCTACTTGCTTTAAATGGATGAGATAATGCACAAAAGTGTGCATACTTGGTAAGTCTATCAACTACCACCATGATGATACTCTTTCCTTCGGACATAGGTAAACCTGTGATAAAATCCATTGAAATCTCCTCCCAACGTTGACTTGGAATGGATAAAGGTTGTAGAAGTCCTGAGGTCTTAATTGTCTCAAATTTATTCTGCTGGCAAACCAAACATTCCACCACAAACATTTGAATATCAGATTTAAGGCCATCCCAAAAAAATTCTTTATTCACCTTGTGGCAAGTTTTCAAAAATCTTGAGTGTCCTCCTAAAGGAGAAGTGTGCAATTCCAGAAGAATCTTTTGTTTTAGTTGGGAATTATTACAAAGATATAAGCGATATTTGTACCATAAGGAATCATTTTTCCAACTAAATGTATCAGATGTACTAGGATCTTGCTGCAATTTTGAATGAGTGTCCATACATCTTTGTCCTTATTCAATTCATCTCTTTCTTTGGTTATCCAATCTGGTTGGATAATAGAAATGGTGTAGGTTTTAACCCTGAACATAAATTATCCACACATGAATCTTATAATAGAAAATAAACAATAGCAAGAGCATAAAACATTAAACAGATTAACACAGAGATTTTCCCCTAGATCCCTAATCAGGACAACCAGCTTGATTTTTCATTATATTCCTTTTAGTATTACAACACATATATATACATGCCGAAGCATACATAAACCCAAATCCATTAACCCTGGATTACAACATAACCGTAGTTCCATTGATCGGATTTACAAAATACCAGGGGCCAAAAACCATCGTACCCCAAAACCATGTGCAAACTCATGCACGAAACATGGGTGGGTCCGCACACCAAAACCATTTTCGCCGGGGCACTGCCCCGAACCCCAACAGTGGGGGTTGCCTCCCCCATTGTGACCCCCCTGCTGCGCCTGGTGCAACGTATAGTGCGTGGGGCTAGTCGTGGAAACAATATAACACATACCCAACATTCTCCCACTTGTTGTTTTCTTTCCACAGGGGGCCACAGGAGAGCTTGGTCATTGCGCCAATTATTCAACACCCATTGTTTCTCTACACCAAGAGAACTTTTGAGTGCTCACAGACTTCGTCAATTCATCTGTAACATTCTTCAAATTTTCCACCTTTACCAGCAACACCCTTTTAGCCTCAAACATATCTCTAACAAAGTGATATTGAACAGCCGTGTTAGCACCTTTGAATGAGTAAAGTAGGGTTCTTGAAAATTGCCCTTTGGATGCTAAATCCCCATTCTTATAGCTACTTGTACCAACCCCATACTTGAACACAATCTCTGCAACCAAATTTCTTCCTTGCTTGCATGATTGGCTGCTATGTATTCTGCCTCTGTAGTTGAAAGAGCCACTACAGACTGTCTTTTACTCATCCAACTGACTGCGCCTCCAAATATGCTAAACACATACCCACTTGTAGATCTTATTTGGTCCAGATCTCCAGCCCAGTCTGCATCAAAAAAACCACGAATGTCTAACATTCTTTCCAGTCCTGGTCTTCCCTGGTAGCACAAGCCATAATCACCGATTTTCTTATACAAATGTCCCAGAAAACTTCCTTCCACTTTGTTGTCAATCAACAACTACTGGGTTTAAATCACAAGCTTGGTTCCATTCTCCCCTTGCTGTCTGTCTCCTACAGTCTTACCTAGACCATTTTACTATCAAACCACCCACTGCACTTGCATATGGAACACGGGACATATCCTCCTCTTCTTCTTGTGTCTTGGGACACTGTTCAATAGATAGCTTTACACCTACAGGAATAGGAACATTCACTGGTTTACTATCCTGCATATTGAACCTCTGCAATATAGTCTCGACATACTTCCTCTAGTTTTACCAGAGCTTCCTCTTTGGTCGATCTCTCTTAATTTCTATGCCCAAAATATAGTTTGCAGCATCGAGATCCTTCATGTCGAATTTGGAGAACAACTGCGTCTTAAAATATTGGATAATTTCTTTGTCATTTCCAATCAACAACATATCATACACATACAAGACCAAATAAATAACACAGTCACCAATTATTTTAAAATAAACACATTGATCCTTCTTGCTTCTGTTGAAGCCAAGTCCTCGTATATAGGTATCAAATTTCTTCTACCACATCCTTGGTGAATGTTTTAACCCATATAGAGACTTCTTTAACCTGCATACCAGTTCTTTCTTACCCTTCACCATAAAGCCTTCAGGTTGCTTCATGTAGATATCCTCTTCTAGATCCCCGTGAAGAAATGTTTTCTTCACATCCATTTGTTCTATCTCAAAATCAAATGCAGCAGCAACAGATAAAAGTAATCTAATAGAAGTAACCTTGGCAACAGGAGGAAAAATATCGCGAAATAAATTCTAGGCACGAGATAACCTTTACTACCAACAGAACTTGCTTATTTCTCCACCTTACCTTCTACATTCTTCTTCTTCTTAAACACCCATTTTCTCCCAATGGGCTTCCTTCTAGCCGACAACTCCACCAAATCCCATGCCTCATTTTTATGCAAGGATGCAATTTCATCAACCATGTTCTCCTTCCAGAGTTTTCCATCCTTTGAATTTACTGCCTCCCTGACACTTCTGAGATCATCATCAGTTATAGTTAAGGAAAAACCTGAATAGAAAGCAGATGGACTATACCTTTATGGTTTCCTTCTTTCCCGAACTGATCTTCTCAAAGTTGGAGTTTGTGGCTTTTCCTCTTCTGAATCTTCTTCTGTTGTAGAGTCTGATTCATCCTTCTTTAGCTCAAACTCTATCTTCTCAGGTTCCTTTGGTAGGTGTAACAACATATTTCACCTCTCTAAACACCACATCTCAGTTATACACAACCTTCCTTGTTTCTAGGTTCCAAAGCTTGTAACCTTTTAAACCATCCTTATACCCAATAAAGATGCACTTTTTAAATTTATTATCCAACTTGGTCCTTTTCTCCTTTGGAACATGTACATATCCATCACATCCAAATACCATCAGATGTGAAAGAGAGGGTTTCTTACTAGTCCATACCTCATGTGGAGTCTTATCCTCCAACATTGATGAAGGTGATCTGTTAACCAGGTAACATGCAGACTCCACTGCCTCTATCCATAATTCTTGTCCTAACCCGGTACCACTAAGCATGCTTCTTACCTTTTCCATCAGCGTTCTGTTCATTATTTATGCAACTCTATTTTTTTGAGGTGTGTATGGAGTAGTATGTTGCCATGCTATACCACACTTCTTACATAAATCTTCAAATTCCCTCTTGTAGAACTATCCACCATTATCTATCCTCAGCACCTTTATCTTCTTCTCTGTATGGTTTTCCACCAGAGCCTTAAATTCTTTAAATCTATCAAAGACTTCAGATTTCTTCCTCAAGAAATATATCCATGTATTCTTTGAGAAGTCATCTATGAATGAAACATAGTACACAGACTTACCCAGTGATGGAACCGACACAGGTCCAAACACATCACTGTGCACAAGCTCTAATATCTTGTTCGCCCTCTTAGCACCAGAAGGAAAACTCACCCGATTCTGCTTCCCATATACACAATGTTCACAGAAATCGAAATCCAGAGAGAAATTAGACATACCTTATACCATACCATTTCTATGTAGTATCCGAAGGCCCTTCTCTCCAATATGTCCAAGCCTTTGATGCCATAGCATGGTCTTTTCTCCAGAGACAGCTAGGCTTTCCGTCCCACTTTCAGGAACCACAAAACTATTACACCCATCAATAACAGTGCTACCTTGTAGCTTGTACAGAGTTCCAGTCCGAACTCCCCGCATTAATACCAGTGCTCCTCGAACCATCTTGCAGGCATCTTTCTCGAACACTGTTTTTACACCTGCATCATCCATCTTGCTTACAGAAATCAGATTTCTGGCCAATGCAGGAATATGCAGAACACTAGGAAGTGTTATAATCCTTCCACCTTGCAGCTTCAGCTTGACTTTTCCACGTCCGACGATTCTGGCCTTCCTATCATCCCCTAGGAAGACATCACCACCATCATATTTCTCATACTCGCAGAACCACTCCCTATGGGGAGTGAAGTGAAAGGATGCACCTGAGTCGATCAACCATGACTCATGATCTACATGTGTATTTGAAGAAGAAGCCAAATACACATCCCCACCTTCATCCGAGGTGGTTTTTGCCTCTGCAGAAGGACCTTCATCAGATCCCTTTCCTTTCTCAGGAGCTTTAGATCTGCATTCCTTTTTGTAGTTCCCTTCCTTTCCGCATTTCCAGCACACCTTTACAAACTTTCCAGGAGATTTAGATCTCCCTCTAGATTTAGATCTCCCACACGAAACCTTATTCTTGTTTCTGTTCTGGGACCTTCCTCGTACAGATAAGGCATCTCCATTCTGACCCTCCATATTTCTCCGTCTCATTTCCTCCGACAGCATGGCTGAGACAATGTCATCAAAATTCAAGGTAGTTGTATTGCTACCTATTGCAATAACCAGACTGTCCCACGAGTCTGGTAGAGAACACAACAAACTGATGCACTTATCTTCATCTAAGATTTTAATATCAACAGATGACAGCTGACTTACCATAGTATTGAAGGCATTCAGATGCTCTGTCACCGAGTCTCCATCCTTCATCCTCAGGTTATATAGCTTTTTCCGCAGGAACAACTTATTCACCAGAGACTTAGATTGGTACAAAGTCCCAAGTTTTTCCCACAAATTCTTCACCGTAGCTTCCCCAGATACATTCAACAATACTGAATCTGAGACACACAACCATATTGTGCTCTTAGCCTTCCGATCCAGTTTCTTCCAGTCTTCATCTGACATTTCCGTTGGTTTAGTACCTGGATCTACTGCGATCCACTGATCTTTATCCACCAGCAGATCCTCCATCTTGAGCTTCCACAACTCAAAACTCTGACCATTAGATTTCTCGATCTCTATCTTTCCGCCGCTCACCATCTTCTTTCACCACAAGAATCGATCCCGTAGATCTCCCACTGAATAGGGTCTACCTCAGGCCCAAGAAAAAAACCCTCAGCGGCAAAGGCGTCCCCTTGAAGCCAAAACAGCTCTGATACCAAATGTAGGTTTTAACCCTGAACAGAAATTATCTACACACGAATCTCATAATAGAAAATAAACAATAGTGAGAGCATAAAACATAAAACAGATTAACACAGATATTTTCCCCTAGATCCAAAATTAGGACAACCAGCTTGATTTTTCATTATATTCCTTTTATTGTTACAACACATATATATACATAAACCCCAATCCATTAACCCTAGATTAGAAAATAACCGTAGTTCCCTTGACCGGATCTACAAAATACCAGGGGCCAAAAACCATCGTACCCCAAAACCATGTGCAAAATCATGCACAAAACATGGGTGGGTCCGCCTATGAGTGCGTCTGCACACCAAAAAAAATTTCACTGGGGCGCTGCCCCGGACCCCAACAGTGGGGGCTGCCTCCCCCCTTGTGACCCCCCTACTGTGCTCGACGCAATGTACAGCACGTGGGGCTAGTCGTGGAAAGAATATAACACATACCCAACAAATGGCACAAAGCAATGCTTCCACTTCTTAATTCTTTCTTGAGAGTGCATTTGCAACAACATTAAGCTTTCCTTTTTTGTAGATTATTTCAAAGTCATAACCCTACATCTTTGTGACCCATTTTTGCTGCTCTTCTGAAGATAGTCTTTGTTCCAAAAAGTGTTTAAGACTATCATGATCAGTTTTTACCTTGAAGTGTCTTCCCATTAGGTAAGTTCGCCATTTCTTTAGTGCATGCAGTATTACTAACATTTCCTTCTCATAAATAGGTTTTTGTAAATACTTTCCTTTGATTGGACGACTTTCAAAAGCAATGGGTCTTCCTTCCTGCATTAAAACTGCACCAATTCCATTTCCTGAGGCATCACATTCCACAATAAAGGTTTGTGTGAAGTCTGGCGTAGCTAAGACCGGTGCTAGGCACATTGCCTCTTTAAGATGTTCAAAGGCCTTAGTTGCTTCAGGAGTCCATGAAAATGCATCTTTCTTCAATAATGTTGTTAGAGGTGCTGCTATTCTCCCATAATTCTTAACAAACTTGTGAGAATACCCTATTAACCCGAGAAATCCTCGCAATTGCTTTATGGTTGTGGGGACTTTCCATTCCTTAATGGCTTTAATTTTGTTAGGGTCTACTTTAACACCCTCGTGAGATACAATATGACCCAGATATTCCACCTATTGTACTCCAAAGAAACACTTGGATGTTTTTGCAGATAATTTTTTCTCTTGCAATAGTTTGAGCACCCTATCAACATGTTCAACATGATCCTTCCAAGACCTGCTATAGATTAGTATATCATCAAAAAATACTAGCACAAATTTTCTAAGGAAGGGTTTGAAAATGGAATTCATCAACCCTTGAAATGTAGAAGGTGCATTGGTAAGGCTAAAAGGCATGACCAAAAATTCATAATGACCCTCATGAGTTCGAAATGCTGTTTTTGGAATATCTTCAGTCTTCATTCTAATTTTATGATATCCTAAACAAAGATCCAACTTGGTAAAATAAATTGCTCCATTTAATTCATCCAATAATTTATCAATCACAGGAATGGGAAATTTATCTTTAATGGTGAGCTTATTGAGCTCCCTATAATCCGGACACATTCGCCATGATCCATCCTTCTTGTGTACCAATACTACAGGAGCAGAGAAAGAAGTTTGAATACGTTGAATTATACCTGCCTCTAACATTTCTGCAATCATACGTTCAATTTCGCTCTTTTGGACGTAAGGATATCTATAAGGCTTGATGTTTGGAGGAACACATCTTGGAATCAAATGAATAGCATGATCATGATCACGAATAGGTGGGAGTCCTTTGGGAGTTTCAAACACCTTGGAATGATTGTCCAATACTTGTTGGAGATCTACAGAAATAGATGATTTTGACGTTGGAACTTCTAGTGAGCATAATTGTGAAATTACGCCTCATTGTTCTTTCTTTAGAAGCTTTGTCATGACATTAGAGATTATTATCTTTCCCAGCTTCCCTGCAATACCCCGTAATTTGACTTCCTTTCCTTCTGAAAAAAATTTCAAGAAAATTTCTTGAAAATTAAAAGCTACCGTCCCCAAAGATTGTAACCATTGTACTCCTAGTACAACATCAGTACTTCCCATAGGAATGGAAAGCATTGGACTAGTCAATACATATTCCCCCATGGTTAGTTTGATATTATGGCATTTTCCAGAGAAATTTATAGTTCCTCCATTTGCAACCATCACTTGACATTCTGGTGCTGGGTATAGGAAACAATTTAATTCCTTGGCTACCTTACAATGAATAAAATTATGGTTGCTACCTGAATCAATCAACACTATTAACTTTTTCTTCTTGATATTTCCTTCTATCTTGAGAGTTTGAGGAGTGGTAATTCTTGAAAGTGCATTACACGATATGGTCAGATTCATTTCTTCCTCTTCTAGGGTTGGTTCTTGGTGTATATCCTCTTCTTGTTCATTTTCTTCTTCCTTTTCACAATATATGTAAAATAATTTCTTCTCAGCACACTTATGACCTTTAGTGTATTTGCTATCACAATTGTAGCAAAGCCCTTTTTCTCTTTTTTCTTCCAATTTTTGTGGTTTCAACCTTGTAGGTTGTGGAAATCTAGGCGTAGCAACACTTCCTTCTTTATATAATTGAGTGGTAGACTTCCTTGTCGCCATTATTTTACATTCAACTTTTCTTGCCAACCTAAATGCCTTCTCCAATGAATCCGGTTCCAAAACGCAAACTTCACATTGGATGTTATCCTTTAAAGTGCCTATGAAGAGGTCGATCCTATGTTCCTCTTGAATATCATTTACCCTTATATTCAATTTTTGGAAGTCCTCAATATTCTACCCCACTAAAATATTTTTTTTGAGATTTATCAATTGGCTAAAGAAGGTGTTGCTCTTTGTATCCTCATAATGTGCTATCATTTCCTCTGTAAAAATTGACCAAGTGACAATTCTTTTACAGGAGCAAAGCCATCAATACCATACAAATGTATTTTGTTCTAAATGTAAATTTTCAATGCGTACCTTTTGTGTGTTTTGAACGTTATGGTGATCAAAACATTGCTCCATTTGTCGTATCCATGTTACAGGATCCTTTCCATCAAACTTCCTCATATCCATTTTTCGAATATGGTGGTTCTTCCTGCCAACATTAGAGTTTATGAAATCACAATTAACATTTATTTTGTTCTCATCATGAGGTTCTTCTACTATCTTTTCACCATTAGGAAACATTTCTTGTATCAAATTTGTCAAACCTTCGATGTCTTCTTTTAGATCATTCTTCATGTTTTCCATGTTGTCTTTCATGTCATCCATCTTAGCTTCCATGCCAGCTTCCATGCCATCCATCTTAGCTTCCATGCCTTTCTTCAAACCGTCCATCTTCGCTTCCATGCCTTTCTTCAAAACTTCCATTTCATTTTTTGTTGCTCTTTGCGAGAGTGAAATTTGTTGCACTTGCTCTTGTAATTTTGATAAATCATGTTGCAATTCTTCATCTTCATGAGTCATAGTAGAGCCTTCTGAAGGCTTAATGGGTGTTGAATTATTTTTACGGGGCATATTTTAGAACCCAATACTGATATCTATTCTACAATATGCCCTTAGAATCAATTCAAATTGATTCTTCAAACAAGACTTATGCAATTCGGAAAAAAATACACACCTTTTTCTTGCTTTTGAGGAGCTCGATATTGAAATTAGATTATCTCTATGATTGCAACACTTCAATATTTGAATTTCGGTACCAACGTAGCCCTCTGAATTATTTTTTGAATTCCATAGGTCAGACCTGATTTGGATTCTCCAAGACAAATTTGTGTCTAATATCCCACAATGACCTAATTATGGACTGGTTCAATAGAGTGAAATTGTACGACTTACCACGTGTCATTGTTTCATCTTTTGGCTTTGAAATTGATAGAAAAGAAACTACAGTCCATGTAATTGCGACCACTTTTTACGGCACTCCAATACGATGCTCAGAGAAAGAGTTATGAAGATTTTCCCACGATCACCTCTTTGAGATGAAATTTAGGAGCCTGAAGAAGCACTACCTTCCACAGATCATATCTCTGAAAATATTGTGAACCAAGATCTGAAATTTTTTGATGATTTTCCTTAGGATTTCAGCTTTGCACCCTAAAAATTTCAGCTTCTGAAACTTCGTAGAAAAAAATTTATAGCGCAAGTGCGACGATGTCTTGTTTAGGAGCCTGAAAAAATACCTAACTTCCACAGATCATATCTCCAAAAATCCTTCAAACCAAGCTCTGAAATTGTTTGAAAATGTTCATCTGAATTTTGGCTTCGTACCCTAAAAATTTTAGCTTCTGAAACTTCGTAGAAAAAAAGTTATAGCAAAAATTAGACGATGACCTGTTTGGAGCAGCAAAACCCTAGAATATAAAGCTCTGATACCAAATGTTGTGTAACCAGCTCCAAAAATAGAATAAAAGAGATATCAACACCTTAGAAATAAGCCACTTCGAGGGGAAAACCTCCAATACAATACATAAATGAAGAATTCTTGGATGATGCAATTTACAAAACCTCCTTTCTATATATAGGAGTCCATGTGGCCATAATGTAATCCTAGTGGGCCACAATGTAATCCTAGCCGACCTAATAATAATAATAATTTAAGGGCACAATAATAACAAAATGGGGGTTACAAGGGTACAATAATAACAATAAAGGGGTTACACTAATAACAATAAGGGACTATACTAGTAATATAGAGACCTAACAAAAAAATTGAGAAAAATTAGGGAATTTTCCGACAATATGTCAAAAATTTTGGAATTAAAGTGTTAGAAAACTAACCATATGTACTAGTGAAGGGTCACTTTGGCACCTCTTAAAACCAGATTTTTTCACTTGTGTTCCTTGCACTTGGGGAACCACTTTGCCTTCATACTTTTCAACACGTGTGTCAATTTGAATCATGAGTAACCATATTTTTCTCATATTTTTATGGTCCCCACTGGGCCTATTGAGTGCGGTAGCATCATCGAGTCACCCTTGTTTAGAGCATCAGATTTGAGTCATCATCGCATTCATGGAGTGTGTCCTCAGTCCCTTCACCTCCTATTATACTATTCCATCCATTGTTTCCTTATCTCTCTCTCGTGTCGCCCATTTTGGCTTCTAGTCATACTATCTCCCATTTCCCCCAGAGTCAAGTCAGTTGCTTCCAGGTCATTCATGCTTTTAATGGTCTGACAAGGGAAGTCATTTGTCCACTACTCAATATCCCATGTTCCATCATCATCTATGGTGTAAGTCCATCAACCACTTTTATATGACCCCTCGTGCCTTAGTTGAGGATTCATCATTGCCTCCCCTATGACAGACCTCCTTCAATTGAAATTAACACATTCATTCTAGAAGACAGATCTAGAGGGTGATGTACCTTGGTTCCAAATTTCATTCTTGTTCAAATCCTCATATCAGGAAAAGGGACTCATCATTTCCCTTTGACTTGGTTGTTTCTCATCTAGTCGGCCTCAGCTCATTATTTTCATGATTGAGATTCATATACTTTTGTTTCGATGATCCAACAGATTGTACCAGTGATTCTCGGGTGTGTGTGAGATGTGTTAGACCTCATGATGGTGTGGCCATTTAGTCATCCCCCCATATGCCCATATGACCTGAGATTATGCTATAACCTCATATGCAAATCCACATTATGTGCTCAGTTTCAGCCACTTGCAGCTACACCCATAGCATGCATGCATCATTCTGATGATCCATTCATATTTTCAGAGCCCTTTCCTAGTTAGCAGGGCTTATTTGGTTGTTATTATGTCTCATGTACTCATATATTATTGTATTCAGTCTTGGCTAATGTTTCTCCAAGCACAATATGTATGTGGGATCCATTGTATTTTTGTTTGGCCCATTTTATGCCAGCATGTCATGTACCATTTATCATGTACTTTATTGCTCAGTTTCATTTGATTGGGAGCACCATTGTTCATTTTACTTTGTTATCTCAACAGGCATAGGTATGCCTCCTCCATCTAATTAAGAATAGGTACCCAAACATTAAATGATACTTATATCATTCATTGGTCTCACTCCCTTGGTCATTGTCCTCTCTCACTTCACTCCATCTATGTATCTCTCTCTCTCTCTCGCTGACTCTCCTTCGGTGTCTAGTGATTGTGTTCTTACAAGGTACTTTGGTCATACGATTAGCTCCTAATGCTCACAACTTGAGGGGCAATATGTTATCACCAAATTTTTGTCATCTAACAATTTAAAATTATATGGATTGAACTACACCATGTATGAAAAATTTTACCATAGTAAAATTGCTTTCACAATAATAAATAATTTAATAAACCATATTTTATTAAGTTATTTCTGGTTAAAACAAGAAACCCCATGAGGAGTAATTAAATAAATCCTTATTTCTTTGATTTTCCTCTAGGAATAATTAATCAAGCCATTGTTTGAATAATATTCCTGGTCATATTTAACCCAATTACGAGAAATAATTAGATAAATCATTATCTATCTTATTTTTCTCTAGGAATAATTAAATAAATCATTATTTAGCTATTATTCCTTACTAAATTTTACTAAATCACCTGGAAATAATTAAACAAACCCTTATTTGTTAATTATTCCTTAACCACATTCTTGAAATGATAAATAAATGATTCATTTGTTTATTATTTCTAAATAAAGGTATTTAACTAATTTAAATATCTTTTCCGTCCAACAAAATATAATAAAATATTCCAAGTGATTAGATCTAGATCTTGGTTAATAATATTTTATTATTTTCCATTATCAAGGATAACTCGATATTTTTTTATAAATAGGAGGTTTTTCCATTCATTCTTCACTTCAATCACTTTCATTGTCATGCTTTGACCATTTTCGTTGCTGATACTATTTTCTTTGCTTCTTAAGCTCCCATAGAGTTCAACACATTTTGGTTTTTCTGCAATATTGAGAGAGAGAAACTTCTAGATCTAAAGCGTTGAGGACAACCTAGAAGCCACCCCATTGAGGGGGACTGGTAAATTGTAATAGTTCTCTTTACCAAGTGTTATAATATATTCAAAACTTTTTAAATCTTGTCTTGTTCATTGGATGCATGGAGAAATTATTATTTCTTTTTACTACATAGATTTGGTTTTTTGCAGCATTTGTTTTAACTATTGATTACAGATCTAAAGAATTTAATCAACCATTTATGTTGTTAGGGTTGTTTGTCACACAGAACTAAAGTGATCTGTTTTCATACACTTGCATTAAGAATTTATGCTAACATATTATTCTCATAATGTTTTGATTAGTAAATGAATGAACAATGAATATATAACCTAATAGTGGATAATGCAGTTATTTTGATAAGGTATCAATGCTTCTTATTGATTCTCAAATAAGTATGATACCCCTATGCTTAGATCTATCTTTATGACATGTAGAATGCATATTTGTGACATGTTTGACGAATTTTTTGTCATGGCTAATAGGGTTCTAGTCAAGTAATTGATCAAATGTTTGTATTAGTCCTTTGTTTTAGTTTTATTGACCATTTATAGAAATATCATTGATTTTTGGAAAGTGGCTAGAGTCTTGGCCCTAAAAAAAAGTGGCACAGAATCTGTGGTCACTGCCACAAGACTACCTTAAAAAGTCCAAAATCATTGGGATGTCCTTGCTATGGGAGCAACTACAGCATTCTTGTCACACTGTTGCATTATCATGGGAGTGAATGGGGTGTTAAGTTAGTGAAAGAAAATTTTCTTCAGGGATTAAGCACCTCGAAATGTTGATTGGATCCTGGAGGTTCTGTAGCATGTGTGGAAGTTCATATTTGTTTTCTTTTGTCGGTTTCACTTCCTTAACTATACATGGGGATTCGAATCACATCATAGTGGCCTCTTGTCACATGTTTACCCTAGTGGACTAGTTTGCATGGGTAAATGTGGGAGGAGGTGGTTACAGAGTGGTATCAGAGCATGGTTCACCCCTTGGACTATATGGGAAGTATTTTGGTCATGCATACATTTTGATTACATATGTGATCCTTATTCTTGTGTTCTATGTGCTTGTTTCATATCCATGGCATGGCCATAGTTGCAGTAATGTCGTTGTGTGAAATTTGATGGTGTTGATGTTGGACGTGGTCGTCATGAGTACATGTCGATTGTGCATTGGTGTGTATGTTGGTGTGTTTATGTTGTTATGAATACATTTACCTAGTGATAGTTATCATGCATGAGGTCATGGTATGTGGTTGGTATGGTCATGCATGGATGGCTGGATAATGGATGAAATGATGATTATATGTTGATATGATTATGTTTATATATGTATTTCTCTAATTTGGTTGATCTTGCAAATGATATATCCTCCCCTAAACTACACCAAGGTGCATTGGTTTGTTTATGATTTGGTTTATCTGACATGATTTACCTTGCAGGAAGAGAATAACAAAGATGACTAACAGAATGGTAGAATGCAATTCACTAGATTCTCCCTATAGGTTAGATGAGAAACATGGTGATGAGTACTCTCCTCACATAACAGACAATTTGAGAATATTAGAGGCAAAAATAGGGAGTTTCATAGAAGATAATGACCATATCATTAAATCAAAAGAGATAATTATTAGGGCACATGAGAAACAAGCAGAATCTAATGTAGTTAACCTTTAGATCTTGTCAAACTTGCAGAGATAGGGACCACCTCGAATCAACCATGGGAAGGAGGATAGAACTATTGGGGCATATGGAAATAGATCTCATGGTGGGCACATGTTGGATAAAGGTAACATAGTAAAATATGGAATATTATTATATACACCTGATAGACGAAGAATTGGACATGGGCGTTACTCTAGTTCTAGTTCAAATAGGTATCATGGTCATCATCATTATCATCCTTGTAGGTGGAGTGTTAGGGGATATTTTCTAGATGAGTTCAAGAAAACAAGCCACCTACATTTGATGGAGAAATGAAGAATTCAGAAGATGCAGAAGCATGGTTGCTTGGTATGAATAAGTTTTTCATATTACATGATTACTCAAAGAACATGAAGTCCAGAATAGTTACATTTCGTCTTAAAGGTAAAGCAAATATTTGGTTGGAAGATGTAAATAATGTCATAGGTATTCATGAAGAGGAAATGAATTGGAGTGAGTTCGAGATATTATTCAAGAAGAATTTCCTATCAAAGAGACACTATGATGATAGGATGAAGAAATTCGATGAGATAAAGATGGTATCTATGATCGTTGAGGAGTACACTATTATACCTTTGGAGTGATTAAAGTATGTGCCTTATCTCAAGGAGGAAAAGGCCAAGATTTAGTGGTTCATAAGTGGTTTTTTAGTAGCATTTAAATATAGGATTGATTTCGAAGAGCCTATACCATTGGAGGATGCCATCCAGAAGTTAAAGCATTGTTATGAGAAATAAAAGCATAGATGTGAGACTAAAGGATTGGAAAGGTAATGATAAGAATAAAGTAAAATGGGACAAAAATAGGGCAAGGCCTCATGACAAAAGTAACAAAGAGAATGTAGCACCACCTAACAAGTTCAATGCATCTAACAAAGGACAAAGATTTCATTTGGAGGGGCAGAAAAAGGGTGCAGGTTGGAGGCCTTTACAATATTGGACTTGTGGAAAATATCATCGCATGAGATATTGTCGAAAACATTATGGTAGTAGACAACATACCTATAGTTCTTAGGAGGCACAGATAGTGGGATATTTTTGGAAAATTATTCCTCATATTTATACAACATTGGATAACAGACAGGGTGATCATCGGGAGTCTATCATCGAGATGGACAGTAAGATTTGTGATCAATTTGTTTCTATTTTTATTCAACTTGGATCTAATTATAGTTATGTTCGTAATGACCTGGTGGATAAGTGTAGTTTGAATAAGGAAGTTCATGCATATTATTAGTTAGTGTGGATGGCTATAGGTACAAAGAAGAGAGTTCATCATTGGGTAAGAGCTTATGCATTTGAGTTGAATGGTATGCCTCCATCAAAAATTTTGAATGTATTATCGTTGGGATCATACAATATTATTTTGGGTATGGACTGGTTATATCTTCATATGACCAAGGTGGATTTTTATGACAAGGCTATCAAGTGTTTGGATGAGAATGGAGAATAAAGAGTCTTGCTTTGTAAGAAGGAGGAAACATTAGTAAGAATGGTGAAAACTATGCTGGCTAAGAGCAGTCATAGGAAAGGGTGTGTGTTATTCATAGTACATATTTCCAATGATAAAGGTAAGGAAGTTGAGGATGCATATATTTCGAACAGGTACCCAGTTCTACAATTTTTTCAGGATTTGTTTCCAACAAATATTTCAGAGCTTCCACTTCACAGGGAAGTGGAATTTTATATTGAGTTGGTACCATGGGAAGCACCAACATCAAAGGCACCATACATGATGAGAACTCCAGAGTTAGTATAGTTGAATTTGAATTTCAAGGAAATGCTTAAAAAGGGATAAATTAGTCCAAGTGTATCACCATGGGATACATTGGTATTCTTTGTGAAGAAGAAGGATGGTACTCTTAGGTTTTGCATTGATTACAAATAGTTGAACAAGGTGACCATCAAGAACAGGTACGCATCAAGGAAGAGGGCATATACAAGAAAAAATTTCAGGACCATGTATGGGCTTTATGAGTTTTTTGTAGTTCCATTTGGTTTGACTAATTCTCTAGCTACTTTTATGTGCTTAATGAATAACGTGTTGCGTGCTTATCTAGACAATTTTTTTATTGTATTCATTGATGATATATTGCTATATTCTAAAAATGAGCAATAACATGCTAAACATTTAGTAATAGTATTGAGATTTCTAAGAGAGCATCAGTTATATTCCAAGCTTGGAAAATGCAGTTTCTTTCAAACATAGGTACATTACTTGGGAAATGTTGTTTCCAAGGAAGGCATAGGAGTGGATTTGGAAAAGATAAGGGATATCACGGAATGGGAAACTCTTAGAAACAGAGATGATTTAAGACCATTAATGGGGATAGTAGGTTACTTTAGGAGGTTAATAAGGAAATTCTCTCATATTTCTTATCCTATTACGTTGTTGTAAAGAAAGGTAAGAAATTTGAATGCATAGAGGAATGTGAAACTAATTTTGAGAACTTGAAGAAGTTGTTGAAACATGATCTAGTTCTAAAGATTGTAGATCCAAAAAAATAGTTTGTGGTGTGTACATATGATTACAAGAGAGGGCTTGGTGGAGTCCTTATGCAATAAGGATAGGTAGTATGCTATGAGTCATAAAAACTGAATGAGGAGGAGAAAATTATCCGACACATGATCTTGATTTGGTAGCAATCATACATGCATTGAATATGTGGAGGAACTATCTTCTTGGCAGGAGGAATTTACTGATGAGTGATCATAATGGATTGAGGTATTTATTTGACCAACAAAATCTGAATTCTAGACAATCTAGATGGTTTGCCATGATTAGTGAGTTCCAATTTGAGATTGGGTACATCAAAGGTAAAGAGAACAGGGTCACAAATTCTCTTAGAAAGAGGATATGGGTAAATCATATAACAACTATGAACTTCTATGGGACATAATTACATGATTAGATTTTAGAGGTAGGAAGACTGGATGACAGGTATAAAGAGCTTATGAATATGTTACAATAGGGTACAAGTGATCAAGATGTGGACTATTGTCTTACAACTTATGGCTTGGTCGGGTTTAGGGGTAGGATCTATGTGCCAGATGAAAGTGAGCTCAAGAAGATTATGTTGAGGGAATTTAATGCTAATCCACATTCAAGTCTCCCAGGATATGAGAAGAAACTGACAGTGGTGAATAATTTTTACTATTGCTCGAATTTGAAGAGGGAAGTGGTAGAGTATGTAGCTAGATGCTTGGATTGTCAACGGGGGAAAGAAGAGTGTAAGGATCCAAGTGGTTTAATACAACCAATTACCATTTTAGAGTGGAAATGGGAGGTCATTTCCATGGAATTCAGAAAAGGTTTATCGAGGATATCTAGAAAACACATTTCTATCATTTTTGTGGTGGAGAGGTTGACAAAGGTAGCCCACTTCATTCCAATGAAGTATACATATTCACCTAGTGACGTGGAACATGTATTTATCATATATGTGGTGAGGTTATGTGGCGTTTCAAAGAATATTGTGCTAGATAGGGATGTTAAGTTCACTTATAGGTTCTAGAAAAAGTTATTTGCAGGTTTGGGTACAAATTTGGCCTTCAACATATTTTATCATCCATAAAAATATGTGCACACAAAGAGGGTCAACAAGATATTGGAGAACATGTTGAGATTGTACGTGATGTATTAGCAGAATATATGGGAGGAGTACCTTCCATTAGTTGATTTTTCTTAAAACAATGGGTATCATGAGTCATTGAGGATGACTCTATTCAAGGAATTTAATGGGAAGAGTTTTAATACTCCTATCAGTTGTATTTATCCAGTTAATAGAGTGTTGATTATAATGGACATGTTGGAAGAGAAGGAATAGGAAATGTAGGTAATGAAGAAGAATCTGAAGGTATCATAGGACAAATAGAAAATTTATGCAGATGATAACAAGTTCTTTAAGGAGTTTTAGGTTCGAGAACAGGTGTACTTTTGTATCAAGCATAAGAAGATCTCATTTAGGATTGGATCATGTGCCAAGATAGCACCTTAGTATTGTGGAAATTTCAAGATTCTTAAGAGGACTGGACTGGTAGGCTATCGAATTTAACTTCCTTTGATAGTCAAATTAAATTATTTTTTCCATGTGTAATTTCTTAAGAAGTATGTTAAATATGTTGATCATGTGATTGTCTGGTTTGTATTGTAGGTAGAGCGAGAAGGAGAATTCTAGCCAGAACTGTAGTGAATTTTGTAGAGAAACATTCTCATGCTCTAGAACCGAGAAATAGATCAGGTTAACGAAAAATGGAAGCACTTTGGGCCCGATGAAGTTCAATAGGAGATGAAAGATTAGATGTGGGTTATGCGTCATTCTCTATTATCTATTATAGTGAATGGTTTTGGTATATGTTTTGGTGTAGTGTTTTGGTTTATGTACATATGTATATGGATGTAAATATCACCATGAGATGTGTTATAAAGATCTGGAAGTGGTATGGGTGTCATGTCATTATGGTTGTTATATTGTTATGTTTTCATCTTGGTTTCTTCTCAGTGGGTCAATCATTGTAAATAATGCAACGAGCCAAGTTTTAAATCTCCATGGGTAGTATGTTTTTCTTTCAGCAATCTTGTTGGTTGTAGGTGTCATTGAACACCGAGGAAAACATTCCCCCAAGGGGGGGGGGGGGGGGGTTGTAATATACATGGTTAAAAATTCATGTAATAAAGTTAATAAAGACAACATAACACCATGTTCAATGGACACATATTCCAAGCTAAATGTTCGGAAGAAAACATACTGATGGAGATCACCTGTGATTAATTAATTGATATGGAAATTGGCAAAGGAAATAGCAAAGCCTTTGGAAAGAAAAAGTAGAACTTATTCACATTTTATTATGAAATAATGGAAAATAGGATAAAAGGAAGGTGAAAGGTCACCTGTTGCATGTGAGAAGGAAAATTAAGGATAATAATGGAAAATTGAAGAAAATCAAGGCCTCATTAATAACAAGGCTTATGAGGATCAATTCATGGTTTTTATCAATTCATTTTTGGAGCTATGATTTTCTCTCTCTCCCTCTGATACTCTTGGAAAATTAGAGTTTTCTTAGAGAACTATTGGAGGACTGTGTCATACTTTGGATTTGCAGTAAGAAGGCAAAGGCAAGAGGACATCGGGATCAACAACTACAACGATTTTTTATTGTAGGTACAAGGTTGCATGCATGATTTTATTACTATTTTTAGCATTCATGGCATATGAATGTGGTTTCTTGGTTATGATATGTCATTGACATGGAGGATTTCTTATATTGATAGTTGTTTTTCCTAATCCTTTCCATTTTCCGGATATCCATGGTGTGGTGGGTTTTATTTTTATTTTCTAGTTGGTTCTCATGTTCCTTTGGCTATGGGTTGAGTTATTAGTTCCTGGAAGCCCTATAACTGCTTGGGTTGTGTTACTAGTCTTGCTAACCTTGGTTTGAAAAACAATCTTGAAGCCCTTGGTGGGTTGAGTTACTAGTCCTGGAAGCCCTGGTTGGAAAAACACTCTGGAAGCCCGACAACAACTCTAGGTTGAGTTATTAGGGGTTAGAATCCTTGGCTATAACAAACTATATGGAGCCCTGAACAACTTGGGTAGAGAAAAATCTAGTGATGGTTAGTGATTTCTGACCATGAGATGGAATCACTGGTTGAGGGGTGAGGTGTTTTGGTCTCTAGAACCCTTGGTTTGGTTTTTATTTGGATTTTTCCATGAGATCCCAAATTCATGCTTGGAATATGGTACCAGGTTGATTGACTGAAAGATACATTTGATTCAACCTTGTATATGGCCGGGTAGTACATGGAAGTCCCTCGTTTCATTTTTCATATGTTAATAAGAGATTTTTTTGTCTTGTATTTGATAGGTAAATTTAATTTTTATTATGTGGGTTATATGCCTTTTATATCCTTGTTATTTCTAATGGTTATATGTTGGTTATGAGTATATTTTATAACAATGATGATGTATAGCTCTCATCATGTTTTTATTATTAAATGAATGAATAATGAATATATTCCCTAATAGTGGATAATGCAGCTATTTTCATAAGGCATCAATGCTTCTTAGTTATTCTCATATAATTATGAGACCCCTATGCCTATATATATTGTTATGACCTATAGTATGCATATTTGTTACATGTTTGATGGAATTCATGCCATGGCTAGTTGGGGTCCATTCAATTCATTGACCAGAATTTTGTATTAGTACGTTTTTTTTAGTGTTATTTAGAATTTATGGAAATCTCATGGAGTTCTAGGTAGTGGCTTGAGTCTTGTCCTTGAATAAGTGGAAAAAAATATTGGGTCACTGGCACATGACTAGTTGAAAATTTCCACAGTCACTAGAATGGCCTTGTTGTGGGAGCGACTTTAGGGTCCCAAACACATTTTTTCCTTTCCATGGGAGTGACTAGGGTGTTAGTTTAGTGAAAGACAATTTTCTTCAGGGGTTAAGAACCTGGAAAGGTTTATTAGCTCCTCGAAGTTATGTAACATGTGGAAGGTCATATTGGTTTTATTTTGTTGATTCTACTTCTTTAACTATGCATGGGGATTCAAATCACATCATAGTGACCTCTCGTCATATGTTTACCCTTGTGGACTACTTAGCTTGGGTAAATGTGGGAGGAAGTGGTTACAATTGTCTTTGTTATGCAAAATTTACAATTTCAGACAAAAGTATCTTCCCTATACCTTGTGTACTAGTCTACAACCACATAAATCAAAGAATATAGAGTTTTTATTAGAGAAATTGAAGGATGGGAAAGAGGATACATGGAATCAGTCGAAAGCTTTACTTTCCTCCTGGTTTTTAATCTCCAATTGTAGCTCCAAATTCTATAATTATAACCTGCACATACAAAAAAACAAGACAAGCATATACAAAATAAACGTATCATAATTCAATTACCCTATTTAATGAATTAGTGAGGCATTTAAATACATGAATGTAGATGTAACACAACAAATATAGGAAAAAAATATATTCTCTGTATTAATAGAAATAGGAAAGAAATTATAGCCAAAAATAGCAGCTGATCATGTAGAGATCTCCCTAAGTTGACCTGTCCTTTCATGTCACAAAGAGCACCTCAATGTCACCCTAACGCATGAAGATGATGACTCTCTTAGATTCAAGGAAAAACATGCACTAGGGGAATTTTGAGGTCTAAAATGGCTCCCCTAAGGAAAATATAAAATAATAGTGGAAATAATGTAATATTCCCAAATGGGAAAAGCAGGAATATAGTGCATAAAATGAAAGAAGCAGCAAATATTTAACACGTGAAACTATGATACCAATATGGATTCATAACATTATGCATAAGAACAGCAAATCAATACAAAATAGTGAGGCATAAATCATATGCAATGAGGAAATAAGCCTCCCATAAGCAATCACTCCCAAATATGAGCTGTTGTTACAATGAAAAATGAGAGCAACTACAACACAGTCATATTAAGCATAACTATAGCTGGAGATGATATAATGATATAAAAATACTGATAAAGTTCCCAATATATTCTAGACATACAAATCTAGGCACTATATCAGCTTTCCAAGATAACCTAAGAGGGTTTCCGGAAAATGCACACAATGTGCCAATGTAAGTTGTAGCCCTAGGGCTAAAGGTATGTCGCAACAACAGAAATGAGAGGATATGGTTGAAGCTTATGTAGAAACCTACAAATCTTCTCCAATAGATCCTCTGGATGAAATAATGTCTACTCCATTGAAGAAATCACCTCCCAAAACTACCACTGCAACCACCCTTGCAACTCCTCCCTAAAATAACACAGATATGGGCTGAAACTGTGTTGTAGGGAATAAATTCACCTTGGATTGATGCCAAATATGTCAATAAAGCCCAAGGGTCTTATTTATAGGCCTTCCAATGGATGGAAACCTTCCTCCACTGCAAAACTATCTCTAAAGACACCCAATATAATTCTCCACTGCTGAACCCAGCAACACAGCACAATACTCTGCAGAAACTGCGCTGATGAAGAAATATGTAGCTTAGCCTTGAGCCTGAGTGTAGAAATGTAGTGCAATACTCCTCGAAGAGGCCTCTTAAGGAAAGATATGGGATTCCCGCTCGAGAACACCCTATGCTAAACAACACTACAAAATCAACTAAACAACTAAAGAATGCCAGAAGTTTAAACAGATCATATACAAAATAATAAGCCAAAAAATAACCAATATGGCTGCCATCCTCTTCCCTAAATAAGTTATGAGATTTATTACCCTTGGCCCCACTCAAATAGGACACTACCTCCATGCAATCAATCTCCCTCCAAAACTACGTTATTCCTCATTTAATGTCCACTTCTCCATAACATCATTGTTGATTTGGTCAAAGTTGAGCTATTCAACATGATCCAACCCCTGTTCATACTCAAAGGCACTTTATTTGGCTGCTTAGAAGGTCTCCTTTCACACTTGAAGTATTTTTATTGCTAATAAGGGGATTTATGGGCATCCCTACCCACTTATTCACCTACCTAGTGACAAAATAATCTATAATATTCCATTTAGCTAAAAGCTAAATTTTAGGAATATTAGAGTCCTCCCCTCCAAAATGTTTCTTTCCCTCAAGCAACTATAAAGGTGGAGAAAAATTCCTCCCTTCTTCCTCTTGTGGCCTCCACATCAATAGTCCCCACCATTGCTTTAGATATTCTACAACAATTTTATCTTTCAATGGTTCCTTCCAAATGTGCAATTTTGCCTTTGGTGGATAAACCAAATGGCTCTCTTCATGATAAAATGGAAGGTCTAAATGGAAACCTTCTTGCTGTCAATTGGCTTCTTCAAGGTAGGAGTAGTGACAAGTATAGGGGATCTCATTCCCAATGAGAGAATCCCATCTCCATGCTATCATCCAAATGAAATGAATCACCTTCCAACATGGTAATTCATAGAAGAGTTCCTCTCAAATTTTCATGAGAGGCATATCTCAAGTGCTACAAACCATCATATGGCCTACTTCATAGAGAAACAAGTGATTTATTGTAGTAGCCATATCATCTCTCATGCTCCCTTTGAAGCATGAAGGATAAAAGGTGTGGGAAATTTCATTCCCTGTGGACACATCCAACCAATGCACCTTCCCTCCAATGATGTTCCCAACAAGGATAAGCACATCATCAGCATATGGAATCATAATAAAAGTCATGCTTGCTTCCATGTGTAGTAAAGGAGAAAGGAAATGGTCCCTCAAGTGCAACCAGCACAGTTTTTCTCCTAACTGCCATAGAATATGATATAACAAGTGTTTCTCCCACCACTTGTTTTCTGCCCCATTCTTCTTGCATGCTTGGAGAAGGTGTATGATGGTTGGTGTTAATGAAGCACGACATGAAGAATACATCATCTCCAAAAAATATTCTAGGGAATGGTCAACATCATATTTTCTCATGGCCCTAAGTAGCCCATGAAGCCAATAAGAAAGAGTGCCCCCTCTTGGAAAATGCCCTGCACATGAGTGGTAAGAAAATGAAAGTACATAGTAAATATATCATGATGCTCATAAATACAATCCTTACCATACACTTGGTTTAAATCAATGAGTTAGCTCATTGATGAGCTCCCTCTCACATCCAATGAGTAAGGAGGTGGTGATGATGACTCTTCCCAAGAGTTATGTTTCTCCTCACCCTGCAAGCAATCTATGCACTTCCTCATATGATGGTGCATCTCCTCTTTGAAATATTCCCACATGAATCCCTCCAAGATAATATGGTATGTTGTAATGAAATTAGTGGGATTGGAAAGCAAGGTCTCATAGGCTACATATAGTATTTCATCCTTGAGATTTGAGTCTTTAGTCAAGTAGATCTGATCATGAAAATAAATGACTCCATCAACCACTCTATACCTCCCATCCATCACTTTCCCATCAAGAACCTTACATGTGAAGAGGTTCTTGGAATACTCTGCCAATAGTTGGGACTCCCAATATGGATCTAGGCTTCCCAACAATGACAATGTTGTAGAAATATGAAATGAAGTATATGCCACATCATAACTCTCCTCTTTGACATGCTCAATGCAAAATCCAGATGTTGGAGTAATATTACCCCACCTTTGATACCTCTCTTGCAGTTGATCTTGCCCAAGAAAATATTAGAGTACATGGAATTTAACCTCCTCTTGAAGGGTATCTCTTCTCCAAAACTTCCATAGTTTGGCCAAAGCATACAAGAGTGTCACTAACCTCTTGTCATATTCAAAACCCTTCCTCAGGTGTGGAAGTATCATTCGTTGCCCCAAGGTTATGGAGTAGCCCTTTGACACCATGCTCATGTCATCATAGATTTCTGAATCATCATATTTCATTGCAAATAGTAGAGTGGGATATTGCAATGTCCATATCATAAAATTTTTCACCCCTCCTTTGAACCCATCAAAGGTCGTCTACGTTGTGATAGCTCCTTCCAAGGCTTCTTCCCTAGCCAAATGTATTAATGCTGCACCATGTTGAGAGAACCCTTTATTCATCTTTCAATCAGGGGGTCTCCCTGGTGGTATGCCTCCATGTAAATAGACATCAAAATATGAAGTAGACTGTATAGGTGAGTGGACTGATTTTTCCCCTCATTCATTACATAAATTAGTCTCCTTATTCTATATGTAAACCCCTTGAAATAAACAAGGGTGCATGTACCCCATCCTTTGATGTTGATCCACCTTTTCTTTTCCTCCTTTGATCAAGGTGTTACTGCCCATCACTACTGTCACATGATGTTCCTTGGGAACCTTTTGCAAAGATGCAAAATCTCCTCCACTTGAAGCAATAGCTTCATGCCCATCCCCATATGGTGATGGTTCTTCCTTTGAAGTGACAACATTGTTACTTCCTTTCTGTTTTTCCTCTTCATTAATCATTGAGAGTACCTCATCAACAATGAGAGACCCTAAATCTTGGTCTTCCCTTGAAGGAGGAATCTCCATGTCTTCCTTTTGAGAAGAAAACTTTTCATGCAATGGGGATCTTGCCCTTAGCAAGGTATCATACAATTTTTTATCCCCCTCAATATAAATCTGAAGTGGAGTTGGTGCAATATATCTTTCCAACTCATGCAAAGGTTTTGAATGTTTATGTTTTGCTAACTCAATCAAAGATGTTTCAGATTGTTTTACATTAAATATCTTCACTAGTCTTTTAGTGAATCTTGCATAAGTAGCTATATTTGCATAATTAAATGAATAAGATTCATAAAACCACCAATTATGAGCCTTACCTTCAAGATGCAGCGCTGCTATCCTAATGGCTTCATTTTCTGAAACTTGATGTAGATGCAAATATGAGTCTAGTTGATCTATCCAATCCTTGGCTGTGCATGTGGAGGACCCATAAAAATTTGGTAGAAAGAATATACCTCTTCTGCTTCTGTTGTGATTTTTGGATCTTCTTTCCTCCTTGATTTGGAAAAACTCTTGGAAGTTGAAGTGCTCCTTGAATCTCCAAGATTGAGATTCATACTCCTAAAGATAACCACTCAAAGACTCCTCCTTTGGTGCATCTTCTTCATCCATCTCTCTTGTAGTAAATATGGGCATAAGACTGCACTGTGGATCATAATGTGTGGCTGCATGCTCACTCCCATCATGAAAAAATCTAGGTCTTTCTTCATATTCAAACCCCCTTGGATATTCCCTACACATCTCCCTTCTCATCTTCTTGATATCTCCCTTGATGCTCTGCATAGTTTGAAAAGAAGCTTTGAGAGCACCTCTTCCTCCTTTCCTCCAAATAATGGAGTATTTTCTTTGTTTTTTCTGTACATATCCTCTTCTTATGAGAAGCTTCTCCTTATGGTGACATATTGGTTGAATGCACAGGTTGGGCCAAGATTATGCTCTGATACCACTGTAATATTCCCAAATGGGAAAAGCAGGAATATAGTGCATAAAATGAAAGAAACAACAAATATTTAACACATGAAACTATGAGACCAATATGGAGTCATAACATTATGCATAATAACAGCAAATCAATACAAAATAGTGAGGCATAAATCATATGCAATGAGGAAACAAGCCTCCCATAAGAAATCACTCCCAAATATGAGTTGTTGTTACAATACAAAATGCCAGAGAGAAACTACAATGCAATAATATTAAGCATAAATACAACTAGAGATGATACAATGATAATAAAGTACTAATATAGGCCCCAATATATTCTAGACATACAGATCTGGGCACTAGATCATCTTTCCAAGGCAACCCAAGAGGGTTTCCGGAAAATGCACACAATGTGCCAATGTAAGCTGCAACCCTAGGGCTGAAGGTATGCTGCAAAAATAGAAATGAGAAGATATGGCTGAAGATCATGTAGAAACCTACAACTATTCTCCAATAGATCCTCTGGATGAAATAATGGCTCCCCCACTGAAGAAATCACCTCCCAAAACTACCACTACAACTCCTCCCTAAAATAACGCAGATCTGGGTTGAAACTACGCTAGAGGGGATATATGCACCTTGGCCTGATGCCAAATATATCAATAAAGACCAAGGAGCTTCTTTATAGGCCTTCCAATGGATGGAAACCTTCCTCCACTGCAAAACTAGCTCTAAAGACACCCAATATAATTCTCCACTATTGCACCTAGCAACACAGCCCAATACTCTATAGAAACTGCGCTGATGAAGAAATATGTAGCTTGGCCTTGAGCTTGAGTGTGGAAATGTAGTGCAATACTCCTCCAAGAGGCCTCTCAAGGAAATAGATGGGATTCCCGCTCGGGAACTCCCTGTGCTAAACAACACTTCAAACTCAACTAAATAGCTGAAGAATGCCAAAAGTATAAACAGACCATATACAAAATAATAAGCCAAAACATAACCAATATGGCTGCCATCCTCTTCCCTAAATAAGTTATGAGCTTTCTTACCCTTGGCCCCACTCAATTAGGTCACTACCTCCATCCAATCAATCTCCCTCCAAAACTGCATTATTCCTCATTTAATGTCCACTCCTCCATAAAAACATTGTTGATTTGGTCAAAGATGACCTATTCAACATGATCCAACCCCTGTTCATACTCAAAGGTGTTTTATTTGGCTACTTAGAAGGTATCCTTTCACACTTGAAGTGTTTTTATTACTGATAAGGGGATTTATGGGCCTCTCTACCCACTTATTCACCTACCTAGTGAAAAAACAATATATAATATTACATTTATCTAAAAGCTAAATTTTAGGAATATTACAAATAATAAAATAATATTGATTACATCATCAAATTTTAGAGGAAAAAAAAGAAAAAAGTTACTTTTTCAACTCGTATTTTGAACTTATCTCCCAAATTATTTACTCAAATCTCAAGTGGGAGTACTCGTTGGATGAAAAATTTAATTCATCATCCAAGGAGTATCCATGTTGCATACTTTCAATGGACCTTTCTACACGAAAAATGAGAAATACAAGAAAAATGTTATTGCAATCATGTTTTTTATGTATTTCTCATTTTTCATGTAGAAGGGTCCATCAAATGTATGAAACATGGGTACTCCTTGGATGAGGAATTACATTTTGCTTCCAAAGAATTCTCTTGCTCAAAATTTTTGTAATAACTTTGGGAGATAAATTCAAAATATGAGCTGAAAAAGTAGTTTTATTATTTTATTAATTTATAACCTTTTTACCCTTTAACTTAAAAAATTGTGAATCATCGCCTATGGTTGACATCATCATATTAAATCTTGTTGATTCTTATAAAGTTTATTTTGGTTGTACATTTTTCTTAGGAGGCCCATTTTATACCTCAAAATTCCCCTAATGAGGGCATGATCAGTCTCCAAAATCCAACCCTGATGTTGTGGATAGTAGTAAATTTATAAGCGAGTGTGGTATTTTAGGAATTCGTATCCATTTACCGATCTAGGCTTGAGATCCAATTAATATTTGAGGACGAGATCAAGGGATACGAGGTGAATTATCCAATGTAGGGTCAAATAGTATTCGATCTTCTTATCCAAGGTAGATGTTTTAAACAACCTCTGGAAGCTTTTGGAAGAGGAATCTTCAAAAAAAAAATTATTTTTCTTGAATTTATAGAATCATAGCATCCCCAACAATGAGAAATTTGATTTCGACCAATGCTGGTGTAGAATGAAGCAACCATTGTTTAATGTAGGTATCTAAAGGGGTAGGGTGCGGTAGCGATTAAAATCTTTATTTTGAGTAGTTAATCCCAGAATCTCAAACATTTTAGAATGGTCATGCTTAGGGATTTGTGTAGGGATAATGAAAACATGTTCACGAATGATGATTGATTTGGTGTACATGACTATTGACCAAATGAGAAAAAATGGCCTATAATAGACATCATCCTAAAGTGAAAAGTCATAAATTTCAACTAATAACTAAATTTATATACCTTGTGACAAGTTTGAATCAAGAAAAACTAGTGAAGATCATCATTTGTTACATAAAATTTCTTCATGATAACTTTGTTGAGCGAGACATACTCATATTGAGCACATAAGCTAACAATACATGTACAATGATCAAGAAGTCACATGCATTGATAACAAAGAGTGGACCCATGATTGGATGGTTGGATTTATTATCCTAACCGTCATGCTTTGTAATATTGTAGTAATCATGAAAGCACAACCCAGATGGATGAAAATAAATTCATGGTCTTCTATCTCGTTCACTCGATATTTTCAATATACGAGTCTAACCATGCGAATAAAGGAGCTTGAGTCAAACATGGAAGACACCACCTGTTTACCATATAATTATGTAAGTTGTTAACAAACGCAAGAGAAACCACTAATGATGTTAATGGATCTAAAAATACAACTATGCAATTTGTATGGTGTGAATATGAGTTGAAGTCGAACACCACAAATAATGTTTTGGTTGAAGGAAAATGGTGAAAGTCTACTACTGACAACGAGGAAAATTCACATTGATGTATGAAAGCCCCAAGGTATTGAAAGGAGAGTTTCTAAATCAACTTCTTAGAAAATGAGTTGATGTCGAAAGGAAGTGACCTATTGCAGGGGGGCCTTGATGTATCCCCCATAAATGACATGGAACAGGTATCGATATTTGAGACAAAATAAATTCAATGTGGAGCTGGTTCAAGAATGACAGACATGGAATGAAGGTTTAAGCGTATTGCAACATAGATAAATTGAAGGAACTATCTTGAACATATTGGAAATGATGAATGGAGTAGGTAGCATTGACTCAAAACTGAAAGCGAAGGTTTTGATATGGTGTGATGAACAAAAAATATAAGCATATTTCCCAACCCAACAACAACGGAGATGAAGTGGAAGAGTGCCATGATCAAGAGTGAATCACTACCATTAATAGGTAAAGTACCATGTTTCCAAATTTCTCCCACTATTTCCAGTCAGTACCTCTTTAATTTTTTAACAAGCTCGAGGAGGATAACATATAATTCATCTGTAAGGACATCCTTCAGATGAATCCCTCTGAGTATTTTTAATGAAACCTGAGAAGGAGTGGTTCATTCCCATCACGTTTCACGATTCCATCACAGTTTGATGCTTTTATGAGTTTAGAGAAAGTACAAATTGGCTCCATTTTCATGTTTAGAGAGTTTGAAAAAGAGGTTAAAAAGAAAGATCCAAAGGTTCTTTTTCGTAAACTTGTCTCTTGAGTCTAAAAAGGAAAAAATGATATTATGGAGAACCTGTTACCCATGTTCAACTAAGGTATTCCTTTTTCGTAATTATTCTATATTATTCTAGAAAAAAGGTTAAACTTATACTGAGTAGACATATTTTCATTTACTTTAAGGAGTTTGAAAATAGAAGTGCTCGATAGTCTTTTCATGTTTTGGGAGTATGAAAAGAGCTAAAATAGGACTCCTCCTAGAGGAACGAGTGGTATAAATGGTATGAATTGGTTCTGGTAATGATGGAACTACTCAAAACATTCAAAGGTGAAGAGGTTGGCTAATAATTTCACTCATTACAACGGTTCGTTAGAAAAGGGTTAAACAACCAAGTGAATGCATATGATCAGCCAAGCAGATGCTGAAGATGGAATTAGAAAACCAAGTCTAATATCGAAAAAATGGGCTGATAAAACATGGAAATCAAGAGAGATATGATGAGAATGGTTTTATTTTTACACAAGATTTAAACATGGGAAACTATGTTTGAAATTGGTTTCATTTTTAGATAATATTGAAAAAAAGAAAAAACTATGCTTGAAATAAGTTTGCATGCTCCTATGATAATGACCCAATTCTGGGCACAAAAGTATCTTCCCTAGACCTACTGGACTCATCTAAAACAATAGAAAGTAAATAATATGGAGTTTCCCTTAGAGAAATTGAAGGATGGGAAATATTTGAACTTTGAATATATCACAAGATTTACTACTCCTGGATTATAAGCTCCAATCGTAGCTGCAAATGTTATAATAAGGACTTGCACATACAACCAAAACAAGCCAAGGATCAACAACATCAATGTAGCATAATTCAATTACTCTATTCAGCAAATAAACAAGGCATCGAAATACATGAATGTAAATGTAACACAACACAAATAGGAAAACTATATATATGCTTTGTATAAATAGAAATAGGTGAGATTTTGCAACAAAAAATAGTAACTGATCTTGTAGAGATAACCCCAAGTTGACTTTTCCTTCCTTGTCACAAAGTACACCTCAATGTCACCCTAATGTATGAAGATGATGACTATCTTAGATTGAGGGTAGTAACATGAGGTCATGATTAGTCTCCAAAATCCAAACCTGATATATACTCTTTGTATAAATAGAAATAGGAGAGATTTTGCAACCAAAAATAGTAATTGGTCTTGTAGGGATTTCCCCAAGTTGACTTTTCCTTCCTTGTCACAAAGCACACCTCAATGTCACCCTAGTGCATGAAGATGATGACTATCTTAGATTCAAGGTAGTAACATGAGGTCATGATTAGTCTCCAAAATGCAACCCTGATGTTGTGGATGGAAGTAAATTTATAGGATAGTGTGGTACTTTAGGAATTATTATCCATTTACCAATCTAGGCTTGAGATCCAATTAATATGGGAGGATGAGATCAAGGGATAAGAGGTGAAGTATCTAAGGTAGGGTCATATAGGTTTCGATATTCTTATCTAAGGTAAATAGTTAAAACAACCCCTAAAATATTCTGGAAGAGGAAGCTTCAGAAACATTTATAATTTTCCTGAATTTCTAGAATTAGTACACACCCAATAAGGAGCAAGTTGTTTCTAACCAGTGTATAGTGAAGAATGAAGAAACCAACATTGAAATAAGATATCTAAAGGGGCAAGGTTAATTTGGGATTAAAACATTGATTTTGAGCAGTTAATAAAAAAAAATGAGACATGTTGGAATGGTCATGTTTAGGGATTTGTGTAGGGATGATGACAACATGTTCAAAGGTGATTATTGATCTAGTTTTCAGGCCTATTGACGAGATGCAATGAAATGGCCTACAAAAAATTTCTCCCCCCTAAACTGAAAATTCAGAAACAATAGCTGATGAATAGAGTGTGTTACCTTCTGAGAAGTTTTCATAAAGACCAATTGGTTGAGAACATCATTTCTTACAATGAATTTTCATCTTGATATCTATATTCAAGGAGGCATACCCATGCTCAATACATAAACTAAAATTACATGTAAAATGATTAATAAATCACATCCACTAATGAAAAAGAGTGGACTCATGCTTGGATGACTTTATTTATGATCGTAGTCATCATTATTTATAATTTTTCATTATTCCTGAAAGCATAGCCCAGATAAATGGAACTAGATCTCAGGTATTCTATTTCATTCACTCGATCTTCAAATGTATGAGTCTAACTATTCGAATATAGGAGTTGGAGTCAAACATGGAATACACCATCTAATTATCAACTAATGGTGTAAGTCATTAACAGACATCAAAGAAACCACCGACAATGAAAATGGTTCTCAAGGTACAACAATAAAATCCATATGGTGTGAATGAATGAGTTGAAGTTGAACACCATGCAAAATCTTTTGGTCAAAGGCCAATGATGAAAACATGTCGTTGAGAGTGAGTAAAATTTCCATTGATGTATGCAAGCATCAAGGTATTGAAGGGTGTTTCTAATTCAAATTCTTGGATAATGAGTTGATGTGGAAAGGAAGCAACCTGTCACAGGAGGGCCTTGATGTATCCCCCATCAATGATGCAAAACATGTATCATTATTTGAGATATAATTGTGCTAATATGGAACTAGATCGGGAATGACAGACATGGAATGAAGGCTTAAGAGTATCATTGTTAGGAAGATTGATCCCTCTTGCAGACAAGAGAGATCTCCCTAGCATCCTAAGGATATCTAGAAACAAAAATAAAAATGTAGACCATTTTCTCTAGACCATTATGCTTAAGAATTATTAATTAAATATGGAGAGATGCTCCTACCTAAATCCCAACACTTATTCGATTTTCAATCCAGTCGCTCCAAAAGATATCGATCCAGCGTATAAGATCTGCAATCAAAGACAAGTGAAAGGGATCAAAAGCATCTACAATATATGATAATTCAAAAGCAATAATCTATCTTAGTGATCAAGGAATCCAAGAATTAAATTATTCAAAATATACATGAACAACTTAATGAGAAAATAGAATCCATTTGTATTAACTTTGAATGAAAAGAAGAAACCTTACAACCTTGATGCCTTGATGTTTGTATAGGTTATTCTGGCGTCCTGAACAGTTGTTTTCCTCGGTTTGACTAGACTCCAACTCTTTGAATTAGCATGAAAATATGGCGATGAGTATGTAATATTTCTCATGCCAATGATGCCAAATGTAGAGAGTATAATTTCTTCAGCAATTCACCTCAAAAGTACCAAGTTCTAAGTACCCTTGAGACTGAAACATGGTCTCCATTTATAGCAGAAGGGATGAGGTTTCAGTTCCAAAGAAAGGGGGATAAAGTCCTCTCAAAAAGGTATTTTAGATCCAAATACCAAGGGATAGCTCCATTTATGAAGGGATAGAGGTTCATGAATGGAAGGGGTGAAGGTTGACCAGATAGCGCTTCTAGAAGGTTCTAGTTGGGAGAATATTCGACCAGTTGGGTTTGTAGAACTTACTTTTATTTTTACTTTATCTTTTACGGGGATTCGCAGTTTTAAAGAGCAGAACGTGCGGGATGTGCCACAGTTTTTAGAGCAATAAACCACAGTACCGCAGGAAATGACTAGGAGAAGTTCAAAGTTAGGCTTTTTAGGGTTTTAATGAGCTTTTTCCCAATTCTAAGACTTGATTTAGGAACTTTATGATTTTGGACCTCTAAGGGAGTAATAAATAGGTAATGATGAACCCATATAGACAACTAAATTTCATGGTGACAAATTTTAGTGTAGCAGTTGCCCCCTAAAGTGCGAAGTCTGAAGAGTTAAGAAGAATTCTGAAGAGTGAAGTGCTTTATCATTTCGAGGATTGAAATTGCCCGATCACATCGGTTGAAACCTGGAAAAAACATTCAAGCAAGCATATATATATATATATATATATATATATATATATATATATATATATACATATATATACATATATATATATATACATATACATATACATATACATATACATATACATATGTATATGTATATGTATATCATCGCTGAGGTAGGCATTCCCATACTCAGATCAAAACTATCTACATGTTTTGATAAAAAAATGATTTCAGAATTACATTAACAGTAGACACAACATGGATGCAGCCATCTGTCATGAGTAGTCTACTGTATGATAAAAAATCCTCGCAGCCTAGATGGTGCAAACTAGATCCAGGGTCTTGATTTCCACTTCTTGAACTAATACAATTGTATCCATGCGATTGATTGTGTCAAAGTCGAACATGGTAGAAACCACCCGATTACCAGTCAATGATGTGAACTGTTAACAAGTGTGAGAGAAACCACCAATAATGAAAATGGCCCTCAAAGTACTTAGTACAATCTATGAAATGCGTTTGTGATCTGAAGTCGAACATTTCACAGAATCATTTGATCAAAGGTCTATGATGTAACCTGTCGTCGAAGGCGAGAAACCTGTCATTAAGGCATGCAGATCCCAAGGCACTAATAGGATTCTATATCAAATTTCTAGATGATGAGCTATCGTCGATAGAAAGTGATTCGTCGTAGGAAATCCCATGACACGAAACCATTAGATCAAGTTTTGAGGAAATATTTGCAATGACTGACTCGGGGATGGTCAACGCGAATGGAGACTAATGTTTGCAATGAATGGTTTATTTAAATTGTTCTCTTGAACAGATAACAACACTGCAAATGGTTTGGTGACAATTGACCTAAAGCTAATACCCAGAAATAGGTTGAAGACTTTCAAAGTGGTTTGATTAATTGTTAGACAAAGGATTTTCCCAACCAAAATATCAGCGTGATAAAAGTGTTTTGTTCAAGAGTGGTATACTAATTTTTGGAACAAAGTGTGACAACTGGATTCATTTTCTCTCCTTTTTCCCCACCATTTTTGGCAAGTACCTCTTTATTTTTGACAACCTTGAGGAGGATAACATTTTCTTGTTATATAAGCTCATCCTTTGGATGAGTCCAACTTAGTATTAAAATCAAACCCTAAGAAGGAGTGTTTTGTTCCTGTTTGTAATTTACATGTCCTTTATTGTTAAGTTTTAACGAGTCCAGTATAGGTGAAACTCAGTGTTTTTCAATTTTAGAGAGTCAGAAGAAAAACTTAAGAAAACTCCGTGGGTGTACTTTTTCATAAATTTAGTCTCTCAAGCCCGAAAAAGGATAAAATAATGCAGGAGAGAAATCTATTGACCATGATTAGTCAACATATACCTTTTTCGTAAAGAGTCCATTTCAGTTCGGAAAAGGGGTAAACTTATACTGAGGGGACAACTGTTCATTTCCTTTAACGAGTTCGAATAGTCAAGTACTCGACAACCTTTTCATATTTAGAGAGTCTGAAAAGGGCTTAAAAGAGAACTCCAGGGTTTCACTTTTTCATAATTTTCAAGAGCCCAAAAAAGCGATAAAAGTATACTCATGATCAAAATAATCCTTCTCACTTGAAAGACCCGTTTTCTACACATAAACTTGAAAAATTAAACATATATGTTTCCAATAAGTAAAAACTTTTGAAAAAAAAAAATTTAAAGTGGAAAACAAATAAAATAATATTTTATTCATTCAAAAATTCTTATAAAAAGTAGTTCAACAAAGTCATTTTCACCTTTTGTATTCAAATATGAAAGTGGAGAGCTCTGGGAAAAAAACATTCCGGAGGTGATAATGGGAGAACTGGCCGCTCAAATCGAAAATCGTCGAATCTAGGAAATCTACAACATTCTTCTCTTCATTTTCATCCATTTGAATTCTCTTTTTTGGTTTTCAAAATCATTTTTTTGGGGAAACAATGGTTCTAAATTTTTCTCTCAGGTGTCCGTGGTTCATGCATTGGTTACCTACAGACCCTGATAATTTTCCAAAAGGAATATTATCGGGCTACTGCAGTTTTTATGAAGAGCGTGTGTGGGGGTCCGCACTGTATCTATTATAAAACTGCGGGGGTGCTGTGAGAAAATTAAATTTGATAAATTCTCTCAAAAATGGCTAAACTTTTTCACTCTAATAACTTCTAACCTTTAAATGCATCCATTTGCAGGTCATTGCACAATGTTGGAGTGGCAAGAACGCGAACACGAAGAGGTAGATGATGTAGCAATGAACAATCCAAACACAATGTGTTTTTTGATAAATTGAAAGTTATACAAATCCTGGGCCATTTAGGGCATGAGGGCAAAGGTAGAGCTAATGACCTGGCTGGTGAATAAATGGGATGTTCAAGAAATTTATGTTATCATTGGAGATCAAAAACTAGAAATTGAGCTTGAAGATATCTTCTTTCTCATCGACTTATCAAGAAGAGGTGAACCTATCTCTTTGTTTGGAGCTAGCAAGGTGGCCTTCCTATCTCTAGCTATAAACAAGAGTCCTGCAATGAAGAAGCTGATCCCAAAGACAACCGTATAGACATAAAAACTATCATACTTCTTGATCTGAAAGTCATTGCATTCACCGTGACCAGATTATGTGGGAGCACAGCTCCACATGTGGCTACCAAGTCAAAAATGCAGACAGCTGTTGAATGTTACAAAGGTACAATATTCAATTGGTGTGAAGGGGTGTTGACCAATTGAAGGGTCAACTGACCAGAGTGAAGAACTCAAAGTTGAAAGACTTTGGGTATGGTGCTATCTTAGTATCTTTTGCTTTGGAGAGGATTATGTCCCTTGCCCCTCAGTTGATCTATGTTGAGCATGGTGAACCTAGAGAGCCTCGTATTCTATGATGGGTGGAACTGATGGCTCACCATGGTGGCGACGACTGCATGGTGGTCTGATTCACTCCAGCATATTTTCATTGGTTACAGAATCAAATCTTTGCTATTGAGGATTTCTGTATGCAGGCATAGAATTTTGAGGAGACCTTGAGATGTTCTTACCTCCAAGGACAGAATGGGATGAATTAGGTAAATGAATTGTTTTGATGCATTTTAAATCTAAGTTTTATTTTGTTTTTCAATCGTCCAATACTAATAACAAAAATTTCAAATGCACATGTTGGTCCACGAAGACCAGCCACTCTTCGCCGATTCGAAAGGAAGTCAAAAGAACTTATTGCATAGCCACAGAACCAGGTAGCAGAGATTCTTACTGACTTAGAGCACAACCTAGAAAGGTTGAATAGAGACATCCAAGAGATAACGATGGATGATATTCCTTTTCGTCTCCAGAGGCACATCGCTGGTGTTCCTAGCCAATTTTAGAGATACCTGTGTAGGGTGGCACGGGCGATAGTTTATTATCATGATCATCACCACAGATAGTGGATGATTATCGTAGACTATCGTATTTTTGTTTTTTGTATTACTATCTTTCAGATCATAAGGTTTTTTAAACCTATGGTCGCATATGATGCAATATTTTTTGAAACACAAACTCTATCTATGATATGACTACTTTTGCTGACTATCTTGTTCAACACACATTGAATGTTGTTTTGATTTACTTTTTTAATGTTGCAAATGTCTATTTATAACATTATTAGCTAATGCATCAGCCAATGTATTTAAAATTCTTGGAATGTGTTGATATTCAATGTAATCAAAATGTCTTTCCAAGAGACGAACCTTCAAAAATAATCTTAGTAACACTAGATTTTTAATTGTGTATACTCTATTTAAATGTAATACAATGAGTTCTAAATCTAGCCTAACAATCAAACATTGAGTGCCAAATGAAATGGAATCAAACAATAACTCAATCACTGTGTTATATTCTGCAACATTATTTGTTGTTTGACCAAGGCTTACCCCATGCATAGAAACTAACTCATAAGTGGGTGAATAGATAACCCAAGCTGCAAAAAGATATTCTGTGTATTATGACAGGCACCATCAACAAAACCAATGTACGCTTGAAGGGACGTTGAAATCTGCAATATCAAGAGTAATCAAGATAAGCAAGGATAGTATTCAACGCAAACTTAAACTAGGCACACTCATCTAATCTAAAGCAACAAACTTAGAAAAATAACTAATCTACAGGTGATATCTTCACACAAAAATCAAGCATAATATCTCTTCAGATAAATTCCATTTCTAGGTTTATCTAAAGATACCCCATCATAAATAGTCAATTCATAGGCCCCTTTTTCAAGCACTCGTTTGACAATATAAGGACCTTGCCACATGGGTTAGAATTTCCCATCTCCTAGTTTATCATTAGCTTGATCATATACCAAAACTAGGTCACCTTCTGAAAAAACATGAGGTGTAACACTTCGGTCGTACTAAGCTTTAACTCATTTTTTATGAGCTTCGGCTACTAATGCAGCAGTGTGCCGAGTCTCATATAACTGTGCTAGGTACAAAAAGAGTTTTTCCTCTTCAGAAGTAGCTGGTAGTAGCTCTATGGCTAATTGGAGTGACGGTATTTCACATTCAATCAGTAACACAGCTTCTTAACCGCAGACTAGTTAAAAAGGAGTGAATCCTGTTGCAGTCTTTGCTGAGGTTTGGTATGCCCAAAGTGTTGAGAAAAACATCGTATGCCAATTCAATTTATGAATTTCGATTATCCTTTTAATCATAGTGGTTAAAAATTTATTAACAGCTTCAACCTGACCATTATCTTGTGGGTAATATGGAGTAGAGTTATCATGCCATAGGCCAAGTTGGTCGGAAAGTTCGGTCATCATGATGTTTCAAAAATTACTCCCATGGTCAGTAATAATAACTTGAGGTACACCGAATCAAGCAATCACGTGATTGAATACAAACATAGCTACATTTTTTCCATCGACCACAAAGTAGGCATTGGCTCGGCCCATTTTGTAAAATAATCGACTGCGAGAATAATATACCCTTGCCCCCCAGCTGAGTGAGGCTTAAATGTAATGAAATCAATGCTCCATTTTTCAAAAGGACCTACAACAATTATGGGGTGAAGAGGAGCTAGTGGTCCAGGCATATTTCGATCAAAAATTTGATAATTGTGGCATTTTCGGACCATTTGAATGCAATCTTTGAATAATGAGGGCCAAAAATAACCAGCACGCAATATCTTTTTGGTTGTGGCATACCCTGACATATGACCACCACACACTCCAGAGTAGTAGTCATAAAGAATTTTCTCCACAAAGATAAAGCGTGTCTCCAACAATATTATATTGCTGAGATTGATAAAAGATCTTTCGTCAATTTGAACATGAAAGTTCAGGCTGAAAGTTTTGGGTTTAGAGATAAATGATGATATCTCCATACCATGGATCTAATGTACTGATAAGAAACAAGGATTCATCAACAATCGTATGCTCTACCATAGTTTCTGTCTCAGTATTTGGGAAGTCACACATAAGTTCAGCGAACACCAGTGATTTCTTTGATTTGGATTTTTCAAATTCTAAATCAAACTCCTGAAGGATAACAATCCATTTAGAGTATTTTCCCCCAAGTAATTGTTTAGTCAAAATGTACATCATCGGGTTACAATTAGATATCACAGTTTTTTTCCGTAACAATATGTAATGACGGAATTGTTGGACAACTTATATTGCTGCCAAGGCCAATTTCTCCACATGCAAATATTTAATTTCAGTCAGATTGAGATTTCGACTGAGATATTAAATCACATGTTCATTGTGTAATTTATCTTCTTGAAATAATACCATTCTGATGGTTGAATCAGAGGCTGCTAGGTATAAAAAGTAATCCTGGCTATAATTTGGTGGATGCAACAACAGTGCATGGGTCAACACGTGTTTTAAAGCATCAAAATATTGATCAGCGATCTCATCCCAAATAAAAGGAACATTTTGTTTCAACAGCCTGGTAAAACCTTTTGTTAACTCAACACAGTTCTGGATAAATCTATGTAAAAATTTTTCTTTCCCTTGCAAACTTTGGAGTTGGCAAAGTGTGGAAGGAGGAGGTAAATTGAAAATAGCCTCAACCTTCAATGGGTCAACACAAATACCTACTTTGGAAACACCAAATCCCAACAATCGACCTGATTGTACACAAAAAACACATTTGTGGGGATTTAACCGAATCTTATAATGCCTACATGTTATAAAGATTTCTCTTAAATGGGTAGGATGATCTTCCCTGTGCAATTAATGAGCAGGTAAATCATCAAGATAAGGTTGCACAATGTGTTTAATTTCATGAAAAGTGTAAGACATTTCCCTTTGAGAAGTTGCACTAGCATTCTTTAATACAAAAGGTAGCTTAAAATAATCAAAAGTCCCCCAAGGACAATTGAATCCTGTTTTTGGTTGATCAATAGGGAGTATGTTTATTTGATTGTACCCAGAAAATCCATCCATAAATGAATACATTTCATTTCCAGCACAATCATCGATGATTTGATCGATATAGGGAGTTGGATAATTGTCCTTTGGAAAATCTTTGTTAATATCCCTATAGTCGACACATACTCATATGGTTCCTTGTTTTTTAGTAATAGGAACGACATTAGATACCAAATCTGTTAAAGGAATTGGATAAATGAAAATTTATTTTAATAATTTCTCAACTTCAGCTTTAATAGTAGCAGCTTTTCGTGGATGTATCGGACGTAATCTTTGCCTGACAGGTTTAGCATCCGGGTAAGTCTTTATTTCATGAATGACAATGTTGGGATCAATTCCTGGCATTTCTTCATAAGACCAGGAAAATATGTCACGGAATTCTTGAAATAGGGCTTTATATGTAGAAATTTCATCTGACGTACAAGAAGCACCTATATGAATGTTTTCAATAATTCCTGGTTTAATGGATATGTTAATGGGAACCGTAGAAGAAATATTTCCCAAATTAATTTTAGAATCGAAATTTTTAATCGATATTGAACTCTAAGGTTAGTTGACATAGTCAATTGGAAAAATAGATGAACAGTTATTTTCAAATCTATCAAGCTCAGGTAAAAATGATGACCTATGATGGAAATCATCCCATGGTAATTCATCTATGGAAAATAATTCACGAATGCTTTCATCAGTATGAAACACCTATTGAAAATGATCAGGAATTGATGTTATAGCTGAACTTGATGGTGAAAATGATTCTTCATTGATCACATTAATTGGATCATAATCAATTTATAAATTATTGGAAAATGACTGTACTGCTTGATATGCTATCTCAAAAGGACTCAAAGGCATCATGCCAATAAAAGAATCCAGTTCTGACTCTAAATGCACTATCCAAGGATCATCAAATGGAATAGTGCTTGATGTAATCATATTGATATTAGCAATAGTATGAATTACGTTAGGTGGAGGCATGAAAAAATTTCCCATTAAGGCAGATTCTCTAATTAAACCTACACCAACATCCTCATAAGGGATAGTTGATTTTCCAACATGTTGAATACTATCTGTAGAATCTGGGTTAGACGAATAATATGAGAGCTGATCGATTTTCACAATATTTCCTTAATGAGGGAACATTATTAATCAAAAGACGGATGACACGACAACAGTCATAGCATAATACCAACTTCGACTCAGAAGAAGGTTGTAATCTAGAGGGGCATCAACAACTTCCACATCTAAATTAACAGTTTTACCTTCGACCTCTATAGGTAGATCCTGCAAAATTCCATATGGATGGAATCCTCTTCTATCAAAAGCTTTGAGAATTGTCGGAGATTGGTTAAGTCTTGGAGAACCAAGTGATTTCAAATAGTTTAATGACATAATACACATAGATGCTTTTGACGCATGTTTTTGACTAGTACTAGGATCTGAAAATCCATTTGATGATGGAGACGAGGTGTAAAATTTTCTAAATCGAAGACGATGAGGTTCAAATCTTGAAGATCTATAGCTCCAATAGCTGATAAAAGTAATTTCCTTTGTGTTGGACGTGACTGCAGCACTTCTAAGGCCGACACTGCTAAAGGAGATATTGCTAAATCCTCAACAATGTTGTAATTCTGAGCAACTCTCGCATGTGGATTGAACACTGATTTCTGAAGTATGCCTTTAGCAGCCAGTTTAATCACTAAATCTGGATTAGGTTTCTCAATATGAAGAGGATAAAAAACCAAAGGATATGTAGCCGGTACTGAATTAAAATTTTCTACTTCTTTACCAGTAACAGGATTATTACTGCCATAGTCTTGCGATCGAGTTGCAACCATTACTTGAGAAATCATCAAAATATCTGCTGATGTATTAGAAGAAGATCCAATAATTTTACTATCTTGAACATGAAAATTATCCTTCAAGACAACGGGTGTAGACAAAACTTTGACAAGCTTAGAAACCTCAAACCTATGCGGGCATTGTTTAGTGAAATGATCCTTGTCACAGATAAGACAAGGATAACGAGGTTTTCGTTTATCATCAGACGGATTATTTTTCTCAGTTTTTTCTTTGGGAGAGGAAGTTCGTTTACTTTTATTCTTCCCTTTCTTCTTTTTTTTGGATTTTGACTTAGTAGTAGATGAATCCAAAATTTGAATATCGGCAGAAGTTTCCAAGGAAGAATCTCCTTTTGGTGAATCGAGTAAAGTTATTATGGGAGAAGTAACCTTTGAAGATTTCTTCTTGCTCTTAGTCATACTAACTGAACTGATTACACCATCAGTGGCATGAGACCCTTAAGGAGTTGTTGTTATCTGACCAGGATGTGGTAAATTGGGAATTTTCTTGTACAAAGTACCTAACTGGGTATATACCAAGTCAAGATATTGAGCTTGAGCGATGACTTGTTCTTCTGTAAAAACTCCTCCTTTAGCTACATCTTCAGTGATTTTTGGTAGTAATTATTTTATAAACTATTCTACCAATATCTAATCCGGGATAAAAACTTTCTCTAAATGTCTTCTACATCTCCATTCATGTGTGTGATCTTATATGTAAGAAGATGTAGATTGTTTTAGTGAAGTTAATAATTTTGTGCCATGTCATATCTAATTGGAAAATGAAAATGAGTTAAGAAGGCAGTTGCTAAGGCATTAAAATTGTTAAACGAGCCTCGTGGTAGTTCAATGTACCATTTGGTTGCTAATCCTATGAGAATTCTCTAAAAAAGTCTTAATCAAATCGAATCGTCAATAAAAGAGTTGGATGCATAGCAGAGGTGATAAGTCTTAACATGGTTAGAAGGGTCCTCTCCTAATTTACCTTCAAATTTTGAAATATCACTGGGCAAATTATTTTGCATTGGCAGCCAATACAGAAGATAATATATTGGATCATTCATAAGGCATGATAAATCAGGTAAATCCAAAATTGTGATGAATGGTAACCCACAGTTAGGTTCTTGTGAAACTATATCAGTTCCAGGAGGAGGATATCTAGGATATCGTGGAATAGCCTGTGCATTTGGAATTGGTATGCCCCCTGGATAACCAGGATTAACTAGACCATAATGGGGTTGAGTAGGCATTTGGTACATATACCCAGGGTATGGTTGATATACTGAATTTTTTACTACAGGTCCATATTGATACAACCCTTGGTAAGGTTGAAAAGTAAACTGAGGTTGGCTTGTTATAATCATAGTTGTACCAGGTTGTCCTGCAGGCATTTGAATAGTAGTCTAGGGTGTAGGTCCAGACTGTGGAAAAAAAACTTGAGGAATTGGTACTGATACCTAAGGGGCTGTAGAAATAGGAGCTGTAGATACTCTAGGAATAGGTGTGGGATCTTGAACATAAATTGGCGCAACAGTTTGGGTTGGAGTTCTAGGTGTACTTGAATTGGGCTACTGAACATTATCAGATGCAGGTATCTGAATAGCAGGTTGAACAGGTTGGACAGGTTGGAAATTTTGGATAGGTTGTTGGACGTGAGTATGACCAATCGATTGTCCAGGATGATACTAAGGTACTTGCATATTAGGTTGTAAACTCTGTTGAGCTTGAGATGGATCCCACACTATATTAGGTCTGGGATATGAAGGTCTCATAGAAGGTTGTGGATAAGAAGGACCATAAATAGGCTGATAATTTGGAAGATAAGTTAGATAATTGACTGGATAATTCCCACCTCTAGGATAAAATTGTTGTTTTGAGTAGAATTGATGCCCTAAAGGAGGTTGTGGACCCTAAGTTGAATACTGACCTTGAGGTGGATATTGACCTTGAGGCATGTATTTCCCTTGAGCTTGATATTTACCTTGAGTCATGTACTGACCTTGAGGCATGTATTGTGCTTGAGGTTGCCCCCTAGGCTGTAAATTACTAACTTGAGGTTGCCACCCAAGTTGTATATTACTACCTTGAGGGTCAGGGTTTGGAATGTTTCTAGACATCATATACATTTTTCCCACATTTACAGTTCTGGTATTCGATTCATGTAGTTAATATGGTAGTGTACGTTTATTGGGAAAACGAAATGCCCCTGAGAAATTACCAGAGAGTGGCTGGTTTCCTACAGAAACTGAAGGAACACTATACAAATATGTTTCTAGAGATTCAGAAAACACGGATGACTCACCAGACATGTTTAAAGGAGGTCTATAAACTCTCGGTGTAGAAGGAAATGGAATTCACGATGGTGAATAATTTAGACCAACATTCTGTTAGAAAGTCTGTCAATGAAGAATACCAAGTGTCTTGTCTAAAATGACTATAAAAAATTGATTCACGTTCTCTAAGATCTAAAGTTTCCTGAGCCGAAGGAAGAACTACTTCTTCTTCAGTGTCAGTAATTTCTTTAATACTAATGAGACCAGGAGGAAGATCTTCTGTGATCCGATTCTTCACTCTAGGTAAATCATGATTACCAGGGGTTGGAGTAACAAACTCTAAATTAAGTTCAGATGTAGCAAGTTCAGTTTTTGGCTCAGAAATTTCAGGATTAGTAGATGATAATTTACTTGCTGTAGAAGCAAGTTCAGCTAATTCAGAAATCAAAATTTTCTGAGGAGTAAACTCTATTGTTTGTGGTTGATCTACTTCATAATCAGGATGAATAATCATAGATGTTTATTCCTATTCTGTCGATCTAGTTCCTGATCTTTTTCCTCTTTTAGATCTAAGTCTTTCTACTTGGCATGGTGTATATTCTGGGGGTTTCCCTTGCATTCTACGTGATTGTATCGGTAATTCAGCCACGATTAAAACTTTTAATCACACAAAATCAAAGAAAATTTAAATAAAAATCCTAAAGTATCTAAGGAAACAACCAAATTGATCACACACCTAGAAAATCTAAGAGATCAAACCACACACAAACAGTATATTCCCACACTAAAAACACTAGTTGGTGATGAAATCCAACATTGTAAAATTTTAATGCAGAAATGGCGGTTGGAATAGCTACCCCGACAATCTACTTAATGAAATAGACCGGTGCATGTTTCTCCACTTAAACCATCTCGAGTGAAGATAACCCTCCAGTTTCTGTTCCAAGTACAATGGGAACTTCCCTCCACTGTCACCTTGGGAAAGAATCCTAAATTTTATGGCCACTAAGGTCACCAATGGAAACACATATACCTGGGGTGACATTCTGCGATCTGATATACACGCAAGGGCAGAGTAACAAGCTCAATCCCCTTGAAAGCTCCTTGACATAATCCAAGGTTTACCGACAAGTGACCCCACGCTCCTCGACAATGGTCTATCCGAGGTTTACCATTTGTAATACGTGCACATCTTCTATCATTCCCAATGAGATAAGTTGATTACCTCATGGGTTCGGATATGATCTCGTGCTTGAATCCTTTAGGAGGAGCTTCCTAGAGCATACATGCTACAATTGGATTTTCCTACCGCAAGATTTACTACTTGTTTGTTTGAACTACCTTGGAAAGTTAACTACAACCTATTTCAAGACACTAGCCTGAGCTATGTTGGTGGAAAAGAGCCCTATAAAATATAAAAATTTCTAGATTGATTTTAATTAAGAGTTAATTTTAGTTTGGCTATTTCTTAGGTAAAAAGGTGCGGAAGTGAAACTTCGATGATGTTTAATGACCCGACTCAAAAATTTCCTAAAATGCATCGATATGAAAAGCAACTCATTTCTTTTCAATGAAACCTATTTAGAGGAAAGTTTTGAAAGATTTCAATAACTTTTAAAACATCAATTCTTTCTTTGATAAACAAGAAACTTTGAAAATAAGACAATTCATTGAAAACTCAATTTCGCAGAAGAGAAATCACTTATTCAAAATGAAATTCCTTATATCATTCAAATAAGAAACTAGAATCAAACTTCTCCCAAAAGAAAACTAAAACTTTTAAAAACATAAAATTCAAAACCAAAAGAAAAACTCTAATTTTGAATCCTATCTAAAAGTTTTGAGGATTTTTATGCTCAGTTTGTAATCTAACTAAGAACTTTCTACTTATCTCAGCAAGAAATCAAAAAAATCCAAAAACGGTTTTAAAGTGAAATTTAGACCTTATCAAGCTAAAAGATTTTCAAAATTTGCAAATGAAAATAAAATCAAATTTTCACAAAGGCAAGACTTGCATCAAGTTCAATGGCTCAACATTAAAACGATGACATACCAAGTAGCTGAGGTATATAAAGGTTTACGATTTAGAGCAACAAGAAGATAGGGAAAAAACTCACTTATAAAATGCAAATGAAATGAAAAGATCACTTCAAAGATATAAATTGCTGAAAGAAATTCTCACAAAAGACTTTTGACAGTCAAGACAAGGTAGGGTAATTATAGAGAATCAAGTAATTACATTCCTGAAAACAAAATTTTTATTTTTCCAAAAATTTTCCAGAAGTTCGTAGTTTATAATGGAAAAAGGTGTGGTACTGCATTGTTTTATACTAAAATCTGTGGAGTCTACTGCTCTTTTTTTAAACAAAACGTGCAGAAGGCAGGAAAAACACAAAAAAATAAAAATATAGATTCACAGTCAAGGTTTCTAACGAGTTATTTACCCAACCCAATTTTGAACTAATCAAACTCAAATAATTTATTCAAAATAAAACTAAAAATCAAAAGAAAACTAAGTTCAAGAGGTCCACAGTGGAGTTGCCATTTTGTTAGGCGGATTGATCCCTCTTGCAGACAAGAGTGATCTCCCTAGCATCCTAAGGATATCTAGAAACAAACAGAAAAATTTAGATCATTTTCTCTAGACCATTATGCTTAAGAATTATTAATTAACTATGGATAGATGCTCCTACTTGAAGTCCAACGCTTATTTGATCTTAATTCCAGTCACTCCAGAAGATATCGATCCAGCTTATAAGATCTACAATCAAAGACAAGTGAAAGGGATCAAAAGCATCTACAAGATATGATAATTCAAAAGAAATAATCTATCTTAGTGATCAAGGAATCCAAGAATTAAATTATTCAAAAGATACATGAACAACTTAATGAGAAAATAGAATCCATTTGTATTAACTTTGAATGAAAAGAAGAAACCTTACAACCTTGATGCCTTGATGTTTGTATAGGTTTTTCCAGGGTCTCGAACAACCGTTTTCCTTAGTTTTAACTAGACTCCAAATCTTAGAATTAGCATGAAACTAGGGTGATGAGTATGTAATATTTCTCATGCCAATGATGCCAAATGTAGAGAGTATAATTTCTTCAGCAATTCACCTCAAAACTACCAAGTTCTAAGTACCCTTGAGACTGAAACATGGTCTCAATTTATAGTAGAAGGGAGGAGGTTTTTGTTCCAAAAAGGAAGGGATAAAGCCCTCTCATAATGGTATTTTAGCTCCAAAAACCAAGGGATAAATCCATTTATGAAGGGATAGAGGTTCATGAATGGAAGGGGTGAAGCTCGACCAGATATCACTTCTATAAGGCTCCAGCTGGGGAATATTTGACCAACTGGGTTTCTAGAACTTAATTTTATTTTTATTTTATCTTTTACGGGGGTTCGCAGTTTTAAAGAGCAGAACGTGTGGGATGTGCCGTAGTTTTTAGATCAATAAACCGCAGTACCACAAAAAATGAATAGGAAAAGTGCAGAGTTTGGCTTTTTAGGGTTATAATGAACTTTTTCCCAATTCCAAGACTTGATTTAGGAACTTTACGATTTTGGACCTCTAAGGGAGAAATAAATAGGTAATGATGAACCCATATAGACAGTTAAATGTCATGGTGACAAATTTTAGTGTAACAATCATAGAAGAGATTAGCTAAAGGAATTCTCTTGACATATCAGTGACATTGAATGGAGCTCTAAGAATTGACTCAAAACTGAAATAAGAGGCTTTGATATGGGGTGGTGAACCAAAAATATTGTTAGTAGGATAAAATGCCTAATTTTTAACCCCTTTCATACCTTAAAATCACAATCATAAACCTCCATTTTATCCTCATAAAATTCTATATACCTGTAGTAGTTCAAGAATCCTGTCTTATCTCTATATTAGTTTTATATTTCATACTTAACATTTATTAAGTACTTAATTAAAAAAATTTAATAGATTTTATGCCTTTTATATTATTGCAACTAATATTTCTCTTCCTAAAATATTTTGATAAGAGAAATTTTTAATCTTGGGGCATCTCGTTCCAACTTCAACAGTTTAGTTGCAGTCATTTTGAGTGGAACTCAGAGTAGGAGGATATTCAGGGATCTGATCCAAGATTGGGTCATTGGCCAATGAGTATAGTAGCGTTTTGTTATAGTATTGGCTTATTTTGTAATGTTGGTTGTTATTTCATTCAACCGAAAGGCTGGAATTAGAACGATTGTATGTAATTTTGCTATGCCCATAGGCTGAAAGGGTTGTATAAATATAGATTTCAGATAGGAAATTAGGGAGCGATAGCCATGCTACTGTAACTCTAGAAATTTTATAATTTTGTGTTGCCGCCCTCATTATGGGATGGATCCATACTTATGATGTATTTTTGCTGATTTGAATTAATACAAGGAACTACGCCATGTTGTTTACATTCTGCATATTAATCTGCCACTGATGCATATTTGAGTGTTGAAGCTTTAAATTTCCTAAAACGGGAAACGAGCTGGTTGGCTAGGGCCCAGCCAACCCAACTCATTTTCCCTCTCGTGTTTTCGTTGAGTTAAAGGTGTGTGTGTTGATTTTATTCATGCAAAGTGTGGATTGAGTTTATGATTCATTTATTCATAATAATTCTAGTTTTATTTCATTAACAACCAAGTGTGACAGATCTATGTCATTTTTATTAATTAAAGTTAGATTTACTCTTAGTCATTTCCTTTTACATATATTAATTTATTATCATCTGGAATCGTGCAATCAAATTCCTACACTAGTGCATTTATAATTTTTCCAACTTGGTTTTTGGGTTCATTATAGTGATATTGTTTCATTTCTTTCCTTCACAAGAATTCGATTTATTTCCGCAAGTGAATGTTCATTAGTAAATAAAAGTATTTCTAAAACCAAGAATTAAAACCCTAGGAATTATAATATTTTCGTTAACAGATAAACGAATGTTGTTACGACAAATCGATCTGTGTCTGCACTTCATGTTTCTAAAAGGAAATAATTAAAACTTAAATCTGAACAATTGAAGTGAACCTTTCTAACTTAACAAATATTAAAGGCAGATCTGGTTTATGTGAGTGACTATCATAGGGATAAAAGCTTGTTGTCATACTTAAGATATTTCTTCCACTGCATTGAAGAAAGTGTGCTTTAACTTTTGAAGTTTGTTTTATTTCAAAGTTTATTTTCATTGCAAGATTCTGTTTGGTTGAAGCATTCTTTTACATGTGCAAGTTATTTCAAAATTTTGATTCTCCTTTGCAAATTTATTTCATATATTAGCACACCCTTTCCTTTCTCGAAAGTAATTGGAAAACTTGGTGCAGAAATCTCTGTTCCAGTATAGGAACCAATATTTTGTAACATGAACAAAGTGATCGAAGCCTAAAGCTTAGAGACACTGCACAAAGACATAAATCCCCAATGCAAGTGTAAAATATAGTTCCCACACCTAAGTCCTATACCTGTACTAGTGCAAGCATATTGCAGGAGTACAGGAATAACAAATTGGTGCAGGAAGGAAAATCCTTAAGAAGGCAGATATTTCCAAGGGCCCACTTATGAACCTGCCAACACCCATACTAGAGATAAACATAGAATTTCATTTCAGCAATCAATATTGTTTACAGCAAGTGTGGAAGTTTATTTATTTTATTTCTTTGCAAATTACTTTCTTTTACATTCCGACACTAGAACTTCTTTGGTGTAAATTGTTGTGTGATCTTTCTTTTCGATTCTGGAAGATCTTGATTTAAGAAATAGGAATAGATAGAAAAATTTCATACCATTCCTGGTATTTCCTATGCTTCATCTCTAAGTTTATGAAACCTAGGGTGACAATTAAGTGTTGAAAGGATTTTTCTTAACTGCGGTTCCCGCACCCAACATTTTGGCGCCGTTTTCGGGGAGGCAATTTGAATTGGTAATATTTTTCTATTTTTATGCAATATTGGCAATTCTACTATTATTTTTTCTTTAGTGTGCTTCTATTGATTGAAAGAATTTATAGGTGTTGAGTTATTTCCTTAATTTGCAACATTTTATTGATTTTTGTTTTTTCATTTTTTGAAATCAATGCCTAAAAGAGGTAGGGGTCCAAAGCCCACTAAGGACCGAGGAAATATTGGTAAATCTAAAAAGAATTGTCATATTGGGCCTTCTTTTGTAGACAGAAGATCCAAACAAACCCAGAGTCATCACGCAGGAACTGTCCACTTGGACTCTAGAAGTAGTAGTCTAGGGGTGACACAACCCACGAAAGGGGAGAAGGAGACTATTAGAACCTTCTTAGCCTGTTGAGAGTGGTTCAATTGGAGGGAAAAAATGGCAGATCACGAGGACCATGCTGAGGGAACTGGAAAAAATCAGGTAAATGAGGAACAATCCACTTTTGGATTCCCAATTGTGGATCCTGACGTAACTTCACAAATGAAGAATATTCCACCATCATCTCTTCCTCATTTATATGGTAAGGTACATGAAGACCCATAATCTTTTCTCTTTGAGTTTGACATTCTATATAGGAGATATGATTACTCATCTGATGCTCAAAAATTAAATTTGCTTCTTGCAACTCTCAAGGATGAAGCATTACGCTCATTCATGGGACTAGGGGGGGAAAATATAGCTTCTTGGGAACATATGAAGAGGATGTTCTTATAAAAATATTAGGAATATTTTAAAACTAGAGATATTCAAGATGAAATATTTACTACTGTGCAAAATGATGATGAGACTCTAGAGGAATACTTAGAGAGATTCCTGTATATCCTCCAAAGGTCAAAGCACAAATTTGATCTGAGTACCATTAGGACCATGTTCTTACATGGACTTAATGATGATGCAAGGAATAATTTAAATTTGTTAGGACAAGGAGATATTGCCCATAAACCTTTTGATCAAATTTGTTACTTCTCCAGGAAATGCTCAAGGAATCAATATAGATCCGATAAAGGAATTCAAAATAGAAAAAATAAAACCAAATATAATGATGTTGTGATCATTGGATTGGTGAAAAAAATGGATAATATGGAAATTGAAATAATGAATACCATTAGCAAACAAATAGACCCTTTGCAATTTCAGCAAAAACTTGTACATGAATAAGAGTCATTATCTATTTTTTGTCCAAAATGTAGAAAAAAAACATCTTTTAAGAGAATTTCCTCTTGATGTGAAAGGAACTAATAATTGTGCAATTTGTGTAGAGAAACATGCCATAGAGAAATTTCCTTCCATACCTGGGTTGAAAGTTGTATTTGAGGGAGGAAAACTTGAAGCGAAACCATTGCATGCTATGGGAGCACGAAGAAACTGGCCTCAGGTACGTGCAGGTATGGATCCTGAACTTCCACCAAATTTTTTTGGTTATAATGCACATCCATATTCCTGTCCTAATAGTAATCACTCTCAACATTGGCAGCATGGTGTTGGGTCAATTTACTGTGTAAATTAACGCAGGTATTTATTTTCAATCCGGGCTAGTAGGACTTAGAAGCATCCCCAAAGTATATGGGTTTCAGTTATGATCAATTTAGAAGATGATTTATCAATTATTAAAGAAATGATATTACAAATATAAATCTAACTTAAATAATTTCTAAATTCAAGTGTGCAATCAGAAGCAGAAGATCTCCTAACTTAAGAGATTTGTTTGTCCTTCTCTAACAATATTACTTCATGAATTAGAAATAAAAAACTACAATTTAAGAAATATATTAAGATTCATGAAACAATAATTGAAAAGGCTCTTCATTGAAGAGGTCCTGGTTGTCCTTAATCATATATTCATTTATCAATAATGTTATTGTTATAAAACAAGAATTCAAAAATTCATTAAAAGCATGAAAAGATTAATTCTAGCTTAAGGTATCAATCAGATACAAATAATGTTTAAATTAAACATTTGTTTGTCCTTTCATATGAAGAATAATAATGATAATTAGATTCATCAACACTCATAAATCATCAGTATAAATCAAATAAACATGTTAAGCATAAGCAAACTAATTCAAAAATTGCAAGTACAAATAAACTAGGAAGTGCACTTAGCTCGATGTGGGGGCCCTCCACCCTTGCCTCGCACACTGAAGGTGTTTTCAGCTACTTAAAAATTCATTCAATCAATCAAAATATAAAAACATCAAATGGAATATAACATACCTTCAATTAGGTCTCCAAAGTCTCAAAAAATAATAATGATAATTCATACAAATTCTAGATATCAATGCCTTCAAAGTTTGAGGCGTTAATAGATAAAGTATCCAAAAAATTCATCTAAAATATATCCTATAGTCATGGCTATCCTTATCTTATCCAATCAGGTCGAATTAATCCATCAGATCCATCAAAATCTGGAAAATCCCACAAAATAAGAATTTTGACCTAGTTCCTTGAGATCCTCCATAAAAACAGGCATGTTTGACTGCCTTTGACTAGGCCTATTAAAGCTCGGTTTGACTGTACCAACATGGGTAAACTTAATATTATTTCCAAATCCTTATATAAATATATCCAGCTCGAGCCTAAGTGTCCTGAAAATATGCAAACCATGAGGCCATTACGGGAATTTCTGATGTTGTCCAAAAATGCACTTAAAATTCAATTTTTACAAAAATTTCTAAGAATTGAAAAACTTAATTTAAATACTTGTATATGAATTTATTGGTCAAAATAAGGTGAATATGATGGTGTATAGATGGATATTATGGAAAATAAGATGTATTTCATAAAAAAAAAAAAGATAAAAAACGAGGGCCAACATCTCCCCTAGTTGATGTTCAAGCATGTCCTCATGCTTGCTTTTTCCTTTTGGACCTCCTGAGCTCTGATGCTGATCCTGTTCCTGACCTTGAAACTTCCTACTGTGCTGCATGTAGAAGAGAATCCATACCTTTCATTTTTCTTCCTTGTAGATTGAGCTTTTAACTTTTTTTTCCTCATATTTTTCTTTCCAATAATTCTTCTCCTTAAGCCATCTGAATGCTTGTATGTAAAAAATATTGTTTTTAGCTTTCAATTTTCCCATTTCTTCACTTATATTCTCATTTTATTTAATCAAATTTTCCCTATTTGTATTATGTTTCATTCTCTCTTTTCAGATGCCTTTCCATTATTCTTCTTACCTCCAAATTATCGGTTAACTCTCTAATCCTACTAAGGCTTTGGTATTCCTCCTTGGTATTTTTGGAAATTGAAGGAGCTTAAACCTCATAATTTTCAAAATAAAAATCTCTCTCTACAGGATTTCCATAAACTTTTTGCTACAACCTCTCAAGGATTTCATTTTCTTGTTTAGTTAAAGGAGATGTCTCTATGATTTTCACTTCTGGCCTCCTAGAAATGGTCAAGAATGATATTTTCCTCTCTTCCATGACTGATTCTTGTTGTTTCTTTGATCTAGTCCTTAGGTAGAGAGGTTAATTCACTATATTTCTTGTATTGGTTTAATTTTTTCTTCTATTTCTTGCTCTACAAACTTATTTTCAATCCAGAAATCTTTCCAAACCATTCCCTTAGTTTTCAGCTGGTAATCAACAATGATTTTTATGAGTCCCTGGTGATAAATTTGGGCTTCTTTGGGTTTAGTTTCAGATTTTACACTTTCAATCATCCTCATCAAGTTTTTATAAAAGAAGTATGGCAAATTGACCCTGATATATCCTTTAACATGTTGTAGCAAGCTAATGTGATACAGGTGTACTACACTATGTTTTCTATCACAAGTGAAAAACTTTTGGATTATCAAAACTAATGCAGCCAAAGGTTCATTAAACCATTCCCTGGGAATCCCTTTTTACCTGTCAAAGGAACTCTTTCTGTTCTTATCCAGGAAGAAGGTCCAACCCTTTTCCTTGGAATGCAATCCTTTGTGGTAAATTTCACCTGAGAATGGAAACTCTAGGGCTTTAGAAATAGATTCTGGAGTTAAAGGAATGTGTAAACTACCCACCATAGTTTCATCTTGTTTGAATTTTTTTATAAAATCCGTTGTGATATCTTCATTGTGCCCTTTGAATTTTTGAAGGAAGCCTATTAAGCCTGATTGGTAAAGTTTCTCAATGTTATCTGAAAACCATTTGATGTACCCCTATACTATCATTAACTTCATTTTTGAAAACAAAAATTCAAGTACTAGATGTTATTACAGTAGTGAGGCTTAGCTTTATTTGCTGCCTTTGCCAAGTAATTGAAATCAATCCTCTGTTTTCTTTCGAAGAAGTGAGCTTACTGCTTCAAATAAACACAAGATTTGATATCGAGAGGTTTATAAAAACATAACAAAATCATTTTTCTATTATCCTAATCTCTATTTGATCCTCCGTCTCTTAAAAATAAAAATCATCTGCCTCTCTTTTGTAAAAAATTTCTTCTTGTTTGATTGTGTAAAAAAATTGATTTTTTTTTATACAATAGTGTCTTCTAATCCTTCGATTCCATACAAAATTCCTCTTCTAAGGAAAAAAATTATATAAGCTTACTATTTATGCAAGATAATTTGTAAAAATAGCTCACTTATTTCATCAAAAATCTCATAAAATGAGTTTACTGTTTTCTTCAAAATTCACCAGACTCTGCACTCTGTTCTGTAAAAATGCAAAAACATGTTGATTGTGCCTTTTAAACCAAACATTCACCACAAAACCTGATTCTAATTCTCTTACTGAGTGTGCAAATGAATTCAATTTACTACACAACCCAATTAAAACGAATTCATTGTGCATTTCAAACCTAACTCTCCATTATCTGTTTGCATTCAAATTGAAATAGAAGACTATGCATGAATACGTTTTTATGTTAACTTGTATTTTCAATGATCCTCATGATTTTCTGCTATGATCCTTGTGATTTTCCTTTTAGTTTAATTGGAGTCTCTATGTTTCAAGTAGCGCTAATCTGATCAAAATCTCACTCAGTATCTTCATCATTTACTGATTCAATCAAAAGAGGATTTAGTGTTGACTGATGGTAGAGAATTTATGAGTGTTGGCAATAAAAAAATGTAAAGAAATGACAATTTTTAAAAACTGTGGTAGAAGAAATCCATTTATAACTCACCGTCTGTTTAACAACGCTGAGATTTACTCATGTGAATCATCATTTTTTTAAACAAGAAAATATGAATTTGCTTCTTACTTCATTCTTCACGAGATTTTTTCCTCCTAATAGCGTGCTCACTTGACACATTTGTCACATATGTTGGCTTGAAATTTTAGTCAACTCTCCTTATCCCTCTGTTCTTCTCACTTCTCTATCTCCTGCCCTCTTCGTTGCATTATATTTCTTCTATTCTCCTCATAGCTCTGCCTTGTCTTCTCTTATTTCTCACAAAGTTTCAAAACGGATGAGTGTTTTGATTACACACCTTCCTTCTCTCACTGAGCCTTCGAATGGCGATGTTGGTGAAAAAAAAAGTGTGTTTCATTTTCTTGAGGTATTATAAATGGTGGAGGTTCTCTCAACAATTTACACAGTGTTTTAATATTACATTTTGAATTTGTTTTGACCGTTCATCAACCACTTGACTGGTGCATCCATGGCTTACCTTTCCTGACTGATTTGGCATGCTGACTCCATGGTGTACATCTCGTCCTCAGCTTCACTTGTTACACAATATTTTTTCACGTTTCGTTCTCATGCTTTGTGTTGATCACTATGTCCACTTCCATTCTCCATTGAGAGACATCATACCTCATCAAATGTGCACCATCATATTTTCATTTCATCACTGTGTAATCAAATAGGTTCCATCATATTTACATTCCTCCATTGTGTATGTATCATTGTCTCATCATATTCCCTTCCATCCATATATGCATCATTGTCATACATTGTTTGTCATAGCATCACTTTAATAATTTAGGTTAGTTTGTTGCATATGCATTCCATTGTTTGCATTATGATTGCTCTTCCACTCCATTACCTTAGCTCATAACCATATTTTATGATTGCGCTTTTGTTTTGAAATTTAAATAGTTGCGCTATCATATGATTTAGACTTTAGGTTTTGTTTTATTTTTTAATTTGATTTTAAAAATGACCAATGAAATGGTCATGTTTTAAAATAAAATATTTACAATGAAGCTAACCTCTTTCTTTGTTTATTGTAGGTCCAACAAAGGTTTAATGTTAAGCCTTTTGTTTAGAAAAGTAGGGTGGGGTATGGTATGGATAGATTATGGAATATTTATTGAGTTATTAGGATAGTGGTGTGGATATGGATAAAATATGGCTAAGAACATAGGTTATGAAAAATGTAGGTGATAAAAATGCATAACCAGTACTAAATTAGCTTTACAATTCTAGAATATTTTCACAAAAAATTGAAATTTAAGAGCAATTTTTTTACTTACTGTACTTGTATTCCTGCTACACAGTAATTTGTCACCATCCCTACCATTCCCCGTCCCGCACAATGGAGGACCCATTTTGTGACCTGTGAACATTGTCATGCCTTGAAATCATCATGAGCTTCAATTGCCCTAAAGACATCTCCTTGCAAAAAATCATGAAAACATCTCCTTTTGCATTGGCGCGGGCAGACAGTTCATTACTCGCGCCAATGGGGAAAATCCTACAAAGAGGTCGTGCCAACTGGCGCTCTGTCCCAGAGCAGTAGTCGCGCCAGCCAATTTAAGGAGTGTTTTTTAAATAAAGATGGCGGGAGTTGTGTTCCAACAAACTCAGAAACCATTGCCTATCTTGAGTTGGGAGGTTTGGTTGCGGGAGTTCTATGGAAGGGAAGTGGTTTGCCACCTCCCATGGAACCTTCCTTGTTGATAGGGCCAATCCCACAATAATAGGGATCCCAACTCCCTCCTTCCCCATCTATAAAATCCTGCTCAATTCCATGGCAAGCTAGTCTTGAAGGGCCTAAGCTTTGAATCTCCAAATTCCCAAGAGCCTTTGTGCTATAAGAGCCCTCTTTCTTCCCTTAAGGCCGACTCAAGTAAGGAGACTATCGTCGAGAGACTCTGGAGAGGTTTGCCCTTTCCCTGGCGAGCTTTGCGAGACGTGAATGACTGGAGACCCATCCGAAGGAGACCACGACATCAGAACATTGGTTTTAATCTCTTTCGATTGTTATTTAATGAATGATTACGATTATGGTTCCACTCTATTTTCGATTATGTTAATATGAGTAGTATCCTTTCTGACTGATATTTAGTTGCGTATGCTGGATTTTATGCTTGTATCTGTTTGTTTCTTGCATGTGTAGGTGTCCATCCATGGAGATCGTAGAGGATCGTGATCTGCCGAGGCTGAGGAACGGGAACGCTCTCTTCTTCAGATCGTAGCATTGGATTCCAGGTAGGCCTCCATCTTTGGTATTTTCATTCATAACTAGGGACTTGCATCGTAACATTTCGTGATTGTTGCTAGACCCTTGCTGGGCTAGTAGGGATCGCCTCTGTCCGTAGAGGGGATTTACCTCCTAAAAAATTTGGCGACTCCACTGGGGATCGTCTAGATTTCACTGTCTCGTTTAGATTGTCTCGTTTTGATTATTTTATGATTTTTCCTTGCTTGGTGAGCCTTCTGGGTTGGGTTCTTTTGCTGTTTTTTGCTTCTTGGTTTGCTTAGTTTACATTGATCTGCTTCTGGAGTAGTTCTTTATTGTTATTGGCTGAGAAACTCGACTGGCGCGCTTTTTAGCTCGACAGTCGCGCCAATTGGCGCATGTTGCTTTTGTTTAGCCCGCGCCAATTACTTTATGGCACCAGTTGCAGCCTTACAGTCGCGCCACTCTTGTAAGGTTTTTGAGTTTGCTCAGTTTTGAGCTCTCTGGGTCTAGTCAGTGCTTTTCTTCTTGATTTTCCGACTACCTGGGTGTGTTGGAGTCCTGTTTTACTGGGAATTTGCCTTCGTCCTTTGGTTGTTTGCTTTTATCTATCGATTTCACGTTTTAAGCCCTAGGGCATCTAGTGGCTTTGTGTATCGAGCCCTCCTTGGGAGTTTTGGTGTTTCGTTTGTCCAGTCGACTTTCTGATTGCTCCTCCGCATCCTCTTAGTAGTTGTTCACTGTTTTGTTGCGATTTTTGGGTGATTTCTCATTCCTTCATTCAAATTTCGTTTGGTAAGAGATTTGGGCCTAGATCACACGATCCATTGGAGCCTTTGAGTCTTTTTCTTGGTTTTGAGAGACTTTGGTCGATTTGGGATCTGATTGCTTGTGTCATTGAGTGAAATTTTTTCATTTTTCTCTCTCAATATCATTTCTCAAGTTGTTCCGTTTGTTTTCAGTTTTTTTAGTGCATTTAGCTATCAAACGTTGAAAATTACAAAAAAAATCTCTTGTGCTTTTGGTTGAATTAGTGCAAATTGAAATTTTTCGACTTTACTAGTAATTAGTGATTTGAATGAAAAGTTTTCAATTTCATTAGTTGCATTAGAGATCTCATTGTTTGTCTTCCGAATCATTTTTTTGTGTAAAGACTCTCAACTCTTCTGTAGCTAGTTTTCATCGAACGAAATGGTCTGCTGTGGCATGTAGCTTTTCATTTAGGAGTTTTTGAAACAATACATTCGTTAGGGCCTGAAAATTGAAACCTAATTGAAGATCAACTTTAAAATCTATTCAATTAACCTAAGGCAGCATTGAAATATAACGAAACATATTTAGAGGTCTAGGCTAGAGACGTGTTCCGGCATCTTTAAACCTAGCAGCTGTCGTTCGCCTTTTGGCTTTAGACAGCGCTAGTACGGACTTGTGCTCCCCGTACCATCGTGTATATAAAGGGAGACCCCTCTAGGTTTTCAATCCTTTATCCACAGGAAGCCAAGTCTGCCGCCCTATACCCGTGATACACCGAACACAGCATTCGGGGAGATTGCCTGCACGTACGGAAAGTCCTTGGTTGATTTCTTCTTCATTATTAAAACCAAGGTGTATATTGCAGTTCATGGTTATTTGGTACACCCTTTGTGCCTAGTATTCCTGAGCAGTCATTTGGTCTTTTATGACTCCCTAAATTTGAAAAGACCGTCAAGCGCTTGTCCTTTCACGCTTGTGTCAAATCTGAAAGAGATAGAGTCATCTTCTTATCGTTTCTCGACTCTTAAAACATGAAATGGTAGAGTTTCTTATTTTTCAATGTGGTAAAATTAATCACCCACGATTATACGCCCTGTTAGAGATTTATTGTTGACCGTTTGATCATGTGTCTTGACTCTTTTTCGGCCCGTGTGTGGTTTTGAGTTTTGATGGCAACTTTTTCAGAGTTTACCAACCAAGGAATCCCCTCAGAAGGGAATCCTGGTCATTTTCCTCTTTTTGGAAATGTTGGTGCTCCTTACATGGCGACGTTGTCCCTTCTTGGGCTAACTGTTGGGTTCCCTGTTTGGTTGTTCTCAACCTCTGTAGTCCCGAATGTCTCCACTACTGTTCAATCAGTTCCTCCACCTGAACAACATCATGTTGATTCCAAGGTGGACCTCTCCCCTTCTTCGCCTGTTTCTGCGTCCTCCTATTCTACTTCGCCTGGTGAAAGCCTGGATTTGAGTAACCAGGTGGCTAAGAAGAAGAAGAAAAAGACAAAGAAGAAGAAGTCTGATAAGCGAGAGGCTAAAAGTGCAGCCACTATTTCTGAAATATCTCCTCTTGATAAACCCTCCAACCCTCCACGGAAAGTCAAGTTCCCTTGCCTGTTATGCACGGGAGACCATCTGCTTAGAGACTGCCCTGGAATTCCCAAGGTGCTCGAAGTATGGTCCAACGGTCGTCCACCGTTGCCTTTGGCTTCTGGGAGTCAGGTTGGGGCATGTCTTTAGCTACTGCTGGAAAATCTCCTAAGAAGTAGGGCAAGATTACCAATCCCTGTAAGTTGTGTGAAGGGAATCATGCCATTCACCTTTGTCCTTATATGGATGAAGCCAAGCGAGTTTTGGACAACTCAGTTGTTTCTACACCATGCCTCCCGGTTGGTTATAAACAACTTTCTTTGAGTCCTCTTCCAGCTGATCCTACGATTGGTCAAGAGTCATCCTTGGTTGATCCCACTCCCCAAGAAATTCAAATTCACGAATCCGTCCCTGACCAACCATTGGTCATCGGATCGGTTGAACTGGCCCCGTCCGCAGTGCACCAGGTCTTTTCTGTCGAGAGTGGATCTCACACCCCCCATGTCCTTCTGATTTCTTCAGATTCTTCAGACTTGGAGAGAGATTCTCCTGTCCCTATACTTCAGGAAGCTCCTCTTCTGCCTCCCATGATGGAGGCTCCGGAGGATATCCCTCCCACCTTCGAGATGGAGGTTATGGAGGATGCTCCTTCTTCCGTAACACCAGGGGAAGACCCTCTCGGTTCGATGGTATCCCCTCCGAGTAGTCTAGTCGCCTCCTTTGATTGGAGTCGATTTGCAGGATTCTGCCTTCCGTCTTACGTGCCTTTCGAGATCACGGTACAGGCTCTTGGTCTGGTCGTACCCAGCACCATTATAGACGAAGGTGCCTCTGTTAGTATTCTATCCTCGACTACCTGGCAAGCCTTCGGTTCACCACCGCTTGCACCTGTTACGCAGAATCTGTTGAATTTTAACAGAAGGACGAGTCAACCATTGGGGATCCTTCCAAGGTTACCGATTAATTTGGGAGGCAAAACCGTCCATATGGACGTGATGGTCGTTCCAGGCCCCTTGGATTTCAATCTGCTCCTGGGGCGCGATTACACCTATGCCATGGGAGCGCCTGTCTCCTCCCTTTTTCGTGGCCTGCTTCCACATCACAGTGGCACTACTGATTATCGCTTGTGCTAGTGGCAACTGGGTCCTGGGCTTATCATTCTCCTAGTTTTATCCACCTGCTAGGCATCTCATTTCACCGCGCCAACCATGGCTACCACCACGCTCTGCGCTCCATGATGATGCCATCAGATAGCAGCCGGGCACGGGTCCCGGACTTCCAGATGCTTTCCTTCCTGCATCTGGAGTGAACTCTTGGCACCGCCTTCTTGTTCATTTTGATATAAGTCGGTTAGAGCACGGTTTCCTCCCTGTGTCAAGCTCTTTAAAAAAATGAAACAAGGTTTTTAGAGCATGGTTTCCTCCCTATGTCAAGCTCTTTAAAAAATGAAACAGCTGTTGAGGATAGTTCTTTTTCTTATGTGTCAACTCTCATAAAATAAATAAGAACACGATGTTCAACCCGACTTTTGTTTTTAAACCTTCACTCCATTTCAATGGACTGAAGCTTGGGTATGCACCTCGAATCGAGACACCACGCTGGGGCAGCCCATCTTTCTCATTTCAAGAATATTTGCATATGTAAACTATGTGTTTTTGGAGCTGCAAAAACAAATGTGTGAGCAGAGTCATCAGGTGAATACATTTCGCATTGGGTCGTTTCTTGTTATGTAGATATACATTAGATTACATTTGTGAATAGACATCAAGGTATGACATATATGTTACTCATCACATAAAAGATCCATCCAAAATAATAGCGTATATATGTGTGTGTTGAAATGTTTGCACTGTGTGCATCATAAAGTCAAAATATACATAATCGTCTTAAGTACATCCGGAGACGATATGTCTCTCAAAAAATAGGTGTGGTATAAATCCTAAGAGCTAATCCACATGGTGCTCATGATAGCATGTGACTGCACGCACTAAGCGTCTCAGGATTCGGTGGATCCGGCTTGGAACTCCCACCGTATGACGCTGGTATGCCATCGGTACGTCCGCCAGCCGAGCATAGTCCGGGATCCCGCGGGCGATGCCCTCGAGATTCTGGATCAAATCCACTCCTCCGGTGCCCTCTCCTTGAGAATCAGGGGCGAGTTGAGTCCTCCCGTGAAATTGAGACATCCCACTGTCTCTTGTAAATCCACATCGCTGGAAAACCATCCCTTCAGACGTAATGTTTAAATAACAAACATAAAATATAAAATCAAAAACACAGTTCATTTCAACTCCTCGCTCCCACCATTCTTCTCATAAAGGAGACCAGGTTCCAGTTAAGTCGCTCAGATGGCTGTGTCCTAACTACAATCAATCAAATGACCATTTGAAAATCCCCACGAGACTGTTGTTGCGCCTCAGTATTAGTGCTGCCCAGCGAACCATTCTTGGCTCTCATGGTATCGGATCTGCTACTATGGCCCCTTGGCCCTGGAAGATTGGTAAGCATTCCAGAATGAACGATACCAAGATGGAACCATAGCCAAAATGTTTTAGTTTAGCTTGCTTGCATTTTGTGAGCTGTCTTTTCATGTTTATTGTTACTGCTGTTGACTAGTCAAACAGTAAGGGACTCATGCATTCTGAGGCAAGCAGGAGTTGGACCTTTGTGGCCTCGTGCGGTGCCTGCGATCCTGCATCCCGCATGATGGTATGTAGTATGACTGTCAATGCCAGATCGGGGATAGTGTGGATATCCACCTTTTTGCTCCGTGATACCATTTGTGCTCCTTGGCACACTCGTGCCATCACTTCTTCCATCTTCTCGCCAGATAGTCTACTTCCAGTCAAGACGGGGATCGGACCTCTGCGGGACAATCCGGTGATGAAATACACATCAGAAACCTCCAGTTCCAATACTTGATCTCGCAACTTGAACACTTGTTCATGTTCGTCCCAAATACTGATCAAATACTGGAGGAGCTCGGGCTGAGCTCGTAGACAGGGTGTAAGGAAAAATTCTTTTGCCCGCAGTTTCTGAGGGCATTCATGCAAGCCTCACTTTCTATGGCCTGTTCATCCTCTTCTCCATGCTCTCGTTCTTTCCATTCAATCACCATTTTTCTTGATTTCCTTCATTCATATGGTCATAAACCCTTAGTTAGATCTCTGGTAGGCTTAAAATTCCATTCAATTTGGTTAAAATCTCGATTTTTTAGGCGGAATTTTAGGTTCGGCCGCTGGCGCGGCTGTTTTGTGAATAGTCACGCCACGTGGCGGGAGGCCTTTACATAGAAAATCCCATTGGCGCGGGTCCGTGCCCGATACCCGCGCCAATGAGCGCGGCCCTAAAATTTCAAAAGTGGCCACAAAGAACTGATTTACAAGGGAAAACTATTAAAAAATGGATGAAAATGTAGAGCAGGGAAGCGCCTCTTACCTGTAGCATATGAGAATCTGAATGGTCAACCAGATCTGTCGCAAACGCCGTCAGAAGTTTCCACTCCAAATGGACCACTGCTGCTTTTTACCAAGGTGAATAGTAAATGTAATTTTGTTTTTACCAATTTGGCATATTTATAACGTTTTGACATAAAATGAGTTGTAAAAAGTTATTTTTATCAAATATTTTAATATGTTATGTCGAAAATGGGTTTTACGCTTGCTTGGTATGTGCAGTAGCAGGTTTTTGCGACTTTAACGATCGAAACGAGTTGTATTTTATACTTTTTCGGACTTGGTAAATACACGAAAAAGTCACTTTGGAGTCATCTTTCAGCTCTTTTCTGACTCTCTAAACATGAAAAGATTGCTGAGGCCTTTGTCATTTTGATCTCGTTAAATTGGACATGAATCGACATCTACCCAGTATACGTTTACCCCTTTTTCGGGCTGGGATGGATTGATTACGAAAAAGGAATACCCTAGCCTATCGCGACTAGGAGGTTTTCTTGGATATTGTTTTCTACCTTTTCGGATCTGAGGAACTATTTACGAAAAGGGACCTATGGAGTTTACTTTTCTGCTGTCTTTTCAAACTCTCTAAACATGAAAAGACGCCGAGTTCTCCCTTTGTCAGACTCGTTAAACCCTGATGACATCGGATCCAGTCGAAATGACGTTCTCCTCCTTCCTCCTTCCTAGGACTCGTTAAATGCACTAGGATGGATTCGCCCGAAGGGCGGACTTATATTACAAGCATATGCTATCCCCTTCAAGCTTGTTATAAAAATAATTGGGGTACTCGCCAGAAATGGTGGGGGAAAAATGGAACCATCGTCGTTGTCGTCGGCAGTATGTCGCTCTTGAACATGGCACTTGTCTGCATTCGTGTCGGGTTGGGGACATCTCATCTCGTTGCTTCACTTTGCCTCCATGGGTTTGGGTAATCTCTTTTGACCTCTCATCTGTTCACTGCTTCGTCACCATGACCTCTGATCCGCGATGTCAACACGTCAGCCCACCTGCCACCTATATACCCAGATAGTTACTTCGATATCAACCTTCCGATTCTCATATCATCCTATCTCATTAAATGGAAAACACACTGCCCTCTCAGTTCTGGGTCAATGATGTGGAAACTATATATTCACCTGAATTAAGGTCACTTCAACACTTCACTCTCATTATCCAGAGTTGATCAGAGACTCCTTACAAATCTTGAGCCTCATGCCTCAATACAAGCTCACGATTCGACGTGAGGCTCTATCGCCTCTATCGAGTGATTCCTTGCTGTGTTCGACGCCAACCCCGATCACACGCCTATAGATTGAAACTGAAAAATTTTGAGGACCAATGTCACATAGGTTCCTCTCGCGTCTGTTAACAACTTTCATCATTGGCTGGTAATCAGACGATGTTCTTGCATGTTCGACTTCAGCTCACATATTCGCATGCTTGAACTTGTACTTTTTTGGGTCGAGATGGAGCGCAAGACCCTGGATTGTGTCTGTTGTAATCCAGGCTGCGATTGTGGATTATTATCATTATGTACATGACTCACTGATTGGATGGCTGCGACCATACCTGAGTCTATTTGTTTGATCTTAGTTGGATGGCTGCGCCCATACCCTAGATCCAGATTATAGCATACTCTGTTTCGGATGGCTGCGTCCATACCATATATACATCATGTGCCTCTAGGGAGACGCTTGTATTTTTCTCGCGCAGTTTTCCTCCACGGCGTCTGACTGAAGATACCAGCATTTCACCTTCTCTCTTGGCCTCCTGAGACTTAGGGGGCATCGCACTTAATTTTTCACCATCCCTACCATTCCCCATCCCAAGACAATAGATAACTGCATTTTGTGACCTCGTAGAACATTTTCTCATGCCTGAAATCAATATCACTGCATTCTAAGCATGTGATCCACTTCAAAGCAATCTCAAAAAATTCAAAGAAAATATTCTAAACACGCTGGTATTATTATCACGCCAATGGGGAAAATCGCATAAACAGGTCGCACCAACCGGCACTCGTCCTATGTGTGAGGTCGTGGAAGCCACCTAAGGAGTGTTTTTAAATAAAGACGTATGAAGAAACTCCAACAACCAAACCACTGTTTATCTTGAGTTGGAAGATTTGTCAATGTTAGTCAAGGAAGAAGTATTGCCACCTCCCATGGAACCTTCCTTCATGATAGGGCCAATCCCACAATAATAGGGATCCCAAATCCCTCCTTCCCCATTTATAAAAGCCTGCTCAATTCCATAGCAAGCTAGTCTTGAAGTGCCTAAGCTTTGAATCTCCCATATTCCCAAGAGCCTTTATGCTGCAAGAGCCCTCTTTCTTCCCTTAAGGCTGACCGCAAGTGAGATCACTGTCAGAGACTGCAGAGGTCATCTTTCTCTACAGTTTATAGATATTTAACGACTGGAGACCCATCCGAAGGAGACCACGACGTCAGAACATTGGCTGTAATCTCTTTCGATTGTTATTTAATGAATGATTACGATTATGGTTCCACTCTGTTTTCGATTATGTTAATATGAGTAGTATCCTTTCTGACTGATATTTAGTTGCGTATGCTAGATTTTATGCTTGTATCTGTTTGTTTCTTGCATGTGCAGGTGTCCATCCACGGAGGTCATGGAGGATCGTGATCTGCCGAGGCTGAGGAATGGGAAGACTCTCTTCTTCAGATCGTAGCATTGGATTCCAGGTAGGCCTCCATCTTTGGTATTTTCATTCGTAACTAGGGACTTGCGTCATAACATTTCGTGATTGTTGCTAGAACCCTGCTGGGCTAGTAGGGATCGCCTCTATCCGTAGAGGGGATTTACCTCCTCAACAATTCCCTCAAACCATTTGATGTTCATGATGGTCGACATTGTGTTTATTTGTCTTCCAGACTATGTAGAGATTTATTTCTACTTCACATTTGATTTGATTTGGAATGATCTTGTTCAGGTTTGTTCTGCAGGTTAAATTTTGACATTTCAGGTCCCTTCTATCATGATATTCAATATTGATGTAGCTTAGGCCCCTTCTAACATTTTATAGTTTCAGGTCCCTTCTGGCGTAATTTTCAATAATGTTTGAAAATTTATTCTGTCGTAATGATATAGGTCCCTTCTAGATAATTTTCTCAATAATAATTCAGGTCCCTTCTGTATATGTTGAATTATGTACCACGTCCCTTTGTAATTGTAATTCATATTCTGTCTTCTATTCAGCTACTGAAACTATTTTCATATTTTTATTACACATCTTCCCCCAAGTTGATGTTAAGACTTTTCCTCAAGTCTGACATGTCTCAGAGGGTATATCTGCAAAAATCACAGTGAAGTAAAATGAAAAAAAAAAAGAGAATTCATATTGGCCAAAAAAGTTGGTTTTCCGATACGAATTCGAGTTTTTATTTGGATTTTCACAACCAAACTCTTTTATTTTTATTTTTTTATATATATATTTTATTCTTCTTCTTCTATTGGAATTATGTAATGCATATTTCTATGCTGCCCCATTAGTTATAGATCTGATCTATAGACTTTTTTCTCACAAATCCTCTTTATTTATAGGCTTATTGTAGAATTTAAGCCTATGTCCATTAACGATAAATAAAACAGATGCTTCGTCAATTGTTTTTATCTTCACAACTCCATTGCCAAAGATTTCTTCAATCTCATATGGCCCAAGCCAATGAGTTGTAAAATTTCATTTGAAATATTTTAACTTGGAGCCGAACAAGAGTGCCTAATCTCCTTTCTGAAACACTTTATTCTTTATGAATAGATCATGCCATTTGATTCTTTGTTCTTGAACAAGAGATGTGTGCTCCACTGCTTGCTGTCGTATCTCATCCAGGTGATTTAATTCCATAATTTTTTGTTGTTGTGCCTCATATAATTCCATCCCCAATTCTATTGCTAGCTCGAATGTATGTATTTGAAATTCTAATGGCATTAGGACTTCTTTTCCGTAACTAACTAATATGGACTGAACCCAGTTTCGTTTTTCCATGTTATCCTATATGCCCATAATGCATCTCTCAATTTTTCTAACCAATCCTTTTTGTTCATTTGTACAGTCTTTGTCATAATGTTATCTAGGACTATGTTTGTTGATTCCACTTGTCTGTTCACTTGAGGATGATACGAAGTTGATTTTCTATTTTTGATCTTGTATTTCTCCATAAGATGTCGAACAAGTTTTGATGTGAACTGTGTGACTTGGTCAATTACTATCTATCTCAGAACTCCATATGTTACAAATATATTTTCAAACATAAAAGACACAATAGTATTTTCTATTGCCCGTGATACTGCCTTTTCCTCCACCCAATTACTTACATAATATGCACATACCAAGATGTAATTCTTTTGGTCCCACGAAATCTAAATCCCATTGTTTAAATGGTTCAATCAGTACTTGTGGCTTTAATGACATTTCATCGATGCCACTAGTCTACCAATTCTTTGGCAGCTGTCATGTCTCTTCACATAGGCCTTGGAGTCTTTGAAGATGGTCGGCTAGTAGTAGCCAAGTTTCAACACTTTGTATGTTCTCCACTTATCTGAAAAATGACCACCACATGGTTCGTCATGACATAATTTCAAAATATCAATAATAACATCTTCTCGAACACATTTTCTAATCATTAGATCAACACCAGTATAGAATAGATCTCCATTGACCCAACTATATCTAGCACTTTATCTAATTATTCTTCTTTTCTGTTTATTTGTGTAATGAGATGGCAGGATGCTAGATGATAAATATTTAACTTAATCTACAAACCATGGAGTTTTGACATTTATAGCAAATAGATGTTCATCTAGAAAATTATCTGATACTAGATTTGGATCACCAGGTGAATGTAGTCTCGATAGAAATTCTGCAACTTGATTATCTTTTCCTGGTCGATCTTGCACAGTAATGTTAAATTATTGCATTAATAACAACCATCTAGTTATTCTTCCATTTGTGATTGATTTTTTCATTAAATATTTTATGGTTGAATGATCCGTGTGGATGTAAACTTGATAACCTGTTATATAATGTTGAAATTTATTAACTGCATGTACTACAACTAACATTTCTTTTTCTGTAACAATGTAGTTCAATTCTGCCGATGTTAAGTTTTTTCTTATGAAATATATGGCATAATTAAACTGATTATCTTTTTGTCCAAGTGATGCTCCAATAGCAGTATCAGATGCATCAGTTGAAATGTGAAATGGAAAAGACCAATTAGGTCCTCGAAGGATGGGTGCAATTGACAAATTTTCTTTTAATTTTTCAAATTCATTTTGACAATTATTTGTCCATTGGAATTCCACATCATTCACAAGTAACTTGAATAATGGCAAATCTATTTTACTGAAATTTTCAATAAATCTCCTATAGTAGTCTACATAACCCAAGAAACTTCTAACTTCTTTTTGTGTTGTGGGTGGTATTAAATTCACAATGACTTGAATTTTTGTTGCGTCCACTTTGATTCCTGAAGAAGTAATATGGTGTCCCAATACTATTCCCTCAGTTAACATCATAAAACATTTTTCATTGTCGAGTGATAGATTTGTCTCTATGCATATTTCTAACACTTTTTCAAGATTTTGTAAACAATCATTATATGTTTCGCTATACACAGTGAAATCATCCAAGTAAACTTCTACACACTCATGAATCAAATTAGCAAAGATTGCAAGGAATACTCTCTGAAAGGTAGCAGGTGCATTACATAAACCAAAGCATAATACATTGTATGCATATGTTCCCCATGGGCATGTGAATTTTGTCTTATCTGGATCTTCCAATGCTATCTTTATTTGATTGTATCCTCTACATCCATCAAGAAATGAAAAGAATTTCTTTCTAGCTAATGAATCTAACACTTGATCAATAAATGGTAAAGGAAAGTGATCTTCTAATGTAGCTTTATTGAGTTCCCTGTAATCCAGACAAATTCTCCATTTCATGTTTTTCTTAGGTACTACAACTAAGGGTGAAACCCATTGACTATCTGAAATAGGATAGATAAATTCGACTTGTAATAGTTTCTATAATTCTTCTTTCACTATTTCCTTCATAATGGAGTTCATTCTTATTTGTGGCTACCTTACATGTTTAATTTGATCATCAGTGTAAATGTGATGGATACATGTTTTTGGATGAATCCCCTGCATGTCTGTGTAATCCTAGGAAAAAGCTTTTGAAATATTTTTGTAACAATGTTATTAGCTTTTCCTCTTGTGATGATTGTAAGTTATTAACAATATTCAAATGTCTCCCGAGACTGATCTCAATGATTTTGACCTTTGAATTGGTAATTGAATTAACAGGAAATATACTTTTGAATGTATTTTGCAATGATTGTATAGTGCAATTTTCCTAAAAACATTCATTTAAAAGATAACTAACAGCTTCATATTGAGTTATTCTAAGCTGCTCTGAAATATTTGGTTCTAAGATGAAAAGATCTAATAAGTCCTCATTTTCTTCCTCCTCTCTAAAATTATAAACTTGATTAATACTAAGAAGAGATTGAAGTTCTTCTTGTTCCTCTCCATCAAGCCATGATAATAGAGAAGGAGATTGAGCAGGAGGATACAATGTAACGTGTTTTCTTTTATCTCCATGTGCAATAATCATACTTCCTGACCTACATCCAATGTAAGCATCTGTAGTGGCTAACCATGGTCTGCCTAAAATTAAGGGATGCCATCATAAATTTATTTTTGGCTACAAAATAAAGAAATCTATAGGATACTCCCATGAATCCAGTGAGACAATGATATCTTCCAATGTACCTTCTGGTAAAACTTTAGATCTATTTGCAAGTTCTAAAATTGTAGTAGTAGGTATAATGTTGTTCAGATTCAAATGTTTCATAGTATCTATAGTCATAACATTGATAGCTGCTCACAAGTCTATTAAAGTATTTGGCACTGAAAATTTGTTAATTGAAATGGCAACCATAGGAATCCCTAGATCAATATATTTTTCAATGGTTGTGTTTGTAGACATGAGACTAGCTAGACTTCCAATTACCTAGATTGTAGGTGGATCCTTCTTTCTTCTGCCAGATTTCTTAATGCATAACTCCTTTATTGTTTTTTCATATATCAAAATATATTTAATTTCCTACAACAAAGGAATTTTGACATATGTGTTCTTCAATTCATCCATAATATTAAATTCAAGCAGAGATTTTGCAATATTGTGTTGTATCAACCTCTATGGATATGGTGGAGTCTAAGTCATAATAGATTTACCTTTCTGAATTTTTTGTTCTGGTTGAGATTGTTGAATTTGTTCTCCTTGTTGAGCTTGTTCTTCAATTATAGGAGGAGAATATTTTTGTAGCACCTTACCAGACCTTAGGTGGACATCTTGTATGGGAAGAATTGAATACGTAGGATAATATGTTGCCTATTCAACATAGTATGTTGTTCTATCCACCTTGTTACTTGGATTAGATACTGGCTAAGATGGAAATTGTGTTGGTATAGGAGGTGGTTGGTTAGTAGGTAGCTAAAGCTGATGTGGTTGAGTTAGCATTGCTGGTTTTGAGGTGGAAATGACATTGGTTGATGTTTCTGGAATTGTTGGTATTGAGGAAATGGTTTTCGAGAGTATGGTTGTTGATATTGTTACTGTTGAGGATACATATGCTGAGGTGGCTAGTTTCCATAAACATATCCCATCCAACCTTGTGCAAGTTGGTTTTGATATTTTTTTGGTGGCCAAGCCTGCCATGGCATGGGTGTATTCCATCAATTTTGAGGATATTGAAAATTATGGGGGTTTTTTTGAGGGAATTGTTGAGGCATCCTTGGTTGCCAAGGTCTCCTTGGTGCCATATAGTAGAAAGAATCTACTCCTTTCACTTCTTCTCCTTGCAACCCTTTTAATTTGGGACATTTTTTGTTGCATGATTTCTTGTGCATAGTCCACACATTTGTATACCTTGCAAAGGACATCCCCTGAGTGGATGTTTTTTCCTACACTTTGGAAAAAAAAATTCTAAGATTTCATCTTGTTATTCTTTATTTTTCTTAGCTTTCAAGATGTCTACTTGTGTTCTCAAAGTTCTCAAGAGATATGTTTTGAAATTTTCTAATAAAGTTCCTATTTCTTCTCTTGTTACTACACTTGATGCAGATTTGGAAGCTTTTGATGAAATATCTCTCTTTCCACTCTTTGCTCTTCCCCTAGAGTATTTCTGACAAATTTTAGCAATTTATTCAAACAGTAAATTGGAGATATCTCCTTTTCTCCATCACATTAAAGATGTCTAAATATTCATCTGTGATACCCTTAAGAAATATGGTATGGATGGTATCAATACTTAGAGAATGATGTTTGGATTTCTGTAAATTGTAAAGAAATATTTCCAAATATTCTTCCAAACTTTCGACTTCTTGTTGTGTCATTCGAAAAATGTCTTCTTTTGAGTCTCTAGCCCTACAGTAAGCTTGATAATTTTAAAAAAAAATATTCTTCATATCATCCCAAGAAGCTATTTTATGTTCTCCTAATCCCATAAACCATTTCAATGCTACTGCTTTCAGAGTAGCAGGAAAAAGTTGAAGCTTGTGTCATCCGTATATCCATAAGTTCTACACAAGATATCAAACTCGAACATGAATGCATTAGGATATTTTGTTGACATTCCATAAAAATTAGGAAATACAAAATGTGGAATGATTTTCATTTTTATTTCTTCTCCTAATATTGCTCTTGGATCTAAGATTGGAAAGCCAAAAGTAGTTTCCTGATCATTGCTATTTTCTTGCTCATTTTCTTGTGTTCTTCTATATTGATTTTCACTTATTGCTTCTTCCTATATCCTTCTAAGTGCTTCTCCTCTTTTGTCTTCCTTTGCCTTTATTTCTTCCTCAATTATTATTTCTTCCTCTCGTTGTCTTCTCCATTCCCTTTGTTGTTTTTCAGATTCAATCCTTTGTTCAGGAGTCATATTTGTCCTGGTTGATCCTTCTGCTTCTTCAACCATTTCTTGTTCAGAGATATGTAGTGTTTCAATATGAGGTTGATTATGTATTTCTTCCACTACTTTGATTTGTTCAAGGATAGGTTTCTCCAGTTGTTCAAAAATTGGTTTTCTTGTATATTTTTGTTTCCCTAAGGAAGGAGGTTCTTTAGGTGATTGTTTTTTTTTTTTTTACCTCGAAGGCTAACAAGATTTGTCTTTCAACTAAAGTTAATATTTATCCTAATCTCTGTTTTTCTTCTAACTCTTCTATAGTAGGTTTGCCAGCAACTGGTGTTGTTAGTCATGTGGATGAATGAGTTGTTGGGGGGTTTTGTTTCACAAATCTACCCTTATGATCTCTATCTCTAGGCATAAGAAAACATTACTTGAAAGAAAAACTATGTTTTTGTTGTTTTTGATGATTATATATATATATATATATATATATATATATATATATATATATATATCTTTTTATCTTCCTAATTGACTGTTTTGGAATATGCTTCCTCGGCAACGATGCCAAAATGTTGGGTTAATTTACTATGTAAACTAATGCAAGTATTTATTATCAATCTGGGCTAGTAGGACTTAGAAGCATCCCCAAAGTAAATGGGTTTCAGTTATGATCAATTTAGAAGATGATTTATCAATGATTAAAGAAATGCATATTACAAATATAAATCTAACTTAAATAATTTCTAAATTCAAGTGTGCAATCAGAAGCAGAAGAATCTCCTAACTTACGAGATTTTTTTTCCTTCTCTAACAAGATTACTTAATGAATTAGAAATAAAAAACTACTAATTGAGCAATAGATTAATATTCATGAAACAATAATTGAAGAGGCTCTTCACTAAAGAGGTCCTCATTTTCCTTCATCATATATTCATTTATCAATAATGATATTGTTAAAAACCATGAATTCGGAAAAGCATTAAAAACATGAAAAGATGAATTCTAGCTTAAGATCTCAATTAGATAGAAAGAATGTTCAACTTAAACATTTGTTTGTCCTTTTCATATGCAGAATAATAATGATAATTAGATTCATCAAAACTCATAAATTGTCAACATAAATCAAATAAACAAGTTAAGCACAAGAAAATTAATTCAAACTTACAACTACAAGTAAACTAGGAAGTGCACATAGCTTGGTGTGGGGGCCCTCCACCCTTGCCTTGCACACTGAAGGTGTTTTCAGCTACTTAAAACTTCAGTCAATAAATCATCATATAACAACAGCAAATGGAATAGAACAAATATTCAATTAGGTCTCCAAAGTCTCAAAAAATAATAAGGTTAAGTCATACAAATTCTACATATCAATGCCTTCAAAGTTTGAGGCTTAAATAGATAAAGTATCCAAAAAATTCATCTAAAATATCTCCTATATTCATGACTATCCTTATCTTATCCAAATAGTTCAAATTCAGCCATCAGATCCATCAAAATATTTCGAATCCCACAAAATAAGAATTTTGACCTACTTCTTAGGGATCCTCCATAAAAATAGGTCTTGTTTGACCGTCTTTGACCGGGCCTATTAAAGCTCCGTTTGACTGTAACAATAGGTGTACACTTAATATTATTTTCCAAGCCTTCTAGAAATATATCTAGCTCGAGCCCAAGTGTCCTGCATGCAAACCATGCGGCCATTACCGAAATTTTTTATGATGTCCAAAAATGCACTTAAAATTCACTTTTTGCAAAAACTTCTAAGAATTGAAAAACTTAATTTAAATACCTGTATATGCATTTATTGGTCAAAATAAGGTGGATATGATGGTTTATATATTGATATTATGGAAAATAAGATGTATTTCATAAACAAAAAGAGATGAAAAATGAGGGCCAATACATGGGAACCAATATCATTTGGACAACCCTCCCAATCTTTGCAACAAGGATGGAGAGGGCCAAACCATTCACACCATTCCTATCCTGCACCTATGCAATCATACCCACCTGCATATGCACATTACCCAATACCATAACCATCATTGCCTTGGTTTAGTCAACCTATACCACCATTACCTTTACCTCCACCATTTCGACCTCCTCAGCTTCCTGCCCAACCTGTACCAAATCCCAATAACAAAGTGGTAAAAATGATCCTTTATATGAACCTGATTTTCCCATCGAGATATCAGTCTATGCAAGTTGGAGTCAATTATCTACAATTGATATCGGGGAAGATAGTAACCTCATAAAAGCCTATGGTGATTATCAAATAGATGTCACCATTTAGCCCATCCCCATACCTTAAATCCTTTGACATTCTCTTCAAACCAACTTCCCTATCCAGAGAGGCTAGTTGTGGAGAGGAATAACCCCATTTCTGAATCTAGCTTGGCTTCTGAGCTTAGGAATCTTTTTATAAAGGTACCTTTGCTCCAAGCTATCAAAGATATCCCCATATGTACAAAAATCATTAGGGATCTCTATCTCAAGAAGCCAGGAAGGAGAAGATTGGAACCCCAAACCATTCAATTTGTTGGAAGAGAAATAGAGTTAATGATGGGTCGTGTGCACATGAAAAAATATACTGACCTTGGAAACCCCGTTGTCTCTGTTCAGATAGGTTATGTCTTTGTCTCTAATGTGCTTATAGACCTAGGGGAAAGCATTAATGTTATGACCATGAAAACCATGGATCAAATTGGCTTGGTACATATTCATCCTACTCCTACCGTGCTTGAATTGGAAGAAAGATCTAAAATCAAGCCAAAAGGGGTGTTGGATGATGCGATTGTTTCATTAGATTCTTGGGAATATCCCACAGACTTCATTATGCTTCAGCCAAAAAATCCCGTGGGAGAACATCCCTTGATCTTGGGACAACCATGGCTTGCTATGACTGATGCTTATATTGGATGTCATTTTGGTGACATGTATATTTCCTATGGATATTTTAGGAAGAAGGTCACCTTATGTCCACCTGCTAGATCCATTCAGGAGCTCCGATACACTTTGTGGCTAGATTATAGTAGTGACGAGGAGACTCAGTCTGTCTCTATGTTTCATCATTGTGTTGAGTTGTCACAAGAAGGCGAGATACATGAATTCTTGAACAATCTAGACACCATGACTAATTTTGAATCATTGAGCCAAATTTTTAGTCTGGATATTTGGGAAAGTCACAATTCTCAAACTCCCTCATCACCATCTCTAGCAACGCTTGTGTGTACTCTTGAGCCCAATACCACTCTTGTTGAGATCAGTCCAAACAAATATTTTCATATCAGTTCAGACTTGGATTCATCCCAACAAGAGCAACATGTGAATTTGTTGTGAAACCACCTTGGTGCCTTTGAATGGGATTACGAAGATATGAAAGGCATCTCTCTTAAAACCTGTACTCACCATATTTATATGCAATATGGAGCCCAACCTATTTGATAGACCAAAGGCATATGAACCCAACTCTAAGAGATGTTGTAAAAGAAGACTTGAAAAAAATCTTAGATGCTGATTTTATCTATCCTATTTCCGATAGCCAGTGGGTCTCCCCATTGGTGTTAGTCCTAAAAAAATATGGGAGATGGCACATTTGCATTGATTATATATAATTGAACAAAGCCACTTTTAAGGATTAAGTCCCCCTTCCTTTCATCGATCAAGTGCTTGATAACCTTTCTCATAATAATTAATTCTCTTTTCTAGATGGCTTTAGTGGTTATAACTAGACACAGATCGCACCCAATCACCATGACAAAACCATATTTACATGTCCATGGGGTACATTTTCTTACTGAGTGCTTCCCTTTGGGCTATGTAATTCCTCGACTACCTTTCAAAGGGTAGTCCTGGCCATTTTTTCAAACCTTGAGTGTGTGGAAATCTATATGGATGACTTCTCTGTGTTTGGTGATTCATTTCAGGAGGGCCTCAAAAATATAGAAAATGTGCTTCTTCATTGCCAAGAAGATAATCTTGTCATGAGTGATAAAAAGTGTAGATTAAAGTGCAAGGTAGATGTAGTTCTTGGCCATCTCATTTCTGACAAAGGTATCCAGGTTTACCTCGCAAACATAGAAATTATTTTGAGTCTTCCTGCACCCAAAACTGAAAGGGACGTGAAATATTTCCTAGGACATGCAGACTACTATAGGAGATTCATTGAGAAATTATTTATGATAGTTACCCCCATTTTACGACTTTTAGCTAAGGATAGTGAGTTTTCTTGGTCCACAACTTGCCAACAGTCCTTTGAGACATTGAAGGAAAAATTAGTACAGGCATCGGTTTTGAGAGGACAAAACTAGTCCCTGCCATTTCATATTTCCTCTGATGACTCCGACACTACCATTGGTGCAAATTTAGGACAGGAAGAAGAAAAATAGTCCTGTGCTATCTACTTCATTCACAAAAACTCATCACTCGCTGAACTAAACTACACAATTACCGAGAAAGAGTTTTTAGCTGTAATTTTTGCTATTAATAAATTTGGACACTACATTACAGGGTATGAAGTCTTTGTGCATACTGATTATTCCACAATAAAATATTTGATGAATAAAACATTAAATAGTGGTAGAGTGATTAGGTGGTTACTATTATTATAGAAATTTAATATTACTGTTGTTGATAGATCAGGAAAATCTAATGTAGTAGAAGATTCTCTTTCAAGATTAAATAATCCGAGTGAAGTAATTCCTACTGATGATGATTTCCCCAACAAACATCTTTTTGATGTGTCAACAAAATATCCAAGTTTTGCTGACATAGCTAACTGTTTAGTCACTAGAAAGACACTGCCTCACTTATCTTCTCGTGAAAAGTGGAATATTATACAGAAAAGTGCTGGATATTCATGGATTCAAGGAGACCTCTTTTACACTGGGCCGAATCTCATTATCTGCAAGTGTGTAAGAGAGGAGGAAATTTTTGAAATCTTAAAATATGCTCATGATGAACCTTGCGGAGGACACTTCGTTGATAAGTGGACTGCATACAATATTTTATGAGATGGATATTTTTGGCCCTCCTTATTTAAGGATGTCAAATAATATTTTAAGTGATGTGATAACTATCAGTGAATGAAAAACCCAATAAAACCAATGAAATGCCTTTATGTCCTCAAGTTATGATTGAGCCTTTTGAAAAATGGGCTATTGATTTCGTAGTCCCAATAAATTCTACATCATCAAATAAAAACCATATTTTGGTTTGTATAGGTTCATTACAAAATGGGTAGAGGCTAAAGCTATTTCTTTTGCTACTGAAAGAGTTGTTGTGATTTTTTTTTTTATTGAAATCTTTACTACATTGGTGTCCCTAGATAGATTGTTTCTAACAATGGTCCATAGTTTATTTCTAACCTGGTATAGGGTGTGATGGAGAAGTACAAAATTTAGCATAAGAAATCCACACTGTATCGCCCGCAAGAAAATGTTCAGGTGGAGTCCACAAACAAGGTAATTGATTCCATCCTCATGAAGACAGTAAACATGCATAGAAAGGATTGGGCTAATAGATTACCAGAATTCTTGTGTGCATACCACACCACTTGGGGGAACATCATGGTACATACACCATATGATCTGGTATACAGGAAACAAGTCCTTTTGCCGATAGAATTCCAGATCAAGACCTTTAGGACTGCAGTCCAGTTGGGACTAGACCTCTTTGAAGCACAACAATAGTGTCTCTTACAGTTGAACGAGTTAGATTTATTTTGAAGGGATTTTTTTTCAGTAGAACATACCGGGTCAACAACAGTGAAAAAAGTGGCATGACAAGTTTAAGTAGTTCCAATCAGGTGATTGGGAACTCCTTTACGATTCTAGTTTTAAATATTTTAAAGGTAAATTCCATTCATGCTAGATGAGACCTTATGAGGTGGTCAAAGTGTTTGAAAATGGAGTGGTAGAAATAAAAATTATTGATGGATAGAATTAAGTGTTCCTGGTGAATCTGCATAGATTAAAGGTATATTTTCATCCTCTTACTAAAGGAAATTTTATGCAGCAAGTCCAACAGCAATCTGAGAAGAAGATGGTGGGTGGCAATGCCAACCTATTGAAAATTTGATTCTTTATTTTCCCAATATATATATATATATATATAATAAAAATAAAAAATGACAAAAATAAAAATAAAAATAAAAAAAGGAAAAGATTTTTTTTCCTGTAATTATGAAAATTAGTTGACTGACATGATTGCAGAAGGATCAACCTGAAAACCAGCGTGCTGGCAAGAAGATCAAATTTTCGATAAAAAGGGAATGTTTTTTTTTTTTTAGATATGTTGGTTGTCACCAAGAAGAAGAAGGTTCAAATGGGAACCAAGCCCTTACCCAAGTTTGGGGTAGCTAGCATAGAAATTTTTATTGAAACAACGCTCAGTTCCCGCTTCATTTAATTTTTCTAGTACCAGTGCAGGAAGATTTTAAAGGTAGATTATGCCCTTATTCTATTTCCCATTTTGTAATTTCATGCTATTTTTATTCTTCTAATCCTGCAATGAATTACCCTCCCTTTTCTTCTAAGTAAACTATCCATATCCGATTTCTTATTTCCCTCTTTTTACGCCTGAATTTTTTCAAAGTCCATTTTTCATTTATTCCTCTTGGTGGTTTCATTCTTAGAATCCTTGCCATGATATTCCTTCCCATTCTTCAAATTACCCTTTCCCACTTATTTTTTTTCCCTCATGGATCGATTGCAAGATCTGATATGAATTTGTAAGTCATATCAAAAGGCATACTTGACACCAAAGAGTGGCGAATAAAAGTTTCCTTGTATAATCAAGAATTTTTTTTTTCCCAGCCAATGAATTGTATTCTATCAGAATTTCTCTTTATCTCTTGTTCTCTTTAATATTATATAAATCCCTGGTGCAGACATGTTTCAGTGTAGGCACATTACGGTGCACACATGTTTCAGTTCATGCATATTTCAATGCCATCACATTGCAGTGCAGGCAGGTTTAGTGTAAGCACGATCAATGCATGAACAAGTCTGATGGTGAAAACACATGCAAGAAAATTAATATGTTGCAAGTATGTATGATGAGAAAATGTGCATTATAAATTCTATCTCTTAATATTTTTGTAGACAGAATGACTGCCCAATCAATGGACCGTAGCATCTAATTATTTGAATTATGTTAAGACTTTTCTTTTTCATTTACTAATGTAGGAAGAAATTATTTTGAGTATGTTATAGGTCAATTTGGGCACCATTCCCAATGACTTGGTTAAACTGGACATCATCCCCAGAACCGATGAATAAGGTCTATCATCCCCTATCATTTCAGTTGCAACATGCCCTAAGACAAAGAACAAGAACAAATCATCCATGATTTCCATTGCAAGGTTTCCAAGATTTGAAGTACATGTTATATCACCTATGAGCTCACCAATGCAGTCTCTCAAGGGACTAATTTCTTTTCATATGCAGCTACCTCCATTCTAGAGTGATTTGTAAAGAACTTCCCGACACTCAAGGGTGTGTTGGTCAATTGGGAGCAAAATTCTCATTGTTCCAGAATCTCCACATGGCCAGTGCCTTCTAGAAGAGTGCCTATGTGTCAAACTTCGAATCCATGTGTCCATTCAACATCTATGAGCTGGGAAACATGTCTTGCCTATTCTTAGAAAGTCATTGATTGTGAAACTACCTTCAGCTCATCTATAAATTGAGCACAGATCCTAGTGCTTGAGAAGGAAGAAATTTAGTAGAGAAATGTTGTTGGAATCTCAATTGAGGGTTTGATTTGAGTGATATGCTGCTAGAGAGATGTTCATTGTGAAGAGGCTGGGATGATGCTGGAGTTGGTGACATCAAATCAATCGCTAGTTGTAACCTCCCCTTCTATCCATTAATAAAGATTGCTGCTTACTTTCCCACATATGTATCTGTATAAGCTTTTGTCTTTAATATTATGAATTTTTATCTGATGTATATGTTTTATGTTGCATTGATTTAACTGATTAACATGAATATCCATCTGTATATTGCAATCTCTTTGTTGTTTAGTATTTTTATGTGCAGGAACTAGTCTTGCGATCAAGCTTGGATTGGAAGCTACAACAAGAGCAACAGAAAGAGAATAGGAAGCACTTGGACTCCAAGTAAGTTTCTTAATCTATTCTAGGTGTCTATTTATGGTTAGGAAAAGTATCTTCAAAGTATTTGACCTGTTGTTCTAAATTCATTACACCACAATTATGGAATGTGTTTTATCCATAATTCATAATTTCGCATAACAAATTGGCCACTCTGTTGGGGATTTTACCTTCATCCTTGGTGTATTTTTCCTCTTTTATCCACCCAATAGCATATACTCTCAATTATTAGGCTTTTGAAACAAATAATTGCATTAGAAGTGTGTCAGTAGTTTGAGTTTACTGTTCTTTGTTGCGCCCAACTCACTGTTGGTCAAGACAGAGTACTTTGCATAGCATTGTCTCCCACTTAGGGGTGCTTTCCAATGCACTGTCTCCCCTTAGAGTCGGTTTTTACCCCTAAGCCAACCAAATTCCCTTTGAATTTGTCATTTCCATTACTTTAAGCTTTTTGTTTGTTGTGTTTTCAATTGTATGATGCCTCATAGAGATCAGTGAATCTACCTGAATCTTCCTCCTTTGAAAAGTAAGTTTATTCAATGTCTCTTTAAGTGTTTTTATTTATCATAGAAAAATGAAATTCAAAGTATTTTATTTCTGCATTAGATCCATTTGTTTTCGTAAAGGAAATTGTCATTAAATTCTTCATTTCTTGTAGGAAAAATTGTAGTTCCATTCTTCTTTTTTCCTAAAAGAGAAATAGTTGTTAAATTCATCATTTCTCAAAGAAGAAAGCATTTGCTTTTGTTGATTTGATGCATTTAGTTTCCTTTTTTCATTCACATTAAGGGGACTGAAAAGAAAAACCTGCATTTGCATCTAGCGGATTGTGTGTTTTGCATAAGAACAATTAGGAAAGCTGCATATTAGTTTGTGCTCTTTGTTGTTTGCTCTCAAAACCCATTGCTTTTTCCATGTAGTAGCTAAGACTCTCATTGAAAAAGCTAAAAGTAAAAAGTTTGCTTATCATTTCAGTTTTCATTTTAGGAATTTCCATCACATCATTGCAGTGAACCTTGAAAGGAAAATTGATAAAAAAGATCAACTTAAAATTTACATCAATTTACCTAAGAAAGCATTGGAACCATAACGATAAAAATTAGAAGGTCTAGGCTAGAGATATGTTCTGGCATCATAAAGCATTGCAGTTGTTGTTAATTGTGTGTGATATCTCACTCCACATATGTAAGTATATCGTAGCTTGTCCATGTACCTTCGAGTATATCGGGTGGTGTTATAGTACGAAAAAGTATAAAAGGGTGCTCTCACTATGCGGTTTCGCATTAGACAGTGCTAATACGGACTTGGGCATCCATGTATATTTGGGTATATTTGAGAGGACAACTTTAGGTTTCTATCCATCCATAGTGAACCGATTCGGTCGCCTTGTAAATTTTGATACACCGAACACAACATTCGGGGAGATTTCCTGCCCGTACTTCTTGGTTTGCCAGGAGGTATTCTGCAGTCCATATTTTCTTGGTAAACCTTTTTCCTAGCATTACCATTTTATTTTTTTATTTTTTTTTGGTCATAAAATAAATCAGTCATCGTGGAAGAGGAAAATCCCTTTCCCCGTCGTTCGCGTAGACTTGCATTGAAACCACTGGAAGCCACTTCTGTGTGGCGAAGGCGACATCGCTCTACCAAAACCAGTAATATCAGTACTTTTGGTAAAGTATCATCTTCCCATATACCATAGCTGGCACAAGTTTTTTCTACAAATCTCGGTCATCTACTGTTGTCAAGATGAATTCCTCACAACTACTCGTGGTCACGATCCATCCAATCAGTGAGACCATACCTCCTAAACTTGACATTGTTCAACTGGAAGTTGATCCAGATCCTATCTCTTTTTTTCCAAAAAATCTACATCCCAAAGTCGAACGATAGGAATTTGTTCCTATATCAGTCATCCCACATTCATTGTAGCCATTAAGTATCACATATCGCAAAGTCAAGCTCCTGAAATATACTTTGGGCTTGACGACAAAGTCCTTCCACCTGGTTTAATTTTAATTAAATAAATCCCACAAGACGAGACAACTTTAACACCAATCCATTTTTGGGAGGATATTTACCTTTACGAGTCTTTTCCTCAATCACCATGCTCTTCTTTTGTTGATCCTATTCCTATTCAAATTCCAATTGATTCAAAAGGGTATACATTTGGTTAAGTAACCATGCCTGAACCAACATCTTCGGTTGGAACATATGTTCTGATCATGTTAGCACCTACTCTCACTACCTCATCAATGTTCGCAACTTCACCAGAGTCATATTTTCATGGTGGCCCCTTAGTCCCATCAGGTTATAAATCTTTATCTGGAATTTCCTCTGGTGCATCTTCAAACCCATGGATTTCACTAATGTCATAATCTTGTATTCTAATTGGTAAAACTATAGTGAGTACTGAACAACTTGATCCTTTATACACATCCTCAGGGAAATATCAAACTGGTCCTTCTGGGTCTATTCCATCTAGTACCATATCAACTGGACTCCCTGCATTTGGAGAACAATATTTTCCATCTTATTTTCCTCCTCATGCTGGGGGGAAACCTTTGGTCACCCACTTTGAAAGTACTCCATCGTTTTTTGGTCAACCTAATGTTGAAATGAATGTTTGTCAATGGCAGCCCACTCTGCCTATCCCACCACAAACAGTTGTACACTCGTATCAAACGGTTCAACCTATTGCACCCACATCAATTCCACTTGTTAATACATCTTTACCCCTATTACAGAATCAAACTGTTGTACAACAACTATTTCAGGCGGGTCCTTTAACTCAATACCATCAAGTATTGGGCCCTCAGACAACTCCTCCGGCTAATTTATAACAACAACCTATACCTGGAATCATTTATTCACATGCTGGATTACCATATTATGGAATGTCATAACCACAACCAGGTTATACCTATCCTCACCCGAATCCAAGTTATCCTAATTTGGGTTATAACATTGGTGGACAGACCCCTTTGCAACCTCGGGTGCAAATGCCTCAACCTTCATTTCAAGAAGTATCGTACCCAAGTTTTGGTCAACCGAATCCTCAAGCATTTTCTTATATAAAAAAAACCCTATCTGGGTTACCAGCAATAGATTCCTTATCCTGGTGCTCAAAGGCCTATTTCCCAAGAAATTCCATCATACCCTGGCTATGCTCAACCTGACCTTAAACGACAGTTGCCCTTTGTTGCAACTTTAGAGTTACTAGATTTAAATCAACTCATAAATTATCCAATCAACTATGCTCCTTGGTGGCTAGTGATACCCCATATTCATCGGATATTCCTAAGTTCAATGGAAACCTCGGGGAAGACCCGCTGACTCATGTTATGACTTATCATTTGTGGTGTTCATCAAACTCCTTAAATGATGACTCTGTTAGACTACATCTTTTCTAGCACACACTCACTGGTCCAACTACACAATGAGGATGGTTCTTTTACTATGTCAACCTCATTAAAAAATGAAGCAGTTTTTTAGGATAGTTCTTTCACTATGTCAACCTCGTTAAAAAATGAAACAGGTCATGAGCATAGTTCTTTTCCTGTATCAAGCTCGTTAAAAAATGAAACAAATCCTCCCCTATAATGAACCTTCATTCCATCCAGCTATTAGTAACCACTATTATACTTAGGTGAATAAAATGAAGCTTGGGGGGCATCTGCTCTTGCAGGGGGAATTCGACATGTGTTCTTGTGTAATATCCCAAAATGGGGGAATGCAACAATACATGCATTAAAAATGCACTTTTCAGAAATGTATGAATAATAGTTAAATCCAGCCCATGGATCCATTCATTTATACATTATAATATCCAAATAAAAAAAGGAGATCTGAAACAAATCATGGTAGCTTGGTTAAACAAGCCTCCCAAGCTATTGTTGCTTAAAAATCATGTAAAAGGAGGGGTTGCAACCATGAAATGAGCTGGAAATACCCTAAAAACATTATTTTAGTACCCCTGCAATAGCAGTAAGTTGTACATTAGATATAGAGCTGCTATGTGCATAAAAAGTCAGATCTATATCATATCCATGCACTATACAGGCTCCTCTAATGAACCCCCTTGGGGTTTTCAACAAAACACCATGTACAAAGTGTAGACCTGAGATCTAAGACTGCAGATCTACTTAAAGTTACAGATCTCGAAAGTGGATCTCATATGGTATGAACAGTAAAATGATCTCCTCCAAAATATCTCCAAAGTGAAGGGCAAATCCCCAACACTTAGCAAATCAACTCTCCAAATGCTGCATTGAACCACCTTGCAACTGCTCCTTCAGAAATTACGCATATCTAGATCTCTTCTACGCTGTAGGGATCAAATATATAGCTAGCCTATATCCAAGATATGAAAATATAGCTCAATACCTTCAATATTGTCCTTCCAATGGATTAGAACCCTCCTCCACTGAAAATGAGTATTGGGATGGCCTAGATTTGAAGATCTAGTCTCCACTTGCTGCAGCTTACTGAAACAGAAAAACACTGAGTCAACAGGATATGCGCTATCAAAGGAAGATGAAGCTTGGCCTTTAGCCAGATAGTGGACAATATGGTGCAAGGCTCCTCCAAGAGCTACTTAATGGAAGAGGTGGGATTCCCGATCAGGAACACCCTGTGCTAAACAACACTCTATCTCAGCTAAACATCCAAAGAAAGAAATATGTCTAAATAGACCATATATCATAAAATCATAATCATAAGCTAGCCCCATATGGCTACCATCCTCTTCCTTATAAACAATGTGAGCCTTCTCACCTTGGGTCCCACTCATTAGGGTTTCCATCTTCATGCAATGAATCTCCCTCCAAAACTGTGTTGTCCCATCATCAATACCACTCCTCCATAACAACATTGATGGATTTGGTCAATATTGACTGGATCTCCATGCAATGTCTTCTTCCACACTCAAGGTGGCTTTATTCTAACTATCTAAACAGCTCCATATTCCCACTAAGTTATCTTCATTGATGTTCCACATCCTCCATCTTAGCTTTGTTGACTTGGTCAAACTTGACTTTGTCCACATGCATTTATCTTTGTTCACACATGAAGGTGTTTTATCCAGATATGAATATGATCCCTTTCCCCATTAAGAGGTTTTTTATTGTTGTTAAATAGATTTATGGGCCTCCCTACCCATTTATTCATCTAACTATGTGCTAAGAGAAAAATTAATATTCCAATTAGCTGCATGCTAATTTAGGACTATTACAGTCCTCCCCTCCCAAATGTTGCTTGTCCTCAAGAAAATGCAAAGATAGAATTGAATAGCCTCTCCTCTTCCTCCTTTAGCATCGTCAAGTGGTGATTTCCTCCAAAGAACAAGATGCTTTATCATGAATGTGTCCTTAAGTTGTTCCTCCCATGTGTAAAAGTATGCCTTTGGTGAAAAATCCAAATGGCTCTCATGATGCAGAAGTGGGATATCCATGGAAACAACTATATATGGTCTAAGGGCCTTCTTGAGGCATGGTATCATAAATATATTGGGAATCATCATCCCCATGTGAAGCCTCCATCCCCAAACTATTATCCACAAAAAGTGAGTCACCCTCCAACATGGTAGCTCCTGAAACATCTCTTCCACCTTAGGCTCCTGCAAGGAAGGTGGGCTGCATAGCTGAATTTGTGGGAATAAAATGTCCATCCCACGTTGTTTCTCTCTCCATTTATGATATGTATGGGGTTGCTGCTGATCTTGGGCTGAAATATTACGATCTCCAAGAATGACCCAAGTTACCCCACTAATCAACTCATCCATTAAGTGCCTCTCCCAAGAACTCAAGTTCTCCAAATGGCTCCTCCCACCTGAAGACAAGAGGTGTAGTGTGGCAATCATGGCTTGCCCATTGTTTCTCCTAAAAAATGCAACATATGAATTATGGAGAATCATACTCTCAATGGGAACCTCCAACTCTAGTGCCATCCTCCCAACAAAGCTTCCCATAAGAACAAGAACATCATCAATACATGGAAGCAAAAACAAATAAAAACAAGTTGCCACATGACAACCAAGAAGTGGATCATAGTTCCATATGTGGAACCAGTGCAGTGCATCCCTTGCCTACCTCAGAACAAAGTGTAACAAGTTTCTTTTCAACCACTTTTTTTTCTGCCACAATCATCCTACAAGATGGGATCATGAAATTAAAACTTGGTGCCAATGGTGCACACCAAAAATCATGTGGCATTCCCCACAAATCACAAATAAAATGGCCAACATCAATGCTGCAAATGGCCTCAAGTATATCATAATACAATATAAAAGAAGGGATGATCCTCCTTGGTACAATATGTTGCTCATAAAAAGTAAAAGATAACAAATCATGATGTTTGAATGTACATCCTCTACCATGTACCTTGGTCATTGAGCTAAAATGGTTCAACTGAAAGTTTTACCTCACTCTCAATGAGTAGGGAAGTGGTTGTGACAACCTCTCCATCATCATCTGGGCTATGATTCTCTCCATATGTTGATATACATCCTGCTGGAGGCCCTTCCAAGTGAACTCCTCCATCAAGGAATTATATGCATCAAAGTGCATGGAAAGAAAGCCCACATGTGCTGCATGTAATAACTTCTCCTTGAGCTCAGAAACTCTAGTCAAGAAAACTCTATCATAAGAATAGATGACCCCATCATCTACCATGTATCTATCATCTCCTTCCGGATTATCAAGAATCATGCAAGCACCAATATCCTTGGAATACTCTACCAAAATTTGAGACCTCCAATATGTATCAATCCCCCCTAAGGGAAAATGCTGAAGATTTGAAATTTGAGGCTCCCCACATGCTATTTTCTTTTCCTTTGACATCCCCCATGCCAAATTCATCAATCATAATGTTGCTATATGTGGGAGATTCCTTCCAAGGTGGAATTTCCTCCTCATCCTCTAAATTGAGGGAGTAGCCCCTTTGGACCATGATAGTGCCACCTTATACCCCTGCAACATCATGCAAAGTATGGGAGAAAATCAGACCATACTCTCTCCATAACAACCAAAGCAACAAAAACTCTTGTTACCTCCCCACACCACCATCATATAAATCATGGAGCAATATCATAATAGTTGATATGAAAGATATCACATCACCCCAATATACCCAAACTCCTTGCTGCCATGTGATGTAAGTGCCATGCCAAATTCCATCCGCCAACCAACTCTTTGAAATAGAAAGTGTCACAGGATGAACAAACTTTTTCAAGAGTAACCAACATAGTCTTGCCTCCTACTACCCGGTATCATGATTCTACAAGTGGCTTTCCAACCTCTTACTCATACATATCACCCATCCAACCCATGGTGAGTGTCTATCATCATGTCCAAAAGTGGCATTCCTCCAATGGAGAATACCATCCTCCCAAACAATATTTCTATATTTTCATTTCATGGGATGCTAAAATGCAATCTCTTGGAGATCTCCAAATGAATACCACTCATCAATGACCAATTTTACCTCATAAGGATCCAAATAGGTTGTAGGAAAAAACCTCCCATCATGATATGAAAGATCCATAAACAAATATCCATTATAACCATGAGAGATGTTATCCATCATAAGATGTCCCCCAACAACTATATGCCCATCCTCTATCATACATATGGGAAGGTCATTGGAATGCTCTAACAATGGTTGGGCCCCCAACTCATCACTACTGCTCAATGATAGTGTTGTTGATCTCCATGTTGGTGCATCTGTTGTCTTAAGATCATACTCAATGCTGAACATATAGTTCTACATGGCATGGTTCAAGACAATACTCATCCCATCCTCCAAAAATCTACACTCCAACCCCAAGAGTTGTGTGCAGCTCAAAAATGGTGCTCTAGGATGAAAGTACATATCCCCCTTGAAAAAATCAAGGTTTCCTAGCACAGTGAAAGTCTGCTGCTCCAAATCAGCAATATATTCTGACCCTTGGTCATGTAATGACATATTCCCACAATCCCCCATATGATGTGCTGAAATAACAGGAAATGGAAACATGTGCATACCTTGGTAAATCTTGGGAACATCTTGTACTACTACAAGGGTTCCTTCCTCTAGTGTTATGGATTCCCCAACTACTGATGATGATGGTTGCACCTCTATGGCTTCATCAATGCTAGTACAAGTCTCCTCCTGCTCATGCATCTCTAGAATAGTGCATGGGACTCTAGATGTCAAGAGATAAAGACTAGTTTGCAAAGGTGCAAGCATTATTTCTCCTGATGTAAGTGCTCTTGCAGCAAGTGGTGGTGAAGGCTTCTTCTCCTCTGATTTGTTCTTGTCAAACTTCTTGATCAACCTTTGAGTGAAATATGCAAATGCAATCACTCTTGCATGTCGCAAATGACTGAACCACCAAATGTTTTCTTCACCCTCCAGGTGCAGCACTGCAATCTTAACAACTTCTTTCTCTACTACTGGATGTAGTAGGAAAAATGCATCCAACCTCATTCCCCAAGCCCTTGCTGTGCAGGGGGATGACCCATCAAAGGTAGACAATAGAAATATATTGCCCTTATTCCTTCTATTGCTACAAGGTCTCCTTTTTTCTTTGAGTTGAATGAACTGTGGGAGAGTTAGATTCTCCTTGAAAGCTCTATGTTGAGACTTATATTCTGCAAGATACTCACTTATAATCTCATGATCTAAGTGTCCTCCCTCTCTATGCCTCTTATCTTCAAAATAAAAGGCCATAGTATTCTTCGTTGGAGCTCTATTCAATACGAGATATTATTTTTGCTGATAGGAAGTACATGGACCTTCCTTATCTTGAAACCCTAAGGTGGTTTCACTTCTTCTCTCCATTTTTCTTTGCTTTACCTCCTTGGTGAGGTCCTTCTTCGATATGAAAAGAGATGAGATGAAACTCATTCCTCCCATCATTCTGATATCTCTCTCCTTCTATTCTTCTTCTTATAGCATATCGGCTGAAAACTCACAGGCTAAGCCAAGATGATGCTCTGATACCACTGTAATATCCCAAAATGGGGAAATGCAGCAATACATGCATTAAAAATGCATTTTTTAGAAATGTATGCAATAATAGTTAAATGTATCCCATGGATCCATTCATTTATAAATTATAACAGCCAAATACAAAAGGAGATCTAAAACAAATCATGGTAGCTTAGTTAAACAAGCCTCCCAAGCCATTATTTCTCAAAAATCATGCAAAAGGAGGGGCTGCAACCATGAAATAAGCTGGAAATACCCTAACAACATTATTTTATTACTCCTCCAGTAGCAGTAAGTTGTACATCAGATCTATAGCTGCTATGTGCTAAAAAGTAAGATCTATATCATATCCATACACTGTACAGGCTCCTCTAATGAACCCCCTTAGGGTTTTCAGCAAAACACCATGTACAATGTGTAGATATGAGATCTAAGACTGCAGATCTACTGAAAATTATAGATATGGAAAGTGGATCTGATCTGATATGAACAGTAAAATGATCTCCTCCAAAATCTCTCCAAAGTGAAGGGCAGATCCCTAACACTTAGCAAATCAACTCTCCAAATGGTGCACTGAACCACCTTGCAACTGCTCCTTCAGAAATTATGCAGATATGGATCTCTTATGTGCTGTAGAGATCAAAATATAGTTGGACTACAAACAAGATATGAAAATATAGCTCAATACCTTCAATATTTTCCTTCCAATGGATTAGAACCCTCCTCCACTGAAAATGAGTATTGAGATGGCCTAGATCTGAAGTTCTAGTCTCCACTTGCTACAACTTACTGAAACAGACAAACCCTCAACAGGATTTGTGTTGTCAAAGGAAGATGAAGCTTGGACTTCAGCCAGATAGTGGACAAAATGGTGCAAGGCTCCTCCAAAAGCTATTTAATGGAAGAGGTGGGATTCCCCATCAGGAACACCCCGTGCTAAACAACACTCTATCTCAACTAAATAGCCAGAGAAGGAAATATGTCTAAAAATACCATATATCATAAAATCATAATCATAAGCTAACCCCATATGGCTACCATCCTCTTCCTTATAAACAATGTGAGCCTTCTCACATTGGGTCCCACTCATTAGGGTTTCCATCTTCATGCAATGAATCTCCCTCCAAAACTGTGATGTCCCATCATCAATACCACTCCTCCATAACAACGTTGATGGATTTGGTCAATCTTGACTTGATCTCCATGCAATGTCTTATTCCACACTCAAAGTGGATTTATTCTAACTATCTAAATAGATCCATATTCCTACTAAGTTATCTTCATTAATGTTCCACATCCTCCATATTAGCTTTGTTGACTTGGTCAAACTTGACTTTGTCCACACGCATTTAGCCTTGTTCACACATGAAGGTGTTTTATCCAACTATGAATATGATCCCTTTCCCCATTAAGAGGGTTTTTATTGTTGCTAAAAAGATTTATGGGCCTCCCTACCCATTTATTCATCTAACTATATGTTAAGAACAAAATTAATATTCCAATTAGCTGCATGCTAATTTAGGAATATTACATCTTGCAGGGGGCATTCAAAACATTCTTACCAATTGCACCCAATCAAAAACTGAAGTTCGGGGCAAAAAACAGGTTGAAAGCTCCAAAATGAAAATGGTAACTTTCAAATGGTAAAAATGAATAGTAAAACTCTTTTAATTAGTCCTTTTATTATTTGAAATTCATATTTATTGTTGTGACTATGGTTTTATTCTATTTTTATCATGAAATGGGTATTTTTAATCCATTTGATGTTGTTCTGAACAAGTTTTACAACTGATGAACATATTAGTCATGCATATTTATTTCAAGAATGATTTTACCACAAAGTATACTTTTATCCTTATTTTTCAAGCTTTTTTAAAAATGAAAAAAGAACTTGAAGTGCACTTTTATCTCTTTTTCGAGCTTCGATAACAGTGAAAAAGGAACCACTAGAGTCTTCTTTTAGCTCTTTTCAGATTCCGATAATGTGAAAATATTCCTGAGAACTTGTCTTTTCGAGCTTATAAAAGTAAATGACTTGATATATACTCAGTATAAGTTTAACCCTTTTCCAGTCTGAGATAGATTATTTACGAAAAAAGAATGCCTTAGTCGAACAAGGCTAGGAGGTTTTCTCAGATTTTTTTTACACTTTTTTGGATCTGAGCGACAACTTTATGAAAAAAAGTACTTATGGAGTTTTATTTCGTCCTCTTTTTCAAGCTCTCTAAATATGAAAGAGCACTAGGTTGTCACTGTCATTAGGCTCGTTAAAACATAAAATGGCATCGGGCTTGTAGATCATGGCAAGAGTCGAGTTTCATTCATTGCTAGACTCATTAAATTATTAAGTAGCGATACATTATTCACCCGAACAGTTGAATTATAGATCAAGCATATGTTATCCTCCTCAAGCTTGTTAAAAAACAAAGAGGTACTAGTCGACAAATGACCGAGGAAAATTTGGGAAAGTGAATAGAACTTTTTACGGTAGCAGGTCGCTCTTGAACATGACACTTCACTCCATCACCGTGAGTGTTTGAGTTGGGTAATATTCTTGACAGTTAATTCATACCTATAGTTCATCATACCTTCACTTCAGTTTTGGTTCAATGTTGCTAACTCATCTCAGTGTCATTGATATGTTCAATATAAGTCATCCAGTGAATGCTCATCCTTCTACAATACTCATAAACCTTCATTCTCATGATAGTCATCCCTGAACATTACTTTATCAAGTCACATTTTGTCTTTGAAATTAGTCACTCTCATTTAGCAATAAAGTAGCTTCCTGTCGATGACAAATCACCATCCAGGAAGTTTACTTAGAAACATCATATTCTAGTACCATGAGGCTTGTTATAGCATCGACAAGATCCTCGCTTCCGAACTTTTGATCGAAAAATTTTGTTTGGCGTTCGACATAAAAGCATCTATTCATGCCTTACGAAATGTACTACAATACCTTGAGGTCCATTGACATTAATGGTGGTTATATCGTGTTTGTTAACATCTCACATCATTGGATGGTAATCAAACGATGTCTTACCATGTTCGAATACAAATCATATATTCGCATGGCTAGGCTTGTACCCGAATGATCAAGTGAACGAGATAAAATGACCCCAAATCTAGTTTCAGCCATCTGGGCTGCAATTTTAGGATTGTTTTACACATCATCCGTATGGTGACCTTACATACATATCATCATCTAAACATGGGCCTATATCTATAGGCATATTTGTATTGGGAAACATTCCAATGTAGACGACTTTCTAAACTATGTACATGTTATTAGATAGTTTATGTGCTGAGCATGGGAATGCCTTCCCTCAGAAATTCATGATCAAGTGGATATATCATGATGTAATGTATTGTAAGATTGATGCAGGTCACCACTCAACTTTAGCTCCATCCCATCATAGTGTAAAGCATCTCATTCAAAAAATACTTTTATTATTATTCTAACTTCATGCTTTAGGGGGAAATATGTTAGAGGTCAATTTGGACACCATTCCCAATGACCTGGTTAAACTGGACATCATCCCTAGAACTAGTGAATAGGGTCTATCATCCCCTATCATTTCAGTTCCTACATGCCCTAAGACAAAGAAAAATAACAAATCATCCATGACTTCCATTGCAAGGTTTCCAAGATTTGAAGTACATGTTATATCACCTATGAGCTCACCAACGCAGTATCTCAAGGGAATACCTACTTTGCATATGCAGCTACCACCATTCTAGGGTGCTCTGCAAAGCACATTTCAACACTCAAGGGTGTGTTGGTCAATTGGGACCGAAATTATCATTGTTCCAGAATCTCAACATGGCTAGTGCCTTCTATAAGAGTGCATATGTGTCAAACTTCGAATCCATGTTTCCATTCAACACCTCTGAGCTGGGAAACATGTCTTGCCTTTTATTAGAAATTCATTGATTTTGAAACTACCTTCAGCTCATCTATAAATTGAGCACAAATCCTAGTGCTTGAGAAAGAAGAAATTTAGTAGAGAAATGATGTTGGAATCTCAATTCAGGGTTTCATTTGAGTGATATGTTGTTGGAGAGATGTTCATTGTGATGAGGCTAGGATGATGCTAGAGTTAGTGACATCAAATCAATCACTGGTTATAACCTCCCCTTCTATCCATTAATAAATATTGATGCTTACTTTCCCATGTATGTATCTGTATAAGCTTCTGGCTTTCATATTATGAATTCTTATCTAATTTATATGTTTAATGTTTCATTGATTTAACTGATTAACATGAATAGCCATTTGTATATTAAAATATCTTTTCTATTTATTGTTTCTATTTGCAGGAACTAGTCCGGCGATCAAGCTTGGATTGGAAGCTACAACAAGAGCGACGGTGTAATATCCCAAAATGGGAATGCAACAATACATGAACACAAAACTGGAGTAGCAGTAATGAATCAAATCATAAAATGTGTGTGGAACACATAGCCATCATATTATTGTTGCATCAGAAAAATTATGTCCCATTAGCTTATCCCAAAGTGGGGAAATGCAGCAATATGGACCATAAAAAAGTTAATTTCAGAAAAATACGCTATAAATTTGAGAAATAGAACTTGGATTCCTTAGCTTATGTATTATGAGATCCCCATCCAGAAGGGAATCAGAAAAAAATCCCTTTTGAGGTGTTAAATAGATCTCCCGGTCTCAATATGGCTTAAAAACACTGAAATCCCATGACTTAGACTAAACAGAATTTTTTGAAGCATGCACAACATTATTATCTAATGGTTTCTGATAAAATATAATATAAAAAACATATATGGATTTTTATTACTCAAATCATAGAGAAAATTAGAGATCTAGCCCCTTTTACACATTATAGAGATAACCTGGCAAGGGTTTCTTGAGAGAATAAGTACAAGGAGTGGATCTACAGATCTGGATCTGAAATAACAAAATATAGCTGAAGCTCTACATTCATACAGCTGAATAATATAATAAATTAAGGAGGATCCTTCTTACAATATTTTCTGGGAGAAGGGTTGGCCCTTTCCCTAAGAAGCCAACTCAAAATCAAGGGTCTTAACCCTCACACTGCAACAATGAAAGAAATAAAGTAGTTCCTACAAGGGAATATGATGTAGGTGATGGAAAATACATTGGCCATATGCCAAGATATAAAAATCAGCTCAAAGTCCTCCTCACTAGTCTCTGAAAGGAAGGAAGGCTTCCTCCTCTGAAACACAAGCTCATGAAGTGGTGTTGAGAATTCCCATTGCAACACAATGTTATACTATTGCAAAAATAATGTTGTAGCTGAAGGAGGATGCTTGGCCTCAATCCTCGATGTGGGGAAATTCAGTACAAGCTCCCTCAAGAGGCTTCCCAAGAAAGGAGAAGGGATTCCTAAACAAGAATACCTTGTGCTAAGCAGCACAACAATGTAAAATAAACAATTGGAGAAAGAAAAATAGTCATGCAGAACAAAAATCCAATCTTCAATTCATGTCCTTCTATGGCTGCCTTGCCTTCCTTTTAAACAAGTGAGGGCCATCTTGCCTTGGGCCCCTGTTGGAACAGGGTTTCCTAACAAGCTGCGAAACTGGTCCATTTTGGATATTTTTTATTATATTTAATCTAGCGGAAGGGTTTTGGGGTGGGTCAAAGCCCCGAAAGCGTTGTATTGGGCGAAAGGGTAAACCAAGGGTCCAAAAACCATGGGTTGCAGACCATAGGAAAGTTTAGGCTAGATTTTTATAAATAGAGAACCTTTTTTGTATTGTAGGGTAAGATATGATGAGTATTGATGTGAATTGTGATTTAAAGCTATCTGTTTGGGTTTTGGGGAATGAACTCCTGCTGGCTGTGTGCGCGGAGATCCAAGTCCAGCTGTGTGCAGACCGTACTGCTGTGTGCACAAGTTGGGAAGGGAATTGTAAGGAAGAATTGATGAACGAATGAATGAATAAGAAGGATTGATAGAGAACTGAATCTGTGAGTAATCTGGTGTGAATTATTGGTAATTATTGTGTTATGTATTTTTTTCTTTAAGCTACAAATATCTGTGTAAGTGTGTTTCTGGATCTAGATCTATTCTGTTATGTTTATATATTACTGTGTTAGTGTCATAAAACCATATAACTATAGATCTAGCACACGTGGATGCGAATAGAGACCTATTTAACCCAGCGCAGAACAAGGTAATCGGGGATTACAAGACTTAGCACATCTCTACTTGCTTTACCCATCCTTTCTCAGGGTGTGGAAACCTGGTTCCAGCACCCACCCATACTACTTTGGGTGAGACTTTCACCTACGCAAGTGGGTCATTGCTGAAAGGGCCAGTAGTATAGGGGTTTGTTGGCAAACCTTGCACTCCGAACCTGGGTTAGGACCCCTCAAGCCAACAAATGGTTTTGTTTCCGAGACCGGAAGAATTCTAAAGAAGGGATCGGGTAATGACAAGAGAATATTGGAAACCTGAAAGAAAGGAGATCGAAGACTAGTTTGAAAGGTAGATCCAGGAGTTCAGGGTAAAAGAAAATCGCAGTAAGGAATTAATAGCGAAAAGGTGGAAAAACAAGTATATTCTTACAGAGAGCTACAAAATATTCTTTGTGACATTCGCGATTGAGCTCCAGGAGTGGCTGGACAGACTTGTAGAATTCCAGAAGTACTGGAAGGATGAGCGGGTCACTCAGTGGAGCTTGGAACTGATCCAGCAGCTGGAAAATACTGATAATACTGTCACACGTACGATAGATCACTGGGTGGATAGCGTGTTAGGAGGATTTGTGATAGAATTTTCCATTGATCAGTTTGTCTCATATTATGAAGCTGAGTGACGATTCTTTAAAGGGTTCTGGGGAAAATTCTTGAGAAAGTGACCATTGTTGATCAAGATATTAATGTGTGAAAAGAGAACTCTGTGTAGTCATATCGAATGACCTCGGATATAGATGGGAGCACGATGCATAGTGTTAAATGCTATCGGACTAGCCTTGACGGAGGGAGATATACCTATAATCTGTTACAAGAACCAGCTACGTAAGATCCCCCAGTTACATCACCACCTAGGCAGCACAAAGGTAAGAATTCACCCATACCACCACCCCCCCTAAACAGTGATATGGCTATGCACCTGAAACTTCCTACCTTCAAGGGGGTAGGAGATGAGGATATGGACCAGTTTTGGTTCATTTTCGATTCCGTCTGGACTACACAGAATGTGGTGAGTGATACAGTGAAGAGGACGCAGTTGTCATTAGCATTCGAGGACAGGACCCTAGACTGGTATATGCCATACATCTCCCAAAATGGGAGTGCATCCATTCAAGATATCAAAGACACTCTGAAGCAACAGTTTCAGAAGTCGAAATCTTATTCCCATCTAGTAGTGGAAGTAAAGGACTTCAAATAAGGTGCTTCTGAGTTAGTAAGGGAGGCTGATCAGCGATTAAAGAAGGAAATCAAGGAAGGAGGATTCGAGTATGATGATAGACAGCATATGGAATGGTTCATCGCTATTTTATTACCTCACATGTGTGCGCTGATGAGTCATCAGACCTTTGAGTCATAGGAGAAAGCTATGGAAGTCGCCATGAAACTAGAAGCTGCCCCCCAAGAACATATGTCGGCAGGGGTAAAACAAATCCAGGAGCAGCTTAGGGCTATGCACATGGAAATACAAAACTTGCGAAAGGAGTGAGGAAAGGATGGTTACGCAGATCTTTGGTGCATATGATGTCGGGTGTCTGGCCACACAAACGATCAGTGCCCTCTCCTAACAAATTACATGCAAGTGGGAGGACCTAGTCCGATACGCCTGTTATCACTCAGATTTTCCTTGAAGTTGTTAGAAGAGGAAAGGGGTCCGAGGTAATCACAAACCAACCTTCAGATACAGAATCTATACAATTTGTATCCAGAGAGGGCTCTCTCCTTATGATTTAGCTTTTGTTCTTAGAAAATATTAGGCTAGTTATAAGTCCAGGGGTTTTGTTTGAATTTGAATGGTGGAATCTACCAACTGAGGGAAAGATTGAGTTTTTCAGGCCATTGGGCTATGGAGTCGAAAAGATGGCTTTACTGGATTAAGTTTTTACACAAAAGATGGATTTGCAGGGCAAGATAGCCAAAAAAAAAGAACAATTTTAGATAATAAAGTGAATGGAATGGATTTTTAAATGGATGAAAGGCAATTAAGAATCTTTCAACATGTTTAAACGAGGAAAGTGTGTGATCACCAATAAAGAGCAATTAAGAATTCTTTACTAAGTAATCAAATGCTTAAACCAGAGAAACAAGAGCAATTAAGAATTCATTGTTTATGACCAGTTTAGAAGAAAACATTTAGAATAATAACAATTGAAATCAGAGTACACTTAAGAAATTTTTGATTTAATCCTTTTTGTTAATTATTCAGAAATGAAACACAGTGATATAGTAAACATATATAACACTTACAACACAGGATAGAAATGACTTATTGAACTGTAGTCTGACACATGAATCCTGCAAAAATTCTTGAGCTTCAATTCATCATCCAGCAAGCCACAAAGAAATTTCTCCAAAAGCACTTTATTCCAAAAGTCAATGTTATAGCAAAGTAGAATAATCCACCCTCAATAATCCATTTGAGGGCTTATTTATACAAAAATCATACAAAATATCTCTTAACAAAACGAGATATAATCTAAGATGAATCACAAATAAGTTACAATAAAAATAGAGACAGATGGTCTCATAGATAAGACAAAAAAGCAACTAATGTTGTGTTATTTCCTCCTTTTGAGAATGTGTTGGAGGCAGGACCTATATTTTAGCTCTTCATTGTCCTCTTCAGTAATTTCGTTCTAACTGACTTGCTTCACTGATACTCTTTGTTTTTACTGATACACTTTCAACTGAACTGATACTCTTTGACCTTCGTTTGTCCTTTTATCCCTTATACTGTAGTAAATAGGCAAAATTTGATATAAGGATAAATTTTACAAAAGTTCCAACAAATCTTCCCACCATTTATCTTCTGCTATTTTGGTTCGTTGAAGCTTCCTTAATGTTTCATCAGCCTCGGTATATCTAAAGAAATTAGGCTGATTAGGAAACAAATGTCTTACTTCATGTTCAAGATAAAACAAATTCTCTAATCTGTCATGAAGATTCCTTCCTGTAGGTAATGTTGCTTCTGATGAAATGGCTGAAGAACTGGCTTGATTGTGAGCATGTATGTCCAATTTCTTAACATAAGTTTCCAGGTCCATTATTTTATCTTCTGAAACCATAGGGCTGGGCAACCCTTTATTCAATAAAACATTAAACCTCTCTCTGAAAGCAATGATTTCACTTTGCATGTCAAAACACCTTCGTTCTAAATTTTGCATAAGAGTCCTTTTAGTAAAAAATCTTTTTATCTCCAATATTGTTGCAGTCCTGTCCTAAATACCTTGATCTTCAAGTTGCTGTCTGGTTTGGGTGTTTAGGAATTGTATGAGCTGATTGGCTTCCTCAGGCCTATTTCCTAATTCTGCTCTTGTATTCTCAACTTCATCCAGAGCTACTTTGACCAAATCATTTTGCTCATATATTATCTGGATTAAGGACCAAATATCTTTTATTGATTGAATAATATCATCCCAAAGAATGTCATTTATTTCTCTTAAAGGTTTCTCCAATGTGAGATCCCTTTCCAAAGCTTTAACCAATTTTTCCAACTTTTTGACTTCTCTTGTTTTGTCAGCAACAGTCATTTTTGAAAGATCATATTTCTGTTCCAAACTAATAAGCTGTAACTTTGTGTGCTGAAGTTCTATTACTTGAAGTTTTAAATCATTCATTTGCTTTACTAATTCCTCTGCACTCAAAGTTGAAGTATTTACCTGTGATGGCTCTATCGGCTGACCTGTTGGTTGACTTGTTGTACCTGTGATAACCACTGCTATAGATACTAGAATATTGGACTGCTTGTCTTTTAAAGCTTGTTCTAGTTCTTTTTCTATTTCAATCAGTTTCTCATTCATTTTTAAGAGCAACTCCATCATTTCTTCTTCATAATTATTCTTTATTACTTCTTCAGTTTGAGGATGTCTGGAGGCTGGAAATTTCAACTGCTTTCTCAAAGAAGCAATGTCATCATATTTTTTCTTTATTAATGCTTCTATGCCTTTGACATCCTTTGGATGGTGACCCAAACCAATTATTATTTCCTCTAATGTTTTTATCCTGTTATCTTTGCCTTGAGAAGAAGCCTTTTCAAGCTGCAATTGTGTATTGGTGTTCTCCAAAGAATCCTATAACTTGTGAGCTGTCATTGCCTTATCAGTCAAAGTAGAATAGATCATTTCCCCAGTCTGCTTATGTAACTCAATTTGATCTAAAGGATGGACATCCTTTGCTAGGACTTCAAATTTTTTCCTAATATAATCAGCACCTGTTTGGGGTTGTTGCACCTTGGGTTTGAAATGGCTCCTTAACATTTTTCCCTGTTGGATGTCAAAAGTTGACATCAATCTTTCTTGATTCTTTGGAGCCATTTTCAGATATTGATTATATACTTTTATTTTCAGTGGATCATTCCTGGCCTTAATATTGATAAATGTCTTCTATATATCTCCTGTATCTTTAACTGGTATTTTGAAAGAAGATATTTCAACACTCTGTTGCTTCTGTAGCTTTTTCCTTTGCGAGGTAGTGGATGCTTCACTGACTGTTCCTGTTTGTTGACTGCCCAATTGTTCTGGTCCTTCACTATCTAAGATTTCATCAATAGACTCTACTTCCGGAGGAGTATTCAATTTTTGTCTCTTGGCCTGAGGCTGTTGTGAAGATCCAATGAGAGGGGTAGCAGCTTCAGCTTCTCTCTTTTTTCCCTTTTCCATATTTAATGGAGTCTGCAAAATTGACATTTCTATTGGATGGGTTTGAACAGGAGAGATTTGTGCCTGACCTTGTTCTTTGGATGTCTCTGGTTGCTCTGTCATTGTGAACTTTTCAATTATTTGTATGTCCGGTTCTTTTTCTTTTCCTTTTGATTCTACTACCACTGTACTAGTTTCCTGCAAATGTTATTGTGAAGTTCCTGCTGAAGAAGGTCCTGCTATTTGTACCTGCCCAAGAGAGTCTAGGTCAAGTATCTTTTCAAGGTCTCTTATTACATTATCAATATTCACCTGCTCACTATATTTCTCTACCAAAGTTCCTTCCACCCATTCATCTGTATTTTCATATTGTTCAATTTCTAGTATCCTAAAATGAATGTATGGAGATAATTTGTTTTTCATTCTTCTGTCACAAATAAAGCTATATGGATCATAGGGTGCCCAGTAGAAACTCTTTTGTAATTTTGAGGTAGTCTTCTAAAATCCTTTCGACTTCTTTCCCAGCTTCCATAGAATTACACACAAAGGGACCTAATTGACTCTTTATCCTGAGTTGCGCCTTCTTCTTGGCATTACAGAAATGAACTATATCTAAATTGTTCATCTGTCTGAAATAATCAAGTGCAAAAAGTCTCATTGGAACATATTTGGGTAACTTGAATGGACACAATTCACATCCATAAATCCTAATTTCAGTATAATTCTGATATAAGTACCAATCTCCCACTTGATATTGTTTTGAGAGTTGAAGGACCCTCTTGATTTCATTACTGACTCTGGGAGGAGAAATTCCAGTTAACAAAGTGGTTGCTGGATGTACAAACAGATCAATAAATTCATTGTATGAGTAAGGAGAATCAGAAGAATGATGGGTGATAGTGGACCAAAAGATAACTGACCTAGGGTTTCCTTTAGCATCAAGTTTCTGAATATGGAAAGGAAAACTTTCTGACTGATAGTAGATCATGAGATGATATATGAAGGAAGAATATTTGAATACCCTCTCCTTTCCAAATCTCTTGAATTGATCATGGATTTTGTCAGTAATATAAGATGCAAAGTCATACTTAATAGCAGGAGGCTGTCCCAGGGTAAAAATAGACAATAATACTAGGGTCAATTGGTCAACAAACTCACTAGTATTAAAACCCATTATTGAAGATATCATGTTTAAAATAAGTCTGCCCTCATCAGTGAAATAGGTGTGGCCATAAGGGGGAGGGCCTTTAGGCTGATGCTGTGGCAGCATGAAAGTTTGACAAAGACAGTTTAATTTTTCATGGGACAATTGGGTAGACTTCTCAAGTAATTCAGCAATGTATAGAGGAGTGAGGGCTTGACCAGGTTGGAAATGTAGCATCTCATTTATGGATTGAGCAGTTATTGGGAAGAGGACATCTTGACTTGGGGATAAGACTGCTCTTTGGTTAGGATCATAGTTGGCATGGCAAAGATGGATGATTTCAGGGAAGATACAGACTGCTGGGAGAAGGTACATGGGCATATTGGATTCCAAGAGTCCACTTATGTCGGAACCATTCAAATAATTGTCTCTGCAGCGACAAAATATTGGAAGGGGATTCTCACTGACACCTAGGTCTTTAATTTGAAAATCCATATCAGCTAAAGGTAAATAATCCAAGTCTTTGTGAGGTGCATTCAACAGTGCTACGTTTAAAGCCACAGGAACTTCCATTTTTGGTTCTTGTAGATTCAAAAATGGAAATTCGGGTTTTGATGGGAAAAACAGGTGCAGTTGCAAGTTTTGGGAATATAATTACACTTCTCAGATTTAGAAATGAACTAACAATCAATTTTTAACTCTGTTTCAGTGAAAGGAAAAGGAAAACCAAGTTTCTTACAGAGTTCAGTGCGTATTTAGGGTAAATACCTGTTTTTCTGAGGATGACGCTGGTTTCAAACAGGTACTGGACAAGGCGAATGATTTCTTGGATGCTTGACTACAATTTTCTTAGACGAGGCAAAGGTTGGCGGTCTTCAACTATGAAAATTTTGAATTACTATGCATGGAAGTGTGGTCATTCTCTGCGCATGAGGAAAATGAAAAACGCGGGCTTATTTTGTTTTATTCACAAATTCAATGGGTGGCGGAATTTTTTATTATTTTGTTGGACGACGTCAGCATGGTACCATGGATATGTCACGAGCGAAAAGGTGGTAAGCGGTTTCTATCGCACCACTTATGAGGGAAGGCGGTTTTAGGCGGAAGGGCAGCGATGCGATACAACGATTGACACGTAGCACGACACTGTTTGAAAACCGCTTGGCCATCATGCGTTATCTTTCGTACACGGAGGGCCAGCAAAATGGATGAGAGCCTTAGATCTTCGATGGGTCGATCGGATGGTCGACGGGACAGTGAGATGGCGGGGAATTAACGACGCGGGCCCAATGTAGTTAACGGTTAATTAAACCCATCGGGTGGATTTCGATTGGCTGGGGTTGGTTATTAATTAATCATGTGGATTAATTAATCCCTGGTACGGTGGATGGTCGGGAATTGCTTTATTTTTATTTTTAAACATATATAATATGTTTAAACGTTTTTTCATATAATTTTATTTATACAATAATTAAATCAATACGATTTATTTACTGTAGGGGGGCGGGAATAATATTAATGTTATATTTTAGCCAAAAGGGATTATATTGTGGGTTTTTAATTTGAAAAATAGGAATTAAATACTTTTGGCTAAAACGTCATAATATAAGGGTTTTTGGGGATATTATTATAAAAGGATTTATATACATAGGACAAGGTTATTTCAATAAGAAGTTAATAAATAAAATTAGAGTTAATATGACAAGGGAAAAATGTAGACTCAAAACACTTAAATATAACCAAGAAAGTGAAGATTCAAAAGTAAATGGCATTATTATACTTTCATCACTTAGACTTAGAATAAAAGTGATTTTGAGGGCTTTTCATGAAATATTAAAGGATTTTCCTAAGTAAAATGGAATTTTACTTAGAAAAATATTCTTGAGAGGTGAATGAATGTGATAATGGATGATTTCAAGTACTTAGGTTTCTTCAATTATTGGGTCGAGGGTCTAGTCCCTCCAAAAGTCAAGGAAATGCCTTGAGCCCCTCTAATCTTCAAATACCTTAGCACTTAGGGGGAATTAGTGAAATCTTTAGGGAAAAATGAAGGGGAAGTTAATAATCTTGACTTTGCTTTGCTGTGAATTTTTTCAATATAGTATCTGCCTTTGCACTTGTGATGAAAGTACAATTGAACACATTTAGAACCATCATTCATCACATGTAATTCTGCAACAACATCTACCTACCCTCCTTACTTTACCCTACCATTTTCTCTTCTTTATTAGGGTGCACTTAGACTGGCAAACCCTTATCACTCTTTTCTTTTACATTTGGAAACCTATCTAATTCTAGCCTTATTACATCCAAGAACTCAGATTAAACTGTTGAGCTCCTTTTATTTGCTCTACCTATTTACTTATCTGCCAAGATTAAACTATTTGGCCAGATATTTATTCTCTATTCTAAAACATGAAATTGAAAAATGAATGAGTCAAGTTTCAACAGTTTGACTCCTCATAAATTGTGGCAAAAGTTTGACAAGCTGCACACAATTTTGTTTATTACATCAGAGCAAAAAGTAGTGGCATTTAGATTTGCACACTTTCTTTGGCCTTTCTTTTGGTGGGGTTCATTTTCTTTCACTTTTTTGGCCAATTTTATTTTTTCACCCTTTGATTTTTCTTTTAGGGTATACCCTCTTTACATTTTTAAAATTTTTTTATTTTTTGATTTTTAAAGAATATGGAACACCTTTGCAACAAGCAAAAGGTTTGAACATATTGCATAGTTCAATAAGTCAATCATGAAAAATGACACCTATTGGTATAGGAGTCTAACACTGGCTCCACTTGGGGATGGCTTTTCCTGGTGAAAAGTCAAGAACAGCAGGTCAGATGCCTTAAAATGTCTTTAACTGAACCATGCAATCTTCTTTTTCTAGTGGCTTTATTGTATATATGATAGTAAAACTTCTGAAGCTTAGGGCCTTCACTTCGAGCTTCAACTTCAACAATTCACCATCCAATCAAAACTGACGCATTAGAAAGGATATATTATGTACATGTTAAAAAATCATAACATCCTAGTAAATAGTATCAAAGTAATGTTTTAGCATTCGATCATTGAATGGTCCTTCCTCAGCTTCTGTACTTTCCAAATTCTTCAAAAAATATGTGTTATTTCCCTGTAAAGCATGAATGATGTAAGGTCCTTTCCATAAGAAATCAAAATTTTCATGTTTTCCTTTATCTTCCCTTCTGGAATCCCATCTTATAACTTTGCCTCCCAGTTGAAAATATTCTGTTTTAGTCCTTTTGTCAAACATCTTCTTTAAATTTTCTTGCAAAACTTGGGATCGTTGATACACTTCTTGTCTAGTCTACTGCAAGTGAATTGTTTGATTTATTCTTCTCTAAATATCATTTGGTTCTACTTGAGCCTCCTGAAGTAACTTCATTACAGGAATTCCCAAAGATGATGGAAATATAGCCTCAATACCATAAACTAATTCATATGGACTGGTTCCAATTTATTTTTTGGTTGTAAGTCTGTCTGCCCACAATGCATTGATAAGTTTCTTATGCCAATTCTTTTTATTCTCTTCCAATAATTTTTTAATGATATTAATGAGGCTTTTATTGGAAGATTTAGCCAGTCCATTACCCTGAGGATAATAGGCTGTTGAATGACCTAAAGTGATGTGATATTTATTGCAGAAACTAATCATTTTTTTAGACTTGAAAGCAACAACATTATCAGTTATAATTTTTTCAGGACAGCCAAATCTTGAAAGTATATTGGTTTCTAAGAACCCTATAATTACAGAATCATTGGCTTGTCTGGATGGGATGGATTCAATCCATTTAGTAAAGTAATATGTGGCAGTAAGGATCCATCTGTGTTGCCCAGAAGAGGGGGGATGGATTTCTCCAATAAAATCTAGGCCCCATTGTTGAAAGGGTCTCTCGGTGGAAATTGGTTTTAATGGTAAAGGTAACAATTTTCTCTTGCCTTCAAAGATCTGACACTTATGGCAAGAAGTTACAAATCTCTTAACATCTGAAAACAAGCTTGGCCAATAAAAACCAGCCCTCAAGATCTTATCTACAGTTGACTTCCAGTAGAGGTGTCCACCACAATCTCCTGCATGGAATTCATTGAGAACCTTGTCAGCTTCATCTTTCAATAAACAATTTAATATAATTCCATCATGATTCTTCCAAAAAAGAGCATTATCTAAAATACAATACTTTAAAGATGTCATTTTCAAAAACCTTTGTTTCGTTCTGGATAACCCTAGAGGAGCTTGCAGGTTTAACAAAACATAAATGATATCAGTGTACCAGGGTGAGTCTAAAAAGGCCTGACTGATTTGTGGAGTCGCCATCTCCTGTTCGTCATCCAGTTCATTAATGTCCAGGGCTTGGCAATTTGTTTCAGTCATGAGTTGAGCCAAACCTTGTCCTTTTATGAGTTTTGTAGGTCTTATTTCAATATCATATTCTAATATGGTAGCTATCCATTTACCTCTTTTGCCTTCAATTCCATCTTAAGTTAAGATGTCTTTAACGACAGCATTAGGTACATAAGCTATCACATGATAATACAATATATAAACTCTGAAATCTTTAATTTCTTTCACAAGGGCAAAATCTTGTTTCTCCATGATGTTGTATTTAAGTGATGCATCTCTAAGTGCTTTACTAAAAAAGGCTATAGGTTTTTCACATCCTTGATCATCCTTTTGTAATAAAACAACTGCAACTATATGTTCAGAAGCAAATGAAAAAATTATGAAATCTCTATCAAATTTGGGACTGGTAAGAACTGGTGTTCTAGTCAAAGCCATTTTGATTTCCTCAAATGATTGCTTGGCTTCTACTATTCATTGAATACTCGAATCCTTTCTTAACATGTTAGTGAGTAATCTAAGTAATTTAGCTAAACTAGAAATGAATCTTCTCAAAAAATTGATCTTACCTATGAATTCTTGAAGTTCTTTAATATTCCTGGGATGAGGTATCTGCAAAATGGCTTGAATTCTTTCAGGATCAATTCTAATGCCATCTTTAGAAATAATGTGACCTGGGAGTTTTCCTTCTTCAAGACCAAACAATGATTTTTTCAGATTTAAATAAATACCATACTTTCTACATTTTATAAACACTTGTCTTAGATGATCTAAATGTTGTTGATCTGTTTTGGAAAAAACAGTTAAATCATCTAGATAAATAACTAGAAAATCATGAATTTCTTTGGAAAATGCAATTTCCATTGCTCTTTGAAGGGTTTCCCCTGCATTTTTGAGTCCAAATGGCATCTTAACATATTTAAAAGTACCCCATGGTGTTGTAAATGCTATTTTATCTTGATCGTCAGGATGAACCAGAATCTGGTTATATCTTGAGAATCCATCCAGAAGAGAAATTCTTGAAAATCCTACTACCCTTTGTAAGATATGGTCCATTTTAGGCAAAGGATAGTTATCTTTTAAAGAAACTTTGTTTAAATTTCTCAAATCGACACATAGTCTAATCTCTCCAGTCTTCTTCCTTGTTGGTACTAGATTAGAAACCCATTCAGAGAACCTAATAGGGGCTATTATTCCTGCTTCATACATTCTTTTAATTTCTTTCTCGATTGAAGGTAGTAGCAGAGGGTTAATTCTTCTAAGTTTCTGTTTGAAAAGTTTCTGATCTAGTTTCAAAGGTATTGTATGTTGAATTATTGATGTATCATATGATTTAAGATCTTCATAACTCCAGGCAAAAACATCCTGGAATTCTTTTAAAAGTCCAACATATTTAACCTTTTGATCCTCTGGCATAGATTTGGATAACTTAACCATCTTGGGATTTCCTTTAGTTCCCAAATTGTATTCTTCAATATTAGCTTTTAACGGTTCCATTTTGGGTTTTAGTGGAATGTCATTTGAGTCAAAAAGATCTTCTAAAGGATTTAATCCTTTAGGTAAATGATTATCTTTCAGATTAATAATTTCAGATTCATCTTCTATAATCTCATCGATTTCCATTTGTTTCAAATCTTGCATATATTTTTTAGTGAATTTGGTTGGGTGAAGCATGTGAATTGCAGTCTCTTCTGAAATATCTATTTCTTGTTCATCAATTCGATCAGATTCATTGATTGTTGTGTCTTCATCTATACTACTGTTAGAGAACTCATTTTCTAAGGTCAAAAATTATTGATCTGATTATTATTTACAAACACTTTCTAATTCATTAGATTATCCGATATAGCAGGTCTATGTCTAATCTCAGCTGTTAACTGATGATTAGGTCCAAAAGGTAATTTACAAGTGCTAGTGAACATTGCAAGACTGTGAGCATGCAAATTTTGTTTTCTAGGAATTTTGGCAAGTTGAGCTTGTAGAAAAGTGTTGAGAATTTCCACAACTGTTTCTCTGTATTGTCTTAATCTGGGGTCTTTTTTTGAACATTCACCATTGATCTGTTGAATAATTAACTCAGAGTCTCCTATGATTGATACTCTAATTTCTCCTAATTTTTTGACATGTTTAAGCCCTAGCAACAGAGCTTCATACTCTGCCATATTATTAGTGCATCTAAAGTTCAATCTATAAGCATGGCCTTCGGCATGATCATTTTCAATGTTATGTATCCAAATTCCAACTCCTGCTCCTAACTTATTTACTGAACCATCAAATTCTAAATGCCACAGAATTTCATGTTCATAATCTTCATCAACTGTTTTAACATGTTTCTTAACAGGGAGCTCTGGTTTTTCAATTTTTTCTAGTATTTCTTGAATGTCTGAAGTCTCTTTGTTTTCAGAAATTTCTTCGATTTGAACAGTAGATTTATTTGCAGTTTCTATTTCTGGTGCTTCTAGTTTAGTAGGAAGGTCAAATTCAGCATTATAAAGGATAAAAGAGTCCATATCAGAATGTACTGAGTAAACAGGGAAGTTTTCAGGCTTCTCCTGACTACTAACTAAATATTTCATCAAGGTCTCTCTGTATAGTCTTTTAGGTTGACCAAACACTGAAATAATAGCATATGACATATCTAATTGAAGAGATCCTCCGAGTTTAGCACCCCAGGATCTGGACAACAACATACCATATTTGGGAGGAATATCTGCTACTACTATATCCATCAGAATAGATTTCGCAGGGTATTGCACCAAAGTAACACACAAATCTTTAATCAAACCTAAACATCTTACCTGACTCGAATCAAAAGAAAAAAGATCTTTATATGGTCTGGTAATGTCTAGGTTTAATCTTTCCATCACAACCTTGAGCATTAAATTGTGAGACGCTCCAGAATCAAACATGGCGTTATGAAGTATTTTGTCATGTACGTTCAAAGTCACATAAAATGGAGGAGTTCATCCACTTTCTGGTTTTCCATTTACTTCAGGGCCAAAAAGTAGTTTGGGTTGATCATCAAAAAATTTTACTGAATCATCCATTCCAGTAATGTTAAGGGATCTGCTGATTTGACTTCTATAGACATCGTGTTTAGATAATTCTACTAATGGAACAACTATCTTTAATTTGCCTATTTCAGCTTCTAGATTGAAATATTTTTCTGTTTGAGCTCTAGTATTTTGAAAAGTTGGATTTTCTTTGTGTTTTGGGTCTTCAGTGTTTTTCTCTTTTTCATGAGTGGGATTATGAGTTGAAGATGTTTCTAAATTAAATTTTGCTGGTTCTTCCATGTTTCTTGCAGGAGGAAAAGTATTAGACAGTTGTTTATTATTTGGTTGATTATCAGAGACATCTTCAATTATTGGATTTGCGGGATACTTGTTCTTGAAAGAATTTGTACAGGAGGAGTGTTAGTTTTACCTTTGATGTTTTGTTTTACATCTTTATATTTGCTATTCTCTGGCACATCAATCCATCTGCTTCTCAAATTGTATTTTTTATGAACCTCATAAATTGTAGAATCATATCCTTCTTTAAAATCAAAAGTTTCTCTTGAATGAGTTTGAAATGTTTCAAGAATATGATTTTCTTGATCATATTGAGATAGGAAAACTTCTGGTTCATTTTTGTTTTCAGTCACGTTATTTATTTCAACATCCTCGATAGGCTCCTCAGAAGTTGAACCTTCAACAAAATTTTCCTGGAACGGTGGCTTGATGTTTTGGTCAGGAACATTTTTCCCAGTATTTTGGTTCTAATTTCTTCTGAAGTTTGGGTTTCTAACAACATTTTGACCATCGCCAGAAGACTTTCTTTCGATTGTCTCTACTCTGTCTCCCAGTCTTTCCATCCCTTTAATAATTGCATCCAGCTTTCTTTCAAAAGCTGAAGGCTCTTCGTTTGTAGGCATCCTTCTTTCAACTCTAGCTCTAGCTCGTTTTTCTATGAGGTTAGCTTCAACACTAACTACTATAATTTTCATCTCTTCTAGAGTTTTGGGTGCTCTTTCCCTAAGTGAATATGCTATGTCAGAGTCAAAACCATCAGGGAATTTAACCAATACTGAATCCGGGGGAGGTCTAAGGTTTTGGGGAACAACATTATAGGCTTCGTTAAATCTAATGATATAATCTTGCATTGCTTCATTAGGTCCTCTTTTCAATTTTCCAAAGTCAGATAGGATTTGAAGAGGGTCTTTCTTCTTCTCCCATCTATTTAAAAATCCACTATACAGGGCTGGTAAGTCAGCAATATTTTTTGGAGCAAGAGCCCTAAACCATGTCCTGACTTCCCCAGTAAGGCTCTGGACAAAAATTCTCATTTGAACATTGTCAGCGTCTATCTCATAAAATTCAAAGTAATATGTCATCCTTTTTGTATGTTGTTGAGCAGTGTAAGTACCGGAACCATCAAAAGGGGTGATTTTACTCTGATAATCTTGAGGCAAAGCAGCAGGGTTCCCTGGCAACCCTAATGGAGCATATCTTTTGGCCATTGGAAGGTGTAATGGAATAACAGGTGATGATGGTCTGGAAGTAGTGGGTGGAGGAGTAGGAGGAGTGGCTTGTGTTTGAGAAGTTTGGGGAAAAGTAGATGAACTTGGGGAAGCTGCAGTAATCACAGAAGTATTTGAAGTTTCTTCAAAGGTCTGCTCAGATTGAATGGAATTTTGCAAATGTCTGTCAAGATGTAATGAAACAAATTTCAATTGTAAATATTCAAGAAATAATGGGTTCGGAACTAGTCTGGATAATTCAGTTTCAGAAAAATTCACAAATAAAGATCTTTCGAATCGCTCATCAAAAGGTTCTTCATCAAAATAATTCCACTTTACAGGACAAGATGCTGATCTATAAAGAGGTCGAGAACTTCCAAAGCTCTCTTGACTTTCTTTTTCAGAGCTTTCTTGACTTTCTTGTCTTCTAAGAATCCTAGGAATCAGATTCGGATTTTCGAATACAGGTAGTGGATTTGGATCAGGATTAGATCTAGTGTACCGAGTCCTTTCTGAAGCCAGTTTTCCTAGATGATTTATATATATATATATTTTTTAAATAAAATGAAAGTACAACTTCGACAAACTCTTTAAGAAATTTAAGATTTTTAATTAAAATTTTCTCAAAGATTTATTGAACTAGAGAGTCTGATTGAATGTTTGAAACTAAAGTTCAGTTATTAAGCTAAAACAGAGATAGACTGAAGCAGCATTTATTTACTATGCAATTGCAGAGAAAAATCATTTCAAAGGCTACCTAGTTGATCATCAGGCTCTGTCTGTAGCTTATAAGAAAATAATAGTAACAATAAAATGATTCAGTTCCCCAGTATGGTCGCCATTATGTTATCACTCAGATTTTCCTTGAAGTTGTTAAAAGTGGAAAGGGGTCTGAGGTAATCACAAACCAACCTTCAGATATAGAATCTAGCCAATCTGTATCCAGAGAGGGCTCTCTCTTTATGATTTAGCTTTTGTTCTTAGAAAATATTAGGCTAGTTATAAGTCCAGGGGTTTTGTTTGAATTTGAATGGTGGAATCCGCCAATTGAGGGCAAGATTGAGTTTTTCAGGCCATTGGGCTATGGAGTCGAAAATATGGCTTTACTGGATTAATTTTTTACACAAAATATGGCTTTTTAGGGCAAGATAGCCAAAACAAAGAACAATTTTAGATAATAAAGTGAATGGAATGGATTTTTAAATGGATGAAAGGAAATTAAGAATCTTTCAAAATGTTTAAACGAGGGAAAGTGAGTGATCACCAATAAAGAGCAATTAAGAATTCTTTACTAAGTAATCAAATGCTTAAACCAGAGAAACAAGAGTAATTAAGAATTCATTGTTTATGACCAGTTTAGAAGAAAACATTTAGAATAATAGCAATTTAAATCAGAGTACACTGAAGCAATTTCCGATTTAATCCTTTTTGTTAATTATTCAGAAATGAAACACAATGATATAGTAAAAATATATAACACTTAAAACACAGGATAGAAATGACTTATTGAACTGTATTCTAACACATGAATCCTACAAAAATTCTTGAGCTTCAATTCATCATCCAGCAAGCCACAAAGAAATTTCTCCAAAAGCACTTTATTCCAAAAGTCAATGTTACAGCAAAGTAGAAGAATCCACCCTCAATAATATATTTGAGGGCTTATTTATACAAAAATCATACAAAATATCTCTTAGCAAAATGAGATATAATCTAAGATGAATCAAAAATAAGTTACAATAAAAATAGAGACAGATGGTCTCATAGATAAGACAAAAAAGCAACTAATGTTGTGCTGTTTCCTCCTTTTAAGAATGTGCTGGAGGCAGGACCTATATTTTAGCTCTTCGTTGTCCTCTTCAGTAATTTCATTCTAACTGACTTGCTTCACTGATACTCTTTGTTTTTACTGATACACTTTCAACTGAACTGATACTCTTTGACCTTCGTTTGTCCTTTTATCCCTTATACTGTAGTAAATAGGCAAAATTTGATATAAGGATAAATTTTACAAAAGTTCCAACAAATCTTCCCACCATTTATCTTCTGCTATTTTGGTCCGTTGAAGCTTCCTTAATGTTTCATCAGCCTCGGTATATCTGAAGAAATTAGGTTGATTAGGAAACAAATGTCTTACCTCATGTTCCAGATAAAACAAATTCTCTAATCTGTCATGAAGATTCCTTCCTGTAGGTAATGTTGCTTCTGCTGAAATGGTTGAGGAACTAGCAATGAAATGATTGTGAGCATGTATGTCCAATTTCTTAACATAAGTTTCTAGGTCCATTATTTTATCTTCTGAAACCATAGGGTTGGGAAACCCTTTATTCAATAAAACATTAAACCTTTCTCTGAAAGCAATGATTTCACTTTGCATGTCAAAACACCTTTGTTCCAAATTTTGCATAAGAGTTCTTTTTGTAAAAACTCTTTTTATCTCCAAGATTGTTGCAGTTCTGTCCTGAATACCCACATCTGCAAGTTGCTGTCTGGTTTGGGTGTTTAGGAATTGTATGAGCTGATTGGCTTCCTCAGGCCTATTTCCTAATTCTGCTCTTGTATTCTCAACTTCATCCAGAGCTACTTTGACCAAATCATTTTGCTCATATATTATTTGGATTAAGGACCAAATATCTTTTATTGACTGAATAATATCATCCCAAATAATTTCATTTATTTCTCTTAAAGGTTTCTCCAATGTGAGATCCCTTTCCAAAGCTTTAACCAATTTTTCCAACTTTTTGACTTCTCTTTTTTTGTCAGCAACAATCATTTTTGAAAGATCATATTTCTGTTCCAAAATAATAAGCTGTAACTTTGTGTGATGAAGTTCTGTTACTTGAATTTTTAAGTCATTCATTTGCTTTACTAATTCCTCTGCACTCAAAGTTGAAGTATTTACCTTTGATGGCTCTGCTGGCTGACCTGTTGGTTGACTTGTTGTACATGTGATAACCACTGTTGTAGATATTGGAATATTGGACTGCTTGTCTTTTAAAGCTTGTTCTAGTTCTTTTTCTGTTTCAATCAGTTGCTCATTCATTTTTAAGAGCAACTCCATCATTTCTTCTTCAGAATTCTTCTTTATTACTTCTTCAGTTTGAGGATGTCTGGAGGCTAGAAATTTCAACTGCTTTCTCAAAGCAACAATGTCATCATTTTTTTTCTTTATTAATGGTTCTATGCCTTTGACATCCTTTGGATTGTGACCCAAACCAATTATTATTTCCTCTAATGTTTTTATCCTGTTATCTTTGGCTTGAGAAGAAGCCTTTTCAAGCTGCAATTGTGTATTGGTGTTCTCCAAAGAATCCTGTAACTTGTGAGCTGCCATTGCCTTATCAGTCAAAGTAGAATAGATCATTTCCCCAGTCTTCTTATGTAACTCAATCTAATCTAAAGGATGGATATCCTTTGCGAGGACTTAAAAGTTTGTCCTAATATAATCAGCAGCTGTTTGGGGTTGTTGCACCTTGGGTTTGAAATGGCTCATTAACATTTTGCCCTGTTGAATGTCAAAAGCTGACATCAATCTATCTTGATTATTTGGAGCCATTTTCAGATATTGATTATATACTTGTATTTGCAGTGGATCATTCCTGGCCTTAATATTGATAAATGTCTTCGTTATATCTCTTGTATCTTTAACTGGTATTTTGAAAGAAGATATTTCAACACTCTATTGCTTCTATATCTTTTTCCTTTGCGAGGTAGTGGATGCTTCACTGAATGTTCCTGTTTGTTGACTTCCCAATTTTTGTGGTCCTTCTCTATCTAGGATTTCATTAATAGACTCTAGTTCTGGAGGAGTATTCAATTTCTGTCTCTTGGCCTGAGGCTGTTGTGAAGATCCAGTGAGAGGGGTAGCAGCTTCAGCTTCTCTCTTTTTTCCCTTTTCCATATTTAATGGAGTCTGCAAAATTGACATTTCTACTGGATGGGTTTGAACAGGAGATATTTGTGCCTGACCTTGTTCTTTGGATGTCTCTTGTTTCTCTGTCATTGTGAACTTTTCGATTATTTGTATGTCTGGTTCTTTTTCTTTTCCTTTTGATTCTACTTCCATTGTACTGGTTTCCTGTAAATGCTGTTGTGAAGTTCCTGCTGAAGAAGGTCCTGCTGTTTGTACCTACCCAAGAGAGTCCAGGTCAAGTATCTTTTCAAGGTCTCTTATTACATTATCAATATTGACCTGCTCACTATCTTTCTCTACCAAAGTTCCTTCCACCCATTCATCTGTATTTGCATATTGTTCAATTTCTGGTATCCTAAAATGAATGTATGGAGATAATTTGTTTTTCATTCTTCTATCACAAATAAAGCTATATGGATCATAGGGTGCCCAATAGAAACTCTTTTGTAATTTTGAGGTAGTCTTCTAAAATCCTTTTGGCTTCTTTCCCAACTTCCCTAGAATTACACACAAAGGGACCTAATTGACTCTTTATCCTGGGTTGCGCATTCTTCTTGGCATTACAGAAATGAACTATATCTGAATTGTTCATCTGTCTGAAATACTCAAGTACAAAAAGTCTCATTGGAACATATCTAGGTAACTTGAATGGACACAATTCACATCCATAAATCCTATTTTCAGTATAATTCTAATATAAGTACCAATCTCCCACTTTATATTGTTTTGAGAGTTGAAGGACCCTCTTGATTTCATTACTGACTCTGGGAGGAGAAATTCCAGTTAACAAAGTGGTTGCTGGATGTACAAACAAATCAATAAATTCATTGTAGGAGTAAGGAGAATCAGAAGAATGATGGGTGATAGCAGACCAAAAGATAACTGACCTAGGGTTTCCTTTAGCATCAAGTTTCTGAATATGGAAAGGAAAACTTTCTGACTGATAGTAGATCATGAGATGATATATGAAGGAAGAATATTTGAATACCCTCTCATTTCCAAATCTCATGAATTGATCATGGATTTTGTCAGCAATATAAGATGAAAAGTCATACTTAACAGTAGGAGGTTATCCCGGGGTAAAAATAGACAATAATACTAGGGTCAATTGGTCAACAAACTCACTAGTATTAAAATCCATTATTGAAGTTATCATGTTTAAAATAAGTCTGCCCTCATAAGTAAAATAGGTGTGGCCATAAGGGGGAGGGCCTTTAGGCTGATGCTGTGGTAGCATGAAAGTTTGACAAAGACGGCTTAATTCTTCATGGGACAATTGGGTAGACTTCTCAAGTAATTCAGCCATGTATAGAGGAGTGAGGGCTTGACCAGGTTGGAAATGTAGCATCTCATTTATGGATTGAGAAATTATTGGGAAGAGGACATCTTGACTTGGGGATAAGACTGCTCTTTGGTTAGGATCATAGTTGGCATGGCAAATATGGATGATTTCAGGGAAGATACAGACTGCTGGGAGAAGGTACATGGGAATATTGGATTACCAGAGTCCAATTATGTCAAAACCATTCAAATAATTGTCTCTGCAGAAAAAAAATATTGGAAGGGGATTCTCACTGACACCCAGGTATTTAATTTGAAAATCCATATCAGCTAAAGGTAAATAATCCAAGTCTTTGTGAGGTGCATTCAACGGTGCTACGTTTAAAGCCACAGGAACTTCCATTTTTGGTTCTTGTGGATTCAAAAATGGAAATTCGGGTTTTGACGGGAAAAATAGGTGCAATTGCAAGTTTTGGGAATATAATTACACTTCTCAGATTTAGAAATGAACTAACAATCAATTTTTAACTCTGTTTCAGTGAAAGGAAAAGGAAAACCGAGTTTCTTATAGATTTCAGTGCGTATTTAGGGTAAATACCTGTTTTTCTAAGGATGACGCTGGTTTCAAACAGGTACTGGACAAGGTGAATGATTTCTTGGATGCTTGACTGCAATTTTCTTAGATGAGGCAAAGGTTGGCGGTCTTCAGCTATGAAAATTTTGAATTACTGTGCATGGAAGTGTTGTCGTTGTCTACGCATGAGGAAAATGAAAAATGCGGGCTTATTTTGTTTTATTCACAAAGTCAATGGGTGGCGGAATTTTTTATTATTTTATTGGACGACGTCAGCATGGTACCATGGATATGTCATGATCGGAAAGGTGGTAAGAGGTTTATATCGCACCGCTTATGAGGGAAGGCAGTTTTAGGCGGAAGGGCAGCGATGCGATACAACGATTGACACGTAGCACGACACTGTTTGAAAACCACTTGGCCATCGTGCGTTATCTTTTGTACACGGAGGGCCAGTGAAATGGATGAGGGCCGTAGATCTTGGATGGGTCGATCGGATGGTCGACGGGACAGGGAGATGGCGGGGAATTAACGGCGCGGGCCCAATGTAATTAACAGTTAATTAAACCCATCAGGTGGATTTTGATTGGCTGGGGTTGGTTATTAATTAATCATGTTGATTAATTAATCCCTGGTACGGTGGACGGTCGGGAATTACTTTATTTTTATTTTTAAACATATATGATATGTTTAAACGTTTTTTCATATAATTTTATTTATACAATAATTAAATCAATACGATTTATTTACTGTAGGGGGGCAGGAATAATATTAATGTTATATTTTAGCCAAAAGGGGGTATATTGTGGGTTTTTAATTTGAAAAATAGTAATTAAATACTTTTGGCTAAAACGCCATAATATAAGGGTTTTTGGGGATATTACTATAAAAGGATTTATATACATAGGACAAGGTTATTTCAATAAGAAGTTAATAAATCAAATTAGAGTTAATATGCCAAGGGAAAAATGTAGACTCAAAACACTTAAATATAACCAAGAAAGTGAAGATTCAAAAGTAAATGGCATTATTATACTTTCATCACTTAGACTTAGAATAGAAGTGATTTTGAGGGCATTTCATGAAATATTAAAGAATTTTCCTAAGTAAAATGGAATTTTACTTAGAAAAAGATTCTTGAGAGGTGAATGAATGTGATAATGGATGATTTCAAGTACTTAGGTTTTTTCAATTATTGGGCCGAGGATCCGGTCCCTCCAAAAGTCAAGGAAATGCCTTGAGCCCCTCTAATCTTCAAATACCTTAGCACTTAGGGGGAATTAGTGAAATCTTTACGGAAAAATGAAGGGAAAGTTAATAATCTTGACTTTGCTTTGCTGTGAATTTTTCCAATATAGTATTTGCCTTTGCACTTGTGATGAAAGTACAATTGAACACATTTAGAACCATCATTCATCACATGTAATTTTGCAAGAACATCTACCTACCCTACTTACTTTACCCTACCATTTTCTCTTCTTTATTAGAGTGCACTTTGACTGGCAAACCCTTATCACTCTTTTCTTTTACATTTGGAAACCTATCTAATTCTAGCCTTATTACATCCAAGGGCTCAGATTAAACTATTGAGCTCCTTTTATTTTCTCTACCTATTTACTTATCTGCCAAGATTAAACTATTTGGCCAGATATTTATTCTCTATTCTAAAACATGAAATTGAAAAATGAATGAGTTAAGTTTCAACAGTTTGACTCCTCATAAATTGTGGCAAAATTTTGACAAGCTGCACACAATTTTGTTTATTACATCAGAGCAAAAAGTAGTGGCATTTAGATTTGCACACTTTCTTTGGCCTTTCTTTTGGTGGGGTTCATTTTCTTTCACTTTTTTGGCCAATTTTATTTTTTCACCCTTTGATTTTTCTTTTAGGGTATACCCTCTTTACATTTTTAAATTTTTTTGATTTTTTTGTTTTTAAAGAATATGGAACACCTTTGCAACAAGAAAAAGGTTTGAACATATTGCATAGTTCAATAAGTCAATCATGAAAAATGACACCTATTGGTATAGGAGTTTAACAACGCCCAGGAGAAAATAGGGACCTTATTATGTGACGACTGGGATCAAGCGGACCTGTGCTATGGGGTGATGATTTTCGGGTAGCAAGACTGCATGATACGAACCATTGCCCTCGGCTAGGTGTTTATGTCCCAGAACTGAAGCAATAATGGTGTAGATTATGCCGTTCTATGGGACACGATGAGCAGAAATGTTGTACTTATTATTTAATGATGGATCATGGGAACTTATATAGGGTACAATCGGACCCTGCATTGCCAAGAATCTTTGCGCACTTTGGAGGATCACCGGCTAGGGGTAGAGGAGGTCGGGGAGGAGGCGCAGGACAAGGACGTGGGCATCTAATCTGTTATAACTTTGGGGAAATAAGAAACTTTGCCAGAGAATGCCCAAATCCCACCAAACCCTCATGCAAGTATTGTAGGTAGCTAGACCATGTGGTGGAGGATTGCCAAAATTTAATAGCCAGGATGTAGGAAAAACAACCCACCCCTATGAAGAACGTACAAAGAGTTAAAACCAAGCTAAGGAATACGAATCCAAGTGTAAAATTCATGACACGCAACAGGATAGTCACCCAGGGATTAAAGGAGGAGCTTGCCCCTCGGGAAGACGTGAATCTCAAGGAACAGGTGTTGTTGGAAGGCCCCGCGCAGCAGCCAACACACCTCTAGATAGAAGAAGGAGTTGAGACCTTTTTGAAGGCATGTATGAAGTTGCTACAAAACCCACAGGCCATAGGAAATCTCTAGTAAATACTGAATACATATGCAGCGCAGCCCAATTTGATCACTGGGACCAAGGATGTACAAAAAATATACAGCTATAAGAAACGCAGCGGAAGATAAATGCGGTTGACTATGCAGATTGGTGACTACGAAATGGATCAGGTCATATTAGATCTAGGATCAGATGCGAATGTATTACCAAAGCATGCATGGCAATGAGTGGGAAAGCCTAAATTAGAATGGTCCACCATCCAGTTGTGCATGGAAAATCAACAAAAAATCATTCCTCTAGGAAGGCTACCAAAATTCATGGTTGAAATCGCAGGTGGAATATGCGGATCTATTACACTAAAATTTTTCACCATGACGTTTTAGTGTCTATATGGGTTTTGTTGGAGTTCCTATGTTTTGGCAATTTTGGCAATACCAAAAGATAAGACAACATCAAAACCACTTTGGGACCTCAGGATATAGCCCTCCTAGGTCTAGAGAGGGATCTCTCTATAAAGGCAAAGGTATATGTATTTGAAGCTTGATTTGAAGGTGTTAGGCTAGTTATAAGGCACAAGGTTTTTTTTGTTTGTTTGTTTGTTTGGTTGTTGGGAAACATGAAGGAAGGGCTAAATATAAGACAAAGGGTGAGAAAATATGATTTTAGGTAAAGGATAAGTACTTCAGAGAACACTCGAGACTATTGGGAAATGGATTCATAAAAGGGTTTACTTGCTATTCAGTATCCAAGGCTTTCAATTGGGCTAGTCATCTAAAACAGAGGTTCTTTAAAGATGATAGTGTGGTATGAAATGATAAGGAATGAAGGTGAGTGACAAGGAAACCTCTGAGGTGACCACTTAGGAATCATATCTAGGGATAGGGCATGCCATTAAACACCTATGATCCACCCCCTAAAGGTTAACTCTTCAGACAACAAGAAACACTTAAGATTCAAACACAAAGGTGAAGCCGGAGATCATAGAAAGGCATTGAACTTTCACTGCTTCGACATTCAACTTAAGGGAACTTAGAAAGGTTCAATTGATTGAAAAAGACCCTAGTGAGATAGAATCAGCATTCTAAACTCCCAGTATCCCAATTCTTTCAATTAAAACCCAACAAGAACATCTAACAACATATTCATAAATTCATACATCAGTTAGCAGTGAATAACAACTACTACACTAGTTAAATTATCTTGAATCAATACTCAGATAGCATAATCAGTAGAAAAAATTAAAGATAAGATGAACAGGAGCATTAGGATACCATACGAGGGTATATCCTAAGCCAGATTTCTGATTCTTACCGGAGAAATGAATTGAAATGAATTACAGAAGGAAAACAGAGACAAAGTAAGAACACATCACCGCTGCTTTAAATCAGGATCCAAAGAAATGTGCTTGTCATATTAAAGAGCAACACCAGTCATGTACAACATTGTCCAACAACTTGATATTCAGTCTGAAAACATCTTCCTCAGCCTATCTTACAACTTTACACATAGAACTATATCTATTGTGTAACCAGCTCCAAAAATAGAAGAAAAGAGATATCAACACCTTAGAAATAAGCCACTTCGAGGGGGAAACCTCCAATACATTACATAAATGAACAATTCTTGGATGATACAATTTACAAAACCTCCTTTCTATATATAGGAGTCCATGTAGCCATAATGTAATCCTAGTGGGCTAAAATGTAATCCTAGCCGACCTAATAATAATAATTTAAGGGCACAATAATAACAAAATGGGGGTTACAAGGGTACAATAATAACAATAAAGGGGTTACACTAATAACAATAAGGGACTATACTAGTAATATAGGGACCTAAAAATATCTCAAGAGAAACAACTTACCATTCACAGATATCCGATCAACAACCTACAACAACAACCTTTACAATGTGTTTTCCTTGAGTTCTTATAGCTAAAAGAGAGGCAGAGGAGGTAGATGAAACGATAAACGAAACATTAAAACATAAGTAGGAGGAAAGGCTCGAGGCCCATTCTGTCTTAATATCTATGCATTAATATTCAGTACTCTTTGGATGAAAGAGTGGTCTTCGATAGGCTAATAGTAACTCCAGGTATGTTCTTTGATGTACTTTCAGCTATAGTACTCTGTAGTACTCTAGTGATGAGAAAAAGGCAGATAAATGAATTTTAGGTCTACCATACTGCGTAACAAATGCTTCTGGCAACATTAGGAATTTCTGTCAGGGTGTAGATCTTCTTCGGAGCTCGATGTAGACTACAAAATAGTATGGGAACTTGTCCTTTCATGAGAAAGAACCTTCTGTTGATGTGATCATTGATAATATTGTTTTCTGTGCTTTAGGCCTCATTAAGCCTTCTAAGTTAATCATAAGGTCTTCAGTCTGGTACATTTTCCCCTTTAACACTGAATTAAGGCTTAAAATCTTCGATTACAGGCTTTAAAACTCTTTGATCCTTCATTGATACTCTTTGTTGCTTCCTTGACTGTCTCTGTCTGTGAATTTGAAATTCTAATGGCCCGAAGGTCTTACATGGGGTTAATACCCCTGATTTGGATAAAATATGCATTGAAAACCCTCTCAGGAGTCTTCCTGCAATTTCTGGCTCTGATAAGACTTCATCAGCGCTACTGTGTCACTAACAGTGACTGTGTAGAACAGAATGGTTTTCACCGTCTATATTCCATGCAAAAACACACATCAATGTTAATAAATCCATGCGAGAGTGGAGGATGGCAGCGCTGCTATAGGGTAAACTTCTTGGGTGGTTTTTTTTCGTATATCCCTCTCAGGGCTTTCCGGTGCCCGAGGCAGACAGTAAGATTAGCTATGTTGTTCACAAAGATGGCATGAGCATGTTCATATTAGCTTGAAATAACTTGAAGGAATACAATAGAGAATTACCTCTTTGACAGCTTTAGAATCGTTTGGAGAGCGCTACGCAGCAAAGCAAGAGTCCTTATTCACTGGCTCCAAATCTGAGTCCTGCAATCAGTCAAAGCACCCGCGTAATTTCTAATATAACAAGTATTCTATCAATTAAATCAATAATAAACATCTAGATTATACACATATGAGCCATTCATATCATACTAAGCAAATATTGAAACAACAATATAACATTAAGCATCGAATGGACAAAACGAACATAGTTCTATTGATTTTGAAAGGAGGAGGATTACAACCATCGGTTGTACCAAGCCCTCCTCAGTCTCCCAATCTCTCTTCTCTATCAAGTGAAGAAGTCCAAGCCAACAAGCTCTCTAGGAGCCTCTTTAACTCTTGGCCTTCACAATGTCACACTATTCTCTATTCCACAAGTATACAAGAACTTTTTAGCAATCCTTCGACCTTCAATTAAGAGCCTTCAGCTCCTTCTTAAAGGAGAGGGAGAAGGCCATTGTTGCCCTTCTCTTTCCACTAGTTTGGAATGGAAAAGGCTTAGATGTTTCCTTGATCTTCATGCTTTTGCCTCTCTTGGAGTTCAATCTTCCATGGCAATGACCAATAATGAACTGGTGCTTCTGCAGTTTCCTTTGTGAACTGACTCCTTTGTGAGGGAAAGTCGGAGATTCAAATCTTTCTCCGCACTCTTTTCCCAATTCAAACTTAAAACACGGGTAACGCTTCCCTTCAGTGTAAACAGAGCGTTGCCCTAGTCACTAACGCGGCCAATGCACTTCTTGCCTGCGTTATAATGCTCTTGTTCTGTTCTATATATGCGTTACCCTGGCAGAAATAGGTTTAATTTAGGTCTTTATACTTCTTCCATATTTGTCTTCCCCTCTGAGCTGATGAGGAGGTATTTTGACCTGTAACAGATGCCCCCTAAAGTGTGAGGTCAGAGATGAAGACGATGGCCAAAATACTTTATAATTTGTAGAGAGAGAGAGATTTAAAGACTGAGGAAAACCTGAAACAACAACATATGTTAGAAAATATAGTATTTTCCTAGAGTCGGGCATGTCCCATGCTCAGTAGCTTTAAACAACATGATTTCTCTAGAATAGAGATATGAAGAATCTGTCCACCAATAGGCACAATGTGAAAGTGTCTATCATAACAGGATCAGGCTGAAGAAGCTGTCTCCATAAACAATATCGCAGCTTGGGGAAGGGAACACAACTTTAATGGTGTAGCCTTTTGCCCCAAGGTCTTGACCGCCGATTCACTTAAACTGCATATTTCTCAACATGTGAATGAGGGAGTTGTCGTCTAACATGTGAGAAATCGTCTGATTACCAGTCAATAATGAAAACTGTTAACAGACGCGAAGGTGCCCATCGATAATGATGATGGTCCCTAAGATGCCCAGTACAATCTAGCGAGTGTGAATACAAGGAGTTGAAGTCGAACACTCGTAGAATCATTCAACCAAGAGCCATTGATGAAGAACCTTGATCAAACACAAGACTACCTGCCACTGATGTCTGCAAGTATCTGGGTACTGATGGGTTTCTGGATCAACTTCCTAGATAAGGTGTTGAAGTCGATAGGAAGTGATCTGTTGAGAGGTAGGCACTGAGGCGTCCTACATCAGTCAACATGAAACAAAAACCAACTGATTTTGTTTATGATTTGAGATAAGGAAGAGTAAATGGGAACGTCAGACGAAAAATAATTTCTGGCATAATGAACGGTTTGGTTGATAACAGGAGCAGTAGATAGCAAGATCTGCTTGAACAATAGAAGGCACTCTAGCAGGGTACTAGGCAGCTGAAGCGTGTTGAACACCAAAGTGTGTGTTAGGATTTTACCGGTGCAGGGACACTGGGAAATGAAGGCTAATACTCATAGATGGTAGGGTTCGGCTAACTGCGAAAGAGTTTTCTGGGAAGTGCCATGTTCAAGAATTTTGCTGCCAAATCGACCTTTTTGAAAATGTAACAGAGGTAGTATCCATTTTGTCCAAATTTTTCCTCGTCTGATTAAGTTTAACGAGTCCAGACGAGTAAACTCGGTGAATTTTCCATGTTTAGAGAGTCTGAAAAATGTCAGGAAAGACAACTCTGTGCCCCATGTGATTAGATTTAACGAGTCAAGATGAGAAAACTCGGTGAATTTTTCATATTTAGAGAGTTTGAAAAATGTCATAAAAGACAAATCCATGTCCTGTCTGATTAGGTTTAACGAGTCCAGACGAGAAAACTCGGTGAATTTTTCATGTTTAGGGAGTCTGAAAAATGTCGTAAAAGACGGCTCCATTGGGGTACCTTTGTCATGTCTTGATAACCGGGCACGGCAAAGGGGTAATAGTAAGCCCAAAAACAGTTCATTTTCTGTTAGTTAGTCCATCGAATCTGGAAAAGTGAGAAATCTATGTTCAATGGACGTCTACCTCATTTTGTTATGAGTACGAGGAGACGAAGTAAAATCAATATTCTTTGTGAAATTTTAACGAGTCCAACAAAGAAAACTTGGTACCTCCGTGAAATTTTAACGAGTCACGCGGAGAAAAATCGATATACTTTTTCTGTTTAAAGAGCTTTGAAAAAGAGGAAAATAATGGCTCCTTGTTCTTTGTCTCAATAGTTTAACGAGTCTGACAAAGGTGACTCGGGATTTTTTCGGTTTTATGAGCGAGAAAAAGATTCCTAAAAATAATGCTCAGTACTTCTCCATAGTTTTAATGAGTCTGAAGAAGAAAACTCTAGGTTTTTCGAATTAACGAGCAAGAAAAGACCAAAAAAGAACGCTCGATGCCAACTTCGTATAAGTTTAACGAGCCCGAAGAAGAGAACTCGAGGTTTTTCGGATTAACGAGCAAGAAAAATACCATAAAAAGAATGCTCGATAAAACATGAGTGTGTCTGCTCATAAATCTTGATCCCTTATTAGAATCATCGGTACCAAATCTCAAGAGTTGCGACATGTGTACAGCGAGGAATCACGACTTTGCCTACTGACTTAAGAGAGTCATGCCCCAAAATTTTCTATAAGAAGGTCAGAAGACATTCATTTTCACTGTTTCGAGTGCTGTGAAGAAGCTCTGGAGTGCAAAAGGGGTAAAAACTTCAGCTGGTGATTACGGTCGATCCGGGCAACAGTTTTCTATTCCGCGAGATCCAGGTAAGAGCTAGAACCTCCTGTTATCATTTAATTGCCAATTTTTTAGTTTTTGCTGGTTCAAAATTAGGAAATTTTGAGGCCCTAGAAAAATATTTGCGCCTAACGCGGGTCAGGAGTACAACAGCCGCGTTAAACGCATAACCCGTGAGGAAAGTACGCGTTACGCTCTGTTTTGTATTATCTCCCGCGTTAGGCGCAACATGCTTTCTAACAATTCAATTTTTCCATTTTTGAAGTGGTCCAGGAAAATTTTAATCGGTTGGAAATGTTTCATTTGCAGGTGTTCAGCTGTTAATCATGAGTATCTGGCGAGAGAGAGAGCATGAGTGGGAAGAACGAGAGATGGTGACGGATGCGGCAAGTTTAATGGCTCTTCGGAGGTGCGGATTGCTTAAGTATGCCCGTTTAGAACTGATGAGGGGTCAAGAGGACCTCCTGAGGTGGCTGATCCAGCAGTGGGACGAGTGGCATCATGTCTTTCGGATTGGTGGCAACGAGCTCACCATCGAAAAATATGATGTTTACTTTTTGACCGGCTTGTCATGTCGTGGGGCGAGGCCCAATTTGACGGGGTCCAGAGCTGACCCTCGTTCCACTACTGATTTGATCCATGCGCACTGCATACGTGGCACCCAGGCTGTGAGTAACCGTATACCTATTGCACAAGTGACTTTGAGACCCTTGCGGTCTATTCTATGGATGATTGTTCGTTTGGTAGGTGCCAAGAGTCAGCATGTGGCGACCAAGGCTCAGATGCTCTTAGCCTTGGATTGTATGCAGCCTCAGGTTTTCGATTGGTGTGATGGTGTGGTCCGTCGGGTCCGAGCAGAGCTTACTGCATGCAAGACCCGTACTCAAAGAGAGTTTGGGTACGGTACACTGATTGTTTCTTTCATACTGGAGCAGATACCACTGATGAGGCCTAGGATCCCTATAGTGCCATTGGGTCCACGCGAGCCGAGGCAGGCTCGGTGGGCCACTTTGCTTCCACGGACTAGAGAGGGTCTCGTCCGTCACTATTTTGATGAGGGATTTTTTGATTGGCTGGACTCTCAGATCATCATGATTGAGGATTATCCCTATGCAGGGATGAACTTCACAGGCGATCCCGAGCTAGTCTTGCCCCCTGGCACCCAGTGGGGGCCCGATGGTAAGAAAAATGATCAGTGCTTTTCAAAGAAGTTTTTGTTTTTAGCTTTTGAATGTTTATGTAAATTTTTTTTGTTGAAAAGGGGTGAAAATTAAGTTTTGACATGAAAATTTTTCTTGCTTGACACAGATGTAGCACCTGTCCGTCTAGATGGGGCCCCTCACTATGCACGGCGAGGACTGCAGCTACCCAGGGCTGGCGCACCTGTAGAGGAGGCGGAAGCCGGCGACAATGATGATACCCAGATTTTACATGAACTCTCCAGGAACCTGGAGGGTCTGAGTATGGGTATACCACCGGTTCCTATGCGGGAGGTTCCAGTTCGTCTGCAGCAGCATACTGTGGGTGTGCCGGAGAGATATCTGGTTCCTTTGAGGAGGATAGCTAGAGCAGTTGTATGCTATTATGAGCATCAGGCTTAGCTGCTTGGAGTAGATGTATTAGTGTCAGAGCATGGCTTAGTGAGCCAAATTTTGTAAAACACCCCAAGTTTTGGGAGATTTTCTTTTTGATGTTCTCTATGTACTGGACACGACATATATCTATATATATATATATATTTTTGGTGATTTTGTGTTTTTAAATTTTTATGCATTTTTTGATGTGATAAAAATATATGTACTCATGAGTAAATATTTTACAATAAATGTGACAAATGCCAATCTAACACATAATTTGCCAAAGAATCAGCTAATGCATTAAATTCCCTAGGAACGTGCTCAAATGTGATTGTTTGAAAATGACGTTCTAAAAGTCGCACTCGTAAAAAATAACGTAACAACACAGGGTGGCGGACGCGGTAATGATTGTTTAGTTGCATAATGATGAGTTGGGAATCTAACCTGACCACTAAATCGGAGATGTCACGAGATGCCGCTTCCGTGAGGAGTTGGATCACTGACATGTATTCGGCCACATTGTTGGTGGCGTTACCCAGGAAGATCCCCCCGGAACCAAGAAGGTCCGACTCAGGAGTATAGAGAACCCAAGCAGCTGAAGCAATGTGTCTAGTGTGACGACTAGCACCATCTGCATACCCGACGTATGATAACGAATGTGATGACATCTGTGCGAAAGAAAAAGATTACATGAGAAAAACACCTTAAACCAAACAAATAATTCAGAAGCATCAAAATAAAAATAGGAAAAAATTTTATACATAAACTTACAAAGCATATGCCTAGTGCAAAACTAGGCAAAATACTTCTTCAGATAGAGCCCGTTGCGGGGCTCCTCGAGTGGAATTCCATTATATTCCTGTAGTTCATAAGCTCCTTTTGAGAGGGCTTTAGTAATGATGTAAGGACCGATCCACAATGGTTGGAGTGTTCCTGCCCCCAAGAGGTCGTGTTTTTTATCATAAAGTAGAACAAGATCTCCCTCTTGGAAAGAACAAGGCTTGACAGATTTGTCATATTGAGCTTTAACTCGGTGCTGGTGAGCTTCGAGTGCTAGTGTAGCATCTCGACGAGTTTTGTCCAAGTGATCGAGCGAGAGCAAGCGCTCTTCTGTGGCGGTGGTGCCAGGCAGGAGTTCAACGTCCAGTTTGAGCGATGGGATTTCGCACTCAATCAGAAGTACTGCTTCCAGGCCGAAAGCAAGTTGGAAAGGTGTGGTATTTGAAAAACAATACGGAATATTTTCCATGATACCTGTCTTGACCGAGATATCAATGAGCAGTGTCTTGGAAAGATTACCCAAGTTCCCTTCTGAATCGATAGTGTGGACAGTCGTATAAGAGGAGGGAACTATCTCAGGTTGGTCAAAAGACGGGATTTCAGTTTTTATCGCCTCCAAATCAATCGTCGAAGCGCGATGGTGGAACTCTCCCCAAGGTCGTTCTTCTAATGACATGATCTCTCGAATAGTTTCGTCTATAGGCCAGACTTCATTGAGGAGATCCTTAGAGAGAACTGTTATGGGAGAGAGGGTCGTACCTGTGGTCGAAACCATATCAGTGGAGGGTTCAGATGCGGTTTGGATGGCTTGGTAAGCCAACTCAACCGGCGAAAGCGACATCTGATCTCCATAGGAATCAATATCTGAAGGTACCGGGATGATCCATGGGTCGATAGAGCCATCCAAAGAGGTGGATATCATTGCAACCGTTTTTGGGATCTGCGGCGGCGGTAGAGGAAAACAACCTAGTAGGGAAGATGCCTTCAGAAGACCGGTACTGATACTGACGTAAGAGTCAGGGACACCTCCTATTAGGGGTACCGAGCTACTTGGTAAAGTGGAATAATCAGGGGTGCAGAAGGATAGCTGATCGACCGTGACTATTCTCCCATCCAATGGAAATAGGATGAGTCGGAAGACCGAAGACACGATGGTGGTCATAGCACAAGACCAACTACGATCGCGCAATAGATTATAGTCGAGATGACGCTCTACGACTTCAATGTCCACGTTTACCATTTTCCCACTCAGAGTGATGGGAAAGCTAGCAAGGTATCCTTTGGGTAGGAATGTGTGGCCATCAAAAGCTTTGAGGGAATTCGATGGCGGGGTTAGAGTAGGAGAACCTAAATTCAGCCAGCAAGCTTGTGACATAACGTAGGTCGAAGCACCTTCATCTATGACAGTGTGATGGATGGGTCTCCCTTTCGACACAACCTGCACCTGGAATGCGAGTTGATGTGAGAGGCAAGGTTTAGCCTTTTCCATATCAAAGACTGCTAGCATGGAATCCTGGGGATCTATTCCACCAATGGCCGAAAGCAAGGCTTTCCTTTGTGCTGGACAGGTTTGTAATACTTCAAGTGCAGACATAGTTGACGGTGCTTGCGCCAAATCTTCTACAATATTGTAGTTTTGGGCTGCACGTGCAGAGGTATTATGAGTCGTGCGCCGAAGTGTCCCTTTGGGGGGACGAATTACAGGTTCAACAGTAGGCCTTTCGATATGTAAATCGTTGGGCGGCGGCGGATTGGAACTAGTTCCTGGTTCCTGAGCATCTATGGTAGGAGTTCCATAAAGCTTGGCGCGAGTTTGAAGGTCAATACTCTCGATGCCATAAATGGAAGATGGTCCTTCGCCGGAAGGATACGAACCACCATTGCCCCGTTGATGGGGTTGTGGCGGATTTTCAACCATATGTTGATGCTGCTGCTGTTGATTGGGGAAGGGATTGTGAAGAACGGCAGGTGTTCTCCCAGAATCCTTGTTAGCAATAAAATCGGTGCATTCCTGCAACCGAGGACATTTGTATGTCAAGTGGTCCTCCGCACAGATTTTACAAGGAAATTTCATGGGTTTATCTTTTCCTTTGTCATTTCTAGCAGCATTTTTCTGATTAGCGTTATTCTGATTATCAGACTGCTCTTCCAAAGAAGATGTTTTCTTCTTATTCTTCTTATTCTTTCCGCTAGGTCTTTGTGAGGTTTGCACTGAATTTACCTCAGCGGAAGGGAGAGGAGTCGTTTGATGGGGGGCGGTGGCAGCCGAGGATGGCTGGGAGGTTTGCCCCCGAGACTGATTGGTGGCTACACCAGAGATCGTGCCAACGAGACCATCGGCATGAGCTCCGGTTTTCTGAGTAGCCGGAGGGTTCGGGTTACCAGGGGCATGGGGGAGCAGATCGTAAAGCGTGCCGGATTGTGAATAGATCAAATCCAAGTGCTGGGCACGACGAATACATTGATCTTCTGTCATCGCACCAGAAAGGCCAATGTCTTTAGAGATATGGGGTAAAAGAGACTTGCAAAACCAATTTTCCAAGAGATGGTCCGGTATTGGCGCTTTGACAAGCCTCCTCCTACGTCTCCATTCATGGATATGGTCGGAGATGTGGGTGGCGGTGTCTTGGCACAGTGATGTTAACAATTCTGTTCCGGTTTCCACTCTAATTGGTAGTTGAAAGTTCTTTAAGAACTCCGTCGCTAAAGCGCCAAACGTATTGATGGCGGCACGTGGTAATTCAATGTACCACTTGGCGGCATTGCCTGTAAGGGTGCAGGAAAACAGTCGAAGTCGGACACTATCATCTACCATGGAATTGGATATGGACCACAAATGGAAGGTAGTGATGTGTGCGGCCGGGTCGTCCCCATGCTTCCCGTCGAACTTCGGGATATCGAAAGGAATCTTATGCGGTTTTGGAGGCCAAAGCAAGTTGTGGTTGATGGGGTCGTTCGTCAGCTTATGGATGTCGGGTATGTCCAAAGCTGCCAAGAATGGAAATTGTGGATTTGCCCCCGAGTCTAGCAGTATGGGCTGACTATTGGGACCATAGGGTCCTCCCATCCATGTGTTACCAGAAGGGTAAGTGGGACTTTGATAAAAACCTCCCATAGGTGGATTTAGGAACATCTTTATTCTTTGTCCATGACATAGTGTATTGAGGGGGAGCAAATGTGTTTGGTTGCTGACAAAATCTTGCCCTCCCACTCAGGGAATGATTCCAGGGTTGGTTAGTCGAATGGATGCAATAGATTTTCCCCGAGGGCATGCCCCTATTATTTACATAATTTGGCAACGGTATAGATCTACACCTATGTTTGAACCATAAGGGGATAGTATTTACAATGGGTTGTCCCATTTGTCTAGGATTGCATAGGACCAGAAATATTTCACCTTCACATTGTCTTTTGATAACCCTTTTTGGTGTAGTAGCGAGGGGGGTTGAACTCAGAGGGTTCCAACCCGAGGTTGCTAAAGGGTACCGAAGTAGTCGTGCTCGTGGGAGGAGCTACCGTGGTCCCCAACGTGGTCACGGTAGGAGTAGATGCCGAAGGGTTCGGTAAACTACTGACAGTTGTGTTGACCATAGGGTTGGAGGTAGGCATATGTTGACTACCGGGGTTACCCAATAATGTCATAGAACTGACCACCGGCGGGGAGGATGATGGCGAACCAGGAATGGTTGCCATTGGTATCGACCCTGTGGATACCGGTGGAGAAATAGATGTTGGTGTTGCCGCAGACATATCTTGGCGCGGTGGAATCTGGATTATCACCGGTCCTAACAGATTAGTGAGCGGAGGATTGTAATTAGGTACAACGCCTTCAGTGAAAGGGTCCTCCAGGAGTTCCGGCTGATAAGGGTCTATGTGGTAATCCAAATTAGTTAGAGGAGACTGCTCTTCCGTAGAAGGCCCGGGTTCACCAAGGTTCAATCTTTCCTCTAGGGTGAGAGGAGGTAGACCTTGCTGTCGTCGAGACAGACGACGTGGGTCAGGGGACGCCACGGTGACCGGTTTAATTTTAACAAATTTTTTTAAAATGTGATGTATTATGAAGTCTCAAATGACAGTATCCACACAACTACTAAAAAAGAAAAGACTCTCTAAAATCAATCAACAAGCAGCCAGTATAGGGTGCCCTGTCTGAGTACTACCGTTCACTGGTGATGAAATCCAGTCTCACAATAGCATACAGAGAGGGTTGGTCGAAAGTACAGTTACGGTTACTCTAGAGCTTCGCCCGAACCCCGGACGATAGGTGTAAGCACTCTCGTGAAGACGAGTACCCTCCTAAAAGGCGAAGAACGGTAAATTAAAATGTTGTTTCGGTACCAAAAGCGACTGTCCCCGATCTGTGTGTTTTTCTTAAGCGTGTATGGCCACTAGGAGTCCTAAATCACGAGACATCATCGATTACGGTCGAGAGGTAGGTGGCTCTTCTGTGGCCCGAGAATACCCCACCGATCCCCGATCTGGTTAGAGCATCCCACAAAGGCTTAATATATAACACACCCACAGGATGCAGTCGAAGGTGGGCTACCTTCTAGTGCACCCAAGTGTTGTCTCGCGCTGAGCTCCGGTAAAGGAACGGTCGCGACAATGTGAGTGCAGCAGGATTTCACTCGTTAATGACTCTATTTTTCAAGTTTTGAGATCTTGGGTAGTTTTCTCACTTTCCTAACCCAAGATCCTAGCCTGAACTACTGTTTGTGTGAGCTCAAAAAGAGTTATTAGATTGATTTTATTATCGCTTTGTTTTTAGTGTACTTTGTTATTAGTCTGGCGGAGGGGAAATGGACGTATGAAGTGTAGTGAGACTCTTGACTCAATAAACCATGCAAAACATGCTCTAAATATTAACTTCAATGAACAATGTTTCTACAAGGAGAGGTTTCTTTTTCAATCATCCATACACCAACATGTAAATAACACAGCTCAACTTTTAAGATTCAGACTTCTATCTACCTCTTTTAACAGTCTGTGAACCAAAGTTTCAGAATAAACTCAACTTAAATGCAGAAAAATAAAATAAAATAAAAAATTCTCTTTAAAAAAGTAAATTCTTTGCACACTAACTAAATAAGAGAAACAAATAATCAATGCCAGTTTAGCAGACAAGTACAGGGATTCGGTCTGTGAAAGGTACTGGTGGCCAAAAAACTCCACAGCTAAAACACAGTCACAGAAGTGAACAACAGGGTTTTTGGCTGGGTAACGCTCTGTCTGTGAGAAAATACAGCGTTATAACGCACTGTATTTAAGCCTAGACTGCATTATAACGCACTGGATATATTGCATAGGTCGCGTTAACCAGGGAAAAGCTCTTCAGTTGGCCAGACAGGCACAGGATTGAACTCTGCAAGCGTTTGGTATGTCTACTGGGCATCAAAAAATGGTCGGAAGGATACTGAACAGAGGAGAGAAGAAATAAAGGGAAAAATAGTCCGGAAACTATGGGGACACTCCCCAGCGGAGTCGCCAATTCTGCTATAGGGTAAACTGCTTGGGTGGTTGGTTTTCGTATATCCCTCTCATGGCTTTCCGGTGCCCAAGGCAGACAGTAAGATTAGCTATGCTGTTCAGAAAGATGGCATGAGCATGTTTATATTAGCTTGAAATAACTTGAAGGAATACAATAGAGAATTACCTCTTTGACAGCTTTAGAATCCTTTGGAGAGCGCTACGCAACAAAGCAAGAGTCCTTCTTCACCGGCTCCAAATTTGAGTCCTGCAATCAGTCAAAGCACTCGCGTAATTTCTAATATAACAAGTATTCTATCAATTAAATCAATAATAAACATCTATATTATACACATCTGAGCCATTCATATCATACTAAGTAAATATTGAAACAACAATATAACATTAAGCATCGAATGGACAAAACGAACATAGTTCTATTGATTTTGAAAGAAGGAGGATTACAACCATCGGTTGTACCAAGCCCTCCTCGGTCTCCCAATCTCTCTTCTCTATCAAGTGAAGAAGTCCAAGCCAACAAGCTCTCTAGGAGCCTCTTTGACCCTTGGCCTTCACAATGTCACACTATTCTCTATTCCACAAGTATACAAGAACTTTTGAGCAATCCTTCGACCTCCAATTAAGAGCCTTCAGCTCCTTCTTATAGGAGAGGGAGAAGGCCATTGTTGCCCTTCTCTTTCCACTAGTTTGGAATGGAAAAGGCTTAGATGTTTCCTTGATCTTCATGCTTTTGCCTCTCTTGGAGTTCAGTCTTCCATGGCAATGACCAATAATGAACTGGTGCTTCTGCAGTTTCCTTTGTGAACTGACTCCTTTGTGAGGGAAAGTCGGAGATTCAAATCTTTCTCCGCGCTCTTTTCCCAATTCAAACTTAAAACACGGGTAACGCTTCCCTTCAGTGTAAACAGAGCGTTGCCCTAGTAACTAACGCGGACAATGCACTGCTTGCCTGCGTTATAATGCTCTTGTTCTGTTCTATATATGCGTTACCCTGGCAGAAATAGGTTTAATTTAGGTCTTTGTACTTCTTCCATATTTGTCTTCCCCTTTGAGCTGATGAGGAGGTATTTTGACCTGTAACAAGTGAATACATGGTGGAAGCGGTGGATGCAGTGGAAAATGATTGAAAAATGCAGTGAAACGGTGAAAATTAATCTGATGAAGGTTTGGTGGGGGAATGGATATGGACCGTCCAATAGATCTGGTGGTGATGATCAGCAGTGGTGATTTACTGATGGACTACCTTTAGAAGTTAGGTGGAATGATATAACCTTTTAATGTGGGCAGAAGGAAATATTTTTAATGTAAAACATTCGATTTCGACCTTTGGATGAAATACATAGGGAATCAATGAAAAGCATATGAAATGGGGCTTTAGATGGTGGGACCCAGCGTGGGCGGAGGGCGATTTAACATGGACTATTAGATCTCAAGAGGAGATCAACGACTGAGATGATCCGATAAATTTCTTTGGTAGCACGATGAAGAACTGTGAATGAAATGCGAGATGTAGTGTGGGCCGTTGATCTGAACAGATCAATGGTCGAGATCTGTAGATGGTCTTTCAAGAGTAGAAGTGGGGAAGTGGTTTTGGCTGAAGAAACAACTTTTTTCACGTGATGAAAAGGGAGGAAGGTAGTTTTAAATTTTTGAACGCGATATAGGTCCCCAGCTGACACGTGGCCTTTTAAAACTGCCCATATCGCGTAAATTTAAATTGTTAAACTTCGGACGCCAAAGTTGCGCGATATTGATGATGGCCATTGGATCTGGGATCATGAGATCCAATGGTGATGGATGGAGCGTGATATGGGAACGTGTGCAGTTGGTAGAGGGGGACCAATCAAAGGTGGTTTGATTGTGAGCCATTCGATCAGTGTGATGGACAGTCGAGATTTGCAGAGGGCAAACAAAGGTGAAGGAGTTGGTTAGTGGGCGGGAGAAATCTGGGCCGTTAGATCCTGGGGATTGGAAGGCGGAGATTAAAAGAGGAGGTAGAGGCAAAATAGCCACATGAATGTGCAAGAGTAATCCTAGCCATCAGATCGAGAGGGATGAAGGGCCAGGATCCAATCAGAACCGGAGGAGGCAGGGGCCAAAACTCCGATGGTGTGAAGGAGCGATTGTATTTAGACCATCGGATCGGTGACAGATCAATGGTTTTGATTGGTTCGGAAGGTGGCCAATCGGGGACATAGGGTAGAGTGAGATCAAATCCTCGCTGTTGGTTCTTGTGGATTTAATGGCCAGGATCCAATCGGGGATCGGCCAATTAGGGATACAGAAAATGGAACTTTAAAACTTCCGATTGGTGATTGGAGCGGCATTGCGATGGCTGTTAGATTTAAAATGGAATCAACGTTGGAGATGGCCATCGAAGGGTAAAAAGGGAAAATGTAATGGGCGTGGTGATATAAGCGCGAACTGTTAGATCTTATAAAGATCAACGGTGGAGATTGTGCCCGCATCCGATAGAACAAATCTTCTCGCATCGGAGCTTTTTCGATTAACAAAGAAAAAGCGCTCCATTCCAACTTCTGATCCCGATTAGCCCTGTGGGGTTTAGTGCTTGGTCTCAACGCAGGGTTTCATGGAGGGGAAATGGTTAGGGCTGGGCCGAAAGGGGCTAAGCTTGTCATATGATAAAATTGGATTTTTAGGCCTAAAAACGGTGTTTTTAAGGCTTAAACAGTGGTTCTGATAGGAGGAAAAAGGGATTTAAAAATCAAATGAAGGGACTTCGCTTGGGTTTTAAAGGGGAATTGATGATTTGGAAAAATTAGGAAGGGATTTTGAGGGTCAAAACAGAAATTTGAGAAAGGGAAAAAAGGGTTAAAATGGGGAATTTTGCAGGGATACAAAGGGGAAAATGGAGGCTTTTCTAGGCATAATTTATTCACAGAAAGTGAGGATTTCTTGATGGAAATAGCAATGAAGATCTTTTCAAAGGCAAAGACACACAGAGGCTTCAAGGATGAGAGGTTTTCATAGGAAATGTATCTCTTGAAGGCTCAGAAAAATATGTAGCCACCTATTTTCTTGACAAAAATTTCATAGGTGGCTAACAGTGGCTCCGCATGGGGATGGCATCTTCTTGAAGGTGTCAAGAACTTCAGAAATATTCTTTGGGAAGTAGGCCAGATGCCTGATATTTGAACCATCCTTTCTTCTTTTATTGAGCTGTTACAAACATGATGGATTAATCAGCAGAAAACATTCCCCAAACAATCTACCTACTCATCCTATAGTTCTAACATTTTCTTTTCGAGGTGCATTTGAACTTGCAGACCTTCCTCATCATTTTTTTTATTGAAAGCATAAAAAAACTAGTCTAATTCTACCCTTATTCCTCCATGAGACCAAATTAAACAGTTGGTCTCATAGTTTCTCTACCTAATCTAATATCTGCAAGGATTAAACTGTCTAACAGATTTCTTTCTCTACATTCTACAACAGAAATTTAAAAACAGTCAAACCAGGATTAGACAGTCTAGTTTGCTGTGGATCCATGGCATAAAGGAAATTGCACATGGAATGAAATTGCAGAAACTTGAAAACAAAACTTCGAAGGCTTGAAATCTTGAAACTTTGAAGCATCCTTCTTTTCTTTGTGACTCAAGTTTTGAGCTTGTTAGATTCACTTTCTTCTTCACTTCAACTCTGGTTTTTGGGCTTCTTAGAGCTAATTCTTCTTTCTTCTTTGCTGATTCAGATTTTGAGCGTATTAGAACCAGCCTCTTTACTTCCTTTGGCTCAGGTTTTGATCATGTTAGAGCCATTATTTTTCACTTCAGAGGTAATTTTTGAGCATGTATGAACCTCTCTTTCTCTCTTTTTTGAAACATTTTCTCTTTTCTTTGAAAACAAAACACAACAGTGGTATTTACAATGGAAATGAAAACTGTAAACTGGAAATCAATAGCAATAATGCTTGAGAATCCTGCCATTGACATGACCCCCAAATAGATCTGTACCATCTAGATCTTGCAGAAAAAAGACATTTGGACCAATGGTGGATTGGATGATGTAAGGACCCTGCCACAAACTATCAAATTTGCCATGCTTTCCTTTGTCTTCTCTCCTAGAGTCCCATTTTAGAACCTTATCTCCAATTTTGAAGTCACAAGCTTTTGTTCTCTTATCAAACAACTTCTTTATTTTTTCCTGCACTTTTAGAGGTCTATTATAGACTTCTTCTCTTGTTTGTTTAAGATGAACTATTTGATTTATCCTCCTTACCATGATGTCTTCTTCTGTCTGAATCTCTTGGACTAGTTTAATCACTGGTACCCCTAGACAAGTAGGAAACATTGCCTCTGTCCCATATACAAGCTGATATGGTGACATGCCAATGGATTTCTTTGTTGTTAGTCTGTCAGCCCACAAAGCATGCACTAACTTGTTATGCCATGATTTCTTATTCTCTTCAAGCAGTTTTTTGATGATGGTTACCAAAATCTTGTTTGATGATTTAGCTAGCCCATTACCTTGTGGCTAATAAGCAGTTGAATCACCGAGTGCTATCTGATACCTGTGACAAAAATCAATCATTTTCTTGGATCCAAAAGCAGCAGCGTTATCAGTGATTATCTTTCTTGGGCAGCCAAATCTAGAGAGGATGTGGTCTTCTAGGAACTTAATGATAACAAAATCTGTGGCATTCCTAGAAGGTATGGCCTCTATCCATTTTGTGAAGTAGTCTGTGGCTGTAAGGATCCACTTGTGTTGTTCAGAAGAAGCAAGGTGTATTTCTCCGATGAAATCTAGGCCCCATTGTTAAAAGGGAGCCTCAACAGTAATGGGTTGTAATGGTAAAGGGAGGAGCTTTCTTTTGCCCTAAAAAATCTGGCACTTATGGCAGGCAATTATCATTTTATGGATGTCATTGAAAAAGTGTAGGCCAGTAATATCCAGCTCTGAGTATTTTTTTAGCAGTGGCCTTCCAGTTTAAACGGCCTCCACACTCTCCTGCATGGAACTCCTGTTTAATCCTCTTTGCTTCAATTTTAGGAAAACATTTAAGCAATAGACCATTTGCATTTTTCCAGTATAAACATTCATTCAATATGCAATAGTTTCTGACTTTTAACTTTAGGAATCTAGCCTTAGTCTTTGATAAATCAGGAGAGGCATTGAGGTTTGTGAGCACATACAGGATATCAAAATACCAAGGAGAATTTTGAAATTTTTCTTCAACTGTAGGATCAGGAACCCTTCATGTTCATCCAGGGCATCAACCATGTTTATGTCAAGGGCTTGCAAGTTAGATTCAGCCATTAGTTGAGCTAAGCCCTGACCTTTGATCAGTTTTGTGGGTTTTATTTCTAGGTCATACTCTAATATTATAGCAATCCATTTGCCCCTCTTTCCATCAGGATCTTGGGACAAAATGTCTTTTACCACTATGTTAGGCACGTAGGCAATGATGTGAGAATGCAGTATATACACCCTAAAGTCCTTCAAGGCCTTTACCAAGGCATAGGCATGTTTTTCCATTATGTTATATTTTAAGGGTGCATCCCTCAGAGCCTTTCTGAAGAAAGCAATAGGCTGTTCCATTCCCTCTAAATTTTTCTGCAGCAAAACTGTACCCACTATATGCTCGGAGGCAAAGGAAAATATCAAGAAATATTTTGAGAAATCTGGGCTGATTAGGACAGGTTCTCGGGTGAGTGTAAGTTTAACTAATTCAAAAGATTTTTTAGCCTCTACAGTCCACTTAACCCCTACACCTTTTTTCATCATGTTTGTCATATCCCTGAGGTGTTCAGCTAAGTTGGGGATAAACCTCCTTAAGAAGTTAATTTTCCCAATAAAGGATTGCAACTCTTTTATGTTTCTCAGGTGGGTGATCTGTAGTATTCCCTCAACTCTTTGTAGGTCTATTTTAATTCCCTTATTTGATATAATATGGCTAAGAAGATTTCCTTCCTTAAGCCCGAACACAGTCTTCTTGGGATTTAAATACAAACCGAACCTCCTACATTTTTCAAAAACTCTACTTAGATGTTTCAGGTGCTCCTCATTAGTCTTGGAATAGACTGTTATGTAATCCAGATAGATGACAATGAAGTGCCCTATTTCCTCTGAAAAGGATATGTCCATTTCTCGTTGGAAGGTCGCACCAGCGTTCATTAGTCCAAAAGGTATTTTTACATACATAAAAGTGCCCCATGGAGTGGTGAAAGTTGTCTTGAGTTGATCTTCTGGGAGTACTAAAACTTGGTTATAGCCTGAAAAACCATCTAACAGGGAGATCCTTTTTGAGCCAACTACCCTCTGTAGGATGTGTTCCATCTTTTGTAAGGGGTAATTGTCTTTAAGTGAAGCTCTGTTAAGGTTCATGAAATCGATGCAGAGTCTAATATCACCTATCTTCTTTCTCACACCTATAAGATTGGAAACCCAATCGGAGAACCTCACAGGCACTATAATTCCCACCTCGTACATCTTCTTGATTTCCTTTTTGACCAGAGGCAGTTTTTTCAGGTTAATTCTGCGAAGTTTCTGTTTGAAGGGTTTTTTATTTTCTTTCAAAGGGATCTTGTGCTGTAGAATGTTTGTAACGTAGGCTTTTAAGTCCTCATAGCTCCAGGCAAACACATCGATGAACTCTTTAAATAAGTCAATATATTTCTTTTTCATGTCTGCAGGCAAGGGCTTAGCCAATTTAATCATCTTAGGCTTATCCTCAGTGCCTATGTTGCATTCCTCGACATCAAAGTCTAAGTGTTCTATAGTGGGTTTCTTCGCTACGTCGTCAAAATCAAAAAGGTCCTCTAAAGGTGCCAGTCCTCTAGGTATATTCTTATCTTTTGACTGTAGCACCTCTATTTCCTCTCTTTCTACTTCCTTATATTCTTCGGTTGGATTTCTGAGTTGTTTAGTCAACGTTTTTATTTCTACGTTATGTGGTGATCTTTCTTTGTCGGGGGGCTCTTTACTCATGCATCCTTCATCGGATTTAGAGTTTGAATCAAAGAATTCAAACTCATTCCTGCCAATCAATAAATCCTCTATCTACTTGTCGCCCTCAAAGACCTGCCAATATTTCTCATTATCAAGCACTGCAGGTCTATATTTTGTCTAAATGATGATTTTTTTGTCACTAGGAGACTTATGATATGAACTAGCTATGTAGGCTAATCCATTCACAATTATGTTCTGACTCCTAGGAACAAACACCAATTCATATTCCATAAAGGTTTTCAGTAAATCCATAGCATCATTCATGTACACTCTCAATCTAGGGTGCTTTGCAGTATACTCTCCGTTCACTTGTTTTATGATTAACTCAGAGTCTCCATGTACAACTATCTTTAGGCTCGTAGTTTTTTCAATAGATTCAAGCCTAGGATGAGAGCCTCATACTCTGCGATATTGCTTGTATATTTGAAGTTCAGATTGAAGGCATGACTCTCAGTGTTATGTAACCACACTCCCACTCCTACAGTATTTCTAGTGTAAGACCCATCAAAATTCATTCTCAATAAGGGATCATTTTCAGGTTTATCATAATTTTCCTCCCTAACGTTGGTTTCATTGTTATTTTGTAATATGGGGTCTGCATTATGGTGTGGAGTGTTTTTCTTTTCATGATGTGTATGTAGTTTTGAGAGATGATTAGTCAATTGTTTGTAATCTTGTTCTTGTTCACTCTGAGTTTCTGATTCAGTGCACTGTCCAAAGGTTTCTTCTTCGTTTTCTTCTATGTCCAGAGTGGCCATTATGTTAACATCTATGGGCTCTACTCTATTGTTTGCATCTCTGTCTTCTAGCTCTAGTTCATCTATGGATTCATCGTTACGTAGGATAAAGGAGTCCAAATCTGTGTGTATAGAGTACAGAGGTGAATTTTCAGGCTTTTCAGGGATGCTAACCATGTACTTCATTTGTGCCTCTCTATGCAGTCTCCTAAGCTGGCTAAAGACATGGATTGTGGCATATGACCCATCCATCTGAATTGTACCTTGCAGCTTGGCTCCCCATGATCTTGATAGCAACATGCCATACTTAGGTGGCACATCTGCCACTACAACATCCATAACCATACATTTTGCTGGAATCTGGGTCAGGTTCACACAAAGGTATTTGATTAGTCCAAGGCACTTCACTTTGCTAGAGTCAAATGAATATAAATCTTTATAAGGACGGGTTATCTCTAGGCCTAACCTCTCCATTACTACCTTAGGAATTAGGTTGTGTGATTCCCCAAAGTCATGCATTGCATTGCGAAGGATCTTTTCATGGATATTAAGGCTGATATAAAAAAGAGGTACTACCCCTTCCTGAAACTTCCCTTCTGTCTTTGGACCAAACAGAAGGGTTGGTTGATCATCACTTAGATTGACAGTGTCACTGTTTTCACCTAGATTTAAAGCTTTCAAAATTTGGCCTTTATATACATCCTGAGTGGCCAACTCAGAGAGTGGGACAAAGATTTTAATTTTAGAAATCTCCCTCTCCAAATTGAAGGGAGATTGACTCTTTGTAAGGTTCAACTCTGTTTTGTTAGCCACTACTTTAGTGGTAGAATCAGGGTGTTGATTCTCACTATGTACAGTGTTTGTAGCTGTTTTATCAGGAGCATTAGCTGCAGTGCTAGTGCTGCTAGTTTGTTGACTTTGTTTATCAGTATTTTGGCTATCTTTTTCTTTGTTCTTCCCAAAACTCTCAGTTGTTGACTTGCTGCTTTTAGCAGTCACCTTAGGAGTTCTCTCAGGCCTTTTCTTAATGGTAATCTTAGAAGCTTTGGGTTTGGAAGTGTCCAATCTCTTTTTGCTTCTAAGTTCATACTATTCTTTGAACTGCATGATGGCATTTTCAAATCCTAGCCTATAATCCTTAGATTCTAACCTTTCCTCATCCCAATGTGAGTGTGAGGTCTACTCATCTTCTGTGGAACAATTGTGGATTGAGTTGTCTATTTCCAACATGTTTATTGTGGTTCCCTCGGACTCTTTTATTATCCCCTCATCCTCATCAAGGAAATTATCCTGAAATGGGGGTATGACTTGTTGATCAAAGTCTCTTTGTCTGTTTGGAGAATTTTTTCTCCTAAAGTTCTAGTTCTAGTTATGATTTTGGTCTCTGTTCTGATTACTAATTGTGACAACCATTTTATCCATCATTTTCTCTATCCTTTCCATGTTTTTGGCTAGACTTTCATACTTGGGATCAGATGTGTAAGCTGATGTGTCATCCCTATATGTTACCTTTTTCTCAGACCTCATTCTGGCTCTTTTTTCAATCAGGTTAGCCTCTATACTCACTGCTCCCTTTTGCATATCTTCCAATGTGTTGTAATCTCTCTCCCTAAGCTGGTAGGCCATGTTAGCATTAAATACTTTAGGATATTTCACTAAAGCCATTCCTTGGGGAGGTTTCATATGTGGAGGAAGAGCGTTGTAAACATTGTTAAACCTTGTAGAATAGTCATGGACATTGTCTCCTACATTTCTTTTAAGATTCTTGTATTCTTCTAATATTTGGAGAGGGTTGGTCTTGACTTCCCATTTGTTTATGAAGGACTGATATAAAGAGGGAAGATCATGGATAATATTAGGAGGTAGGCCTTTAAACCACTTCTTCACATCTCCCCCTAAACTCTATGCAAAGATTCTCATCTTGATTATCTCATTATCTATCTCCATATAGTCAAAGGAATCTTCCATCCTATCTACATGGTGTTGAGCTGTGGTAGATTCTTTTGCAGTGAAATGTGGGATTTTTTGACTGATAATCATTGGGTAAAGGCACTAGAGGCTGTGGTAACACTAGAGGTGCATACCAGGCTACCATAATGGTGTTCTGAGGAGGTAAAGGATTGGCTTGAGTAGCGGGTATGTGGATGACAAGAATAGTAGGACTAGCAACACTTTGTTGAGCTGATTTAGGATGATAGAGCCCCAAGTTTTGAATGAAATGAATATCCAGGGGTGCAGATGGAGGGGTCTCTTTACCCCTAATATGTTGACCACTATGAGATGGTGAACCAGGAAGCTCAAGGTTTGACTGGTCTAGAGCACTGAATGACCTAGTTCTAGGTAAACTACTTAGTAAGTCTAGGTCAAAACGAGTGTCGGATAGAGCTGTAAAGTTTTCTGGTGTAGAGCTAGCTCTATGGATGTGTCTAGAAATAGTTGGCCTCCTAGAATTGGAGATTTCCTGAGAATGCTCTCAGGGTTTTCAACTATTTCAGGTGGGTTTCGGTTAGGATAAGCTCTTGTATGAATGGTTCTTGAAGCCAGTATGTTGTCTTCAAACAAAGAAGCTTAATCCTACTTGTTACTTCTAATATGGCTGATGTTGTAATAAAGTTTGGTCTCCCAGTGGAGTCTTGTGAAACCAAGATAATCAGTAGACCTACTGATCACCAGTGGAGTCTTTTAATCATTAAAGAGCTATGTAGTCTCCAGGTGGAAGGTTTATAACGTTTCAAGAAGGTATACTGTCCACCACCATGTTTAACTTCCAATCTAACCAGATATTTTGGTTTTCTAAGGTTCTAGTGATGTATAAGATGGAAAACACTCAGAAACTCCCGAGTGGAGTCGCCATTATGTTGGAGTTCCTATGTTTTGGCAAGTTTGGCAATACCAAAAGATAAGACAACATCAAAACCACTTTGGGACTTCAGGATCTAGCCCTCCTGGGTCCAAAGATGAATCTCACTATAAAGGCACAGGTATATGTCTTTGAAGCTTGATTTGAAGGTATTAGGCTAGTTATAAGGAACAAGGTTTGTTTTGTTTGTTTGTTTGTTTCGTTGTTGGGAAACATGAAGGAAGGTTTCAATATAAGACAAAGGGTGAGAAAAGAGGATTTTAGGCAAAGGAGAAGTACTTCAAAGAACACTTGAGACTATTGGGCAATGGAGTCATAAAAGGGTTTACTTTTTATTCAGTATCCAAGGCTTTCAGTTGGGCCAGTCATCTAAAACAAAGGATATTTAAAGATGATAGTGTGGTATGAAATGATAAGGAACGAAGGTGAATGACAAGGAAACCTTCAAGGTGACCACTTAGGAATTAGATCTAGGGACAGGGCATGCCATTAAACACCTATGATCCACCCCTAAAGGTTAACTCTTCAGACAACAAGAAACACTTAAGATTCGAACACAAAGGTGAAGCCTGAGATCATAGAAAGGCTTTGAACTTTTACTGCTTCGACATTCAACTTAAGGGAACTTAGAAAGGTTCAATTGATTGAAAAAAAACCTAGAGAGATAGAATAAACATTATGAACTCCCAGTATCCCAATTATTTCAATTAAAACCCAAAAATAACATCTAAGAATAGATTCATAAATTCATACATCAGTTACGAGTGAATAACAGCTACTACACTAGTTAAATGATCCTGAATCAGTACTCAGATAGCACAATCAGTAGAAAACATTAAAGATAATAAGAGCAGGAGCATTAGGGTACCATACGAGGGTATATCCTAAGCCAAATTTATGATTTTTACCGAAGAAATGAATTGAAATGAATTACAGAAGGAAAAAAGAGACAAGTAAGAACACATCACCGCTGCTTTAAATCAGGATCCAAATAAATGTGCTTGCCATATTAAAGAGCAACACCCGTCATGTACAACATTGTCCTATAGCTTGATATTCATTCTGAAAACATCTTCCTCAACCTATCTTACAACTTTACACATAGAAATATATCTCAAAACAAATAAAGGCTTGAGGCCCATTCTATCGTAATATCTATGCATTAATCTTTAGTACTCTTTGGATAAAAAAGTGGTCTTCGATAGGCTGATAGTAACTCCAGGTATGTTCTTTGATGTAATTTTAGCTGTAGTACTCTGTAGTACTTTGGTGATAAGAAAAAGGTAGATAAATGACTTTCAGATTTGCCATACTGCGTAACAAATGCTTCTGGCAACATTAGGATTTTCTGTCAGGGTGTAGATCTTCTTCGGAGCTCGATGTAGACTACAAAACAGTATGGGAACTTGTCCTTTCATGGGAAAGAACCTTCTGCTGATGTGATCACTGATAATATTGTTTTCTGTTCTCTAGGCCTCTTTAGGCCTTCTGTGTTAATCATAAGGTCTTCAGGCTGGTACATTTGCCCCTTTAACACTGAATTAAGGCTTAAAATCTTTGATTACAGACTTTAAAAATCTTTGATCCTTCACTGATACTCTTTGCTGCTTCCTTGACTATCTCTGTCTATGAATTTGTAATTATAATGGCCCAAAATTTTTACACGGGGTTAATACCCCTAATTTGGATAAAATATGCGTTGAAAACCCTCTTAGGAGTCTTCCTGTAATTTCTAGCTCTGATAAGACTTCATCGGCGCTACTGTGTCACTAATAGTGACTATGTAGAACATAACAGTTTTCACTGTATATATTCCCTGAAAAAACACACACAAATGTTAAGAAATCCATGCGGGAGTGGAGGATGGATGCAGTGGAAGGTTATGAGGATGGCAGTGCATACATGGTGGAAGTGGTGGATGCAGTTGAAAACGACTGAAAAATGCAGTGAAATAGTGAAAACTGATCTGATGAAGGTTGGTGGGGGAATGGATATGGACCATCCGATTAGATCTGGTGGTGACAATCAGCGGTGGTGATTTACTAATGGACTACCTTTAGAAGTTAGGCAGAATGATATAACCTTTTAACGTAAAACATTAAAATTTTAATGTGGGCGGAAGGAAAGATGTTTAATGTAAAACATTTGATTTTGATCTTTGGACGAAATACATAGGGAATCAATGAAAAACATATGAAATGGGGCTTTATATGGTGGGACTCAGTGTGGGTGAAGGGATATTTAACATGGACCATTAGATCTCAGGAGGAGATCAACGGCTGAGATGATCTGATAAAGTTCTTTGGTAGCACAATGAAGAACTGTGAATGAAATGTGAGATCTAGTGTGGGCCGTTGATCTAAACAAATCAACGGTCAAGTTTTTTCGATGGTCTTTCAAGAGAAGAAGTGGGGAAGTGGTTTCGGCTAAAGAAACAACTGTTTTCATGTGATGAAAAGGGAGGAAGGTGGTTTTAACTTTTTGAAAGCGATATAGGTCCCCAACAGACACGTGGCCTTTTAAAACCACCCATATCACATAAATTTAAATTGTTAAACTTCAGACGCCAAATTTGCGCGATATTGATGCCAACCATTGGATATGGGATCATGAGATCCGACGGTGATGGACGGAGCACGATATGGGAACGTGTGTAGTCAGTAGAGTGGGGGCCGATCAAAAGTGGTTTGGTTCTGAGCCGTCCAATCAACACGATGGATGGTCGAGATCTACAGAGGGCAAAAAAAGGCGGAGGAGTTGGTTAGTGGGCGGGAGGAATCTGGGCCATTGGATCCTAGGGATTGGACAGCAGAGATTAAAATAGGAGGCGGAGGCAAAAGGGCCACATGAATGCGCTAGAGTAATCCTAGCTGTCCGATCAAGAGGGATGAATGGCCAGGATCCAATCAGAATCAGAGGAGGCAGGGGCCAAAACTCCAATGGTGTGAAGGAGCGATTGTATCTGGACCGTCGGATCGGCGACAGATCAACGATTGTGATTGGATCGGAAGGTGGCAAATCGGGGACACAGGGCGGAGTGAGATTAAATCCCAGCCATTGGTTCTTGTAGATTCAATAGCCAGGATCCAATCGGGGAGACAGAAAATGGCACTTTAAAACTTTTGATTGGCAATTGGAGCGGCGCTGAGATGGTCGTTGGATTTAGAGTGGAATCAATGATGGAGATGGCCATTGGAGGGTAACAAGGGAAAATGTAACGGGCACGATGATATAAGCACGGACCGTTACATCTTATAAAGATCAACGATGGAGATTGTGCCCGTGTCCGATAGAACAAATCTTCTCGCATAAGACCTTTTTCGATTAACAAAGAAAAAGCACTCCATTCCATCTTCTGATCCCGATTAGCCCTGTGGAGTTTAGCGCTTGGTCTCAGCACGGGGTTTCATGGTGGGGAAGTGGTTAGGGCTAGGCCGAAAGGGGCTAAGCCTATCATATGATAAAATTAGGTTTTTAGGCCTAAAAATAGTGTTTTTAAGGCTTAAACAGTGGTTTCGATAGGAGGAAAAAGGGATTTAAACATCAAATTAAGGGACTTCACTTGGGTTTTAAAGGGGAATTGATGATTTGGAAGACTTAGGAAGGGATTTTGAGGGTCAAAAGGGAAAATTGAGAAAGGGAAAAAAGGGTTAAAATGGGGAATTTTGCAGGGATACAAAGAGGCAAATGGAGGCTTTTCTTAGCATAATTTATTCACAGACAGTGATGATTTCTTGATGGAAACAACAGTGAAGATATTTTCAAAGGAAAAGGACACACATAGGCTTCAAGGATGAGAGGTTTTCATAGGAAATGTATCTCTTGAAGGCTCAAAAAAATATTTAGCCAACTATTTGCTTGACAAAAATTTCATAGGTGGCTAACAGGTTCATCATTACTCATATATTACTCTCTTAGAAGTCTACAACCCTAAAGTTCCTAAACCATGTCCTGGATTTGGAGAAAATCTTGTAAAAATCATAAAAATACTTGGTACCGCACTTTTCCTTAGCTTTACATGCGGCACTGCATCCTTTTTCTCCAAAAACTGCCGAGCCGACTGCACGTTTTATGTATTAAAACTGTGGACCCCTGTAAAAGGTAAAATTAGCGAAAAAGTAAGTTTTAGAAGCCATCTATTTGAATATTCTCCCAGCTAGAAGCTTCTAGAAGGAATTATCTGGTTGAAGCTTCACTCCCTCCATTATCATGAACATTGATCCCTTCATTAAAGGAGCCTATTCCTTATATTTTGGAACTTAATCCCTTGATAAGGGGACTCTATCCCTTCCATTTTGGAGTTGTAACCACTTTCCTTCTCCTATAAATTGAAGCTTTGGTTCAGTTTCAAGGGTACTGACTAAGATTGAAAAAGGGGTTAGATTTTGAGAATTATTGAGGAGAAATGCTGTAGAAACTCAGACTCTCTTAACTGATCATTATATGGGAATGATTACACACCCATGTGCATTTTAGCTGAGATAGTGCAAAGCTTGTCAGAGTAAGAAACGCCTATTCCGGATCCTAGGAAGGCCTGTATGACATCAAGGCGGACACAGTTGTAAGGCCCTTCTTTATTAAAGATAATACGAATGAATACCGTTTTCTCAATGAGTTCTTTGATTAAGTAGCTTATTTATCATGCTTTATCAATGGGTTATTTAACTAATTATCTCATTTCTTGAATTCCTTGATCATCTTGATAAATGTTTGAGTCATGAATTAATTTTATTATGCAGGTGATTTTGATATTTTCTTGTGTTTGTGATTGTAGATCCTTGACGACGACTTTCTTCAAGCCACTGGAAAGAAGATCAATGCTGGACTACAAGTAGGTTTCTAAAACCCTGTTATAATTAATTCCAAATCAAACAATATCTAGAGAAAATAGTTTTTATTTGTCTGTTTGTTGCTAGCTGTCCATAGGACACTTGGGAGGTCTGTCTTGTCCACAAGAATGACTTATTCATCCAAAAAAATGGTGACTCCACTCGGGAATGGATTTTGAATTTCGATTTATTTTATTTTTGACATGTGAATTTATTTTTTCTGATTTTGATTGGTTTATACTAGCTTGGGTAGTTTATCCCTATAGAATCCCTGAAAAATGTTTTACAGTTTTTAATTTTTCTGTTAGTTTTCTGGTATCCACACTTTTCTTTTAGAAACAGTGCAAGCATCTCCTCTATTTTCTTGTATTAATAGTTCGGGACCGCACCTATTTACGCTGCAACCTGCAGACCTTGTGAAAATTTTTAGAAAACCTTAAAATTCTCTTTTTTGGATCAGTTTGTTAGATTCTCAGTATATACCCAGACTTGTATTTTTTGTCAGAAAGCCTTGTGTTAATTTCTTTTCAGCACTCATACAATCTCATCAGTCTCTTAACAATTTTGCATCTTTTTGCTTTTGTTTTTGAAAAAAAATCCCCCCTCATTCGCTGGGGGGGGGGTGGGGGGGTGCACTAAATTTTGTATGAATGTTAATCGCCTTTGAGTGTTTTGCTTTTTTTTTTAATCTTTGGAAATCTCACCCAATTTTCTTTACTTACACTTGATTGGTTCTTATATTACATTAGAATCATCTTGTGTTTGATAATTCTTTTGCATAGATCACATTTGCATAATTAGAATTCTCCTTTTCAGAATATGGATGAAAAATGTGCATAGATTACAACTGCATAGTTTACATTCTGAATAATTGATTGTAGATTTAGATCGGTTTCTTTGATTTGAATTTACATGTTTTTATGTTTGTTTTAAAAAACATAAAAATTAAAAAAATTGTTTTGAATTGATAAGAATTAGTTGTCTTGATGGAATTAGTGCATTAGCGAATTTGTTATATTTTCTCTTATTTATCAATTTTTTGCATTGTTGGAAGTGAATGGAAACTCTCTCCTTACTTTAGTTAGGATTCATTGAATTGAAAATATTACATTATCATATTCGATTTCATTCATTTTTGGGTCGGGTCCTAACACCATTGGTTTCATATCCATTTATTCTTTGAGTAATAACAGCCTAAATAACACAACTCTTAATAAAATTCATCTAGTAATTTTTAAATTTTTAGGGCTCTTTCCACCAACATAGCTAAGGCTAGTGTCTTGGAATAGGTTTTAGTTAACTCTCCAAGACAGTAAAACAAACAAGTAGTCGATGTTGCGGTAGGTAAATTCCAATAGTAGCATGTATGCTCTGGGAAGCTCCTCTTAAAGGAGTCAAGCATGAGATCATATCCGAACCAGTGAGGTAATCAATCCTTCCTCATTGGGAATGATAGAAGATATACACATATTAAAAACGGTAAACCTCAGATTAACCATTGTCGAGGAGCTTGGGATCACTTGTCGGTAAACCTTGGATTATGTCAAGGAGCCCTTGCGTGTAAACTGTTCCCCTAGGTATATTTGTTCCTGTTGGTGACCTTATTGGCCATAAATTTAGGATTCTTTTGTTGGGAAAAATACTGAGAGGGGGGGGTGAATCAGTATTTACTACATATTCAAAAATTTTACTTTTTCTTGCTTCTAAAACCCATACGCTACTTTCCTGAAACAGACTTGCGTATATACGCGGATACCCTTTATGAAACTCGCGTATACACAGATATCTAATTATGTCATTAGTTCTTCACTTAAATCATTCCATAATTCATTCATCAGATGTTTAATAAACAGTAAACATGAACAGTAAGAACAGAGTAAACCATCACACAAAGTATCACACATGAACACCAGGATTTTTAGGTGGAAACCCAAGTCGGGAGAAAACCACCGCTGTCGTTGCTCAGCCTTCAAAATTTTATTATTGAGAAAACATCTTACAACATATGTGCTGGTGCAGACTCCTACCAGCATGCAGGCACCCACCTGCGCTCGTTTATCAGCCTCTCCTGGAAGGGAGCTCCAACCCCCTGACTCGTTTACCAGCCTCTCCTGGAAGGGAGCTCCAACCCCCTGACTCGTTTACCAGCCTCTCCTGGAAGGGAGCTACGACCCCCTGATCTTGTTTACCAGCCTCTCGTGGAAGGGAGCTACAACCCCCTGACTGAAGGCTACAACCCTCAGCACCTCTATGGACCACGTTTCATTAATTTTCACACTGGATCCAACAACTTCAATAGAACACAACTTGCAGACCATGTTTCATCATATTTTCAGACTGGACCCTCTCCATACATTTAAGCATAGTCAAACATCAACAACAGATAGCTAAAACAAAGCAGATCAGATCAGATATTTCATACCCCAGGCTTCAACAAACCCTAGTATGCATACGCGCTTTTTTACTGATGTCGCGTATATACGCGCTTCCGTCCACATCAACCTGCGTATACCTCTGTACAAATTACAGAGCTAATTTCACTGCGCATATGCGCTTTCTCTTTAGCAAAGCCGCGTATATACGCGCTTCCTCTGCGGTGAACTAGCGTATGTTTTTTCAGATATTTTAGGTCATTGCCATTCTTCATAACAGATACATCACATAGATTTTGCCCTTTACTTCAGACAGATGTTCGCCTCATCTCAGATCTAATCATTTCATAAATAGATCTAGCAAATACAAGTACAATACAGATCTAGATCCCCTTCTTCATCACTCCATCATTGGTGCATCATAATTTCAGATCTTTCATTCAACTGTAACCCTTTCCATTCAGATATACTCTAGAGAGAAGTATTCATTCAAGCTCAGACATCTTGCACCCACATTCATCTCTTGCACAATGAATTTCTTCTCTTTATATAGGTTTACCCTTTTTCGATACCATGAGCCAAAACCACATTACATCCGATGGTATTCCTAGACGAGGTTGTTTAGACGAATCATAACCCAATACAATGGGTCAATACCATGGTGGTTACCCCTGGTTTTGCACTTTTTGAGCGCTTTTGCCCATACGCGACTTGGCATGTTCTTTCCCGCATGCATACGCGACTTCCCTTAGACAAATACGCATATGCCTAGAGACATACTCTTTTCATCATAAATCTATCACATACTGAATTCCTTTCTGCATTGCCTTCTGTACTCACTGTAGATACATCAGATTTAGTTCATCAAGACATATTCAAGCACAACTTCATCAAGAAGTTGCCATCTTCTTCATCAAGTGGGTTGCCATTCAATGACAACACTCAGCATCATGTTGCTAACTAACATCATTTCATATCAGATTTTCATCTTTTACCAAGTCCATCAAGTCAAGAATAACTTCATCAGGTGTATTGCCATCAAGGACAACACATGCCAACAATCTCATGTCTTCATCTTCATTCAGTGGGTTGCCATCAAGGACAACACTCTGCATCATATTGCCAACAATCTCCCCCTTTGGACTTGATGGCAACCACGATGGTGTTTGGTTACCACAATAGATAGGTACATTAAGAATACAATGACACCATGTCACTCTCTCCATTTTTGACACCATTCAAACACCATGTCACTCTCCCCCTTTGACATCAAGGGCAAAGGGCGGATCAAAAAGCAACATACTCTCCCCCTTTTCTCCTCATGTGGAAGAAGCATTCTGCAGATCTGATATATACTGAAGTGACCAAGCTCCCCCTGAGTTCATGCTGAAAACATATTTTCTAATGAAGTACATGACTCTATGAATTTCCTATCACCAAAGACTCATACTTACATCAAATATCCAACCAAGTGGATTTACATATAAGACTCAAGTACCCAACCAAGTGGGTTTACACATTTCAACTTAGCTACCCAACCAAGTGGGTTTACAAAATTTGACTCAGCTACCCAACCAAGTGGGTTTACAAATTTTGACAAGTCCTTACATGACTGAAAATTACAATTTTACATCATGGGTCTCAACATGACCTTTTCATCAAGATACAAATATGACTTTTCATAACCAACACCAAAAGGTCCTCAAGAAAGAGAACATATTTCAGAACCATCATAATGCGAACAATGCATTATACTCAGCAAAGCTAATGCTCCCCCTGAATCTGTGCATCCAAGAAACCTTTCCATATGACTAAGGCTCCCCCTTAGTTTGTGCATCCTGAACACTTTTACCAACAAAACATCAAATCATCTTCATCAAATCATTAGAAATAGAATTATGAGAGATGGAGAACCACCAGAGACCAAACAGTATCAGAGATACCAAATAGCACTGCAGCTGTGCTGAAGAGAGCTGAATCCAAACAGAAAATTGTCAGCAATCAGACATACGCGGTTTTCTGTGCATTAACTCGCGTATATACGCGACTGTGTTTCAGAAAACCCGCGTATCCAATACCATCTTCTAAAATTATGTAGATTTGTTCTTTTGACTGGCAGAGAACACTCCCAGCTTCTGTCTTAGATACTCGAACGCTTCCATGGGCAGAGGTTTGGTAAAGATATCAGCAACTTGTTCTTTGGAGGGAACATACTCCAACTTCACCTTTTGCTCAAGCACTTGTTCACGTAGGAAGTGATACTTGATGGGAATGTGCTTGGTCTTTGAATGCATAACATGATTCTTTGAAATACTAATGGCACTTGTATTGTCACACTTAATGGGGACAGGAGGTGTACATTTGATTTGAAAATCTTGTAAAGTTTGCATCATCCAAAGGAGTTGAGTGCAACAAGATGCGGCAGCCACATATTCTGCTTCTGCTGTAGATAAGGCAATAGAATTTTGCTTCTTGCTGAACCAAGATACTAACCGGGGTCCCATATAGAATGCACCACCACTAGTGCTTTTCAGATCATCAACACTTCTAGCCCAATCTGCATCAGTGTAAGCATGAAGAGTAAGATCAGCATTCTTTGGATACCATAGACCAAGGTCTTGAGTTCCTTGAAGATATTTGAAAATTATTTTAACAGCCTGAAGGTGAGACTCTTTTGGATTAGCTTGGAATCGTCCAACAATCCCAACTACATGCATAATGTCTGGTCTAGTCCCAGTGAGATAAAGTAGACTTCCTATCATTGATCTGTATTCTGGTTGATTCACCGTGGGAGAATCATCATGAGAACTGAGATTGCATCCGGTAATCATTGGTGTACTTACAGGTTTGCATTCTTCCATGCCATACTTCTTCAAAATTTGCTTAAGATATTTTGCTTGTGATAGGAATATACCATCTGTAGTTTGATGCACTTGTAAGCCAAGAAAGAATGTTAGTTCTCCAAGTAAGGACATTTCAAATTCTTGCTGCATGACAGAAGCAAATTTTTGACTCAAAGATTCTTCGTTACTCCCAAAAATGATATCATCAACATATACAACCACAATCAATAGTTTACCATTTTCAATTTTTGTGTATAAGTTGCTATCAGCAGACCCCTTTGAAAATCCTTGTTGATGAAGATATTTGTCAAGGCGATAATACCAAGCCCTTGGAGCTTGTTTGAGACCATATAGAGCCTTTTTAATTCTACAAACAAGATTTGCATCATTTCCCAAAATGAATCCTTCCGGTTGTTCTATATATACTTCTTCTTCTAGATCACCATTAAGAAAAGCAGATTTAACATCCATTTGATAAACTTTGATTTGTTGATAACATGAAAAAGCAAGAAACATTCTTATGGCTTCAAGTATAACTACAGGAGCAAAAGTTTCTTCAAATTCTATACCTTCTTGTTGAGTATACCCTTTGCAAACCAATCTAGCTTTGTTTCTTACAACATCCCCATTCTCATTTAACTTGTTCTTGAAAATCCATTTAGTTCCGATGATATTTTTATCATGTGGTCTTGGTACCAATTCCCAAGTATCATTCTTTTCAATTTGATCAAGCTCTTCATTCATGGCTTGCTTCCAACATTCATCTTTGCTAGCTTGATTGACATTGTGTGGTTCAATTGTGGATAGAAGTGCCAAATGATTAGAAGATCCCACAAGATTTCTCCTTGTTCGTACACCTGATTCCTTGTCACCCAAAATTTGAGATTCAGGATGATTCTTTTGAACATATCTGGATGGAGCTTTTTCAGATAGATCATCTTCAGGTTCTTCATTGGATCTACTGTCTATATCATTTCTATTTGATGTAGAAGGACATAGGTCACCATCATCTTATTTTGTTTGTTTTTCTTCTTTAGGAGCTGCAGGAGACTCATCAATAACAACATCAACACATTCAACAATCTTTCGAAGCCTTTTATTGTAACATTTGTATGCTTTTCTTGAAGATGAGTAACCAAGAAATATCCCTTCATCTGATCTAGGTTCAAACTTGCCAAGCTTTTCATCATTATTTTTTATAAAGCATTTACTTCCAAAAACTCTAAAATGCTTCACAGATGGAGAATTACCATACCAGAGTTCATATGGAGTTTTGTCACTATTTACCCGAACATGAGCCTTGTTGAGAATTTTAGCTGCTGTATGTGCTGCTTCTCCCTAGAACATGTCAGGAGTTCCAGAATCATCAAGCATGGCTCTAGCCATTTGTTGAATTGTTCTATTCATTCTTTCTGCTACGCCATTTTGTTGAGGAGTACCTGCTACAGAGAATTGTCTTTTTATGCCATGATGTTCACAAAATTCAAAAAATTCATTTGATGTATATTCTCCTCCTCGATCAGATCTAAGACACTTGATTTTTAGATCTAATTCATTTTCAACTAATGCTTTGAAGATCTGAAATTTTTCAAATGCTTCATCTTTGTGTTTAATGAGCCCGATCCAACACATTCTAGAATAATCATCAATAAATAAGATATAGTATTCTTCCCCACGTGGTGACTTTTTCCTCATAGGTCCAAATATTTCAGTATGAATGAGTTCAAGAGGCTCACTTGATGATCCTTCTTTGGCATTAAATCGTACTCTGGTCTGCTTACTGAATTGAAAAGATTTGCATATGATACTTTCTGGTAGATTAATATTGGGAAGACCACGAACAGCTTGAAGTCTGCTTGCTTTGTTGATTTGAGAGAAGTTCAGATGCCCCAGCCTTCTATGCCATAGCCAATTTTCTGAAGACTTTCTCAAGTAACATTGATCTATGTCGTTCAGTACATACAAGTTGCTAGGATTTCTTTTTCCCTTTATAATGATTTTACCTGTATCAAGATCATGAACCACACATTCTTTTGAACTAAAGACCACTTTTGTTCCTTGATCACACATTTGACTTACACTTAACAAGTTATGCCTTAATCCATCCACATACATGACATCATTAGCCTTCACCTTTTATTTTAGAAATGCTGACCCTTTTCCTTTAATTACAACAGGAGTATCATTTCCAAATGTAACTTTCTTTTCCTTTTCTAGAGCATTATATGTAAGGAGTTTGCTTTTGTCACCTATCATGTGTCTTGAGCACCCACTATCAATGTACCATTGATTTTCTTCACCTTCTGCAAATAATGCTATCCCACAATTTTCAACCTGTATTTCTTTCTTTTTCCATATTTTAGAGCTTGAGGGAACATGTTCTTTTGGCTGGACCTTGCTCCTGCATTCAAATTCTTCATGACCAAAGTTATTGCAATAAGTACATTCAACTTCGTTTTGAAGAGGAGAAAAGTTGTTATAGGTGTTCTTCTTTGGTTCAATATTCATCCCTTTCGTTCTTGCTTCTCTTGTCATGATGGTTTTATATGCAACACATTGAACAACTTTATGACCAAAATTGTGACATGAGAAACATTGTCCATTGAAGTAGAAATTTCTGCGATCATGAAATCTTCTATTTGAATTTACTTGTTGGTTGTTGCTTCTTTGAGGGATCTCCCTGTTAGTGGTCCTTGATTTGAGATGATCATGCTTTACCTGTAAAGATCCTTTGTTCCCTTGCTGAGTGGCTGAATGAAGAGAACCAGTTGTGACTGCTTTCAGATAATTTGGTGCTGAAGTCTGGGAAGATTCCCCAGTATATCCAAGACCTGTTTTTATAAGAGGAGACCATTGTGTCTTGATAATCTCATCTAAGGTTTCTGAACCTTTAGCAAATATAAGATTGAGAGTCTTCACTTTCTCATTATCTTTCCTTAGACTTACTACTTCACACTCCAATTCCTCAATGCGTTTTTCCTTTGCTTCAAGCTGATTTTTAAGAGTCTCTATGATTATGTTCTTTTCTTCTAGGCTTACTTTGAGTTGATTGTTTTCTTCAATAAAATCATTGTCCTCTAGAGCATCCACAAAAGTATCCTTTTCTTCTCTTTGTTCAAAAGCCATGAGAAGTCTAAAGTCTTCTTCACATTCTTCCTCACTATTAGATGATCCATCACTGTCTTCATTAGTATAATAACTTTTTCTTGTGCTAGATCGATTCTTATTCCTTCTTGCTACTTCTTTCCCTTTAGCCGAAGTTTCTTTATAAGGACACTTTGCAGCATAATGACCAACTCTTCCACAATTACTTTGCAAGATAACGGACCAACTTCTTCCACAATCGAAACATTCGTTAGAAAGGAAGCTTACTCCTTGAACTTTCCGTACCTATTAGTTCTTCTGCACTTCCGCTTCTTCGTATATAGCCGGATTCTTTGACAACTTCCTTTTTCGTATGCCTTAAATGCGCCTGATTTGAGAAGGCCTCAGCTTCATTTTCCATAGTCGTACCATGTAATTGAATAATAGTAAGAGTTTGCAGACCGCCTTCAATAGATAAACTTTACAGAGCCAAATTTTGGAGTCAAGGATCTTAAGACTTTTTTAACCAGAGTAGTATCAGTTTTAGTTTCACCCAAATTTCTCATTCGATTGACAACATCATCTAGACGAAGGAAGAAACTGGCAACACTTTCATCACTATGCATCTTCAAACTTTCATATTCAATTATAAGAGTTTGGAGTTTTGCATTTTTTACCTTTGTATCTCCTTCATAGCCTGAATGAGTGTTTTTGTCCCATATTCTTTGCTTGGAATGAACATCACTTTAGAAAACTCTATCTTATTATTGCTTCCCAATAAGACATTCACTCATTTCAGAGACTATACTTTTCTTCTGCTAAAGACTGTGAGGGAATACTTGCTGTATTGATAACCTTCTTCATTTCCACATTTCCTGCCACATCCGCATTTGCGACTTCCCTTGCATATGCTTTTGTTCGTACCTTCAATAATAAATACCTACTGGAACAAAAGGTGGTTTTTATAGACATTACTACCTCTTGACTTCCCATTGCGACGATTCTCCTTCAAGCGATCGTTTCCATGCATGACCCTCGTCCGATACCAATCTCTGTTAAAACAGAGGGGGGGGGGGGGGTGAACCCCCCGCATTTTTACCCATATTCAAAACTTTTACTTTTCTTTGTTTCTATCTCAGCCATACTGCTTACTTTTCCTTATGTATCACAGATATACGCGGATACCCTTTATGAAACTCGTGTATACACAGACATCTAATTATGTCATTAGTTCTTCACTTAAATCATTCCATCATTCATTCATCAGATGTTTAATAAACAGTAAAAATGAACAGTAAGAACAGAGTAAACCATCACATAAAGTATCACACATGAACACCAGGATTTTTAGGTGGAAACCCAAGTCGGGAGAAAACCACCGCTGTCGTTGCTTAGCCTTCAATATTTTATTATTGAGAAAACATCTTACAACACATATGCTGGTGCAGACTCCCATACCAAAGACAGGCACCCCGCGACCACGTGCCAGCGACGTCTCAGAGAGAAGGTAAAGGGAGCTCCAAACCCTGCGAACTCATTTACCAACCCTCTCGGAAGGGAGCTCCAACCCCGACTTGCCGTTACTACCGAAGGGAGCTACGACCTCCATCCGTTACCACCAGCGAGCTACAACCCCCCCCGACCGAAGGCTACAACCCCGCACCTCTATGACCACGTTTCATCACCACATCAGATCCAACAAATTTAATAGAACACAATCATGGTGCCACGTTTCATCATATTTTCGCACCGTGACCTCTCCATACACGAAGAATAAACACTGTAATGTATAGCTGCAAAACAAAGCATCGTATCGACATTCACAAATCGTGCTTCAAACAAAACCCAATATGCATATGCGCGACTATGTCGTGTACACACGCGTCTATCCATCGTCCGCGCATACCCCCCACAACCGCGCGCCCCCACCGCGCACACGCGCGCCCGTATATACGCGCTTCCTCTGTGGCGAACTAGCGTATGGTTTTTCAGATATTTTAGGTCATTTCCATTCTTCAGAACAGATACATCACATAGATTTTTCCCTTTACTTCAGACATATGTTCGCCTCATCTCAGATCTAATCATTTCATAAATAGATCTAGCAAATACAAGTACAATACAGATCTATATCCCCTTCTTCATCACTCCATCATTGGTGCATCATACTTTCAGATCTTTCATTCAACTGTAACCCTTTCCATTCAGATATACTCCAGAGAGAAGTATTCATTCAAGCTCAGAAATCTTGCACCCACATTCATCTCTTGCACAATTAATTTCTTCTCTTTATATAGGTTTACCCTTTTTCGATACCATGAGCCAAAACCACATTACATCCGATGGTATTCCTGGACGGGGTTGTTTAGACGAATCATAACCCAATACAATGGGTCAATACCATGGTGGTTACCCCTGGTTTTGCACTTTTGAGCGCTTTTTGCCCACACGCCACTTGGCACGTTCTTCCCGCGTGCATACGCGACTTTCTTAGACAAATACGTTGCAGATGTATGCTCAGAGACATACTCTTTCTCATCATAAATCTTTCACATACCGAATTTCTTCAGATTACCGTACTCACCGTAGATACATCGATTTAGTTAATCAAGACATACCCACAACTATACCGAATAGTTGCCATCTTCTTCATCATAGCCATTCAATGACACCGCATCATGTTGCTAATTAACATCATTTCATATCGTATTTACACTTACCAAGTCCAATGTCAGAAATAACTCATTAGGTGGATTGCCATCAAGGACAACACAAGTCAACAGTCGCATGTCTTCATCTTCATTCAGTGGGTTGCCATCAAGGACAACACTCTGCATCATATTGCCAACATCTTTCCCAAGGTGATGGTGGAAGGAAGATCCCATTGTACCTAGAGCAGATGTCAACTAGACTCACTTAGACTCTCCAGAGGGTTCTCTGCACTTGAGATGGCATAGTGGAGAAACTTGCACTGGTCCGTTTTATTAAGCAGGTTGTCGAGGTAACTGTTCCAACCGCCATTTCTGCATTAAAATTATATGATGTTGGATTTCATCACCAACTAGTGTTTTTAGTGTGGGAATCTACTGTTTGTGTGTGGTTTAACTCCTATATTTTATAGCGCGTGTTCATTTGTTTGTTTTTACTTTTTAGAGACCATAGGTGTGAATTGTGAATTTTAATTGTTAGGTGTGAATTGTTAATTTTAGTTTTAAATTGTTAATAAAATTCACTGAAGTTGAAATATAATGGCAACTGTTTCAGAATTTACCAACCAAGGAACCCCTCTTAACGAGAATCCTAGTACTTTTCCTTGCTTTGGAAATGTTGGTCCTTCTTATATGGCTACATTGTCATTACCTGGATTTACAATAGGTTTACCGATATGGTTATTTTCAACTTCGTTGGCCCCGAATACTCAAATTGTTCCACCTCAACTGAATGCTTCCCCTCAATAGAGTTCACCATCTCAACATCACCAACCTTCTGTTGACCCTTTACCTTCTTTGCCCAATATTTCTTCCTCCCTTTCTTCCTCTTTGCTTGGTAAAAGCCTTGACGCTAGTAACCAGGTGGCTAAGAATAAGAAGAAAGGGAAGAAGAAGAAGAAGCAAGATAAGAAAGAATTCAACCAACCAACCATGGTTGTAAGTGTTATTAGTGTTGAGGAAACCTCCAACATGCATCGTAAACCCAAATTCCCTTGCAAGCTTTGTAAGGGTGACCACTTCCTTATCAATTGTCCTAGTATTCCTAAGGTCTTGGAAGTATGGTTAGAACATTCTCATTAACTTATCGTTGATCCATCAACCAGTGATATTCAGGTTCCTGGGAAAAAAGGTAAAGTTAGGTTTCCTTGTAGGTTATGAAAAGGGAGTCATCAAACTCACATTTTCCCTCACATGGATGAAGCCTCAAAATTGTTGGAAAAACTTACTGTTCCACAGCAAGAACTTCCAGCTGGTTACCGTCAACTTTCTCCCAACCTACCGTCAACTAATGAAGGGATTGATCTAATTCCAAGTACAGTCTATCCCACTCTTCCATTCAAGAGTGAAACTCATATCACTCAAGTTGATGATCCATTAGTTGATCAAGTGGTTGATTCAATTTCACATTCGGTTGATCCCACTCTCCCTACAGAGAGTGAACTTCATACCACTCCAGTTCTTCTTGTTACATCATATTCTTCTATGTCAGGGGGCATTACACCTATTCCTACAGATCCCCCTCCAAGTACCGAGGTCTTTTCCTTTGATTGGAATAGACTGACAAAACCTCGTCTTCCTTCTTCCATCCCTTTCCAAATAATTGTGCAAGCTTGTCGTAATAATGTATACCGCACACATGTAGATAAAGGTGCTTCTGCTAGTATTTTATCCTCAATTGCTTGGAAAGCTTTGGGTTCCCCTCAACTTGCGCCAGAATCTGAAAGCTTTTAACAGAACCATTAGTGAACCTTTAGGGATCCTTCCTAAGTTTTATATTACTCTGGAAGGTAAAACTGTCTGTATTGATATTATGGTAGTTCGAGGCCCCTTGGATTTCAATTTACTCCTTGGGCGAGACTATGTTTGTGCAATGAAAGCTGTCGTATCGACACTCTTTTGCGTGATTTATTTCCCTCACAATGGAAACATTGTGACTGTAGACCAACTTTCGTTCCCTATTCTTGATTCGACTACCAATAATCTGACACCCCTAAAAGTTCCTGTTACGAAAGTGGTATCTACCCCGCCACAGGTTAATTATGTGGCAACCAGTCCCATATTTTCAGTTACCGATGCAAGTGAGCCTCTCACTATTTTCTCAACTTCCTTTGACTTAAATCCGGTAATTGACATGGAAAACCCTATGGGATTATTTGAACGCGATGTTCTTATCCCTTTCGAGTCCCTTGACACGTGTTCCTTTCAGAAAATTTTTCTTCCATCTGATGAAGACCTCGTGGAAACCATGATCGAGGAGTGTCCCTTGATATGTCTTTCTTCCAGTTGGAAGCCATAACAAGTCTGGTGAGGATAGTTCCTTTTACTGTGTCAACCTCGTTAAAAAATGAATCAGTGATTAGTGAGGATAGTTCCTTTTACTATTTCAACCTCGCTAAAAAATGAAACATAGATGTGAGGATAGTTCCTTTTACTATGTCAACCTCGTTAAAAAATGAAACAAGTCTATGAGGATAGTTCCTTTTACTGTGTCAACCTCGTTAAGAAATGAAACATGTAGTTGGGGATCATTCCTGTTACTATGTCAACCTCGTTAAAAAATGAATCAATAGGTTATGTAGGTAAATTGTAGAGAGTAGAAATGAGGACAGTTCTTTACTGTGTCAACCTCATTAAAAAATGAAACAGACCCATGAGGAAAGTTCTTTTCCTGTGTCAAACTCATTAAAAAATGAATCAATAGGTTATGTAGGTATATTAGAAATAGTACTTTATGAGGATGGTTCCTTTTACTGTGTCAACCTCGTTAAAAAATAAAACAAGTCACCATGAGCATAGTTATTTTCCTGTGTCAAGCTCGTCAAAAAATGAAACAAATCCTCTCCTATTCAAGTCAAGTCTTTTATCTGATCTCGTAAATGAGCCTTCATTCCATCCAGCTTTTAGTAACCAGTAGTCTACTTAGTTGAATGAAATGAAGCTTGGGGGGCATGCGCTCTAGCAAGTTATGCTTGTGGGGGATTAAAACTAATTTCAAGCATGATTTTTCCTTTGTTTCAAGCTTGTGAAAAAAATGAAACAAACCTATTTCAAGCATAGTTCTCTCTGTTTCAAGCTTGTGAAAAAATGAAACAAACCTATCTGAAGCATATTTTTTCTCTGTTTCAAGCTTTTGTAAAAATGAAACCTATCTTCAGTCAATTTCGGTTATTATTTTCAGAACTCGTTAAACTCATGAAAATCCTGAGATTATTTTGCTATCTTTCATTCTCGTAAAACACATGAAAATGTCAAGTTCTTTCCATCTTTTCCTTCTCGTTAATTAAATTGAAAGTCGGCCATATGAGTACATTTTTATCACTTTTTTGAACTCGTTAAAATTTACTGAAAAAGCGAAACTACTGAGTATACTTTTATCACTTTTTCGGGCTCTTGAAAATTATGAAAAAGCGAAACCTTGGAGTTCTCTTTTAAGCCCTTTTCAGACACTCTAAACATGAAAAGATCGTTGAGTACTTGAATATTTGAACTCGTTAAAGGAAATGAATAGTCGTCCCTTTAGTATAAGTTTACCCCTTTTCCGGACTGAAATGGACTATTTACGAAAAGGTATACGTTGACTAATCATAGTCAATAGAGTTCTCTCCTGCATTATTTTATCATTTTTTGGGTCTGAGAGACTAAAATTACAAAAAAGTACACCCAAGGATTTTTCTTAAGTTTTTTCTTCTGACTCCCTAAAAATGAAAAACACCAAGTTTCTCTTATACTGGACTTGTTAAAATTTAATAGTAAAGGACCTGTCAATTTCAAATAGGAATGGACCACTCTTTCTTAGGGTTCAATTTTAAACTAAGTTGGACTCATCCAAAGGATGAGCTTATAAACAAGAAAATGTCATCCTCCTCAAACTTGTCAAAAATAAAGAGGTACTTGCCAGAATTGGTGGGGTAAAAGAGAGAAAATGGATTCATTTGTTGCACTTTGATTTATAAAAGAATTATACCACTCTTGAACACGACAAATTTTGTCACACTTCTGTCTGGGTTGGGAAAATCCTTTGCCTATCAGTTAATCAAACCATATTGAAGGTTTTCAGCTGGTTTCTGGGTATTAGCTTAGGGAAACTGTTACCAAACCATCTGCAGTGTTGTTATGTGTTCAAGAGGAAAATCAAACAAACCATTCATTTGCAAACATTTGTCTCCATTCACGTTGACCATCCCTGAGTCATTCCTTGCAAAAAATTTCTTCAAAACTTGATCTATGGTTTCATGTCGTGAGCTTGATTACGGCGGATCACTTTCTATCGATGATAGCTCATCATCTAGGAATTTGATCTAGAATCCGTCAATACCTTGGAATCTGCATGCCTTAATGGCAGGTTTCTCACCTTATACAATAGGTTGCATCATTGACCTTCGATCGAACGATTCCGTGAAATGTTCGACTTCAGATCACTTATTCACATCTCATGGATTGTACTGAGTACTTTGAGAGCCATTGTCATTATTGGTGGTTTCTCTCACACTTGTTAACAGTTCACATCATTGACTGGTAATCAAGTGGTTTCTACCATGTTCGACTTCAACACATTTAATCGCATGGATGGAATTGTACTAGTTCAGGAAGCAGAAATCAAGACCCTGGATCTAGTTTCCACCTGTTAGTGTTAGTCTAGTCATACTGCCATCAGTGATCAAAACTGCTCTTTAGAATTTGCATATTAGGAGTCTCATACCGAATAAATTTCACCATTCCGATAGGTCATGGATTCATTGATGGTAGTAATTTTTCATCAGTTTTCCCTCATGAGGTACTTGCTAATTCTCCTTTCTATGGTCTTTGGTCATGAGTCACTTTCACTTTCAAAAATTATGTCATTAGGTTATAAGATGGGTCTCATTAGTTTCTAGGGTCTCACCAATGTCAAATTAATGAGTCAAATGTCAATAAATATTAGCAAGGTCATGAGGAAGTCAATAAACCCAAAGTCACAACACTTGGAAGATCAAAGAGATATTTTATTCATTTTGATGTAATTTTCACCTCAAAACCATGTTTTGAGATGAAAACATGATATTTTTCCTTTATTATCATTCATTATGTAATTTTATATCATCATATGTAATAAGTCGCAATTCAAAATTTGTTTTCTCCACAAAAGTCATTATCCTGCCTTCAGAGAAGTTTTTCACAACATGTTCAGTGCCAAATCAGCTTCCAAAGTAGATCCATCAAAAAGAGCTCGAAAAGAGCTTTCCAACGGTATATTACCTCTTAAAACTGACTTCTGGATTGAAATTTATGCTTAAGTGAAGTAAAAGTCCCCTATATCCTCAAATAATCCCTATTTCCCATCTTCCCTTAAACCTTATGTTTAAAGTTTAATATTTTCCTTAATAAAATCCCTTTTTCCCCCCCTCCATACCATAGAACTTTATAATAAAGTGTTTAAAAAGTTCTATATTATTAATCCTCCCTGTTATAAACCACTTCCCCTTACATAACCCCTTAAACTTTATGAAAAAATTTAAGTTTCATATCGTAAATCCTGCCGATCGCACCCCCGATTCAATCGCTCCGATTAATCGCATCGCAACATTTAACAAATGCGTTCTGATTGCCCCACACCAAAAGATCCGATGTGATTATGCTTCGATTGGCCCCGCCCGATGATATGCTGGTCGTCGATCCAATCGATGATCGCATGACCCATATCCAATTGGCGCTTTTCATCCCTCTCCTCCGATTGACCCCTCCCGATGGCCAACTCCTGATCAATCTTGCGCCGTCGATATTCCCCCGTCGATATGACAGCCCATAGCCAATCAGGCCATCGGCAATCAACGATTCCATATGTAAACTGTTCCTTCCACCCACTCCGATCTCTGATGTTGATTGTGATTCGTACCCTTTGGCCCACCACTTTATATTCCGCTCCGTCCATTATAAAAGGCCCTTCCCTTTGTATAAATCAAAGTCATGTTTTATTTGTTTTATAAAAATTATTACTACCATCGCTCATCCCCATCGGCATCGAAGTTTTATGATATCACTTTGTCCCGCTCCCCTCTGATCTCCCGATGCCGATTGGCCCTGGTCCCACCATTTAAATCCTCCGCCAATCCATAATGTGGCCCTCTGCCTTTGTTAAGTTTAAATTTTTGTTTATTTTTTTTATACAAAGGCATTACCCTATCGCGTTAGAGGTATGCAATTACATAATACGCGCACCCCAACTTCCGATTCTGATTGCGATTCACTTACCCCTAGTCCCACTTTTCCAGCCCTCCTCTCTTACAATATAAAATCACCCTTTTCCATTTGTATTATTTCATCGGGCCTTACTCATCGCATCGAAACTTTTGTGTGGCATTCCCTGATCCTAATCATGATATTTGAAACTCCCCATGCCATATTATAAAGTTCTATTATATGTTGTATCCCCCTCCTATCCATTCCGATTGCGATTATCATAAAGTCCCCAATTAATTTTTTCCCTTCACCGAAAGCATAATTTCATTTCAGTTTTATTCCAACAGCATTTTAATAAAATGTCAGTTTCCTTCAAACGAAATAATGGAAAGCAACAGACCGAGATTTTCTACAGCAGCAGAAAAAATAGGATTGGCTCTTCAAAAATTGTCTATTTTTTATGTAACAGCAAAATCTTCCCAGATGATCAAATGTAATGTTTTTCCTTCTTTAGGGCAGATGGTTAGTTTTTTTTTCTATCTTCATATTTCAGTTCTTCATTTGTTAAAACAGCCCTTCTTTTGTGGTTCTATGTTCCCGCATTTCAGCTTATTTATTGTAATTGTAAATCATTTGTAAAGGGTCTAAAGTCTGTAATCAACAGTAGGGGAATAGTGTGGGAAAACACTCTGCGCTCCATTGTACAGTTTGACAGGGATTAATAAGAGATGCAGCTCTGGTTTGTGAGATCCATGTGGTATGAGATTTAGCATTTTTTTCTCTCCTTTGTGTCATATGTAAATTTTTGTGTTTCATCTCTCATCCATAAACATTTCCTTTGAATGATTTCAAGATAGAATGGCAGAATCCATTTTATATGCTCTGCCTTGAGAAATCATTCATACTCTGTGTTTTCCTTCTGTTTGAAAAGGATCCATTTATTGTGCCCTTTTCAGCTCCTCACCAGTCTTTCCATCCCATCTTTATTAAACTTTAATTGCTAAATATCCTGCCTATCTTGCCCCATGAAATACCCTGTGTCCTGATTAAATTCCCCAGTTTCGAACTATCCCATTTTATCCCACACATCCCTGAAATTCATTCATTTTATTAAAACCTTTTTCCATCATTTTACCTAGCCTAATATCAGATTATTATTGCACTTTACTGAATATTAATTTCACAGAGAGAGCCCTCTCCTGTCCTTGTAGGGCTAGCTACAAGGCTGAGCGTGGTTTAGTTGTTACCCTATTTTTCCCTTTTTAGCTTGGGGTCCAATTCGGGTGCTAACACCATCATCCAGGCTGCGAGGAGTTTTATTATTCATTATGCAATAGACTATTCATGACAGATGGTTGCATCCATGATGTGTCTACAATATTGATGTAATATTAAAATCATTTCTGTATCAGAACAAGATTAGTTAGTTTTTGATTTGAGTATGGGAATGCCTACCTCAGTGATATATATATATATATATATATATATATATATATATATATATATATATATATATGATTTTCATTGAATGTTTTTACAAGGTTTTGACTGAGGTGTCCATAGGCTAATCCTTGAAATGATAAAGCACTTCACTCTTTGAATTATCTCAGACTTCGCGCTTTAGGGGGCAATCTTTTACACTGAAATTTGTCACCATGATGTTTTAGTGTCTATATGGGTTCATCATTACTAATATATTACTCCCTTAGAAGTCTACAACCCTAAAGTTCCTAAACCAAGTCTTGGATTTGGAGAAAATCTTGTAAAAATCATAAAAATACTTGGTACCGCACTTTTTGTTAGCTTTACCTGCGGCACTGTATCCTTTTGCTCCAAAAACTGCGGAGCCGACCGCACGTTTTATGTATTAAAACTGTGGACCCCCATAAAAGGTAAAATGAGCAGAAAAGCAAGTTCTAGAAGCCCAGTTGGTCGAATATTCTCCCAGCTGGAAGCTTCTAGAAGGCGTTATCTGGTCGAAGATTCACTCCCTCCATTATCATGAACATTCATCCCTTCATTAAAGGAGCATATTCCTTGGATTTTGGAACTTATTCCCTTGATAAGGGGACTCTATCCCTTCCATTTTGGAGCTGTAACCACTTTCCTTCTCCTATAAATTGGATCTTTGGTTCAGTTTCAAGGGTACTGACTAAGATTGAAAAATGGGTTAGACTTTGAGAATTATTGAGGAGAAATGTTGTAGAAACTCATACTCTCTTAACTAATCATTATATGGGAATGATTACACACCCATGTGCATTTTAGATGAGAGTGCAAAGCTTGTCAGAGTAAAGGAAACGCCTGTTCTGGACCCCAGGAAGGCCTGTATGACATCAAGGCGGACATGGTTGTAAGGCTTTTCTTTATTAAAAATAATACGAATGAATATCATTTTCTCAATGAGTTCTTTAATTAAGTAGCTTATTTATCATGTTTTATCAATGGGTTATTTAATTAATTATCTCATTTCTTGAATTCCTTGATCATCTTGATAGATGTTTGAGTCATGAATTAATTTTATTATGCAGGTGCTTTTGATCTTTTCCTATGTTTGTGATTGCAGATCCTTGACGACGAATTTCTTCAAGCCACTGGAAAGAAGATCAGTGCTAGACTACAAGTAGGTTTCTAAAACCCTGTTATAATTAATTCCAAATTAAACAATATCTAGAGAAAACAGTTTTTATTTGTCCATTTGTTGCTAGCTGTCCATAGGACACTTGGGAGGTCTGTCTTGTCCACAAGAACGACTTATTCGTCCAACAAGATCCCTATCCTGCACTCCTTGGATTGGACTGGGCTATAGACATGGGGGGTGTCATCAATATCAAGAAGCGCAACATGGTGTTTGAAAACAAAGCTACGCACGTCATAGTGCCACTAGATCCAGTAGAAGGCGCATGGTATATAGAGGCAGCCTATGAGGAAGAGGAAATAGATCACATTTATAAATTAACTACGTGGAATGAAGATTGGGTTAACCCCAAGGACAAAGGAGTTCTTTGCTGGGAAAAGGATAGTGAATGTTTTTCTAACTCTGATGAGGAGCTGGAGAATTAGAAGGGATGGTTGCATGAGGTTTCGATGCTACGATGTCTTTGGACCACCCGGAATTTCCGTCGCATCTCTGCCAAGGAAAAAGACTTTCCTTGCCATGGTGACGCAGGAGATAGTAAGGATATTTTTGAACCTAAAACCCCCATTGAACGCAGGCTAGGATCACTTCCATTAACACTGCATGGAGCACCTGTGTAAAGGGTTGGTATTCTTCACTCAGGAGAAGTATTGGAATAGGGTGATCCTATGCTTAGGAATCCTAGTTGCCGGATTGGCCCCGCAGTTAGTCAACCTACACAGATACTTGCCGACATATAACACTCAAGGGTGCGATTGAACCTTGCCCGGACAGGCTCACCTGGCTACCACTAGCCTAAGTGTGCATTCAATTACAAACCCACCTGAACCCACGTGCAATTGGGAGAACTGACGCCCACTTCAAGTAATGGATGGCATGAAGATGGTTGACGTAGCTCTACTAGACCAAGATGTTCTACTCGAGGATGAAGAGCATGGCTCGAAAATATTGGTGGCCAACTTACAGCCCTGGTATCTGAGCCATATTATGGAACACCTTACGTCAACCTTAATTCAGGGTATACGAATGGCACGAAGATGTCATTCGGAATCTGATGTTCCGTGGAAGAGACATCGGGTACGCATAATGACCATTAGTACAACCCATTATGATAATAAATGAACCTTAAAATTACGCAAAAGAGGCAGTGGACTATCAATGTAGCCATTTATGGTAAGATTAATTCAAATTGTTGATGGTAAGTTCCCTGTCTGGGCTACTCCCCCATTAAATGGCTCCGGACGATGCACAGTCGGTAGAATACATTCGCACCAGGCTATTTATTGGTTTTGCAATATGCTACTGTTATCGACCTACTGGTTTTTTGTGATCATTGAAATTCTCTAGAACACCTGGTCTCTTGTTGCTATGACGGACCATAACCCGCTGAATGATTCATTCCCAAGCTGCTTAGTACCTGCATACATCATCTCAATGGGGCTTGGGAATGCTGAGTGTAGTCAAAGGATTGAGCGCTAGCTTCCTGCAGATAGAATTGGTTGTAATCCATGCATAGAAGGACACCAGTATTACGCAATGTGAATAACCAACCTTAGCACCCTAGGGGCTCCCGTGGGACCCCACCAGATGGCTCTGCACATAGTGGAAGGCACGTTAGTCCCACAGTTCCTCACCTGCAACATCACGGTCAAGTCACCACTGGTTCTGCAACAAGAAGGAATGATGAGAAGCAATGTTTGTTCTCTGCAACTCCAGAGTAACGCCCAGCAGAAGCAATGTTTGTTCACTCCCCCACACTGCCCTAGTTGATAATCATGATCCAACTGTGGGGGACATCCAAATAGATTTGGCACATCTATCTTGCACAAAGCTCCAAGAATTATACACCAGATTGTTGCAAGAGGTTCACCAACATGACCAAACTACACAACAGCAGTCTGACATACCTCTAGAAGTACGGGCTGAGCGGATTGCATTGGTCACCAACGCAAAGTGTATTATTCAGGAGCAGCTCACACAGGGCACGCAATTGGTCAAAAACACTACACAATCATGGACAGTAGTCCAACACCATTCTATGCTTCAGTACATCTAGGAGGAATTACGACAGGTGGAGACTGCTTTGGATCAAGTCAGCGCTTCCTCACCATCCAACGTCTCCATATAGCATTTAACCATCATGAACAAGATTGAGCACCTTCGCCACAACAAGCATGTCATCCAAAAATGGTTGAAACCATGGGCGGACACTGCACTCTAGCTTGCTCATGATGTTCAGTCTATAATCGCACGCCTCCACCGGCTGCTAGAACGAGTTACCGTGGCTCTAGACAATCCTGCCTCCATGAAACTTGTCAAAATTCTATAGCAAGCTATGGCGCAGAGTCAGGAAGTGCTCCCTTTGCTCGTCTGTGCCCTTGATACCTTGCGTGCACAGGTCAAATCCTCACCACCACGGTGACTCTGGATGAGTCACAAGATTGTTTTGGGGGACTGTTGGAATAGGGTCTCCTAACAAGCTATGAAATTGGTCCATTTTGGATATTTTTTATTATATTTAATCTAGCAGAGAGGTTTTGGAGTGGTTCAAAGCCCCTAAAGCATTGTATTGGGTAAAAGGGTAAACTAGGGGTCCAAAAACCATGGGTTGCAGACCATAGGAAATTTTAGGCTAGATTATTATAAATAGAGAACCATTTTTGTATTTTAGGGTAAGATATGATGAGCTATTGATGAAAATTGTGATTTAAAGCTATCTGTTTGGGTTTTAGGGAACAGACTTCTACTGGCTGTGTGTGTGGAGATCCAAGTCCAGCTGTGTGCATACCCTGCTACTCTGTGCGCAGGTTGGGAAGGGAATTGTAAGGAAGAATTGATGAATGAATGAATAAGAAGGATTGATAGAGAACTGAATCTGTGAGTAATCTGGTGTGAATTATTGGTAATTTTTGTATTGTGCATTTTCTGTCTTTAAGTTGTGAATATCTGTGTAAGCGTGTTTCTAGATCTAGATCTATTCTGTTCTTTTTATATATTGTTGTGTTAGTGTCATAAAACCATATAACTATAGATCTAGCGCACATGGATGCGAACAAAGACCTATTTAACCCAACGTAAAACAAGGTAATTGGGGATTACAGGACTTAGTGCAGCTCTGCTTGCTTTACCCTTCCTTTCTCAGGGTGCAGAAACCTAGTTCCAGCACCAACCCATACTACTTCGAGTGAGACTTTGACCTGCGCAAGTGGGTCACTACTGAAAGGGCCAGTAGTATATGGGTTTTTTGGCAAACCTTGCACACCGAACCTGGGTCAGGACCCCTCGAGCCAACAGCCCCACTCATTAGGGTTTCCTCCACCAAGGAATCTTCATCCTACTTACACTGCGCTGTCTATATGGGTGATCTCCTCCTCCCATATCAGCGCTATTAACTTGGTCAAAATTGACCTTGTCCACATGCATTTGTCCTTGTTCACACATGGGAGTGTAAAATCCAGCTATTTTTATGATCCCTTTTCACAACATGAGGGATTTTATTCCTGTTTTTAGAATTCCATGGGCCTTCTTACCCATTTATTCAATTACTAGGTGACAAAAGAAAAAATCAATATTCCAATTAGCTGAATTCTAATTTTGGAATATTACAGTCCTCCCCTCCCAAATGTTGCTTGTCCGCAAGCAACTGCAAGGATAGAACTGGAAAGTCTCCTTTCCTCCTCCTGTAGCATCCTCATATGATGTACTCCTCCAATTAATATGATGTTGTCTCAACATTAAGTCTCCATGGTGCCCCTCCCAAGCATACAAGTTAGCATTTGGTAAGTATCCCAAATGGCCATCATCATGAAAAGGTGAAATACTCAAGGAGGAAAATAGGTGTTGTCTAGAGGTCCTCTCAAGGCATGGAATCTGAAATTCATTGGAAATTATCAATCCCATGTGAAATATCCATCCCCAAGCTATCATCAATACAAAATGAGTCACCCTCCGACATGGCAACTCATGAAATATCTCCTCCACCTTGGGCTTCAACAATGTAGGTGGGCTGAATAACTGAATATGGTAGATAAAATGGCCTACCCCATGCTATCTTCCTCTCCAATTATGATAAGTGTAGAGAATATGTTGATCTTGGGCTGCAACAAGGTTTCCCTCAAGTGGCAAGAATAAGATTAGATCTCCAAAGATCCTTTCTCCCATGTCATGAATCATGCTGGCCCAAACCATCCCATTCAAAATGAATGGCACATCATCACCATTTGGCATCCAAATCAAAAAAATGCTGAAGGTTATGTGTAATTTTGGATGATACCAATGGTTTCTCAAGTGGATACAACGCAGTATTTCTAACTGTTGTGTTAGATCATCATGTGGAAAGTGGTCTTCCAACAAAATAACAGTTGTGCATGCTTCCTTATTTACCATGAGGTGGTAAATAACATTATATATCAGCTGAATACAATAATAATGACAACACATTTGTCCAAGGTCATGTAGAGAAGGGTCTCCATCATTAATGTTGGTTCTAGAATGACCATGAAACCCATAAATAATCTTGCCCTCTTGCGGAGCAATGCAATGCACTGTACATATAAGGTGAGAATATGCAAATACTCAATGAAATAATCAATAAGTTCAAAAATACATTTATTACCAAGCATAGTGAGTAAGCTGAAAGTGAGATCCATGGATGAGTCCTCCCATGAGAATCTTCTCATAAAATTCTGTAACAAGAGAGGATGCATACTCTCCTTGGAACACTCCATCAATAGAAACATACTCCAAAGTGACAGGGTTGTTGGCCTTAGTGATAAGGCTCTTGTCACTCCATGACTCCCATCCTTGAAATTCAACATGCCAAAGTCATCCGCTATCATCCTGCTATGTGGGGAAATCTTCTTCCTATGTGGAAGCCCCTCATTATCCTTAAACTTTGAAGGGTAGCCTCTTTTCATCTTGAATGTGTCATAAATTTATCTGGAAATATCATGATGAGTATGGAAAAAATTCTGCCCATACTCTCCCAAAACAAGCCACAAAAATAATAATTATTGCTGCCCCCTCACACCTCCATCATACAAATCATGAGGTGAAAATATGTTGATTGACATGAAGGAGATCATATCAACATAATGCACCCAAAATCATTGCTGCCATATGATGCAAGTGTCCTGCCAAGTTTCTTCCACCCACACACCCTCGGAAAAAGGATATGTCATATGATGGCCAAACTCTTTCAAGAGTAGCCAACGAAAACATGCTTCTTGCTGCCTGGTGTCATACATATGCAAGTGGCTCACTAGCCTCTTGCTCTCCATCCACATCCATTCATCCACCTGTGGATGTCTCCTACCATTCTCCCTCTTGGTACTCCTCCAATGAAGAATACCATCCCCCCATATCAGATTTTTCCTCTTGTATTTCATGATATGTTGAAATGCAGCTCCTCGAAGATCTTGTAGAGAAGATCTCACACCAATGACCATCTTGAATCCATAAGGATCCAAGTGTGATGAGGGAAAAACCTCATCAAGCTATTGAAGAACCTTGCACTCCATGATATGTTGAAGTGCACCTCCAATGATATCTCTCCATGAGACCTTCTTCTCCTCAATGGCCCTCCAAAACCAATAAGGTTATGGATTTGCTGCAGGTAGAAGTTTATCTTTGAGCTGTGGGATGCTCATTGAGAAAGTGTCATCTAGAAAGGAGAAAATATTTCTCATCTAAGTATGTCTACCATCTATCATCTCTTCCTTGAATAACTCAAGGTTGCACAGCACAGTGCAATTCTATTGCTCTATATTAATAGTATGCAATGGTGTATATCCCTCCATAAGTTTTGTTGAAATGATAAGATACGGAAACTTAGGTATACCTTGGTGAAATTGGGAAGTATTTGATATGGATGCGAGAATTCCTTCCAATGTGTTGGCCCCCCAAACTGTTGAAGATGAAGGCTCCTCCTCCATGGTTGTAACAACACTGGTACATGCCTCTTCCAATGGTGGTGAGGGCTTCTCTTCCTCTGATTTCTCCTTATCAAATCTATTGATCATCCTTTGAGTGAAATCTACAAAATTAGACACTCTTGCATGACTCACATGGCTGAACCACCAAGTGCTTGCTTCACCTTCAAGGTGCAGCGCTGCAATTTCTACAACCTCTCTCTCTAACACTGAATGTAGTAGGAATAATGCCTCTAACTTCATCACCCAAGCCTTTGCTGCACATGTAGGTGATCCATCAAAATTTGAAAATAGAAATATATTTCCCCTCATCATCCCATTTATGTAGGGCCTCCTTTCTTCTTCCAGCTGGATAAACTGAGGAAGAGCTAGAGTCTCCTTGAAAGCTCTAGGTTGAGATTTGTATGTTGCAACGTACCTCCTTATGATTTCAAATTCCAAGTTTCCTTCTGCCTCTTGTATTCTACTCTTTGATAATATGAAGTGCATGGCCCTTCCTCCTCTTGAAACCCTCTAGGAATTTCATTGCATCTTTTCTTCGTCATCTGCTTAACCTCCTTGGAGAGGTTCTTTCTAGATCTGAAAAGTGATGAGACAAATATCATTCTCTCCATCATTCTGATCTTTCTTCTTCTCTTTTTATTCTTATATTTCTAATCGCATAATGGCTGGAACTCACAGGCTGAGCCAAGATTATGCTTCGATACCACTGTAATATCCCAAAATGGGAATGCAGCAATACATGAATACAAAACTAAATTAGAAGTGATAAATAAACTCATAAAATGTGTTTGGAACACATAGCCATCACATTATTGTTGCAATAGAAAATTATGTCCCATTAGCTTATCCCAAAGTGGGGAAATGCATCAATATGGACCATAAAAACGTTAATTTCAGAAAATTATGCTATAAATTTGAGAAATATCACTTAGATTCCTTAGATTATGTATTATGAGACTCCCATCCAGAAGTGGATCAGAAAAAAATCCATTTTTAGGTGTTAAACAGATTTCTCGATCTCAATATGGCGTAAAAACACTGAAATCCCATGACTTAGACTAATTTTTTTTTTTTGAAGCATGAACAGTGTGATTATCTGAGAATTTCTAATACAATAGAATATAAACAATATATCTGGAGTTTTATTACTCAAATCATAGAGAAAATTAGAGATCTAGCCCCTTTTACACATTATAGAGATAACCCGGCAAGGGTTTCTTGAGAGAATAAGTATAAGGACTGGATCTGCAGATTTGGATCAGAAATAACATAGTCTAACTAAAGCTTTGCATACATACAGTTGAAAAATACAATAAATTAAGGAGGATCCTTCTTACAATCATTTCTAGGAGAAGGGTTGGCCCTTTCCGTAAGAAGCCAGCTCAAAATCAAGGGTCTTAACCCTCACACTACGACACTGCAAGAAATGATGCAGGTCCTTTAAGGGAATATGCTATAGGTGACATAAAATACATTGGCCATATGCCAAGATCTGAAAATCAGCTCAAAGTCCTCCTCACTGGTCTCCCAAAGGAAGGAAGGCTTCCTCCTCTGAAACACAATCTCAGGAAGTGGTGTTGAGAATTCCCACTGCAACACCTTGCAACACAATGTTATACTGTTGCAGAAATAATGTTGTAGCTAAAGGAGGATGCTTGGCCTCAAGCCTGGATGTGGGTAAATTCAGCATAAGCTCCCTCAAGAGGCTTCTCAAGAAAGGAGAAGGGATTCCTAAATAGGAATACCTTGTGCTAAGAAAAACATCAATCTCAACTAAACAGTTGGAGAAAGCAAAATAGTCATGTAGACAAAAATTCAAATAATCAATTCATGTCCTCCTATGGCTGCCTTGCCCTCCTTTTAAACAAGTGAGAGCCATCTTGCCTTCGGCCCCACTCATTAGGGTTTCCTCCACCAAGGAATCTTCCTCCTACTTCCACTGCGCTGTCTATATGGATGATCTCCTCCTCTCATATTAGCGTTGTTGACTTGGTCAAACTTGACCTTGTCCACATGCATTTGTCCTTGTTCACACATGGAGTGTAAAATCCAGCTAGTTTTATGATCCATTTTCACAACATGAGGGATTTTATTCCTGTTTTTAAAACGCATGGGCCTTCTTACCTATTTATTCAATTGCTAGGTGACAAAATAAAAAATCAATATTACATTTAGCTGCATGCTAATTTTGGAATATTACAGACATAAGGAGAATAGGAAGTGCTTGGAATCCAAGTAAGTTTCTTAATATATTCTGTGTGTCTATTTACTGTGAGGAAAAAGTATCTGAAATTTTTTTGAACTATTGTTCTAAATGCATTACACCACATTTAGAGAATGTGTTATATCCGTAATTCATAATTCCGCATAATAGAGTACAATATATTTTTGGTCATGAAGTACTATATTTTTAATGAGTACTAAAGTATGCCTTATGTGAAATTATGAAGCAAATGTGGTATAGTACAAACCCATCTGAAACCCAACACTTACCTCTTTTTGAAAATATTTTGCATCTCCTATCAATAATGGCCTTACCTCATAACCTAACCTTGCATGACCATTACCTCCACCTCTTCCAAAAATCATCACCTACCTATATTAGACTGATTAATGTGTACATAAATCCTAAAGGAATAATGATGGAGTGTGATTGGATGGAAGAGGCTGAGAAGGCGATGGGAAAACGACTCCATCATCATAAAATTTTTGACAACCCCTTTGAGCTCCTCGGCGTGATTTTTTTTTCCTCACAGAGAAATGGGGTGAATTCAGAAAGAGATGGAGCCTGTGAGAAATGAACTGTCTTTTGTGAAGGTGTTATCAACCATAAAATTGTGAAACATTACTTAACATGGTCATACAGTTCACTCATCAAAATGATAAGGTCAACTTAAGGGTGCTTGTGTCATTTTTTCAATTTTTCGTAGCATTTTATACAGCAAAACAACAATTTTTTCTATGAAACTGTCAAAGGTTAAATTAACTACACTACAAAAATCTATTTTCTTACCTATCTTGTCAATTTCGATATGAAATTTCATTCCATGATTGGAGGAGTTAGGGTGGATTTCATTCGAGTCTGTTATGGTTAATTCAAAGGTACATAGCCATGTCTGAGGTCATCATTACCCTTTTTGGCATGTACGTGTCAAGATTAAAGCATGAGTTGTCATTTAAACCATAAAACCTTACCCTAATTAGCATTTTTTTCATATTCCGCTTTATCTTTACATGTAATTTGATCTCTAGAGAGCTGCTTCATCGATCCAAGCAAGTTGCTAGAAGATTTGAACTTTATAGGCGTCATCAATCAAGCGAGGTTGTGAAGATATAAATCACCCATGGTTGTAAGGAGTAAAAAAACAAAGGTGGTCATTGCCACAAGTATGAGACCATGGACATGACTTTGCTCAATGAAGACCCAACTTCCATGGAGGTTTTCAAAAGAACTAGTTGCTTGCAATTATGTTAGAGGTTGTAGGGCTTTCATCTACAGGTTTCCAAGGATTTTGTTGCCAGCTTCATAGGAATAGGTTCAAAAGTGGGAATTTTGAACCTTACAGTGACACCTGAGACCAGCTCAACAGCAATAGGAATCCCTAGAGGAGGGGAACAGTGGTTTAAAGGCATAAAGTTCATAATGGAGGATTGCGAAGAGTTCATCAAGCAAGAACATAGTGAAATTGATCTGAAAAATGCTATCCCTAGGAGTTTCATGAAGGACAACTATTCAAAGTTGATGACGATCATCCAAAAGTATTTTACCTATGAAGGAAGGTTTCACATGGTCTAGTCCTATGACCTTAGGCTTCTGCTGCATTTTGTGGGTAAGAGATCACTTGAATTACCTTTTTATTTATACATAAGTATAGGGAAAATGTTAGATAAGGTTCAAATCAAAACAGAGGGTAATGAAAATTCTCTTTTTCATCATGGTTTGATTAAGCTGATGGTGTTAGAGGAATTGAAAAGATTAATTAGAGATTGGAATTCCTTATTTTTCATGAGTGGTTATTAAATTGATGTTGTCACTCCTAAGAAAGCACTAAAATCTAGAAACATTTCATTACTAGCTGTGGCAGAGGAACTTGAAGAAGGGAATAGGTCATCTCCCCCAGAAGCAGTGAGAATGTAGGCAGAGCCTTTGCAGAATATTAACACACCTAGAACATCAACTACAAAACAGAAGCAGACAGTCAGCAAACAAGGTAGGAAGAGAGTTACTAGGAGCAAAACAATGGCTAAAGGAAACTTAGAGGACATATTGCATGCAATTGACATTGAAGAATCACCCATTGTGCAAGCTAAAGAAATTGAAGATGGAGGAAGAAAGTTGAAGAAAGGTAAGATAGCTAAAAAATTAGAGTTTGCAGGTGATGATGCCGGTTTCATTTTTCAGCCTAGGAAGCCAATGACCAGACATGCAAGGAAGGTCATGGAAATTAGTAAATACACTGAGAAGATCAATGAAGTTGCCCAGCCATCAAGCATCATAGATTTGTCTTCACCTGCAAAAGAAGAGATGGTTATGAAACAAAGAAAGGGTAAAGATAAAATTAGTGAAAAATCAGAAATTGAAACCCTTAAAGAGTAGTTGAAGGAGGAAAGTAAGGAGGTATCAATTTTTAAGCAAGAGGAAAAGAAACACAGAGTTGATAAAATTCAATTTTAGCAAATGAATAAAATCTGGGAAGATCAAGTCACAAGTGTTTCAAAAACCTTGGACAATACAGAGAAGTTGATGAAATGGACTCAGCCATTGAGAGGGGAGGTTAAGCATGTTAGGAAGATGAATTTTCACTTACAATCCTAAAACATCCTTAAAGGACAAATTATAAGATCTTTAGGAGCAATTAGATTTGATTCAAGTTCAAAAAGAAAGGATTGAAAATGACAATGGTAGAAGATCCCATTAGTAAACTAATTATGAATGAGGAGGAAACACCACAGGAGTAATAAGTTAAGATGGAATATGTTTTAGGAGGTTCATAACATGTAGAGAGTAAAAAATTTTCACCTGGAGGAAAGTTTTTGAATACCACCTTCAAAACAATATTTTCTGGTTTTATACACATTTTCATAGCGTACCTCAAACTTGAGGCAAGTTATACACTACGAAAATTCCTGTAGGTGATTTTTTTCTTTGAAACTCAGTTTTGGTATATTTTATGGAGGGGGATCGATGGTTTGCAAGGTGTCGTAACATAATTAAGGTTTTGGAATAGCAAATAATCCAAGAAGATAGATGGAAAATCCATTTTTCCTACACTACTAAAACCCGCTACGAAACTGCCTAAAACTACTCTCTTTTCATAGCGAGTAAGTTTTGAAGGATTTTGAGCATATTGAAATCATTTTTTGTCAGCTGGAGACCTCCAGCATATCAGTGGACATTATTAGCAGATATTCATGACTCAAATAGAGTACCACATAGCCATCTCATTAGTCAAAACAACGTTAAAGATGAAGATCGTCCATTCCTAAAAAGCAGGGTTATGTTCCACAAATCTAGGAGTGTTTTAAAGATGTAAAGTGATGGTGAACTAGGGTAATTTGTCATTTGAGCATTTGAAATTCATGATATAACCATTATGTAGCTATTTCACTAATAGGATAAAGGAATGTAATAAATATGAGATAGATTCCTATTAGGATTTTATTTTCTTTAAGGATAGGTGCCAGTTTTCTGTTTTAAGTTAGTGATTTCAGTTATGATAGGTGTCATAGTAGAATTCAAGGATCTAGCCAGCCAGGAAGATCATCCATATTGTAAATAATGTCTATTTATAGACAAAATATCAAAGAAGCAAAGGGTTGGAGAATATTGCACCAAATTGTTGCTTGTATGTTTCATCCATTTTCAGTAATACAAAAGTGACATTCTACTTCCAGACCTGAGATTATCATGAGGTTGTTGATGTATTATTGATATTTATCTTTATCTTTTATCACTTGTAACAGATTTCATCTCTAATTACATATAATTCATAATAATATGCTCTAACTTCCTTTAGTGGTGAAATGACTGTGTTTTCCTATGTTGTGTGTGTGAATTATCTATGTTAAAAACCTCTATATACCTTAGCTTCCATGTGAAGAACCACTGTCACTAAGATTATTGATTGTTGAATCCATAAGCCCAATGGTAGCAAGCCTTCATTTTTAAACCTACAATCATACAAAAAAAGTTACAATTCCATAGAGTTAGCCATCTAGTACTATATTTATTCAAAATCATAAACCCCCCTTTGAGAGAGCCCTTTAAAACTGAAGAGGCTAATATTCAGTTAGAAGTGGTTTGAAACAGTTACATTAAGTTGATTGATGAGCAACCAATCAAGATCAATTTGGTGATAACAGAAGGAAATTGAGTAGACAATTGAGTATCATAATAGTCTTGAAATGTTACAAGAATCAAGATCTCTCCCATTTTTTCAAAATTTAGATGGATTCGATACAGTTGTGGCATTAGAATTTGCAAGCATGTTTGAGGGATTTTGAGCCAAGGTTAGCTCACTAGAGTTTGAGGTTATAGAAGAATCCATAGCTCAAGCTATGGGCCTAACAACCATGGGAGATAAATGGTTCAAAAAGGAGAAAATAAAGAAGAAAAGGTGGCACAGATTTTTGGTCGACCGGAAGTTGAAATTTGAATGGAAGAAGGGGCTTCCACACAATGCCATACTTTGGAAATGGTGAGACCCCTTGTACATACTGAAAAAATTTCTTACCTGCGAGTGAAATTATTTATTAACATTCCTCTACCATATCCGTTTTCTCTTGCACTTTGAGTCAGGGAAACTTATTAATTTTACCTATTTCCTGCTCAGAAGTTTGGAAAAGATGGCGAAAGGTGTTCAACAGGGGAAGGTGATTCAAGTCACATGAAAAATATACCATCATGGGTTGATTGCGATTTTATTTAGGAAGGATTTGGAGGCTAAAGGAATGAATTGGAAGGTATTTTTGAAGGAACTCCAGGGACAAAGTACAGGGAAATCATCCGAGAAGAATAATGTAGGAAAAAAAAAGAACATGAGAAGCTCTGACTTCATACCCTACAAAGAAAAAAAGCAAGAAAACACCAGTGCAAGTAGAGGAGCACCCTGTCAAAGTCACTCCATCCACAGTAAGAAGAATGAACTAGAACTTAACGAATTGAGGGACAACCTCTTTGAGGGTGTGTCACAATCAGTCGAGCTTCCCGATTTTTTTGGATGATTCACCACTATCTTAACCTAGGGACCATAATATCTCGGTTCTTGCAGAGGCAGCAGCTCATATTGAGGGTAATAAAGGCCATGCAGAGAAGGAGGAAAACATACCCTTGTCAGCCTTCCTTCATACATTAAAGAAAAGGAAAGTGACATCGAGTGAAATAAAATAACCGACAGAGGGTCAAGATGATGAGGCATAACATGTTGAAACCCTCGATAATTTTGAGGAACAATGTAATGAAACCCCCGAGGAGGTAAATTTATAGGGTAATGAAACCCCTGGGAAGATAAATGCATAAGGTATTGAAGCCCTTGGTGAGATGTATGTGGAGGATACTTAGATCCTTGGTGATATCGAAGTTCCAGGCACTGAAACCCCGGATGAAATTGAAATACATAAATTTGGCGACCAATATAACATTGACCCAAACGATCATGGAACATGTTTAGAGTCATTTGCAGAGAAGATTCTTGCACCAAACAAGTTGGAAATAGAGAAAAACACCTTCTATCTAAATAAACTGATGGAAGATCTCGAATAAAAAATTCATGGCTTGAAAGCAGTGAACCAAGCCATGAAGGAGAAAGACACAGTGCAAAAGCAAGGAAAAACAAAATTGATAGAAGAAGTTAAAGAGAAAAAATGAAAAGTCAGGTTATGGAAGTATCGGGCTTAAAAGTGCTATAAAAGGCTTAAAAAGGTGACCCAACAACTAAATAAGGCTCTAGGTAAAAGGATAAATATAGTGGAAGTAGGGTTCAATATACAAGTCCAAGACTAAAAGGAGACTTCCTATTTTTTACTTTTTACAGCAGGTAAAGGTTACATGAGGACACACAACAACTTAGGGATGGGAGGATGTTAGTAGGAGATAATTCCTAATTCTTAACCCCTTTCCTACCCTAAAATCACAAATCTAAACCTTTGTTTTATCTTCATAAACTTTTGTATATCTGCACTAGTCCAAGAATCCTGTCCTATCCCTGCACTAGTTTTATATTTCATACTTAAGAATTATTAAGTACTTAATTAATAATTTTTAATAGATTTTATTCCTTTTATATTATTGCAGCTAATATTTATCTTCCTAAAATATTTTTATAAGAAAACCTATTATTCTTGAATCAACATTGTCTAGTGGAGGTAGATTCCTGCACTGTTGGCAACTGACCACTCCTAAACTTCCACAACATCTCGTTACCTAATGTGGGAATCTTGTTCAAGATCGACCCATTCAGTTGCAGTAATATTGAGTGGAATCAGAGCAGGAGGATAGTCAGGGATATGATCAAATATTGGGTCACTAGCCAACAAATAGATTAGTGTTTTCTTATTGCGTTGGCTTATTTTGTAATGCTGGTTGTTATTTCATTCAACCAAAAGGCTGGAATTAGAACTACTGTATGTATTTTTTTATGACCATAGGCCGAAAGGGTTGTATTCATATAGATTTTAGATAGGAAATTAGGGAGCGATAGCCATTCTACTATAACTCTGGCAATTTTATAATTTTGTGTTGTTGCCCTCGTTCTGGGCTAGATCCGTAATTATGACGTATTTTTGCTGATTCAAATTAATACAAGGAGATACATCATGTTTTTTACATTCTACATTTTAATATTTCACTGATGCATCTTTGAGTGTTGAAGCTTCATGTTTCATAAAAAGGGAAATGAGTTGGTTGGCTAGGGCCCAACCAAACCAGCTTATTTTTCCTCTCGTGCTTTCGTTCAGTTAAAGGTGTGTGTGTGTGTTGATTTTATTTATGAAAAGTGTGGACTAATTTTATGATTCATTTATTCTGGTTTTATTTCATTAACATTCAAGTGTGATGGATCCATGGTTTATTTATTAATTAAAGTTCGACTTACTCTTAGTAATTTCCTTTTACGAAACATAGTTTATTACTGCTTGGAATCGTGCAAGCACATTACTACACTATTGCATTTATAATTCCTGAAACTTGGTTTTTTGGTTCATTACAACGAGATTGTTTAATTTCTTTCCTTTTCAAGAATTTTATTTATTTCCGAAAGTGAATGTTCATTAGTAAATATAAGTATTTCTATTACCAATAGTTAAAACCCTGGGAATTAAAATATGCTTTGTTAACTGATGAAAAAAAATTGTTACAACACATTGATCTATGCCTGCACTTCATGTTTCTAAAAGGAAAGAATTAAAACTTAAATATGAACAATTAAAGTGAACCTTTCTGAGTTAAAAAATATTAAAGGAAGATCTGGTTTATGTGAGCGACTATCATAGGGACAAAATCACGTTGTCATAATTGAGTTATTTCTTTCACTCCATTGAAGAAAGTGTGCTTTAACTTTTGAATTTTGTTTTATTTAAAAGTTTACTTTCATTGCAATATTCAGTTTGGTTGCAGAATTCTTTTACGTGTAAAAGCTATTTCAGAATTCTAATTCGCCTTTGAAAATTTATTTCATAGATTAGCACACCCTTTCCTTTCTCGAAAGTAATTGGAAAACTTGGTGCAGGAATCTGTTGGGAAAAATACTGAGAGGGGGGGGGGGGGGGTTGAATCAATATTTAGAGCTTACTCAAAACTTTTACTTTTTCTTTCTCCAAAAACCATATGCTACTTTACTGAACACAACTCGCATATACACGTGGATATCCTTAATAAAACTTGTGTATTACCAGAGATCTTCTTATGCAGATAATTCTTTACTTAGATCATTTCATCACTCATTCATCAGATGTTTAGTAAGCAGTAAGCATGTGTAGTAATAACAAAATAAACCATCACACATAAGCAACACACATGAACACCAATATTTAAGGTGGAAACCCAATTCGGGAGAAAAACACCGCTGCCGTCGTCTCTGTCTTCAATATTTATTATAAAGAAAACTTCTTACAACCATGTACTGGTGCAGACTCATACCAGCACGCAGGCACCCACCTGCAGAAGGCTACAACCTTCTCTCGTTTACCAGCCTCTCCAGGAAGGGAGCTACAACCCCGTGCTCTCATTTACCAGCCTCTCCTGGAAGGGAGCTACTACCCCCTGCTCTCGTTAACCAGCCTCTCCTGGAAGGGAGCTACTAGCCCATGCTCTCGTTTACTAGCTACCACTGGAAGGGAGCTACAACCCCCTCACTGAAGGCTTCGACCCTCAACACCACCATGGACCATGTTTCATCAATTTTCATACTGGATCCATCAGCTTCCATACAACATACCTTGTACGCCACTTTTCATCAGATTTTTAGACTGGACCCACTCCACACATTTAAGCTCAACATTCATCAAATTGAAACTTATAACCCCATCAATTCATTCATTGAATCATCAACCAATCAACCAAGAACTTGATCTTTAATCAACAACATAATCAACATTCAAACAACCCAGATCTCTATGAATACATCATTGATAAATAGCAGTAAGACAACAAAACATATCAGACAATTCATTCCACATACTTCAGAAAACCCTAGATTCCATACACGCTTTTACTTCACTGAACCTACGTACATACGCGCTTTCATAAAGACAAACCTGTGTATAATTTAGTGCATTTTATTCTTCAGAAACCCTAACTGCCATACGCGCTTTTCTTTAAGAGGATCCACGTATACACGTGCTTTTCATGAAACGAACCTGCGTATATATCTAAAACTTTTCAGGACTGTGTAGCTCTTCAAATCAGATAAACAACTCAGATCTCATCCTTTACTTCAACAAATATTCGCCAAATCACAGATTTAAACATTCCATAAACAGATCTAGAATAGTCATTTTCGGATCTAGAGATCCCTCTTCATCATTTTCTTCACAGGTGCATTATTAATTCAGATCGATCAATAAAATGTTTCCATTCCATGTAGATATACTTCAGAGTGAAGTATTCATTAAAGCCCAGACCTATGCACACCCTTGCACTATGATCTTCTTCTCCTTATATAGATTTAGCCTTTGTCAATACCATGAGTCAAAACCACTCAACCGCTGATGGTATTCCTGGAAGGGATCAAATAGATAGTCCAACGCTCAATACTGTGTGCCAATACCATGGTAAATTCCCCTGGTTTTATAAATTTAGAGTGCAAATAGGCATACGCTACTTGGCATGTACTTTTCCGCGTACATATGCTACTTCGCCTTTACAAACCTGCGTATGCTTTGTGCCATACCATTTTCATCATTGCTCTGGCCCTTACAGAAATTCCTTTCTCTGTCACATCTAAACTAATCTGTAGCTACATAATCCTTACATATTTAACACATAGGTTGCTTATCATAGGCAACTCATCAAGTAGGTTTCCATCAAGGACAACTTCATCAAGTAGGTTGCCATCAAGGACAACACATTGCATCATATTGCCAACAATCTCCCCCTTTGGACTTGATGGCAACCATGATGGTGTTTGATCACCACAACAGATAGATAAAATAACCATTATTGAAACACCATGATACTCTCCCCCTTTGAAATCAAGGGCAAAGGGCGGATCAAAACCAAAACAAGGTTTTTCTTCTCTTGTAGAAACAAGAGCTCTGTAGATCTGATGTGTACTGAAGTTACCATGCTCCCCCTGAGTTCACGCTGAATCTTCAAACATATTTTTCAATGAAGTACATGACTCTATGACCTTTCCTATCACTAAGGACTCATACTTTCATCAATGATCCAACCAAGTGGATTTACAGATGTGACTCAAGTACCCAACCAAGTGGGTTTACACATTTTGACTCAACTACCCAACCAAGTGGGTTTACAAATTTGAAGAAGTCCTTACATAACTGAATATAAAAATTTACATCATAGGTCTCAACCTAACCTTTTCATCAAATTACAAATATGACTTTTTATAACCAATACCAAGAAGACCTCAAGAGAGAGATGATATTTCAGAACCATCATAATGCCAACAATGCGTTACTCTCAGCAAGGCTAATGCTCCCCCTGAAACTGTGCTCCTGTTCTTGAGCCATCTCACTATTTTCCTTAACAGAAAAACATACAATTCTATCTCCATTGGAACTCGCATGTATACGCGTCTTTAGTTCATGAAACCCGTGTATGGAAAGTGAAATACTGAAAATTTCACACTCCTTCTTCTTCTGGATTTATAAATTCTGTACCTGTCTTCTATTGTCACATTAGATGCACTGTTAGAAATAAACACAACCAGAATTACCAAACCAACCATGAGAATCATCATACATTGCTCCCCCTGTGATGATACATTACTGATTCCTATAATGTATCTCACATCACTCCTGCAGTCATTATGAGAAGTAACCTTTAGAAGCGGATGACTGCAGTAGGGTCAATATTCCCTACGTTTTTTACCGGTGCCTCTTATTTTTCCATCTTTGCTTGTAATTTCTTATAGTGTGCTGGAAATTCTCCAATTTATCAGATCTGTTCATCATACTTATCCTGCAATCAGTGACCTTATGACCAAATGAGTTACAATAGAAACAACATCCATGAAAGCAGCCCTTCTTTCTTGTTCTATGCAATTCTTTACCAATCAGATCCCTTTCTTTTGTGAAATTATCATCATCCATGGTAGATGCCATGAGCACTTGCAGATCTTGGTCAGAACCTTCTTCATCCTCATTTGACACTTCATCATTATCTTCATTTGTATAATAACTCTTTCCCTTTTCAAATTGTTTCCCTTTATCATGATTTTCTTCATAAGGACATTTAGCAGCATAATGACCAACTCTTCCACAAGCAAAACACTTGAAGGGAAGCTTACCTCTGAATCTTCCAGTACCTGGTTGGAGTCTTCTCACACAATTTGCTTCTTCTTCTTCTGATATATAAATTGATTCCTTGACAACTTCCTTTTATTTTCCTTTTGCACATGCCTTAAAGGAAACCTCTCTGATTTGAGAGGATCCTCCTTTTCTCATTTCGAAAGCAGCCAGGATACCATGTAGTTGATCAATAGTAAGAGTTTGCAGATCTTGCTTTTCTTCAATAGCTGATACTTTTGACTCAAATTTTGAAGTGAAAGATCTTAAGACTTTTTCCACCAGAGTAGTATCAGTTATGGTTTCACCCAAATTTCTCATACACTATAAGAAAAAGGGACATTGGTGAGGGTCATGCTTGTGACGGACCTTTAAGGTCCATCACCAATGTCACATATGGTGACGGTCCTTAAAAAAATGTTACTGTAATTGTATATAGTGATGGTCCTTTAAGGTTCGTCACCAAAGCTATTTTCAATGACACTTTTGGTGAGGGTCGTTAAAGGCCCATCACCAATTCTCTCTTTGGTGACACTTCTAGTGACGAACTTTTAATGACCCTCATCAATGCTCTTTTTGTTACTTTTGGTGACGGTTAAAAAATGCTCATCACCATTGATCATTCCAATGAGTTTTTGATGACGCTATATGCCTCTTAATATATTTTTTTTCAAAAGATAACGATTTAAGGCCATTATTGTGGAGTATTTTTTATGATATTTCCAAGGCCATATTGTTTATAATCAGTCAATTTTTTAAGAAGTAATTAGTATGTATCATTTCCCTCAAGTAATCACTAGTCAAATAGATTTTTCCTATGAGTCAACACATGATTCATATCTATTAAGTTTATTATCTATAAAATTCCCTTTAGATAAAGTTCCACTAGTGTGTATAGGAAATATATTATTTAATACATAATCAAGCTCTGCCAATTCTATTAATGAGAAAGAACTAACACTCCTCAACAATCCGGGCACACCTTAAATTAATGCTTTGTCACACACTAACATTTCTTAGCACCTCACATGTCTTGGAACATCTTTGTACCTAGAACATCTTGTCATGAAACTGATGCCCAAGCACATGGTGGCATGTGCTAGCACAACATGGAACTCTCCTAGCATATGTTAGCATGCATGTAGTCCCTAGCATGCCCTGGAACACCTTGGTTGAATGCATCGACATACATTAGGCACACTTGGCATACAATGCCAATTGGCATGTATTGGGACCTATTATTAGTGTGACTAGCATGTCCCTTTTGAAAAAGATAAAGTCCTGACTTATTGACCCTCTTATGTGTTCATTTCCTTATATTTTGGATTGGTTCTTCCTTTTGTTGCCTTGACACTTCTTGACACATATTAACATACCTTGGCACCCTACACATCCTTAGCACCTGACATGTATTGGCATATCTTGGAACTGTTTGGAACATATAATTAGCACACCCTGGAACTCCCTAACACACTTTGGCACTTCTTTACATGCCTTGATATTCCCTAGCATGCCTTACCAATGCTTAGCATACCTTGTCACTCCCTCCTTGGCATGACAGCTAGCACTCATTAACACTAGTCCCTGGCACACGTTCCTCATATTCATTAAATTCCATGAATTTTGACCTAGTGCTCCCTTAATGTTTTGTCTTATTACTCCTTAACACTCCTAAACATGCATTAACACTCTATAGCACACCTTAGCAGTCTTCCACATGCCATTCCACTTCTTAGCATGCATAACAGTCCTTGACACATATTGGCGCTTGGCACGTGTTGGTGCTTGGAAAGTCTTAAAATGTATGGAACACGTTGAGATGCCTTGGTATGATTTGGCACAATTTAATATTAAATTTATTTTAGATCAATTTTTGGAAAGTATATGAGAAGCAACAAAGGAAGACTTGGCACTTAGAATGCATTAAGACTTTTCACTTGGCATCTATTGGCGCATAGTCATGTTGGTGTGCCTAGCATACCCCTCTTAGAAAAGGTAAATTGATGACTAATTAACCCTCTTATGTGTTTGTTTCCTTGTAGTTTAACTTGTTTCTCCCTTTTTTTTCCTTGATAGTCCCTGGCACACATTGACACACCCTTGCACATCTTGGCATGCCTTATCACTTGTCACATCTTATCATGTTTGACATGCCTTTGCACTATCTGGAACATCTTAGCATTCCCTAGCATGCCTTGGCACTCATGTCCTCACAACAAGCCTTTACATTTTTTCACGACTTGGGAACCCAATCAAGTCCTTGGCTACTGTAGTTCATGTGAAAACGTTGGCCTGCTTCAAGCCCAACAACTTGACCAATTGCGCCTACTACAAGTAGATTGTGCCTTGTTCACCTAAGAACTGCCTATAACTCATCTTATGCCACTCATGTCCAATCTCAACTTGTCCCACTTAACTATTTACAAAGACAAGGATCACATGATCTAGCCATGGCTATAAAACAACTAAGCAACATAGCTTACAAAGGCAATATTTCATATGTATGTTTAGTTCATATAAACAATAGAACGTTAACTGAGAGTTTGCAAGAACCACAAGATTCACAAGGCACACAAGATATAAGCTGACACAAGCTGAGTGCCCCAAAACTTATACACAACAATGTAAAATATGCAATTATCTAAAATAGTTTAAAACATGAGCATGTATCCAAAGTGTGCCACATCTCATATAAAAAAAAATAACTAAAGGAAAAACAATGTTGTGCCTAGCACAAAGTGATCTCCCTTTGTCTAAAATTGCTATGTCAAACCCCTTATAACAATCGTAGGCTTACCTCCTGTAAATCCTATTCTAAACTTATCCTAACACACTTCGTTCTTAGCACATTTTAATTTTCTAACACTCCCTTGCACACACTCTTATTTGTTCCTTTCCATGCATTTTGACCTAGTTATCCCTTGATATGCCCCAACACTCCCTAAAATTCTAGTTCAACATGCATCAGCATTGTCTGACATGTGTTAGCATGCATTTTCATTCCTTTGCATGCCCTGACCCTCCCTATATATCATGCCCTCACAACTACCCTTACTTAATTTTCAACATGGGAACCCAACCAAGCCCTCGCTTGACTACAAGAGCTTGACCAAGTTTTAGTTACTACAACTAGACTATATTGTTGAATTGTGTAGCTTGGGAGGTACTCCACAAGCCTAGTGAGATGGCTTTGTGTGAGTTTGGTCACAAAAGGCTTTGTGGAAATATAAGCAAAGAAAAGGGATTTTGGACCCAAGACAGGCTTTAAAATCTAAAAGAAAATTAAAAGGAAAATTAATATTTCCTAAGGTCTAACTCGATAAAAACCATAAGTTCTAGAGGGTTCTTAAGAGGTCTAGGAAAAAATGTTTAAGGTGTCCTTGGGATGAAGGAAATAACATCAAGTGAGAAGGAGCTCATTTGATAAGGGAGCGAAGAGACATGTAGTCCTAAAGAGGCCATGATCATTATCATGTATAGCATTCATTAAGACGCCTCAATATGCTTTCACATGGTATAATATTAAAGTTATTTGAGATCAGTTATTGGAAAGTAGAAGAGAAGTAACAAAGGATGATTTGGCACTTAGAATGCATTAACACTTGGCACTTGACACTCATTTCCACCTAGTGTTGGTGTGCATAGCATGCCCCTCTTGGAAAATGTAAATTGATGACTTATTAACCCTATGATGTGCTCACTTCCTTGTATTTTAACTTGTTTCTCCTTTTTGTTTCCTTGATAATCCCTGGCATGTATTGTCACACCATTGAAGATATTGGCAAGCCTTAACACTTGACACATCTTAGCATATTTTACATGCCTTCGAACTATCTGGCACATGTTAGCAATCCCTAGCATGCCTTGGCACTCATTCCCTCACAAATATCCTTACATTTTTTCATGACTTGGTTACCCAATCAAGTCCTTAGCTACTCCAATTCATGTGACATTGGTCTGCTTCAGCCGTAACAACTTGATCAATTACACCTACTACAAGTAGATTGTGCCTTGTTCACCTAAGAACTTCATATACCTCATCTTAGGCCAGTCATGTCCAAGCTGAACTTTTCCCACTTAAGAACTTACCAAGACAAGGATCACATCTAGCCATGGCCATAAAACAACTAAGAAACATAGCTTACATAGGAAATATTTCACATGTATGTCTAGTTCATATAAATAGTGGAGCATTAACTTAGAGTTTGCAAGAACCACAGGATACACAAGACACACAAGATATAGGTCGGCACAAGTCGAGTTCCCCAAAACTTATACATAACATTGTACAATATTGAATTGTCTAAAATAGTTTAAAACATGAGCATTCAGCCAAAGTGTGCCACATTTCATATAAAAATAATAGATAAAGGAAAAATAGTGTTGTGCCCAACACAAAGTCTCCCTATGTTTAAAATTGCTTTGTCGAGCCTATTTGCACTCTATAATTTAGAAGATTGGCAAAACTAAACTATAAAGAACAACATCAAACCGCTTTGGAGTCTAGGACCTAGCCTTCTTAGACTGAGAGAGGGCTCTCTTTGTTTTATGATTTAAATTGATTTAACTTGCTGGTTATACGTACTGATATTAGGCTAGTTAGATTGATGGGGGTTGTTTTTTTGATTGATTGTGTGGTTGGATAGATAGGGTTGCAGAAGCTATTCCATTGGGCGATGGAGTCAAAGGCTGGAATGGCACATCAAAATCAAGAGAAAATCACAGGGCAAGCTAAATGTGCTAAATGGATTTTAAGAGCTGTATGAATTATGAGGTGAAAGAAACAGTAAGGTTTCGTAGTGTCTAAAGAGCAATTAAGAATTCTTTAATCAGACTTCAACAGAAAACATTCAGATTGTAAATGCAGATAGAATTAAGGCACTCCGACAACGAATCTTAATCTAAAATTTCTGATTTACAATTAGATGAGAAGATACACAACATAGAAAACAATGGAAGCATTTAAACAAAGATGAAACACATCACCATTTTGACACAACTCAAGAATCCTGTAAACAGTCTTTGATTATTGATGTCCAGCTCCAAAAATTAAAGTGCTTCAATAGTAGTTCTTACAATACAAGTGCTAAAATATCCAACCTTTTATAATGAGAATTCTAGTGGTATTTAACTAACAACTAAGTCGGTTTGCCCTAATCTACCCTGGAAAACTTTCATTGATTACAATTTAAGCAGAAAATGGACAAGTATGGCCATGCAAGGCTATGATGAGGTGAATTTGTTAGCCACCGTTGGTTGTATTAACTTCAATTACCCTTCTTGAATTATAAGGTGAACGCAATTGGGCTTTTAAAATTCCAAAAAGACAAAGTGAGGCAAAATTGATGTCTGTCCCAGCCTTTCTTGCACCGCCTTGGCTGGATCATTAACTCCAGTGCAGCACTGATTGCTTTGTTGTCCTAATGTCATATTGTCTAGCACTATTTTTATGGAAAAAAATTTCCGAAATATATTATCCTTGTTCACATCTAACAACCATCATCAAAAAACAAATTCCTGAAAATCCTGGGATGTTTGTCATGCCGTGAAAAATGGGCGAAATTGCTGAAAATAGAGGTCAAATCAGACATTTTTTCGTCCCCAATGGTGAAACCTATGAAAAATATGAGATATTTTATTGTTCTTTGTCTCGTTCTGGTCAAAAACCTCTCTCGGATTTTCAAAATTAATCTCCAGCGGTCCACAACAATCGCCGCAAAATCATGACCAACATAGAAAAAACAGAAATCCGAAAAATAGGGCTGAGAGATGGCTTTTGATTATCCCAACTGAAGACACCTGTTCAAAATCTGGGAGAGGATTTTTTTCTTCAACCTGTTCTGAATAAAAAATTCTCTCTTTTTGTCAAAATTCGTTCCCATCTGCCTGGAATCTCCCTCGAAAACGAACTGGTAAAACTGGCTAAAAAATGGTTTTTCATTTGGGGAAAATAGTTTTGCAGGAGAAAAGTGGTATTTTGGACCCTTATGTAGTGGTAAGTGGTAATATAAAAGGGGGGGGTGTGAATTCATGAGATATTGACACATAAGGGGGTCCTTTCTTGAAAACCATTCGTTCCGGACCCCCCCTTCAAGGATAAAGTAAGGAATATTGTAAAGGGGGGTCAGAATGAAACGTAGGTTGTTGGATTTAAAGATGACGATGGTGTAATTAGGTGGAAAGCCTTTGCTTATTGCCGGGTATTTTGGCCTATTTATTCATGAAATGAGCTATAAACCTCGTAGTCCCTAATTGACCTGTTATACACACAAAACATAGTGACAACTCGTTCACCCAGACCTAAAATTATGTAGAATTTAGTTATGAAGTGGCATTGCATCCGCGCACTTCGCAAAATTTACAGTTAAGTAGTTTATAAAGAATACGATCAACGATGTGATGCGATGGGGTGGTGACATGGAGGGTAAGTGGGATGGGACTGCAGTGCACATCGCAATTCGTAGTGTTTAGTTATAAGCGTGGAAAATGTAAACTCTAAAATCTGCGAAGTACGATGCACGGGGGAGGAGATGAGTGACATGGTAGGGAAAAAGTGGGACTAGATCGCAGGCGTACTTCGAAATTCTTAAGTTTTATTTATAATCTACGGGGTTAACTCCTTAAATTTGCGAAGTGTGGGGAAGAGGGGCCCACTGGCATTTGGCAGAGTGTTATGAATCGACGGAAGGTTTTTAAGCTATCATTGTTATGAATTTTTATATGATATAACAATGTATTGCAATGGCTATGTAATGGGGAGGAGCTGCTGAGGTGCGGCTGACTTACCGCATCACAAACTAAATAAAATAGATTGCGGGCGCTCACAAGCTAAAACAATGCGATGCGATATCGCAAATCAGCGATTGCATTATTTAAATTTTAGTTCCAATGCCAAATACATAAAGTTTGCGAAATGCGATGAGGGCCCCACTTTGATCATGAAAGGTGGAAGAAAGGTAAGGTAACATATATTTCAAAATGGAAGATGAAATGGAAGAGAAGCATGGTAGGGAATGGGTTTCAAAGCATGGGATAATATGGAGGAAACGAGGGGGACAAAGAGGGTGAATGAAATGAAATGGAACGAGGGCAGAAATGAAGTTTGATCCCCATCACACCTTGCCAGCAACAATTTTTCTCCTTTCCACTAAACTATAAGGAAAATTGATTCATTTGATGCTCTTTGACAGTCAGGGTCTCCCTTTCTTCTCTGAAAATAAATGATAGCCATAGAATATTATTTTCAGTATATGAACAATATTCTAATCAGTGATCAGTAACCTTGTGATACTGTGAAATACATGAGTCTAACAGAGCCCCTTATCGCAATCGTAGGCTAGTCTCTTACAAAACCTATTATGAACTTTTTCTAACACACTTCATACTTGGCACACTTGAATTCACTGAGACTCCCTGGAACACACTCTTATTTGTTCATTTCCATGGATTTTGACCTAGTTCTCCCTTGTGATACCTTGACACTCAACACTCCTCAACATGCATTGACATCGTTCAGCATGTGTTAGCACGCCTTTTCATTCCTTGGCATTCCCTAACCCTTCCTAGTTATCATGCCCTCACAACTACCCTTACTTAATTTTAACTTGGGAACCCAACCAAGTCCTCGCTTGACTATAGGAGCTTGACCAAGTTACGATTACTACAACTAGACTATGTTGTTAAATTGTGTAGCTTGGGAGGTACTCCAAAAGCCTAGTGAGATGGGTTTGTGTGATTTTGACCACAAAATGTTTTTTGGGAATTTAACCCAAGCGAAGGGGCTTTGGATATAAGATGAGGTTTAAAATCTAAAATTAAATAAAACAGAAAAAACAATATTTCCTAAGATCTAAGAATATAAAATTTGTAAGTTATAGGGTGTTCTTAAGAGGCCTAGCTAGGAAAAGCTATTTAAGGAGGCCTTAGTATGAAGGCAAAAATATCAAGTGAGAATGAGCTCATTTTATCAAGGAGGCTAGGAGAGATGTAGTCCTAAAGTAGGTCTAGTTAGAGGTTTGAGTAAGTGTTGCTAAAGGGAGGCCATGATCATCCACCAAGAGTAAGATCATCATGTAAGGGTTCACAAGAGTGTCACATACCTTAATGGGTTCAAGATAGGAAGTAGGATGGCATATTGTGGTTCTCTTAGGGCAGAAAAAGCTCAAGAGAGGCGACTCATGAGAATTTGGGCATGTGATTTCAGTGGTGTTTCTGTGTGAAGTTCGCATCAAATTTTGAAATAGTAGAGAGGGTTGAGACCCTACCTTGTGCTGGTTACTAGGTTGCGAGGTCTGTGATAAATACCAACACAAATGGAGGAGGGTCTGCACTAGAATTTAGGGCCAGAACAAAAGTAGTCACAGGTGGAATATTGACTGAAGTAACCGCAGTTTGAGGTTCGTAGAGATCTAAATTTCAAGTCAAGATTCAGTCAAATAAATGACCAGAATCTATGGATCCATATGAGCTAGGCCGAGTCTCTTATAGAGGAAAGATTTTTATTTTTTGATATGGGTGGACATGGTTTGTTCTAAAGCAATTAGAATAGAAGTATAATTCCCTATTTAGGGAGGTTTCATAGCATGTTCAATCCATAAGGTATGTCATTAATACTGTGACAAATTTGCATAGAAGAAGAGGGGTTGTGACCCTTAGAGAGAGGTTTATCTCTGCAATATATACCACAAATTTGGAAGATGGTTTGCATAAGTATGTGCGGAGATAGAAAATCTGAAGGAAGGTGGAACCTGAGTAGAAGATGGAGCAAAATAAATGTGCCATATGAGGAATGGATTGACATGAAGAGGAGTTGATTTTGTTGGAGTATCCATAGAGTTTTGGACAGAGATTTGAAGCAGCCTATAAACAGTTAGTGAATGGACTGTTAATGGATGATTTGTGACCCTAGTTAAGTCATCTACAAATTGTTAGAAGGATGATAAGGTGAGTAGTTCAGATTTTTTCATAGATTGGACAACATAAAATTGGCACACAATAATATTGATTTTGAGAGGACTCAAATCACTATTAGGTGGCATATTTGAAGAGCCCTAGATGAGGGAAGTGTTGTGGGAACTAGATTAGTAAAAAATTTTACTGTGGTTGGGAAAATTGATGGCAGTCCAAGTACAATTGGAGGGTTTTTAGGTGACTGTCAAAGAAGAGCTCTAAGTCCTGTACTTGTGAAGGAAAACAAGACTGGTAGAAGGGTAGGTGTATTGGGCCTAAGGACGTGCAGAATTTGAAGGACTAAAGTAGCAGTAAAATGGAATAGCCAACTTGCCCTATTTCACTGTATTGTAGAGTATTGTGTCATTGAGAAGAAGGGAAACCTCCATATCCCTAGACTTGTCATCTTGGAGCAGCAGTATGGCAAAAGTGGGTAGACCAAAGAGTTGTTCACAACAGAGTTGTGAACAGCTAATCAAAAACTTTAAGTGTTGGAAACCTTAAAGGAAAAAAGAGGTAGATAGAGGGAATTGTTTTTTGAGCCGAGTTCAGTAACATAAAGGAATTTAGTTCATTTATAGAGGCAAAATGAGGATTTTCATAATGGGAGGAAAGAGGTTCTGCCAAATGTGTTTAAGACATGTGGATTGAAAGAGCTATGTGTGTCCACCATAAAAAATTGGGTCAAGTGTTGTCTTGTTCAAGGTATATTGGTTGTCAAAGGAATAACACCAGGCCCTAGTTGTATTCCTTGTATTAGTGTGACTGTAATGGGCGAACATCCCTGGTGCGAGAGCTCTAGCTTATTCTATTACAGTTTGTAATTTAACGAAGAAAGTTTTGAAAAAGTTAGAAATTTTCATGTGCACTAATTAATTCCTTGATGTGTGTAGATTTCATTGTGAAAAGTTGATGTGTTGTGTCACTTGAGTGTGTTTGCATCAAAGATTCTAAGATCAAACCCAAATTCTCATGTGTCATGGAAATTCAACGTATGCCTTGTTCACCTAAGAACTACATGTAACTCATATTAGACTACTCATGTCCAATCTCAATTGATCCCACTTAACAAGTTACCAAGACAAGGCTCATCACACACAACTGTGGTCGTAAAACAACTAAGAAACATAGTTTACATCTTGACATGCCACAACACCTGATATGTCCTAAATGCCTTGGAATTGTGTGGCATGTGTTAGCATCCCCTACATTCCTTGACATGATTTTACACTCCCTAACACATCGTAGCACTTCCTGACACACCTTGGTAGTTTAACATACCTTGGCATTGCCTAGCATATAACCTTGTAACCCCCTTTACACATTAAGAATGGAGAAGCTTTACCATCAAGGTTGGACACTATGTGATCCTTCACACCTTCCAACATAATTCTTCAACACTTTGTTGTCTTCTTTTGCCATGCGTCAAGTGCGGCAACATCGCTAGAAGCAGGTTTTGGAATTTCTGCATCTATGAACTCCTTCAACCCATTTTCATCCAGCACCGCCTCCATCTTGTCCTTCCATGCAATATAATTAGAGCTGCTCTCAAGGGCATACTCCAATCGCAATCCGTTGAAAGACATCTCAACTTCGACACCAAGAAAACACTGCTGCAAATTCGAATTCCACCAGCTCAAAACTCAACCGCTTCAATGTTTTGCAATTTCTCCAATGATCAATATCCCTCTAGTGCCATGTATAAATTTATATAACTGATATGTTATATCTGAGATTCTCCTGATCACACACTATTTGACTTCATGCACAATACAAAATCTCTTCTACCATTGATCATTAATTGTGGAAATAAAAACAATCGCATGCACACGTTAAAACCATAAACATTCACACATATGAACCAACCATCCACAAATAGCATCCTGCAACTCATAGAATATGATCGACATGTCTAAAAATAGACATAGTCTAAAAATAGACTTGTGCCAAAAATAGCCCGCGGGCCCACTTAGTGAAGGCGACTTCTTTCCACTAAGCTCATTGTCTTGTTGCGATCTCAAAAACCCTAACACCTAGGACATCTTGACATGTTGCCTTAGCCTCTAGCATGCCTTAACACTGCCTAGCATACGTTGTCAATCCCTCCTTAGCACAGTTGGAAGTCACTGACACTTCCAATCACAAACTCTTATTTGTTCATTTCCATGCATTTTGACGTAGTGTTCCCTTGTGTTTCCCAGGCACTCCTAGTTAACACTTCCTTGCACGTGTTGGCACATCTGGGATGCATCCCACCCTGGCACTCTATCATTCCTTATCACTTCCAAGCATGCCTTTTCACTCCTCCTTATCACACATGGAACTCATTGAAACTCCTTGTCACACACTATTATTCATTCATTTCCATGCATTGTGACATAGTGCTACCTTGTGTTTCTCTAGCACTCCCTAAAACACCTTGGCACACATTGGCACACCCTGGAACTTGGCACAACTTGGCATGCTTTCCTAGCACTCTATCATGCATTGGAATTGCCTAACATACCTTGCCACTCCCTTCTTAGCACACTGCCCATCAATACCTTTGTGATATCAGACTCCATCTATAGGATGGAGTATTACCAAATAACTATTCATGTCTAAGCTCGAAAAAAAAGCCAATGTAGATTGATGCATGCACTTTCCAATCATGACAATCAATTTATACATCTTCTCAATAGAAAAAACAAGTAATATTTTTTCTCTACTAACTTTACAACATAAACACCAATTTCACCCATAATGTTAGGATAAGTTGAATGATATGACCAAAAATGTGGGAGGAGTATTTTGTGGTGTATTGAACAGGACTAGGGGACACACATGTAGCATGGATGGGTAGAAGTGGGATGTCCAAGCATGGTTTACTAAGATCTATAATCCATGCATTAGAGAATGAGAAGAGGGATTAAGACCTAATATCATAGGGGCTAGGGGGCCTAGAGTGAAGGTAACAAGAGAAATTGAAAGGGGAACCCTCGATAGTGGTGACAAGGGGATTAGGGCCCCCATTATCACAACCAATAAGCTATTACCCCATAACCACTAAATTCCCTATCCCTTAACCCGAAGCCATAATACCTTAACCCCTACACTCATAACTCATAAGCCATCAACCCCTTGACGCATTAAACCTTAGGCCATTAACTCCTAACCTAGAATCCATGAACCCCCTAAGCACTAACCCCTTATTCTCTTAACTCGTGACCCTTAAACCATAACTGTTAAACACCTTAAAACCTAACCCCTTAACCCATAACACCTAAATCCCTTAATTATTAATCCCTTAACCCCCAAATCCCTTCCCCCCCAAGCCCTTGTCCCTTGAATCTTAGCTCTTGAAGCCCTTAATCACTTAGTATCCAAGGAAAAAAACAACACCTCAAACCAACAAAATAACCTCTTAGGAGAATCCTTCACCTCTAACTAAGAATATTGGTACCATTTGATTTTTAGAGAACTAGGTATTGGTCTCGAGGGTTTGTGTTTGTGGGTAATGCCCTTATTAACATGTATACAAAATGTAGAACAACCGGATAATTTGCAAAACCTCAATAAGAATTGCTCACAATATCTACACTTCATGCTGACATGGAGCTTGTAGTGCTCTCCCATATAAGGAGTTGGTAAAGAATAGATCACTCATAATGACGCAACCTATTCAAACCTAATGAAAAAGGAGCTAACCCTTGATACAAATATTTTTTTTGCTAAAAAAATTCAATTGTGTCAATGTAGAATACTATACATAGGAGAAACTAAATTGATATTATCCACATCAATGCCAGAAATAGCCTCACATTTGCCATGAGTGGTGAGCCAAGGGGTGAATGTAGGGCACTATTAAAGTTAGATCATGTTTAAATTTCTTTTACATCACGATATTGTTCTCCATTAGGGTTGATGGATCATCACAAGGGAGCATGAAATTTTTTTGTGGGGGAGCGATTACAATTGTAACACAATTCAAGTGACACACCTCCAGTGTAAATTACATCATTATATGTTTGTGTCAAGTTGTTAAAGAGGTTATTTATAAACAATAAATTTAGTACTTGGAATTCATCTTTTCATGGCCTTAACTCTAAGATGGATTTGTACTAGGAACACTTCATGCAAATAAGAGGGGGCCTTATTTTTTAGCCCACAAGAGCACTAGATGTTGCCCTTCAAATCCCCCTTGGTGGTTTCAAATTGGGTTTACATTAGTGTGTAGTTGAAACTAATAACATCATGATATTTCTCTTCTCAATAACATCTTCTAACTTTACAATATACACAACATTGAGTTAAAAGATCACCTCATATATAAATGCTCCATTTATTATAAGATTCAAGAGAATGTTCTATTTTCTTTTATCAAAATTTATATGATCCAAGATATTTTATTTTATTTTATCAAGATTTATATGATCATTATATTTTCCAATATATATCTAACTATCTAACTATTTTTATGAAAAAGATATTTAAATTGAGATCTTCATATAATACGTAATGTGGCTTTCCCCTTTTGAATTTTTTCAAAGTGTCACCTCCTTCCATGTTACCTTGCATTACCGCCAAAATTAACAAGCCAATATTCCTCTGCTTTTCTCAGTTGGGGAATTCTCAGTTTCATTCATATGGAAATTAGTTCAAGTTGTTCGGATCTGGTCACAGCTTTGAAGTTGCCTATTTCTCTGCCATCGATCAGCTTTGAAGTCGCCTCTTTCTCTGCTATCGATCAGCTTTGAAGTCGCCTCTTTCTCTGCTATCCACCGATCTTCATCTTGCAGGATTCTTCAACTATCAAATGGTTACTCGGCTTTTCAATGGGCACTCGGCTTTTCTCAGCTGGGGACTTCCGAGCTGGAAATTAGTTCAAGTTGTTTGGATCTGGTCACAACTTTGAAGTCGCCTCTTTCTGTGCTATCCATCGATCTTCATTTTGCAGGAGATGGCAACAATTTTACAGTTAAAACCTCGGCGTTAGGGTTTCTACAAGGTATATTTTCTTTCAATACCAAGGTTTCACTAGGATTTTAAAGTTGGAGAGGGTAAACGGAGACCAGCACATTAGTATGTTTAGTAATAACCCGCAGTTTCCAGCGGCTAAACCGGAGGCCCTGTCTAGTAATTTTTATCATGGAAGTCCCCGCAACGCTGGCAATTTATCTAGGTAAGAAAACTTTAGAGCCCCATCCACATTTGTTAGGATTCAATATAGGGCGTCGTTTTGAATTCAATATTTGTTTATTTTAATTTTTTACTGCGAGAATGAAATTTGTTTACGAGTTATTCAAGTTCATAATATGCATAGTTATCCAACAGGGCCATGTGAAGATAATATACAAACCTATATAAAGGTCAGAAATGTTATGTCAGAAGGATTGATTATGGAATCATATGCTTTTGCTTGTAATAATCATTAATCCTAGTTCTTCTAGACTGCCTCTTTCTTTGATTGATTTTGAAAAGAGCAGAGAAATAGATGGCTGAGATCAACTTAGATTTAACATATATCAAGGATTTAAGATTGAGACTTCATAATTATGCCAAGTCATAAGAGAAATGTTCATGGCCATATATAGAACAGAGACTGAGGTTCGTAAATGTACTAAAATCAGAGGTCAGGATCCCTATCCAAACAGAGCGAGAGATGAATTTATGCAGTCCATAGCCAAACTGAAATCAACAAATTGTACCATCTGAACTATGCCAAGATAATATGCATAGTTATCCAATAGGGCCCTGTGAAGATAATATACAGACCTATATAAAGGTCAGAAATGTTGTGTTAGAAGGATTGATTATGGAATCATATGCTTTCTCTTGTAATAATCATTAATCCTAGGTCTTCTAGACTGCCTCTAACATTGCTTCAGGTATTAGGGCGTCGTTTTGAATTCGATATTTGTTTATTTTCATTTGTTACTGTGTGAATGAAATTTGTTTACAAGTTATTCAGATTGCATTTTTTTTCCAGATTTTGCTATATGCACATGAAACTGAGAGATTGTTGTTGTTGTTTTGTTTTTTATTTTCATTTTTTTTAGATTGAGACTTTTGTTTTTGTGATTTTTTTAATATTGAGACTTCTGTTGCTGTTGTGATTTTTTTTTTTAAGATTGAGATATAAGCTTTATTTATACCCTCCCCGCGGCCTTGATTTTCCTGGTGTCTAAGTGCACTAAAATCCATGGCTTCTTTGTTATTTCTAGTGTATATATCATAACCGATAAATTCCCAAGATAAATAAGCCAAAGATCAACCATATCACTGTGATGCCAATAAGCTGCCACTGAGATACTACAACCACTGTGATATCCAGCGCAGCGGAATATCATAATTATGCTAAGTCATAAGAGCAATGTTCATGGCCATATATAGAACAGAGACTGAGGTTCATAAATGTACTGAAATCAGAGGTCAAGATCCCTATCCAAACAAAGCGAGAGATAAATTTATGCAGTCCATAGCCAAATTGAAATAAAAAAACTGTACCATCTGAATTATACCAAGATAATATGCATAGTTATCCAACAGGGCCCTGCGAAGATAATATACAGACCTATATAAAGGTCAGAAATGTTATGTCAGAAGGATTGATTATGGAATCATATGCTTTCGCTTGTAATAATCATTAATCCTAGGTCTGCTAGACTGCCTCTTTCTTTGATTGATTTTGAAAAGAGCAGAGAGATAGATGGTTGATATCAACTTAGATTTAACATATATCAGGGACTTGCCAAAGCACCATGATTTCTGGACTGTCATATCAATACTGATTGTATGTCATACTATAATTCTGAAGCCATCCTTACCTCATTCAAACATTATACATCATCTGAAGTAACTAGAAAAGCGAGGATGTGTCTCTAACATTGCTTCGGGTATTAGGGCGCCGTTTTGAATTCGATATTTGTTTATTTTAATTTTTTACTGCGTGAATGAAATTTGTTTACAATTTATTCAAATTGCATTTTTTTTCCAAATTTTGCTATATGCACATGAAACTGAGAGATTGTTGTTGTTGTTTTGTTTTTTATTTTCATTTTTTTTAGATTGATACTTTTGTTGTTGTGATTTTTTTAAGAATGAGACTTCTGTTGTTGTTGTGATTTTCTTTTTAAGATTGTGATATAAGCTTTATTTATACCCTCTCTGCGGTCTCGATTTTCCTGGTGTCTAAGTGCACTAAAATCCATGGCTTCTTTGTTGTTTCTATTGTATATATCATAACCGATAAATTCCCAAGATAAATAAGCCAAATATCAACCATACCACTGTGATGCCAATAAGCTGCCACTGAGATACTACAACCACTGTGATATCAAGAGCAGCGGAATATCATAATTATGCCAAGTCATAAGAGCAATGTTCATGGCCATATATAGAATAGAGACTGAGGTTCATAAATGTACTGAAATCAGAGGTCAGGATCCCTATCCAAACAGAGTGAGAGATGAATTTATGCAGTCCATAGCCAAACTGAAATCAACAAACTGTACCATCTGAACTTTGCCAATATAATATGCATAGTTATCCAACAGGGCCCTGTGAAGATAATATACAGACCTATATAAAGGTCAGAAATGTTATGTCAGAATGATTGATTATGGAATCAGATGCTTTCACTTGTAATAATCATTAATCCTAGGTCTTCTAGACTGCCTCTTTCTCTGATTGATTTTGAAAAGAGCAGAGAGATAGATGGCTAAGATCAACTTAGATTTAACATATATCAGGGACTTGCCAAAGCACCATGATTTCTGGACTGTCATATCAATACTGATTGTATGTCGGACTGTAAGTCTGAAGCCATCCTTACCTCATTCAAACATTATACATCATCTGAAGTAACTAGAAAAGCAAGGATGTGTCTCTAACATTGCTTCAGGTATTATGACTTCATTTTGATACCTATGCCTAAGTTGGAAGTTGAATCTTTAAACACCCTTATGTGGATGATGGAATGTACAAAATTGACTTAGATGCTATTAAGCCATCATTCACATTCAGTCAATCTTTAAACTCATGGACTGGTCCTTGTAAAAGCCTCTTATGAACAATCTAATAGAGGAGAGCTGGTAAAATTGCATCAAGGTAATATTGCAGAAATGAGAAAAAATATGTCCACAGATATGACTTAGAGAATTTGTATTTAATCAGGACATTATAAACCAACCTTAGATTCTAGAATTGGCCATGATGAATAAGCTCCAATACTTGGATCAACCAGCCAAAAAAAAACTTTACTGCTGAGATAATGAATAAATAAAAGTGTCCAAAAATTAAGTCACATCATACTGGGATTATGACTCTAAGAGTGATAATCATTTTAGGTATCTCCATAGGTCGGCTCTTTTAAACTATATATATATTCTTAGAAGTAGGAACCTCGGCTTCTTTTCTTGGATGCATAAGGGACTCAACTCCTTTTGTAACTTCACTATGAGGCACCCAACAAGGCCTTAGGAGGGCTTTCAATCAATTTGAATTCTTTATCAGAAGGGCAACATAAGATCGGTCACCCACAAATGTATACGATGCTTGGAACCCATAGGTGGTACATAATTCAAATTGCTTGAAAAACTCCTTAAATGAAGTAGGAACCTCGGCTTCTTTTCTTGGATGCATAAGCATTAAGGCATGCCTCTGAAAGATACAAATGCCATGAGTTTGAGAGGGAATCAACTCCTTTTGTAACTTCACTATGAGGCACCCAACAAGGCCTTAGGAGGGCTTTCAATCAATTTGAATTCTTTATCAGAAAGGCAACATAAGATCAGTCACCCACAGATGTATACGATGCTTGGATCCCATAGGTGGTACATAATTCAAATTGCTTGAAAAAACTCCTTAAATGATGGGTCCCTTTGTTGACTTTGTCAAGAGTTTGATTAGCCATTCAAGTTCACCGAATTATGAGGTGGATTAGTGGATTGGAAATCTCAGACCTCATATTATGTGCCCAAAACTGCACTCTTCTAATCATGATATTTGAACCAGGTCTTGTATGATATTCAAAAAGGAATTTCGCTCTTTATCCACAAAACTGTGGGCTGGTCACTGTGATGCACCAGATTTATATCATAATTTCATACTATCTGATCCTTTGAGGGCGAAAGAGGCCATGAAGATTTGACAACATTTCTAGTGATTTCTTTCCCTCTTTCTTGGGCTTGTCCTCAACCTAGCTCTAATACCATGTTAAATTTAGCTTAACATGTTCTTAGCATAGGACAGTCACATCAATTTTTATATATAGCCCAATTATCAATCCATAGCAACCACATCAATTGAAATCATGATGACTGTAACTGATAAAAGAACATAAGAAAATAATGCAGAGGATAAGCCAACACAAGAGGACACATGAATATGGCTCAAGCCAGGGAAAAACCCCAAGACTGCAAAAACCCTTGATCAGTTCTTATTATTCATAATCAGAATAATCTAATCTCTGATATAGAGCTTTGAGGCTCCTCCTCAACAATCCCTTCCCTTCAACAATCCCTTGTTTTTATATTTTGACCATGCTTTCAAACCCTCGAAACAACTTAACAACAGGCTGCTGTAGTGTCTTTCTTCCTGCAGTCTGTAGCAGACATAAATGTCACAAACACGCACAGAAAAATCAACTAAAGATACGTTGCCTTGCACAGACTTCCTATCCTCCAACTGTGGCTCTTATCCAACACAAAATCTGCACCCAAAACAGAGATACACTGCCCAGACAGACCTTGCATCCTCCATGCATTATGTCACAGACTTGTGGCCCTTTCTCAATAAGAAAACTGAGCCCTAAACAGAGATGGGTCTGATAATAACCTCGACCCTGCCACCTGTGTCCAGCCTTATATGTCGTCCTATTTCAGAGGAGAAGACGAGCCCTTCAATGTGTCAAATGAGGAAGAAATCACCCCTTTATATACTAATCGGTGGAGTCGAAAAGACGTGACTTTTGAGCTTCTTGAGCCAACTTATAAGGGAGGCCGACCTTGGTTTCCAATTTTAACAAAAATCCATCATGCATTGTAGTTGAACTTCTTACTCAATCACCTTTTCTTGCTCATGAATGCTTATGTTAAAGTTAGGCATTAATGAGTCTTGTTGTTGCCTAGATATTGTAAGCAGATAAACAATTTAATATTGTATTTTTATATATCAATTATACTTGGACATATTCACTCAACAACTAACATACTCGCGTGAGCTTCAGCTGAGGGCCATAGACGGGATCCGATTGGATGAACTCCTCCACATCCGCATCGGTCCACTTGGGCAGAGGTTTGTCCCTGTCAAGGATCTGCTTATACTTGTTCAAATACGAAAACCTCTCCTTCCAAAATTCCTTCTTGAACCCTAGAATGACGATTCTTGTTCTGATGAAGTGTTCTCTCCCCCCATTTTTCTCCAACCTCCCAGTGATCTTTTTATCTTGCGGACTATTTGAATAGTTCAAGGCTTGTTAAGTTTTATCACTGTTTGAAGGACTAACCAAATAGAACTGTAGGTTCGTGCATCCACAAGGACACACCCAAGCTTGCTGATCCAAGGGAAGTGTAACCACAAGTCAGCAAACAGGTGGCCAATCCACGTTTCTATGAGCCTCCACGAGATTTTTGTACTCCGAGCTTCTTGTCCAATAGGTCTGAGCTCTTTTTATTCTCTGTGGATCTGAGTTATGCACTTCAAGAGGATTCGAGTTCCATACAAGTTTGAATTATGCCACCACACATCGAAGGAAGAGGTCGTATTACTCAAAATGTGAGCTTATGCCTCAATCTCATATATACATACGCTGCAGAGCATCGATATCACATATATACATCGCATTGCAAGGGTATGGCACAATGTCGAGACCAATGATTATTGCGAAGACAATTTTTGAATGAATCTTAAATGGATAAACTCACAACAGAAATCAGACAAGAGCTCCCCGCTAACATGATCAAGGAAGGGGAATCCTATTTGCTTCATTGTTATTAGAACCAGACAAGTGGACCTCTAAAACTGGAAACTGGTGTCAACCAGAAAAAACTGTATGACCCAAAAATACATAAAATATTCAAATTTTGATTAAAAAAAAAACTCATGTACATCCATATGAATCCAAACCATTATACACAAATATGAAAATTTCTCTCATGTATATAGCTAGTAAGGATGCATATAATCAAAATAGAGCACTAAATAAAATCCATATCTGAAACAAAATAGTAAAACCAAAATAGTTTTTCTCAAGGAATTCACCATGGCTTCCCGATGCTTAGCTTTCCTTTGCCATATGCAAGCTTCCAGTTTCAGCTGTTTGACCTGCTCCTCTAGTTCTCTGTTTCTAAGATTGAGCTTCTCCATCTCTGAATATTTTTCCCTCATTTGCCTCAAGACACTTTTCTCAATCATAGAAAGCATAGATAGATGCCTCTGCCTCTTCCCTTCAAGATATTACCTCATCTGCCTGTGCCCTCACAAATTGATCAAGCTCTTCTTTCTGTTTTTGCAACTGTGATGCTATATGCTCTGTTAGAAAATGAAGGGTAGAAGCTGCATCACCTCTCGTTGCAGATGGTATTGAAGAATTGACTTGTTCATTCTCAAATGCCAGACGGAGACCAGTTGATACAGTACCCACTGAGTGTGGTACATTCCCTGGTCCTGCAGCTGAGGCTTGCTGATGAAGGTCGCACAAATTTATTAACAAGGGTCTCTGATGTTGCAAAGCAATAATATCCACAGCCTCCCTTTGTCTCTTTCGCGATGGAGGGTCCTTTGGCATATGGAACATTGCTCCATTCTGCTAACCATGCACAGAATTAGGCACTGCATTGATATTTAGAAGAGCATAAAATATAATGCATTAAAGTTATATGGTTTTTGGATATGATAACCTATGGAATGACAATCCTCATAAGAACACTTTTCATGAGATTAGTTTCTTATCTAACATGGTTTCCAGGGGTGTCCCCAAAGCTTTGGAAACCACTAAGTGCCACCCATTATATCTTTTGGTGATTCTCAAAAGAAGAGGTTTCACTAATGGAAGCATCACAAAAGGAGATAGAGACAAATTTAAACCTTATTCTTATGATGTTTATTTCCTTTTCAAAATCACCCCCTCCCCCAAACTCATGATTTTACAAGATTTTCTACCAGAGTTAAGGAGGCAGCAAACAAATGGTGAGCGAACAGTGAAAGATGCAGCAAACAGTGGAGTAAATAGTTTCTAATATCATTACATTATAGATTATGCATCTACAAATTTGATTCTAATTTCTGGTTCATTGTTTGTAGAATGTTTGCAATTGAATTTGTGATTAAAAGTATGATTTTTTAATGGTATCTGAGATTTAATCAATATTTAGAAGGGTGATACTAATATGCATTGATGAATCTTATTGAAATGCGTATGAAGATATGGTGCAGATATTTCTCGTGGTGTTGTAGAGCTTCATGTAGCAGGTATCTCGTGTATGAATCTCAAACCATCCAACCTTCTTTGGATGTAAGAGGGAAAGCAGTAGTTTCTGATTTTGGTCTTCTAGAATTTTTGAAGAAACCTCAATGCAGAAGACCTCGCTCAACCCTGGAGGATGATGTGACAAGGACACATTCATGTGTGGAGTGTACTATGTTGAATCCTCATTATACAGCCCCAGAAGCTTGGGAACCACTCAAGAAGTCTTCTTTGAACATTTTTTGGGATGAAGGAAGTGGAATTTATTCAGAATCTGATGCCTGGAGTTTTGGTTGCACCTTGGTTGAGATGTGCACTAGAGCAATTCCGTAAGTTATATTGTGTCTACCCTTGTGTATGTAGTTGAGAAGTCCAATCTTCAATTCCCTTTTTCTTCTGTAATGTGCAAACATGGTACCCTCTATATGAAACACACTTTCTAGATATTTAATGAGATTTTTCATGCAGGTGGAATAACCTAAGTTCAGAGGAGATCTATAGGGTTGTTGTCAAGGCTCAAAGGCAGCCACCTGAATATGCTAGAGCTGTGGAAGATGATTGGTGAATGTTAAAAATTTAAGCTTTAGAAGAGACCCACTTTTCATGCAATGCTGCCCATATTTTTACGCCATTTGCAGGAGATTCCTCTTAGCCCTCCTGCAAGTCTAGACAAGTAAGAATATACTGGGAAGCTTTATGTTGCTATTTGAAATGTAAGGCTTTCTTTGATTAGTTTAATTTTAACTTATGGTATATTTGCTTGATGCAACTGATGTGAAGTGTATTTAGTATGTACATATGCAATTTTCTCACAGATTTGTTATTTCCTGTGTTGCTTGCTAGTTACTATATTGCTAAGATGGCACAATTAAAAACAGTTGTGAATTTCACCATAGAATGTGGAAAATGAGATGCATGACTTTTCATCAATGTTAAACAAAATAAGTAGATCAGTCAGGTGAAGAAATATTTCTTCCATAAATATGATTACTGATTAATGATGGACCAAATTTTACTGGGATATTGTACTATTTTTTTCATGCATGGCTTGAGTACTGTGTAACCACTTTTTGGAAGAGGCATACTTCTTTTTGTCAAAAAACTTAATTGCAACAGGATTACCATTATTTTCCATTGAGCTAAGCCTGAGAGTAAGACTAAAATCTATAATTTTTTTCTGGGTAAAAACTCATAGATTTCATGGTTGCTCATGGTAGTGATCCATCAAAAGATTCTGAGACTACATGGATAGCGCCATCTCCATCTGTCTTGGAATTTGTACAGGATACTCAAATGTTCTTCATCATATGGTCTCAGAAGGGGATGTGGAAGGTGTTAGGTGATTCTATTTACTTCACAAAATTTTTGTTGTTTGCATGATTTTTTTTTCAAATAGATTTCTCAGTTATATGGCTATAGTTTTATCTTTGACAAGCAATGATTTTCATTTACGCTATGCAGAGATTTACTTGCAAGAGCTTCATCTGGAAAGACTAGAAACTCAGTTGGCCCCCTAACAAAGTTTCACACCCTTCTATAGAGTGTACTTGGGCTAATCCAATCTACTCCTCTAGGCTAGCAAACACCCGAGCTCCAATCTGCCAGGCTTCCAACAACTATTGTACATCAGAGTGTTGCACTTCGGCACTGTCCTTCATCCAACCTTCAACTACTCTTCGTCCTTCAAGATAGCTTGTCTAGGGCTACTTTGGGTAGCCAATCTCGCTACCCTCAAACAACTCTATGACACCTAACCATCCACTGCAGAATCTGCCACGACTTGAAGTGCTCTCGACACGCTTGTCCACTTCACTGCTTGGCTTCCACAGTCAACAACCAAACTAATCCAATCCGGTCACTTCTTGACCCAAAACACCTCCATAAACACTGTTGTTACAATACTGTAGTACTGTTGTCCTGGTTAGGGCACTTTGCAGGCTGCACTAACCACTAACCAGCCATTGGACAACCTACTCCTAGCTGCGGCCAAGGCAAGACGAGGTGCCCTATGTATGGGCTGTTGTTGTGGGCATGTGGTAGCCTTTAAAGACTCCAGGTTGGCCTGTTTGGAGTGGCTAGGCTTGCAGCCTACCACAGTTCACTGCGGCTCCCTTACAACATACCCAATCCACCTTCCTTCTCCACGTGCAGCCCTCAAAACAGTGCGCAAAAGGCTCCTCTTCCAGCAGATCACCATGATCACACTTTTTCTATAAAGCGTGAATGAGGTTTTTTTTTTAATCTTTGTATAAATTCATTAGACGTGAAATTATTGCTTAGTATTTTATTTTTGTTTACCATGCCTACTGGAAATTAGGAACAAATGCCCTGTTTAGATTATTTCCTTTACAATTACTCTGTCTCTGCTTTCAATTATTTTATGTCCTTTTTGAAACAAATGGGTTGCATCTCGTGACTAAGAAATTCTCAACTAGGTGTTCCCAATAACTATGACCCTGAACTCTGCATTAATATGGTGGCTTCTAAGCTCAGCGAGCATATTTAGATGAATGGTACTCTATGCAGATGTGGGTTTCCCTTCGGTTTATTGTTTTAGGCAGTGTTACAAAGACAAATATTTGGAAGGCTGGGACAAACAATACTAAACTTTTGGTTTAGAGTATGAAACTCGGAAGAGTTGCGATCGTAGATGCTTTTCTTTTTTATTAAGAAATGGATTTGTAAATCAAACTTCTTGTCTCCTGCCAAAACTAAACTTCTTGTATAAATTCATTAGACATGAAATTATTGCTTAGAATTTTATTGTTGTTTACCATTCCTACTAGAAATTAGGAACAAATTTTGTGTTTAGATTGTTTCCTTTATAGTTACTCTGTCTCTTCTTTCAATTATTTTATGTCCTTTTTGAAACAAATGGGTTACATCTCCTGAATAAGAAATTCTCAACTAGGTGTTCCCAATGAACTATGAACCTGAACTCTGCATTAATATGGTGGCTTCTAATATCAGCGAGCATATTTAGATGAATGGTACTCTATGTACATGTGGGTTTCCCTTCGGGTTATTGTTTTAGGTAGCGTTACAAAGGCAAATATTTGGAAGGTTGGGACAAATAGTACTAAAATTTTGGCTCAGATTATAAAACTCATAAGAGTTGTGAGCATAGATGCTTTTCTTTTTTTATTAGGAAAGGGGTTTGTTAATCAAACATGCTGTCTCCTGCCAAAACTAAACTTGCTGTAAATTTCTCTGAAAAAGACTTTGGTGCACAATGTAAAGTCAGTTGATCCTTTCACCTTCCATTTTCTATGTATCCACCATCTTAGTGCTTGCTATGAAGGTGAAATGCCTGCTAACCGATAAAGAACAGCAGGACCAGTCATCCTGGAAGCCTTGGATTCTTCCCAGTTGGACACAGTAATTTTGCAGTCTCCTTTAACCCAACAGTAGCATTCTTATATGATGGTTTGGAAAGAGAGTCCACTGCCTCATCAATTGGAGCAGCCATTGGCTCTCAAAACTGCAGCAATTTGCAGAACTTGTCTATTTACCTTCAATTTTTGGCTAACATTGCCCTTTGACCCAATTTGTGATTAATTATTTGGGAAAAATTCCTCTGAAATTTGTGACCTTCTCTCCACAAATCCTTGATACATTTCCTTGCATCAAAAAAAAATTATGGATCTTTGCTAGGAATGCAGTTGTAGGGACATTGACTTAAAAGCCAGTTTGGCAAAAAACTTTGTATGGCAGTTTATTGATGGTGTTTGTGAGACATCTTTTACTGTTGTTAGAATATACGTTCAATTCTTAGTATGCCCTTCCTCTTCATTCTGTGGTGCAGGAGGTTTATCTGCTTTTCAGATAGGGAATTTAAGAATAAATTCTCATGTTTTGTCACCAGAAATTCTGTCTACATCTTCCATTCATCATTCCCATATAGCTCTATGTTGGTTTTTGTCATTGGTGAAACTACTCGGTTGTTTTTTTGTACCTAAGTCACATGATACAGGGACATGTGGATAATTGAAATGTTCCCTGAAATCTTTGACCTTCTCTCCACAATTCCTTGATACATTTCCTTGCATCAATTTTTTTTTATGGATCTTTGCTACGAATGCAGTTGTAGGGGAATTGACTTAAAAGGTAGCTTAACATAAATCTTTGTATACCAGTTTATTGAAGGTGTTTCTGAGACATCTTTCAAGGTTTTTAGAAGACAGTCTTGGGCCAACTTTAAAACAGTCCTGTAGCAGCAATTGAAAGCTTTTTTAAAACAACCCTGAGATACCCCTTTGTAGCACAATGAAGACCTTCTCATGATGGATTTATAGCAGGTTTAAATTCTTACTTTGGACAGTTATTTGAAGCATTTGAAGACCTAGAACAACCTCCTTGGAGAAACTATTGAAGGATCTTCGAAGAAGACTTGGATTGACATTGAGAGAAGTATATTGGGCATACTTTTGACCAGTATTTAAGAAGACTCTTGGTCAATACATATTAAAGTGAATTTGAAGAAATCTTGGGGATATTCTTGCCTATTCTCCTAAGTTCTTCAAACACAACAGAGGAAAAAAAAACAAAAAATCTCAAGAGTCTATCGACATAAACCTTATCCGAATTCCCTATCTTGCACTATAGCATCATTGTATATAAATGTAGCAATTGGGTTTGGTCTAGATCTTTCAGAAAACATTGATACTCCCATATCCCAACCATGCTCATATGCTCAAGTTTCATATTGATTCTGCAAACTTCAGGCCTTGTAGCATATCATCCAATCATACCAGTGCCCTATTTGGGCACCTTGCTACATCCCAAATCATCACCAATTCTAATTATAATAGAGTAAAAAACATAGTGATTTGAATCTTGGCTCAGCTGCCAATGTCACCATGAAAAACCCAAACCCAAAACCCCCACTCTATTACTGCAAACAATGCCTACTGCATTGCAATCCACTCCATCCTAATACACCAGTGATCATAGCCTTTAAGCTATAAACCTGGCTATTTTGATTTCTATGGTACAATTTTCACTGCAAAATGATGGCAGTATTGACCACTTGCACGTGCTTGACTTATGTGACATGGCTGCTCCTACCTTGTAGGAAGCATGGATGTTGTAAGCCTGCACTATTTAAGCATTCATAATTACAAATCCCTTGGACTTCTTTTGTATTTCATTTCTCTGCCTGCAACCAACGAAAAATAGCTTCGTTACATCTTACAAAATTTCATTATGAAAGTTTATTTGTTACTGATATTTTCAAATTACAAATTTTCTGTTCTGTACATATCAAATTCAAAGCAAAAAAATAATCTTTCCATCATCTAACATTAAAATTGAAACAATAAATGCTTCTTTCATCTCATGCCATTTTACGATTTTTATTTTGTTTTATTCAATGGGCATTTTGTCACAGAAAATTTCATTCCATTGACTTTGTCTTTTCTTATCAATTATACAGTTTATAATTCTATTTCATTGAATCTGTTTAAGTTCTTGTAATGATTGTATGGATATAAAAAAATCAGAATTTGGCAACTTGGATATTATGGGAATTCAATTAGTTGATATTGTCAGGTATCCAAATCTGTTTGGAAACAACTTAGAGACAAGGATGATTTGTTGGTATATGGTGCTAGAGGCAATGATTTCTAAGAACTCACAAGTGTTGAAAAGAGCAAGGTGTTTTCCAAGGATTATTGAGTATCCAAGGAGAAAGTAGATCGAAAACTATAGTGTTTAAGTAGTTTAGGTTTCTCTCAACAAAAAATTTTGTATTTAGCAAGACACAGGCCAATTATTCTAATGCTTTCAGAGGAAAAACTGAAGAGTAATGTAGGTGTTTTGGTCAAAACCGTGGGATTTCAATTGGATTATATTGTTAGGTACCCAAATCTGTTTGCAAACAACTTAGAGACAAAGATGATTCATGTGTATATGGTGCTAAAGGAAATGAATTCTTAGCAATTACAAGTGTCACAAGGAGAAAGGTGTTTTGAGGAATATTGAGTTGAAAGAAAAGCTTTTCCATGATATTTACTGTAGAGGGAAAGCTGGTAAATTAGTCATTGTCAAGGAGAAACGGAGTGAGTTTTCTCACTCGAAAATATTGATGAGAGTTTCCATAATTCATAAAAAAACTGATATGAATTTTTTTATGCATTATTTTTCATGTTAAAGTAATTTTCCTTTAGCTGGAGAACTTTTGGTAAAGGAGTTTCACATTTAGTTAGAATGTTGCTCTAGATAATTTCTATGGCTTCCTTAGCGCAAGAACAGTTCAAAAAAACAGGCTTGCAATATTAAAGTTATACAGATGCAAGTAGCATTTTTGAAAAGAAGATTTAAAATTATGATTAATTTGACAGTAATGTTTTCTTTCCTTTTCTACGTACAAACCAACATCCTCTTCTGAACCATCTAATGCATATGGCTTCTTTAGCATGTAAATAATTCAAAAAAATGTATTTACAATATTAAATTTATACAACTTCCAGTAGCGTTTTTGGAAAACAGATTTAAAAATATGAATGATTTTAGAGTAGGGATTTCTTTTTAGTTCAAGATACAACACAACAACAAAAGAAAATTAATTTTTTTATTATCAAGACATAATTTTAGAGTTGGTTTGTTGTAGTGTCTCTATTTTTCCCTCAACCCACTTTTCATAACTTCCATAACCATTAGGTAGGGACATGCAACTTCGATGATGTTTTTCTTGTTTAGTAAAAGATTGTCAAGACTTTAATTTATTGAAAGTTGTAGAATTTACAATCTATAAAGTTTCAAGATATAATTTTTAAAAGTCTAATTCTTTAAAGGGTGCTAGCTCAATGGAAGAGCACTTGCTTTACAAGCAGGAGGTTGGTGGTTCGATTCCATCGTGCCCTGATATTCATATGGAATGGCGACGATTAGTTTTTGGTGACGGAAGCTCTTATGACCATCACCAATGAGCTTATGGTGACATTTTTCGACCCTTACCAAAATATGAAATGGTGACGGTCAATGAACGCCACCATATATACACATCAATAGTGACGACCATGAAGGTTCCATCACCATAAATCGTTTTTGTTGATATGAAATGGTGAGGGTCATTGTTTGTCATTATAGTGATTATTCGTGACGGACCTTAATGTCACCAATGAGTTTATGGTGACGGTCAATGAACGTCGCCATATATATGCACCAATAGTGACGGCCATGAAAGGTCCATCACAAAAAATTGTTGTTGTTCATATGAAATGGTGACGGTCACTATTTGTCATTATAATCAATATTCATGACAGACCTTGAATGTCACCACAACACATACATTCGGTGACGCCACCTTTGGTGATGTTCATTTTTTTGGTGACGGAGGCTATTGTCCGTCACCATTGCTCATATGAAATGGTGACGGTCACTATCCGTCACTATAAATCATTATTGGTGACGGACCTTGAATGTCACCACAACACCTATACTTTCGGCGACGCCACCTTTGGTGACGAAGACTTTTTTGACCCTCACCAATGAGTTTATGGTGACCATTTTTGCCCCTCACCAATGTCATTTTTTCTTGTAGTGATACGATTTACAATATCATCTAGACATAAAACGAAACTCGCAATACTCTCATCACTATGCATCCTTAAATTTTCATATTCAATTCTGAGAGTTTGGAGTTTTGCACATTTTACCTTTATATCTCCTTCATAGCTTTGGATGATTTTGTCCCATATTTCTTTTGCTGAATTTAGCTGCATCACTTTGACAAATTCTGATTCTGACATGCTTCCTAATAAAACATTGACTGCTTTGGCATTGATTACATATTTCTTTCTTTCTGCTACATCAGTAGGAATATTTGTTGGATACTGATAACCTCCTTCCACGATTTCCCATACATCTGCACCAAGACTTTGCAAATATGCTTTTGTTCATATCTTTGAGAATAACAGATTACTTCCATTGAATAGAGGTGGAATTATAGAAAATACTCCTTCATGACTTCCCATTGCAATGGATCTCCTTCAAGCGATCAAGCTTCTGCAGAAGGACCTGCTTTGATACCAATTGTTGGGAAAAATACTGAGACCGGGGGGGGGGGGGTGAATCAGTATTTAGAGATTACCCAAAAATTTTACTTTTTCTTTCTCCAAAAACCATACGCTACTTTAATGAACACAACTCATGTATACACGCGGATATCCTTAATAAAACTTGCATATTACCAGAGATCTTCTTATGCAGATAATTATTTACTTAGATCATTGCATCACTCATTCATCAGATGTTTTGTAAGTAGTAAGCATGTGCAGTAATAAAAAAATAAACCAACACACATAAGAAACACACATGAACACCAGTATTTAAGGTGGAAACCCGATTCGGGAGAAAACCACCGTTGTCGTCGTCTCTGTCTTCAATATTTATTATAAAGAAAACTTCTTACAACCATGTACTGGCGCAGACTCATACCAGCACGTAGGCACCCACCTAAAAGGCATGTGCACCCTTCGTTTACCAGCCTATCCTGGAGGGGAGCTACAACCCCCTGCTCTCGTTTACCAGCCTCTCCTGGAAGGGAGCTACTACCCTCGCTCTCGCTATCAGCCCTCTCCCGAAGGGGGAGCTACTACCCCTCGCTCTCTTACCAAATACCACCGAAGGGAGCTAAGGTTCCCCTCATCAAGGCTTCAATTTCGGCGCACCACCATGGACCACGTTTCATCAATTTTCATACTGGATCCATCAGCTTCCATACAACATACCTTGTAGGCCACTTTTCATCAGATTTTCAGACTGGACCCACTCCACACATTTAAGCTCAACATTCATCAAACTGAAACTTATAACCCAATCAATTCATTCATTGAATCATTAACCAATCAACCAACAACTTGATCTTTAATCAACAGCAAAATCAACATTCAAACAACCCAGATCTGTATGAATACATGATTGACATATAACAGTAAGACAACAAAACAGATCAGACAATTCATTCCACATACTTCAGCAAACCCTAGATTCCATACGCGTTTTTACTTCACTGAACCTGCATACATACGCGTTTTCATAGAGACAAACCTGCGTATACTTTAGTGCATTTTATTCTTCCAAAACCCTAACTACCATACGTGCTTTTCTTTAAGAGGATCCGCGTATACACGCGCTTTTCATGAAACGAACCTGCGTATATATCTGAAACTTTTCAGGACTGTGTAGCTCTTCAGATTAGATAAACAACTCAGATCTCATCCTTTACTTCAGCAAAGATTCTCCAGATGACAGATATAAATATTCCATAAACAGATCTAGAATAGTCATTTTCGGATCTAGAGATCCCTCTTATCATTTTCTTCATAGGTGCATTATTAATTCAGATCAATCAATAAATCGTTTCCATTCCATGCGAATATACTTCAGAGTGAAGTATTCATTAAAGCCCAGACCTATGCACACCCTTGCACTATGATCTTCTTCTCCTTATATAGATTTAGCCTTTGTCAATACCATGAGTCAAAACCACTCAACTGCTGATGGTATTCCTGGACGGGATCAAATAGATAGTCCAGTGCTCAATACTATGTGCCAATACCATGGTAAATTCCCCTGGTTTTATAAATTTAGAGCGCAAATAGGCATATGCTACTTGGCATGTATTTTTCCACGTACATACGCGACTTCGCCTTTACAAACCTCGTATGCTTTGTGACATACCATTTTCATGATTTCTTTGGCCCTTACAGGAATTCCTTTCTCTGTCACATCTGAACTAATCTATAGCTACATAATCCTTACATATTTAACACATAGGTTTCTTATCATAGGCAGCTCATCAAGTAGGTTTCCATCAAGGACAACTTCATCAAGTAGGTTTCCATCAAGGACAACACATTGCATCATATTGCCAACAATCTCCCCCTTTGGACTTGATGGCAACCATGATGGTGTTTGATCACCACAACAGATAGATCCAATAAACATTATTCAAACACCATGATACTCTCCCCCTTTGAAATCAAGGGCAAAGGGTGGATCAAAACCAAAACAAGGTTTCTCTTCTCTTGTAGAAAGAAGAGCTATGTAGATCTGATGTGTACTGAAGTTACCATGCTCCCCCTAAGTTCACGCTGAATCTTCAAACATATTGTTCAATGAAGTACATGACTCTATGACCTTTCCTATCACCAAGGACTCATACTTGCATCAATGATCCAACCAAGTGGGTTTACACATTTTGACTCAACTACCCAACCAAGTGGGTTTACAAATTTGAAGAAGTCCTTACATGACTGAATATAACAATTTACATCATAGGTCTCAACATAACCTTTTCATCAAATTACAAATATGATTTTTTATAACCAATACCAAGAATACCTCAAGAGAGAGATCATATTTCAGAACCATCATAATGCCAACAATGCATTACTATCAGCAAGCCTAATTCTCCCCCTAAAACTGTGCTCCTGTTCTTGAGCCATCTCACTGTTTTCCTTAACAGAAAAACATACGCTTCTGTCTCCATTGGAACTCACGTGTATACGCATCTTTAGTTCATGAAACCCGCGTATGGAAAGTGAAATACTAAAACTTTCACACTCCTTCTTCTTCTGGATTTATACATTCTGTACCTGTCTTCTGTTGTCACATTACATGCACTGTTAGAAATAAACACAACCAAAATTACCAAACCAACCATGAGAATCATCATACATTTCTCCCCCTGTGATGATACATTACTGATTCCTATAATGTATCTCACATCACCCTTGCATTCATTATGAGAAGTAAGCTTTAGAAGCGGATGACTACAGTAGGGTCAATATTCCCTACGTTTTTAACCAGTGCCTCTTTTTTTTATAGCTTTGCTTGTAATTTCTTATAGTGTGCTGGAAATTCTCCAATTTATCAAATCTATTCATCATACTTATCCTGCAATCAATGACCTTATGAAAAAATGAGTTACAATAGAAACAACATCCATGAAAGCAACCCTTCTTTCTTGTTCTATGCAATTCTTTACGAATCAGATCCCTTTCTTTTGTGAAATTATCATCATCCATGGTAGATGCCATGAGCACTTGCAGATCTTGGTCAGAACCTTCTTCATCCTCATTTGACACTTCATCATTATCTTCATTTGTATAATAACTATTTCCCTTTTCAAATTGTTTCCGTTTATCATGATTTTCTTCATAAGGACATTTAGCAGCATAATGACCAACTCTTCCACAAGAAAAACACTTGAAGGGAAGCTTACCTCTGAATCCTCCAGTACCTGGTTGGAGTCTTCTCACAAAACTTGCTTCTTCTTCTTCTGATATATAACTTGATTCCTTGACAAATTCCTTTTCTTTTCCTTTTGCACATGCCTTAAAGGAAACTTCTCTGATTTGAGAGGGTCCTCCTTTTCTCATTTCGAAATCGGTCAGGATACCATGTAGTCGATCAATAGTAAGAGTTTGCAGATCTTGCTTTTCTTCAATAGCAGATACTTTTGACTCAAATTTTGAAGTCAAAGATCTTAAGAATTTTCCCACCAGAGTAGTATCAGTTATGGTTTCACCCAAATTTCTCATACGATTTAAAATATCATCTAGACATAAAACGAAACTGGAAATACTCTCATCACTATGCATCCTTAAATTTTCATATTCAATTCTGAGAGTTTCGAGTTTTTCACTTTTTACCTTTGTATCTCCTTCATAGCTTTGAATGATTTTTTCCCATATTTCTTTTGCTGAATTTAGCTGCATCACTTTGAAAAATTCTGATTCAGACATGCTTCCTAATAAAACATTGACTGCTTTGGCATTGATTACATATTTCTTCCTTTCTGATGCATCAGTAGGAATATTTTTTAGATACTGATAACCTCCTTCCACGATTTCCCATACATCTGCACCAAGACTTTGCAAATATGCTTTTGTTTGTATCTTCCAGAATAATAGATTACTTCCATTGAATAGAGGTGGCCTTATAGAAAATACTCCTTCATGACTTCCCATTGCGACGGATCTCCTTCAAGTGATCAAGCTCCTGCAGAAGGACCTACTATGATACCAATTGTTAGGAAAAATACTGAAGGGGGGGGGGGTGAATCAGTATTTACTGTATATTCAAAAATTATTTACTTTTTCATTCCTTAAAACCCATATGCAACTTTCCTTTAGTGAACTCGTGTATACACGCGGATATCCTTAATAAAACTTGCGTATTACCAGAGATCTTCTTATGCAGATAATTATTTACTTAGATCATTGCATCACTCATTCATCAGATGTTTTGTAAGCAGTAAGCATGTGCAGTAATAACAGAAGAAACCATCACACATAAGCAACACACATGAACACCAGTATTTAAGGTGGAAACTCGATTCGGGAGAAAACCACCGCTGTCGTCGTCTTTGTCTTCAATATTTATTATAAAGAAAAATTCTTACAACCATGTAATGGCGCAGACACATACCAGCACGCAGGTACCCACCTGCAGAAGGCTACAACCTTCTCTTGTTTACCAGCCTCTCCTGGAAGGGAGCTACAACCCCCTACTCTCGTTTACTAGCCTCTCCTAGAAGGGAGCTACTACCCCCTGCTCTTGTTTACCAGCCTCTCCTGGAAGGGAGCTACTACCCCTTGCTCTCATTTACCAGCTACCACTGGAAGGGATCTACAACCCCCTCACTAAAGGCTTCGACCCTCAGCACCACCATGGACCACGTTTCATCAATTTTCATACTGGATCCATCGGCTTCCATACAACATACCTTTTAGGCCACTTTTCATTAGATTTTCAGACTGGACCCACTCCACACATTTAAGCTCAACATTTGTCAAACTGAAACTTATAACCCCATCAATTCATTCTTTGAATCATCAACCAATCAACCAACAACTTGATCTTTAATCAATAGCTTAATCAACATTCAAACAACCCAGATCTGTATGAATACATCATTAACAGATAGCAGTAAGACAACAAAATAGATCGGACAATCCATTCCACATACTTCACCAAACCCTAGATTCCATACGTGCTTTTACTTCACTGAACCTGCGTACATACACACTTTCATAGAGACAAACTTGTGTATACTTCAGTGCATTTTATTCTTCAGAAACCCTAACTGCCATACGTGCTTTTCTTTAAGAGAATTCGTGTATACACCCACTTTTCATGAAACGAACCTGCATATATATCTGAAACTTTTCAGGACTGTGCAGCTCTTCAGATCAGATGAAAAACGCAGATATCATCGTTTACTTCAACAAAGATTCGCCAGATCACAGATCTAAACATTCCATAAACAGATCTAGAATAGTCATTTTTCGGATCTAGAGATCTCTCTTATCATTTTCTTAATAGGTGCATTATTAATTCAGATCAATCAATAAACTGTTTCCATTCCATGCAGATATACTTCAGAGTGAAGTATTCATTAAAGCCCAAACCTATGCACACCCTTGCACTATGATCTTCTTCTCCTTATATAGATTTAGCCTTTGTCAATACCATGAGTCAAAACCACTCAACTGCTAATGGTATTCCTAGATGGGATCAAATAGATAGTCCAGTGCTCAATACTGTGTGCCAATACCATGGTAAATTCCCCTGGTTTTATAAATTTAGAGCGCAAATAGGCATACGCTACTTGGCATGTACTTTTCCACGTACATATGCTACTTCGCCTTTACAAACCGCGTATGCTTTGTGACATACCATTTTCATCATTTCTCTGACCCTCACAGGAATTCCTTTCTCTGTCACATCTAAACTACTCTATAGCTACATCATCCTTACATATTTAACACATAGGTTGCTTATCATAGGAAACTCATCAGGTAGGTTTCCATCAAGGACAACTTCATCAAGTAGGTTGCCATCAAGGACAACACATTGCATCATATTGCTAACAATCTCCCCCTTTGGACTTGATGGCAACCATGATGGTGTTTGATCACCACAACAGATAGATACAATAACCATTATTCAAACACCATGATACTCTCCCCCCTTTGACATCAAGGGCAAAGGGTGGATCAAAACCAAAACAAGGTTTTTCTTCTCTTGTAGAAACAAGAGTTTCCGTAGATCCATGATGTACCGAAGTTACCATGCCCCGAGCTCATGCGTCAATTTTCAACATATTTTTCAATGAATTACATGACTCTATGACCTTTCCTATCACCAAGGACTCATACTTGCATCAATTATCCAACCAAGTGGATTTACATATGTGACTCAAGTACCCAACCAAGTGGGTTTACACATTTTGACTCAACTACCCAACCAAGTGGGTTTACAAATCTGAAGAAGTCCTTACATGACTGAATATAACAATTTACATGATAGGTCTCAACATAACCTTTTCATCAAATTACAAATATGACTTTTTATAACCAATACCAAGAAGACCTCAAGAGAGAGATCATATTTCAGAACGATCATAATGCAGAAAATGCATTACTCTCAGCAAGGCTAATGCTCCCCCTGAAACTGTGCTCCTGTTCTTGAGCCATCTCACTATTTTCCTTAACAGAAAAACATACGATTCTGTCTCCATTGGAACTAGCGTGTATACGCGTCTTTAGTTCATGAAACCCGTGTATGGAAAGTGAAATACTGAAAATTTCACACTCCTTCTGGATTTATACATTTTGTACCTGTCTTCTGTTGTCACATTAGATGCACTGTTATAAATAAACACAACCAGAATTACCAAACCAAACATGAGAATCATCATACATTGCTCCCCCTATGATGATACATTACTGATTCCTATAATGTATCTCACATCACTCCTACAATCATTATGAGAAGTAAGCTTTAGAAGTAGATGATTGCAGTAGGGTCAATATTCCCTACGTTTTTTATCGGTGCCTCTTCTTTTTCCAAATTTGCTTGTAATTTCTTATAGTGTGCTAGAAATTCTCCAATTTATCAGATCTGTTCATCATACTTATCCTGCAATCAGTGACCTTATGACCAAATGAGTTACAATAGAAACAACATCCATGAAAGCAACCCTTCTTTCTTGTTCTATGCAATTCTTTACCAATCAAATCCCTTTCTTTTGTGAAATTATCATCATCCATGGTAGATGCCATGAGCACTTGCAGATCTTGGTCAGAACCTTCTTCATCCTCATTTGACACTTCATCATTATCTTCATTTGTATAATAACTCTTTCCCTTTTCAAATTGTTTCCCTTTATCATGATTTTCTTCATAAGGAGATTTAGCAGCATAATCACCAACTCTTCCACAAGAAAAACACTTGAAGGGAAGCTTACCTCTAAATCTTCCAGTACCTGGTTGGAGTCTTCTCACAAAATTTGCTTCTTCTTCTTCTGATATATAAATTGATTCCTTGACAACTTCCTTTTCTTTTCCTTTTGCACATGCCTTAAAGGCAACTTCTCTGATTTGAGAGGGTCCTACTTTTCTCATTTCGAAAGCAGTCAGGATACCATGTAGTTGATCAATAGTAAGAGTTTGCAGATCTTGCTTTTCTTCAATAGCTGATACTTTTGACTCAAATTTTGAAGTGAAAGATCTTAAGACTTTTTCCACCAGAGTAGTATCAGTTATGGTTTCACCCAAATTTCTCCTACAATTTACAATATTATCGAGACGTAAAAAGAAACCAGCAATACTCTCATCACTGTGCATCCTTGAATTTTCATATTCAATTCTGAGAGTTTCGAGTTTTGCACTTTTTACCTTTGTATCTCCTTCATAGCTTTGAATTATTTTGTCCCATATTTCTTTTGCTGAATTTAGCTGCATCACTTTGAAAAATTATTATTCAGACATGCTTCCTAATAAAACATTGACTGCTTTGGCATTGATTACATATTTCTTCCTTTCTGCTGCATCAGTAGGAATATTTTTTGGATACTGATAACCTCCTTCCACGATTTCCCATACATCTGCACCAAGACTTTGCAAATATGCTTTTGTTCGTATCTTTGAGAATAACAGATTACTTCCATTGAATAGAGGTGGCCTTATAGAAAATACTCCTTCATGACTTACCATTGCGACGGATCTCCTTCAAGCGATCAAGCTTCTGCAGAAGGACCTGCTCTGATACCAATTGTTGGGAAAAATACTGAGAGGGGGGGGTGAATCAGTATTTAGAGCTTACTCAAAACTTTTAATTTTTCTTTCTCCAAAAACCATACGCTACTTTATTGAACACAACTCATGTATACATGTGGATATCCTTAATAAAACTTGCATATTACCAGAGATCTTCTTATGCAGATAATTTTTTACTTAGATCATTGCATCACTCATTCATCAGATGTTTTGTAAGCAGTAAGCATGTGAAGTAATAACAGAATAAAACATCACACATAAGCAACACACATGAACACCAGTATTTAAGGTGGAAACCCGATTCGGGAGAAAACCACCGATGTCGTCGTCTCTGTCTTCAATATTTATTATAAAGAAAAATTCTTACAACCATGTACTAGCGCAGACTCATACTAGCACGCAGGCACCCACCTGCAGAAGGCTACAACCTTCTCTCATTTACCAGCCTCTCCTGGAAGGGAGCTGCAACCCCTTGCTCTCATTTACCAGCCTCTCATGGAAGGGAGCTACTACACCCTTCTCTCGTTTACCAGCCTCTCCTGGAAGGGAGCTACTGCCCCCTACTCTTGTTTACCAGCTACCATTGGAAGGGAGCTACAACCCCCTCACTGAAGGCTTCGACCCTCAGCACCACCATGGACCACGTTTCATCAATTTTCATACTGGATCCATCAGCTTCCATACAACATATCTTGTAGGCCACTTTTCATCATATTTTTAGACTGGACCCACTCCACACATTTAAGCTTGACATTCATCAAGCTGAAACTTACAACCCCATCAATTCATTCATTGAATCATCAACCAATCAACCAACAACTTGATCTTTAATCAACAGCATAATCAACATTCAAACAACCTAGATCTGTATGAATACATCATTGACAGATAGCAGTAAGACAGCAAAACAAATCAGACAATTCATTCCACATACTTCAGGAAACCCTAGATTCCATACGCGCTTTTACTTCACTAAACCTGCGTACATACGCACTTTCATAGAGACAAACCTGCGTATACTTCAGTGCATTTTATTCTTCAGAAACCCTAACTTCCATACACGCTTTTCTTTAAGAGGATCCGCGTATACACGCACTTTTCATGAAATGAACCTGCGTATATATATGAAACTTTTCAGGACTGTGTAGCTCTTCAGATCATATAAACAACTCAGATCTCATCCTTTACTTTAGCAAAGATTCGCCAGATCACAGATCTAAACATTCCATAAATAGATCTAGAATAGTCCTTTTCATATCTAGAGATCCCTCTTCATCATTTTCTTCATAGGTGCATTATTAATTCAGATTAGTCAATAAATTGTTTCCATTCCATGCAAATATACTTCAGAGTGAAGTATTCATTAAAGCCCAAACCTATGCACACCCTTGCACTATGATCTTCTTCTCCTTATATAGATTTAGCCTTTGTCAATACCATGAGTCACAACCACTCAACCACTGATTGTATTCCTGGGCGGGATCAAATATATAGTCCAACGATCAATATTGTGTCCCAATACCATGGTAAATTCCTCTGCTTTTATAAATTTGGAGCACAAATAGGCATACGCTACTTGGCACGTACTTTTCCGCGTACATACGCTACTTCGCCTTTACAAACCCGCGTATGCTTTGTGACATACCGTTTTCATCATTGCTCTGGCCCTTACAAGAATTAATTTCTCTGTCACATCTGAAATAATCTATAGCTACATCATCCTTACATATTTAACACATAGTTTTCTTATCATAGGCAACTCATCAAGTAGGTTTCCATCAAGGACAACACATTGCATCATATTGCCAACAATCTCCCCCTTTGGACTTGATGGCAACCATGATGGTGTTTGATCACCACAACAGATAGATACAATAACCATTATTCAAACACCATGATACTTTCCCCCTTTGACATCAAGGGCAAAGGGCAGATCAAAACCAAAACAAGGTTTTTCTTCTCTTGTAGAAAGAAGAGCTCTGTAGATCTGATGTGTACTGAAGTTACCATGCTCCCCCTGAGTTCATGCTGAATCTTCAAACATATTTTTCAATGAAGTACATGAATCTATGACCTTTCCTATCACCAAGGACTCATACTTGAATCAATGATCCAACAAAGTGGATTTGCATATGTGACTCAAGTACCCAACCAAGTGGATTTACACATTTTGACTCAACTACCCAACCAAGCGGGTTTACAAATTTGAATAAGTCCTTACATGACTGAATATAACAATTTACATCATAGGTCTCAACATAACCTTTTCATCAAATTAAAAATATGAATCTTTATAACCAATACCAAGAAGACCTCAAGAGAGAGATCATATTTCAGAACCATCATAATTCCAACAATGCATTACTCTCAGCAAAGCTAATGCTCCCCCTGAAACTGTGCTCCTGTTCTTGAGCCATCTCACTGTTTTCCTTAACAGAAAAACATATGCTTATGTATCCATTGGAACTCACGTGTATACGCATCTTCAGTTCATGAAACCCACGTATGGAAAGTGAAATACTGAAAATTTCACACTTCTTCTTCTTCTGGATTTATACATTCTGTACTTGTCTTCTGTTGTCACATTAGATGCACTGTTAGAAATAAACACAACCAGAATTACCAAACCAACCATGAGAATCATCATACATTGCTCCCCCTGTGATGATACATTACTGATTCCTATAATGTATCTCACATCACTCCTGCAGTCATTATGAGAAGTAACCTTTAAAAGCGGATGACTGTAGTAGGGTCAATATTCCCTACGTTTTTGACCGGTGCCTCTTCTTTTTCCAGCTTTGCTTGTAATTTCTTATAGTGTTCTGGAAATTATCCAATTTATCAGATCTGTTCATCACACTTATCCTGCAATCAGTGACCTTATGACCAAATGAGTTACAATAGAAACAACATCCATGAAAGCAACCCTTATTTCTTGTTCTATGCAATTCTTTACCAATTAGATCCCTTTCTTTTGTGAAATTATCATCATCCATGGTAGATGCCATGAGCACTTGCAGATCTTGGTCAGAACCTTCTTCATCCTCATTTGACACTTCATCATTATCTTCATTTGTATAATAACTCTTTCCCTTTTCAAATTGTTTCCCTTTATCATGATTTTCTTCATAAGGACATTTAGCAGCATAATGACCAACTCTTCCACAAGAAAAACACTTGAAGGGAAGCTTACCTCTGAATCTTCCAGTACCTGGTTGGTGTCTTCTCACAAAATTTTCTTCTTCTTCTTCTGATATATAACTTGATTCCTTGAAAACTTCCTTTTCTTTTCCTTTTGCACATGCCTTAAAGGAAACTTCTCTGATTTGAGAGGGTCCTCCTTTTCTCATTTCGAAAGAAGTCAGGATACCATGTAGTTGATCAATAGTAAGAGTTTGCAGATCTTGATTTTCTTCAATAGTAGATACTTTTGACTCAAATTTTGAAGTCAAAGATCTTAAGAATTTTCCCACGAGAGTAGTATCCGTTATGGTTTCACCCAAATTTCTCATATGATTTACAATATCATCTAGACGTAAAAATAAATTGGCAATACTCTCATCACTATGCATCCTTAAATTTTCATATTCAATTATGAGAGTTTGGAGTTTTGGACCTTTTACCTTTGTATCTCCTTCATAGCTTTGAATGATTTTGTCCCATATTTCTTTTGCTGAATTTAGCTGCATCACTTTTACAAATTCTAATTCAGACATGCTTCCTAATAAAACATTGACTGCTTTGGCATTGATTACATATTTCTTCCTTTCTGCTGCATCAGTAGGAATATTTGTTGGATACCGATAACCTTTTTCCACGATTTCCCATACATCTGCACCAAGACTTTGCAAATATGCTTTTGTTCGTATCTTCCAGAATAACAGATTACTTCCATTGAATATAGGTGGCCTTATAGAAAATACTCCTTCATGACTTCCCATTGCGACGGATCTCCTTCAAGCGATCAAGCTTCTGCAGAAGGACCTGCTCTGATACCAATTGTTGGGAAAAATACTGAGAGGGGGGCCGGTGAATCAATATTTAGAGCTTACTCAAAAATTTTACTTTTTATTTATCCAAAAACCATACGCTACTTTACTGAACACAACTCGTGTATACACACGGATATCCCTAATAAAAATTTCGTATTACCAGAGATATTCTTATGTAGATAAATGTTTACTTAGATCATTGCATCACTCATTCATCAGATGTTTTGTAAGAAGTAAGCATGTGCAGTAATAACAGAATAAACCATCACACATAAGAAACACACATGAACACCAGTATTTAAGGTGGAAACCTGATTCGGGAGAAAACCACCGCTGTCGTCGTCTCTGTCTTGAATATTTATTATAAAGAAAACTTCTTACAACCATGTACTAGCGCAAACTCATACTAGCACGCAAGCACCCACCTGCAGAAGGCTACAACCTTCTCTTGTTTACCAGCCTCTCCTGGAAGGGAGCTACAACCCCCTGCTCTTTTTTACTAGCCTCTCTTGGAAGGGAGCTACTAGCCCCTGCTCTCGTTTACCAGCCTCTCCTAGAAGGGAGCTACTACCCCCTGCTCTCGTTTACCAGCTACCACTGGAAGGGAGCTACAACCCCCTCACTGAAGGCTTCGACCCTCAGCACCACCATGGACCATGTTTCATCAATTTTCATATTAGATCCATCAGCTTCCATGCAACATACCTTGTAGGCCACTTTTCATCAGATTTTCAGACTGGACCCACTCCACACATTTAAGCTCAACATTCATCAAACTGAAACTTATAACCCCATCAATTCATTGATTGAATCATCAACCAATCAACCAACAACTTGATCTTTAATCAACAGCATAATCAACATTCAAAAAACCTAGATCTATATGAATACATCATTGACATATAGCAGTAAGACAACAAAACAGATCAGACAATTCATTCCACATACTTCAGCAAACCCTAGATTCCATACGCGCTTTTACTTCATTGAACCTGCGTACATACGCACTTTCATAGAGACAAACCTACGTATACTTCAGTGCATTTTATTCTACAGAAACCCTAACTGCCATACGTGCTTTTCTTTAAGAGGATCTGCGTATACACGTGCTTTTCATGAAACGAACCTGCGTATATATCTAAAACTTTTCAGGACTGTGAAGCTCTTCAGATCAGATAAACAACTCAGATCTCATCCTTTACTTCAGCAAAGATTCGCCAGATTACAGATCTAAACATTCCATAAACAGATCTAGAATAGTCATTTTCGGATCTAGAGATCCCTCTTCATCATTTTCTTCATAGGTGCATTATTAATTTAGATCAATCAATAAACTGTTTCCATTCCATGCAGATATACTTCAGAGTGAAGTATTCATTAAATCCGAAACCTATGCACACCCTTGCACTATGATCTTCTTCTCCTTATATAGATTTATCATTTGTCAATACCATGAGTCAAAACCACTCAACCATTGATGGGATTCCTGGACGAGATCAAATAGATAGTCCAGTGCTCAATACTGTGTGCCAATACCATGGTAAATTCCCCTGGTTTTATAAATTTAGAGCGCAAATAGGCATACGCTACTTGGCACGTACTTTTCCACGTACATATGCTACTTCGCCTTTACAAACCTGCGTATGCTTTATGACATACCATTTTCATCATTTCTTTGGCCCTTACAAGAATTTCTTTCTCTGTCACATCAGAACTAATCTGTAGCTACATCATCATTACATATTTAACACATAGGTTGCTTATCATAGGCAACTCATCAAGTAGGTTTCCATCAAGGACAACTTCATCAAGTAGGTTTCCATCAAGGACAACACATTGCATCATATTGCCAACAGAATATTTGTTTCGGTACAGGAACCAATACCTTATTACAGGAACAGAGTTCTTGAAGTCTGAAGCTTAGAGTCCCTGCACAAAGGCATAAATCTCCAGTGCAAGTGTAAAATATACTTCCCACACCATTGGGCCAAAATTGTAATCTATGGATAAATTACGCTTCCCTAGATAGGTGTTAGTCTAGAAAAATAGGTGAAAGACTATACGACTATTTCTCCTAACTCATAACAGATACACAGAGAGGATTGGAGGCTTACATGTTTAGTATCTTCCAAATGGCTCCTTCTATCGCTTCCATTGCAGCTTCAACTTCAAGCGGTTTTTGAGCTGAATGCTTCCTACAAGAAAGAGCACTGAAATAGTAGAAGATGCAATAATATAGATATCTATTCAAGCTAGTTAGCTAAATCAGTAAAGCATAAAGCATATACATCAACCAAGATCTTACAACATGGAAAATCAAAGCCAATACAGATGCATATAGGAAAAAATAAGTAGTACTATTTATTGATGATAGAAGGAGAGGTTACAACGTAATGACTGATTTGAAGTGACCTTCCAGCAAAGTTCCCAAGCCTCACCAAATTATAAATCTCTCCAGCACCAGCTTCACAAATCTAGCTCTCAATTGAAAATTCTCTAGTATTTCTCTACTCAAATTTTTCCTTCTCAAGCACTTAGATCTGTGCTCAATATATAGATGAACTGTAGGTTTTTTTTCAATCAATAAATTTCCAAAATTAGGCAAGACATGTTTCCATTTGTGTAGATGTGAAATGGACACTTGGATCCAAAGCTTGACACATGTGAACTCTTCTAGAAGGCACTCGCCAAGTCGAGATTCTGGAACAATGAGAATTTTGCTCCCAATGTGACCAATGCACCTGTGAATGTCAGGAAGTGCTTTGCAGAGTAGCCTTGCATGGGGCTACCTGCATATGCAACGCACTTAGGCCCCTTAGAGCCTGCGCTGGTGAGCTCTCATATGCTATATAATAAGCTTCAAACCATGGAAACCTTTGCTTGATGAAAGTATTGCTTGATTTGTCTTGTTTCTTGTCTTAGGGCATATAGAAACTGAAATGATAGGGAATGATAGACCCTTGATCATCAGTCCTGGAGATGATGCCAAGTTAACCAGGTCATTGGGAATCGTATCCAAATTGACCTATAACAATTTCCCCCTAAAGCATGAGATCCAAATAATAAGAACATTTGATTGAGATGCTTTACACTATGATGAGTCTAGAAACGAAGCAGAGTGGTCACCTGCATCAATATTAGAGTAAATTAAATCATGATATATCCTCTTTTGATCATAATTGTTGAGGGTAGGCATTCCCATATTTAGCACATAAAAAAATTTAATAACATGTACATAATTCAGAAATTCGTCTTCATTGGAATGTTGCCCATATGCAGACATGCCTACAGATATAGGCCCATGTTTGGATGACAATATGTATGTAAGGTCACCATACATATGATGTGTACAAAATCCTGAAATCGTAGCCCAGATGGCTAAAAATAGATCTGGGGTCTTCTTTTCTCGTTCACTCGATTATTCGGGTACAATTCTAGCCATGCGAATATATGATTTGTAGTCGAACATGGAAAGACATTGTTTGATTACCAGCCAATTATGTGAGATGTTAACAGACGTGAGAGAGACACCATTAATTTCAATGGCCCTCAAGGTACTGCAGTACATTTCGTAAGGCATGAATAGATGATTTCATGTTGAACGGAAAACAAAATATTTCGGTCAAAGGTCCAGAAGCGAGGATCTTGTCGATGCTGTAACAAGCCTCATGGTACTGGAATATGATGTTTCTAAGTGACCTTCCTGGATATTGATTTGTTGTCAACAAGAAGTCACCTTATTTCAAAACAAGAGTTACTGATTTCAGAGACTGCTCAAGTGACTGCGTAGTATAAGAGAGGGTTTACACATGAAATGATCAGATAACAATATATCTACTCATATATTAATCATAAATGCTCAAGGAATGAGATCTAGTCTCCTTATACAAAAAGCAAGACAACCCGACAAGGGTTTCTTGTCAAACACTCCAAATACAAAATGTAATATTCGTAAATATCTTAATACTCTCTTCAAAATGAAGCATGAGAGTGTAAGAGGCTGATATAAATCTTATCTGATGTAGATCCTTAAAATTCGTCCTCCCATGAGAGAATGAACCTCTCAATCACAAGGAAAAACCACAAAGAAGCCACGAAACCCTGCAATGAAATATGCCTCCCAAAATAACACAGTTCCCAGCTACAACTGCGCTGGAAACTCTAAGAAGTGAGTGGTCTGATACCACTGATATGAAATATTCTCTAAGACCCTCCAAACAAATCTCTAGATGAAAGGAAATCTCCCTCCAACAAATATTAGCTCAGAAAGTGGAATATCAATCCCTTCCACTACTGCACCCAGCTACACTACACAATATCTACTGCAGAGACTGCGCTGATGAAGATGGCTGAAGCTTGGCCTAAAAACCTGATGTGGAATGATGAATGCAAGCTCTCCCAATGAGGGTCCTCAAAGGAAGAGGTGGGATTCCTGCTCGGGAACACCCAAGTGCTAAACAACACTGCTACTCTGTTGAACAACAAAAGTAAGCAAATGTCTAGAGAGACATGAATAATGATCTAAAGCATAAATAAAAATTCCCTAATCCTCTTCCTCATATAGAATACAAGTTTTCTTCTCCTTGGGCCCACCCAATTAGGTCTCCTCATTCAAAAGATGCACTTCCCTCCAAAAGTGCGTTATTCTTCCTAGGGTTTCTTCTCCTCCAAGACTGCGCAGTTGACCAAGTCAAAGTAGCTTTTTTTTTCCTTGTTCACACATAGAGGTGTTTTAATAGGCTTGAAATAATGTATCCTTTCACACTTGGAGTGTTTTTATCCTTCTTAGGAGAAATATGGGCTTTTCCACCCATTTATTTGCCGACTATAGCTGTTGGTAACTCTAATGTCCCATTTAGCTTGGAAGCTAAAAATTTGGTACATTACAGTCCTCCCCTCCAAAATATTTTCTTGTCCTCAAGAAAATGCATAAGGAGAGAAAAATATCTCTTCTCCTCTTCATGTGAACTCCATCCCTGCATTAAGAAAATCTGCAAATAAAATGTCATCCAATGCTCCTCCCCAAGTGTGCATAACCAAAGGGTCTGCATCAATCAAAGGCGGAAGGTGTGAATGGAAACATGTTGTATGCCTCATGGCCTCCACAATTAGGAGTGATGATAAAAATGGTGAATGAGTGCCTCCCTCATCCATGCAATCATCCAAATGAAGTGAGTCACCTTCCAACATGGTAACTCATGAAAAGTCTCTTCCACCTTGTGCTCCTAAAATTAAGGTGGGATGAATAAGTGAACATGATAGGAAAGAGGGCCTATCCCACACTTTCCTCCTCTCCACTCATGATAATTGTAGAGGGTATGCTGATATGGGGCTGAAACATGATTTCCCTCCAATGGCAAGAAGAATATTGAGCCTCCAAAGACTCTTCCTCCAAGATCATGAGTCATGCCAACCCAAACCATTACATTCAAGATGAATGGCACATCATCACCACATGGCATCCAAATCAGAAAATGGCTGAAGGTTATGTGCAAGTTTGGATGATACATATGGTCTCTCTGGTGGATATTGCGTAGTTCTCCCAACTGCTGCTTGAGAATGTCTTATGGAAAGTGTTCCTGTAATAAGTTACAAGCTGAATATGTATGTTCTCCCAACATGTGGAAGTAAGCATAAATGTATATCAGGTGTACATATGAAAAATAAAAATACACTTGCCCAATGTTATGTATAGATGGCTACTATCATCATAAACATTGGCCCTAAAGTGACCATGAAACCCAAAAATACTCCTACTCCTTTGGGGAGCAATGCACTGTGCAAACATGGTGAGAAGGTACAAATAATCAATAGAGTGAGCAACAAGTATAGAAATGCATTCTATACAATACATAGTGAGTGGAATGAAAGTGAGATCCTCCAACAAGTCCTCCCATGAGAATATACTCACAAAAATCTGCAAGAAAAAGGGATACCTCCTCCCTTTGGAATATCTCAGCCATAAGAACATGCTCCTATGTAACAGTGTTGTAGGCCTTTGTAATAAGGCTACATGATTTCTCCCTTTGACATTACACATGCCAAAACCATCCACCATTATGCTGCTATGTGAGAAGATCTCCTCCCAACATGGAAATCTCTCATGATCCTTCAATGCTGAAGGGTAGCCTCCTTGCACCATGAATGTGCCTTTCTTCTCTTCAGAAATATCATGAAAAGTATGGGAAGAATTTTTCCCATACTCTCCCAAGTGCAACCATAGAAACAACAATCTTTGTTGTTGCCTCATCTCTCCCTCATACAAGCCTCCTTTGAACAAGAACACATCAGCAATACATGGAAGCAAGATACAATAAAAACAAGTTGTCAATTGACAATGAGAGAGTACATCTTGGTCCCTTTCATGGAACCAGCGTAGTGCACCCTTAGCCTGCTTCAAAATCAGAATCAACAAGTGATTTCCCAGCCACTTGTCTGCTGCCATAGTCATCTCATAAGATGAAAACATGAAATTACAATATGGTGTCATTGGTGCACAACAAGAGACATATTGCTTCCCCCACAGCTCATCAAAAAGGTAGCCAAAAGAAATGCTACAAGTAGTTGCAAGTACATCATCATATAATATGCAAGAAGAAGCAACTCTTCTTGATACATCATGCTGCTCAAATAATGAAAATAAGTACAATACAAAATGTAAAATTATACCTCCTCCATCATGTACTTAAGGTCTTGAGTTGCAATGGCTCAACTGGAAATTCTCCCTCACTCTCAATGAGTAGGAAGGTGGCTGTGACATCCTCTCTATCACCATCTAGGCTATGCATCTCTCCATATGCAAATATATGTCATGCTGGATGCCCTCCCAAGTGAAATCCTCCATCAAATGGAAATATGCATCAAGGTGCATGGAAGAGAAGTCCTCATGTGCTGCATGTAACAGCTTCTCCTTGAGACTAGAAGATCTAGTCAAGAAGATCATGTCATAGGAATAGATGACCACATCATCCACCATGTATTTTTCATCTCCCTCTGAGTCATCAAGAATCATGCATGCACCAAGATCCTTGGAGTACTCTATAAAAAGCTGAGACCTCCAATAAGGATCAATCCTCCTTAGTGACAGCACTGGTGATTTGGCATGTGAAGCTCCACTCAAGCTGTTGCCTACTACGTTGAAATCCCCCATGCCAAAGCTCTCCTCAAAACTCTTCACCTCTCCAAAATCCAAGAGTGTTGAACCCAAAGACAAGACATTTCTCATCAACTGAAGATTAGGTGGCCTCCCAAGTGGGATGCCTCCATGAAGTGAGACATCAATGTCAAGAGTAAACTGCATATGTGATTGGGAAACCTTGCCCCTACCCTGATTGTGCAAATCAGTTTGCCTCTTTCTTGCATTGGCTCTCTGAAATAGATAAGGGTGTGTGCTCCTCATCAACTAATGCTGATATCCCTCCCTCTCCCCTTCTTCTAGCTGCAATGTTGCACAATCATGCTGCTCACTGATTGTGCTTGGACCTCTATGTATGAGATCCTGGGGAATTTCTTGCAAGGGCACAAGAATCCCTTCCGTGGGAGAATGTGATCCCCCCTCCTCTGCATGAGGCACTGAATGTGTTCTAGATATGACAAAGTTGTTTCCCTCTTCTTCAGTAATGTGTGTGGGCAACCTTCCAACAACTTGATCCCTTTATGAAAAAGAGACCCCCATGTCCTCTTGTTCAAGAGTATGAACTGAATTTCTTGCCTCCGGAAATGTGAAATGCAATATGTTAGCTCCCTTCCTCCATCTCATGATAGATCTGGGCCCTTGACTGCACTGTGCACTATGGTGTGCAGCTGCATGCTTCTCCTCACCATGTGAAAATCTAGATTCTGCTCTAGATTCACCCTCCTTTGGAGATCCCATCTCCAATATTGTGTCCTTCAACTCTCCTTGAAAGATCTGTATAAATTGTGGAAGAAGTTTTATCTGCTTATCTTCCCTTCCTTCTGCACATACTGAAGCTTCCTAGTTTCTATCCACTTCTTCTTTCCCTGAAATGAAATGGCTTGAGATATCATTGCAACTTCCCTCTTTTTCCTGAGATCTGAATATGGATGAGAGTAAACTCATCTTCTTCACCTTGAGCCCTCAGCTTTTGAATTTCAAACTTCACAGGCTGAGCCAAGTTTGAAGCTCCGATACCACTGTAATGTCCCGAAATGGAAATCAGCAAAATTTTTCTCCACTGAAGTGTTCCTTTATTGAAAATATGAACAAGGCTATTTAAAATATGGATTGAGTGGGAATTTACTGAATATGTCACCTCTAAAAAGAGGATGAGATCCAGAAGCTAGCTGGCCCCTTCTCAGGCTCTGTCTATAGCTATGTAAATATTCCTCCTTGGGAAAATTTAGGAAGCAAGAAGAAAGAACGCATTTCCAGCCATGCATGAAATAATTACTACAATTAACTATTGGATTCCATAGATACATAAATAAACAATCTAAATCCAAGAATAGAGCTGAAACAAATCAAACTAGGTGGGCTAAACATGCCTCCCACACTAGTGTAGCCAAAACTAGTGAAAAACCCCAATACTGCAAAATGCCAGAGTAGCTGCTCAAGTGAATGCGTAGTATAAGAGAGGATTTACACATGAAATTATCAGAGAACAATATATATACTCATATATTAATCATAAATGCTCAAGGAATAAGATCTAGTCTCCTTATACAAAAAGCAAGACAACCCAGCAAGGGTTTCTTGTCAAACACTCCAAATACAAAATGTAATATTCAAAAATCTCTGAATAATCACTGCAACATGAAGCATGAGAGTGTAAAAGGCTGATATAAATATTATCTGATGCATATCCCTCAAATTATTCCTCCCATGAGAGAATGAACCTCTCAATCACAAGGAAAAACCACAAAGAAGCCACCAAACCCTGCAATGAAATCTGCCTCAAAAAATAACGCAGTTCCCAGCTACAACTGCGCTGGAAACTCTAAGAAGTGAGTGGTATGATACCACTAATCTGAAATATTCTCTAAGAACCTCCAAACATATCTCTGGATGAAATTAAATCTCCCTCCAACAAATATTAGCTCAGAAAGTGGGATATTAATCCCTTCCACTCCTGCACCCAGCTACACTACACAATATCTGCTGCAGAGACTACAATGATGAATATGGCTGAAGCTTGGCCTGAAAACCTGATTTGGAATGATGAATGCAAGCTATCCCAGTGAGGTTCCTCAAAGGAAGAGGTGGGATTCCTGCTCGAGAACACCCAAGTGCTAAACAACACTGCTACTCTGCTGAACAGCAAGAGTAAGAAAATGTCTAGAGAGACATGAATAATGATCTAAAACATAAATAAAAATTCCCTCATCCTCTTCCTCATATATAATATGAGTTTTCTTCTCCTTGGGCCCACCCAATTAGGTCTCCTCATTCAAAATATGCACTTCCCTCCAAAATTGTGTTATTCTTCCTAGGGTTTCTTCTCCTCCAAGACTGCGCAGTTGACCAAATAAAAGTAGCTGCATTTTATCCTTGTTCACACATAGAGGTGTTTTATTAGGCTTGAAATAATGTCTCCTTTCACACTTGGAGTGTTTTTATCCTTCTTAGGAGACTTATGGGCTTTTCTACCCATTTATTTGCCGACTATAGCTGCTGCTAACTCTAATGTCCCATTTAGCTTGGAAGCCAAAAATTTGGGACATTATAGAGTATTGCAGAAGGATGAGTTTTTAATCACTGGATGACTTCTCTTGAACATATCGGCGACACTATGATGAGTTGGCAGCATTTACCCAAAACCAAAGTGAAGGTATGATGAACCATAGGTGTAAATGAACCATCAAGATGATTACCCAACCCAAACAGTCACGGACATGGAGTGAAATAAGTGTCATGTTCAAGAGCGACTTGCTACCAAAAAGAAACTTTTCTTACTTTTCCCAATCTTTCCCCGGTCATTTGTCGACCAGTACCTCTTTATTTTTTAACAAGCTTGAGGAGGATAACATTTGCTTGATCTATAATTCAACCCTTCAGGCGAATAAAGTATCACTATTTAATAATTTAACGAGTCTAGCGATGAGTGGAACTCGATTCTTGCCATGATTGACAAGCCCATCGTTATTTTATGTTTTAACGAGCTTAACGACAGTGAAAGCCCGGTCCTTTTTCATATTTAGAGAGTCCGAAAAAGAGGACGAAAGAGAACTCCAAAAGTAATTTTTCATAAATTTGTCACTCAGATCCGAAAAAGTGTAAAATAATATCTGAGAGAACCTCTTTGGTCATGTTTAACCAAGGTATTCCTTTTTCGTAAATAATCTATCTCAGTCCAGAAAAGGGTTAAACTTATATTAAGCAGATATTGATTCATTTAATTTAACGAGCTCGAAAAGACAAGTGCTCGACAATATTTTCACATTATCCGAGACTGAAAAGAGCTGAAAGAAGACTCCAGGGGTTCCTTTTTCGCTGTTATCAAAGTTTGAAAAAGAGATAAAAGTGCGCTTCAAATCCTTTTTCATTTTTAACAAAGCTAAAAAAATAAGGAGAAAAAGTATGCTTTGTGGTCAAGTCATTCTTTGAATAAATCTGCACGACTAATCTGTTCATCAGTTGTATTTCCTGTTCAGAACAACAACAAATGGATTAAAAATACCTATTTCATGATAAAAACTTAATAAAACTATAGTCATAGCAATAAATTTAACTTGCAAACAATTAAATGACTATAAACAGTAGTTTCACTATTCATTTTTACCATTCCATAGTTACCATTTTCATTTTGGAGCTCTGAACTTGATTTTTCCCCCGAACTTCAGTTGTTGATTGCGGTCGTTTCTTTGGATGAATTTCATCGTCGTTTGATCCAGGTTAGTGCCATGAACCTCCTCTTCCTTTCAATATTCATTTGATTTACATTCTTTGCAAATTTTTATGGTTTTGAGGCCCCTAGGTTAAATTCTCTCCAAAATGAGGGCAACGCACCCCTAAATGTCGAAACCTGCGTTGCATAGCAGGTACAGTGAAGGGTACATGCATGTGCAATGCACTGTCTTAGTCCAGGGAGTGCATTCAGCACAACTCAACCTTTTGATTTTCATGTTGTGTCCAAAATTTGCCTAGTTTTTTGCAATGATTGGAATCTAATGGATCTTATGGTTGATTTTTAGGTTTCCATCGAATTTTAATGATGATTACGTGGAGGGAAAGGGAACATGAAGATCAAGATATGACTACCTTAAATGATCCAAGTACTGTAAGAGCCCTAAGATACTGTGGACTACTTAAGTACTTTAAATTGTCAGGAATGAGGCAAAAAATAGAACTCTTGGAGTTCTTAGTTTGAGTATGGGATCCGATGATAGAGGAATTTCACATAAAAAATCAAGTGTTGTCTATAACAATTGAGGATGTGTATTTTCTCACAGGTTTGTTGAGGAGAGTTTTGCCCATTTCTCTCACAGGGTATATCGTTGGAGGAGATACAGTGAGGGATTATGTTATGCAGTATTTCTATCCAGGGTTAGAACCTAGCAAAGATGGAAAAATAAGCATCCGGGATGTTAGGGATTTGCCTTTGAGAACCATCCTTTTCACAATTGCTAAACTCGCTGGCACCATTACACTCCATGTAGTGAACAGATCATATATGCAGTATGCGCTAGATTGTTTAGAGCCAATAGTCTTCAACTAGTTTGAAGTTGTTCTAATTTAGATAAAGGAACAGCTGAATAAAGTAGAGGAAGGAAGACAAATTTCAGCTATGGTTCAATCCTTATCTCCTTTGCTTTGGAACGGATTCCACTGATGCATCCACAACATGTAACATTGGATATATCTAGTCCTAGAGATCCTCGAATGTAGAGATGGGTAGAACTCATGGGTAGGCATGCAGGCCAATCGACCGTTGTGTTCTGGACTACATTCTTCGCCTAGTTTCAGCAACAGATTGTTGCCATCGATGAATATGCATATGTAGGCATCGACTTCTGAGGAGATCTAGATCTAGTATTACCAGAAAGCGCTCAGTGGGGTGCAATAAGTAAGAATGATTCGACCATGTTTTTTGATTTTCCTAAGGTTTATACAATGATTTTGTGTTTTTATTTCCTTCCAAGACTAAACTAAATGTTTGATGTAATGCAGATATCGTTCATGTTCAACCAGTAGAGGAACTAGAGCGCAAAGCAGATGCGCCAGTAGAGAGGGATATCGAGAGAGCAGTCCTTCAAGACCTTGATATGGCTGAGACTCTAGCTGAGATTCAGTAGCACATAGAGGGATTGACCTTCGGAATTCTGGATTGCCAGATCGAAGAGCTTCCCATGCGACTGCAATGACACACTATTGGGGTTCCTAACCGTTGGATGCGATTGCTCTGTAGGATTGCTAGGTCTATAACATGTTACCACGAGCACCACTAGTTTACTTGTGACATTTTGCATACAATTTGAGGTCAGATGGCCAACGTGTCTTGGGAAATTTTTTTGTAAAAACCTATAACTATCTATTTATATGTTTGCAGAGTTTTTCCTATGTTTAATGCGTAATCCTATTCAATGATGTGAATTTTTTCTTTACCTATGTCGCAAATTTCTGTCTAAAACTTGATTAGCTAATGAATCAGTTAAAGTGTTCAAATTTCTAGAAATGTGTTGATATTGAATAAAATCAAAATGTCTTTCCAAAAGTCGAACTCTTAGGAACAATCTAAGAAGTGTTAGATTTATAACAGTATAAATACTAGTAAGTTGTAGTACCACAAGTTGTGAGTCTAACCTTATGATTATGTGGTTAATACCAAATGAAATGGCATCAGAGAGAAGTTCGATCCATGCGCTATACTCAGCGATATTTTTCGTTGATCTACCAATAAAAATCCCTTGAAAACTCACTAACTCATCGTTCGGATCGAAAATGGCCCACATTGCAGAAGATAGATTCTGCGTACTATGACTAGCACCATTATCATATCCAACAAATGGTTCCAAAGATTCAGACATATGCCATGAAATGTAAAGCAGATTACTAACGTCAAGAAAAATCTAAAAACAAATTAAGATAGTGAATGAAAATCAACAGCATATAAAAAATATAATACAAAAAATTACTACGCTCATGATTAAGCATACTAATGTTTCAAATACAACCCATTTCTAGGTTGTTCCAATGGAATTCCATCGTAATCAACTAACTCGTAGGCACCTTTAGCAAGAAATATTTTGACAATATAGGGGCCATGCCATAATGGTTCGAATTTCCCTGTACCTATTACATCATCTTCTTGGTCATAAAGAAGGACCAAGTCGCCCTCTAAGTATATGCGAGGCTGGACATTTTTGTCGTATTGCACCTTTATACATCTCTTATGCGCTTCGCTATCCAATTGGGCTTCACGACACATTTCATCTAGATGGATGAGGTTAAGGAGACATGCTTCTTCTTCTGAGGTGTCAGGTAACAAGTCTATTACGAGTTTTAATGAGGATATTTCACATTGGATTAGTAAGATAGCTTCTAGACCATACACCAATTGAAAAGGAGTAAATCCAGTTGTGTTTCTCATCGAGGTTCGATATGCCCACAAGGCGGAGTACAGGATCAAGTGCAAGTTCCTTTTACGGACTCCTATCATTCGTTGAATCATTCGTTTAAGAATTTTTTTAATAGCCTCAACCTGTCCATTAGATTGTGGATAACAAGGAGTAGAATTATCATGTGACAATCCTAACTTGGTAGTCAATTCAGACATCACATGGCTGCAAAAATGCTTCCCATGATCCATAACTATAGCCTATGGGACCCCAAACCATGCAATAACGGGGTTCAAGAAAAAAAATGCAGCTGTCTGTCTTGTGTTGTTGAATGTAGGCATTGCTTCAGCCCATTTGGTAAAATAGTTGACTGTGACAATAATATAACCATGCCCCCTGGATGAAGGAGGGTTACAAGTCATGAAGTCAATACCCCATTTCATAAATGGTCTAGCAGAGACAACAAGATGCATTGGCGCTTGCAGTTTGCGTATTTTACGATAAAAAATCTGGCATGCATGACAACTTTTGACTGTGAGGATACAATCTTGAAAAATAGTAGGCCAAAAGTAGCCTATGCGGAGTATCTTCTACGTGGTAGCATATCTAGATAAATGTCCACCACAAGCCCCAACATGACAATCATTTAACACTTTTTTGGCCTCCTCATGAGTGAGGCACCTCCTTAAAATGGTATCAAGACAACGATGATAAAGTGTATCGCCAATGATCAGATAATATTTGGCTTGGTATTGAATACGTCGCTGATCAGAGCAAGAGGTATTAGGCCGAAAAGTTTGGGTTTGGAGATAAATTATGAAATCCCCATACCAAGGATCAGATGATCTGATTAGAAACAGAGACTCGTCTGAAATAGATGGTTTTGACGTAATAGCAGTGCTATCAGAGGGAAGGTCATAGAGAAGCTCAACCAAAACTAAAGACTTCTTTGACTTGGTTTTGATGAATTCCAAATCAAATTCCTGCAAAATGAAAATCCATTTTGAATATTTCCCCCCCAGCAATTGACGTGATAAGATGTAAGTCATGGGTTTGCAATCTAAAAGTATTGTTGTTTTTTGGAGCAGCATATAATGGCGAAATATTTGGATAGCTTGAACAGCTGCCAAGGCGAGATTTTCCACGTACGAGTACTTAACTTCCGTATCATTGAGATTATGACTCAAATAATAGATTGGTTGTTCAATTCCATCTTCTACTTGGACCAAAATCATAGCGATGGTCGTTTCAGCCGTGACGATATATAGGAAATAATCATTTTGATAATTAGGAGGATACATTAATGATGCTCAGATAAGATGGTCTTTGAAAATATCAAAAGAAGCTTGCGCAACTTGGTCCCAATGGAAGGGAACTCATTTTTTCAATAATCGAGTAAATCCTTTAGCCATTTTGGCGTAGTTTGGAATGAACCTTCTCAGGAAGTTAACCTTTCCTTAAATTTTTTGTATCTGAAGTAAGGTTGATGGTGCAGGAAAATTAAGAATGGCTTGTACCTTTAGTGGGTCTATTCGAATCCCTTCTTTTGAGACTACGAATCCGAGCAATCGACCAGAACCAACACAAAACACACATTTGTGTGGATTGAGGCATATCTTGTAGTGTCGTCAGCATAAAAAAATGGCTCTCAAATGCATCGGGTGATCAGTCTGATTTCATGAATGCGCTGGTAAATCATCTAGATATGGTTGAACAATGTGCTTGATGTTATTGAAAGCATAATCCTTTTCTCTTTGAAAAGTTTCCCCAACATTCTTTAAACCAAACGAAAGTTTCCTATAGGCGAATGTGCCCCAGGGACAGATGAATGTTTTCTTATTTTGATCATCTGGACGGATATCGATTTTATTGTAGCCGTAAAATCCATCCATGAACAAAAATATTTCGCATCCAGGACAATCATCAATAATCTGGTCGACAAAGGGAGTAGGATAGTTGTCTTTTGGACAAGCCTGATTGACATCCTGATAATCGACAGACATGCTAATAGTCCCTTGTTTTTTCATAACAGGAACGATATTGGAAACCCACTCAGTTAGCGGAACAGGGTAAATGAAACCAACATGCAAAAATTTTTCAACTTCTTCTTTGATGGCAGCGGCTTTCTTTGGATGAAGTCGTTGACGCACCGGTTTGACATCATGATACATATTAATAGTGTGTTCAACTATACTAGTATCTATGCCTGGTATTTCCTCGTAAGAGCAAGAAAATACGTCACAAAATTCACGAAAAAGAGAGAAATATGAATCAAGTTTTGATGGAGAACAAGATACACTGACATGAATATTTTCTGCAACGCTAGGTTTGGTCGAAATATCAATAGAAATCGTTTCTTTGATATTAAATAAATTTCGCTCAGATTCAATTGCATTAATTGGAAAAGAATTCAAAAATAAATTTTTGATGGATGGGTGATATTGTTCACTCAGATTGTTTTCTTCATAATCAGGAAGATGGGAATGATGATGATAATCTTCCCATGGTTCTCCTTCTGACATCATAGCTTCCAAAATATTTTCATTTGTCAAAAATTTTGAGGAAAATGGATCAGATGGAGTACCAAAATCTAATGAATGATAAACCCAAACACTCAGCGATGCTGATTTTGGATTTGCTGCCCAAGCCAAATAAATTTATTGCTATTGTAGCTCAATAGGGATGGGTGGTAAAACATCATCCAATGTGGAAATAACATAATCACTCATACTCTTCCTTAAGCCAGATAGAGTGGAAGAGAGCATGTAGCAGGTCCCTATGCTTGCAATTTCTGTTGACATCATGGGTGGCAGTAATGCAAAGGGTCCCATAAGAGTGGAATCCTTTAAGAGTCCTACACCAATGTTCTGGATTTATAGTTGGGGTAAGTGAAAAAACATAACGCTTCCAGTTACTTGCGAAGCGGAGGAAAAAAATGATAATTGATTTATGACTATGATTGTAACTTTATGTGGAAAGGAAATCATTCTAAAGTATGTAGAAATAATGGCAGTCATTGCATATACCCATGGTCTTCTGAATAAAATATTATAGTCAAGGTGTCCATCAACAACCTCAACATCAATACTTACTGTTTTCCCCCCTAATTCAACATGCAGGTTATTGATAATACCACAAGGTTTATATGTTCTTCCATTAAAATCCTTCAACGTCGTTGATGATTGCGATAATTGCGGCGATTCAGGTGACTTCCAACAATTTAGAGACATAATGAACATAGATGCTTCCTCATCAATAATAGTACGATGAACAAGGTGATTAAGAACATTTAATAGGATGGATAATGCCAATTCTACTAGTAATTGTGACACATAGCCTGTATGATTAAAGATGACAAGATTAGAATCAGTTGGATCAATTCCACCAATGGCTGACAATAAAGCCTGCTTCTAGGAGAGACAATTTTGTAATACCTCAAGAGAGGACATAGCTGAAGGGGATTGAGCCAAATATTCAACTATATTATAATTTTGTGTAGCTCTTGCTCAAGGATTATATGTTGATTTATGAATTACTCCCTTCGGTGGCATAATTGTCAATTCAAGAATAATTGGAGGTGGTACCGATTCATTAGATGGATTTGTTGTCGAGGTAGTACGTTGATCAGTGGCCATACTACCATAGTCTTTATTCCACGTCGACACCAAAAATATCTTGTGAAGGTTTTGTTGTGGATAATATTAACACTTGGGAACTAGGAGCTGGATTTGTAGTAACCAAATTTGTGTCTGGATTTGGAAATGGGTCTGTCAACGCAGCTGATGCATGAGAAGACTTTTGAGACTTCATCACGGTGAGGACAATCCCTAACAAAATGTTCCTTGTTACAAATTATGCATGGATAATGAGGCTTCTGTGGCCCAGACGGTTGATCAGATGATCTTTCCTACGGGTTAGAAGTTTGCTTTTTCTTTGATTTCCACTTTTTCTTACCTCCTGGTTGCTTGTCACTTTTGCCTTTGTCAAATGACATGGTATTAATTTTGGAAGTAGGAGGAGGATCAAATGTAGTAGCATGGTGTGTGTTTGCAGTGCCTATCAAGTTATCTCTGGCATGAGAGTCCTTTATTTGAGGAGGAACATGAAATTAGATCGCAGCGCATTTGGGACTTTTTCATAGAGTGTGCCAGACTGAGTGTAAATCAAGTCTAAATATTGGGCATGAGCGATAACTTGCTCTTCTGTGACGATTCCACCTTTATCCACATCCTCAGTTATAGATGGTAACAGGGACTTAATGAACCATTCAGCAAGGATCCGATCAGGAACAAATTTCTTAACTATTCGTCGACGGTGATGCCACTCATGAATATGATTGGAAATGTGAGTAGCATTAGTCTGTTTGAAGTTGGTCAAGAGTTCCATTCTAGTTTTTTATCTAATCAGTAACTGGAAATGGGTCAAAAATACAGTAGCTAAGGTAGTAAAATTGTCAAAAGAAGCTCTAGGTAATTCAATGTACCATTTAGCAGCCAGACCTGTGAGCGTATGCTGGAAAAGACATAATCGAACAGAATCATCATTCAGGGAATTTGATGAACACAATAAATGATAAGTCATAACATGAGTTGATGGATCTTCTCTAGTGTTTCCATTGAATTTAGGAATATCGGAGGGTAATTTATGAGGTATCACTGGCCACCAAGGTGCATAATTGATAGGATCATTGGTTAACCAATTTAAATATGGTAATTCCAAGGTTGTGCCAAAAGGAAACTATCGATTAAGGTCAGGTTTAGCATAGCCAGGATAAGATGGAATTGCTTGGGCAACAGGTCTTTGAGCACCAGCATATGGAAGTTGATGTTGGTAACCCAGATAAGGGTTGTTTTGCATAGAAAACACTTGAGAATTCTGTTGACCAAAACCTAGATATGATACTTGTTGAAATGAGGTTTGAGGTATTTGTGCCTGTGGTTTCCAAGGGGTTTGTCCACCAATGTTATAACCCAAATTAGTATAAGTTGGATTCGGTTGATATGTATAACCAGGTTGCATTTACAACATCCCATAAAATGGTACACCAACTTTTGAATAAATGATCCCTGATACAGGTTGTTTTAAATTAACCAAAGTATTTTGAGTCTGTGGACCCAACATTTGATGATATTGAGTTGAAGATCCTACCTGATAAGGGTTGATGTATAATATTTTGATTATATACTAGAAGTAGAGATGTATTAACAAGTGGTAATGAAGTGGGAGTAACAGGTTGAACTAGTTTATATGAGTGTACAACCATTTGTGGTTGGATAAGAAAAGTGGGCTGCCATTAAAAAACATTCATGTCAACATTAGTTTGACCAAAAAATGACTAAGTATTGTCATATTGGGTGACCAAAGGTTTCCCACCAGCATAAGGAGGATAATAAGACGGAAAATAATTTTCTCCAAATGTTGGGAGTCCAATTGATATGGTACTTAAAGGAATTGACCCAAAAAGAGTGACTTGATATTTCCCTGATGATGTATGTAATGAATCAAGTCATTCAGTACTAACAATAGGACTACCAGATAAAACACCAGAAGATGACATTGGCAAAGACCATGAAAGTGAAGACGCACTAGAAAAAGTGCCAGACAATGATTTGTAGCCTGTTGGGACCGAAGGGCCACCGTGAAAATATGACTCTGGTGAGGTAGTGAACATTGACGAAGTAGCGAGGGTAGGAGCTTACATAATTGGAATAGCAGACCCAACCGAAGATGTTGGTTCAAACATGGTTGTATGACCAAATGTATACCCTCGAAAATCGACGAGATATTGAAGGGAAATAGGATCAATAAAAGTAGATGGAAACGATTGAGGAAAATACTAGTACAGGTAAAGGTCCCCCCCAAAATGGGTTGGAGTTAAAGGTGTATCGTCTTATGGGATTTCTTCAATCGCAATTAAACCATGAGGAATAACTTCACCGTCAGGCCCAAAATATATTTCAGACGATTGACTGTGTGATATAGGAGTGTGAGTGACTACAAAAATTTGTGGGATGACCAAGTTAGGAACAACTTCCGGTTTTTCGACTTCAGGATTCAGATTTTCTAACAAAGAAGAGACAGGATCTGGATCAATTTGTGTTTGAACAACGTCGGGTATAGGAGGTATGGTCTTAGCAATTGAATGGATCATGACCACGGGTAGCTATGAGGACTCCGTTTCAACAACAGTAAACGAACCAGGATGTGTGGAAACAATTTCAGCTAACTCTAGTTTAAAAGATGATGTTTCGCCAGAGGTACGAATTGTACTTGATTCAGCAGATCGTGATCACCTTCGCCTACCAGAAGTAACTTCTGGTGGTAAAGGTGGTTTTAAAGCTAATCTATGCGAATGACGGGGGATAGGATTTTGTTCTTCTACAATTACTGATTTATTTTATCCAAAAAACAAATAAACAAAAAGAGGGTAATGCTAGGAAAAAGGGTTTACCAAGAAACTGTGAACTACAGAATACCTCTTGGCAAACCAAGAAGTACAGGCAGGTAATCTCCCCCAATGTTGTGTTCGGTGTATCACAATTTTAGGGTGGCCGACTTGGTTCACTATGGATGGATAGCACCTAAAAGTTGTCCTCTCAAATATACTCGAAGGTACATGGAGGCCCAAGTTTGTATTAGCGTTGTCTAATGTGAAACCGCATAGTGAGAGCACCCCTTTATAATTATCATACTGTAACACTGCCCGATATACCCGAAAGTACGTGGACAAGCTACGATATAATTACGTACGTTGAGTGAGGTATCACACTCAGAATGTATCGCAGACAAGTTAATGACAACTACTATGTTTTACGACACCGAAACACGTCTCTAGACTAGACCTTCTCAATGTTATCATTATGGTTCCAATGCATTGTTAAGTAAATTGAGATTGATTTTATGTTGATCTTGCTTAACAATTTTCCTTTCAGGTTCATCGTGATGATGTGTATGAAATTCCTAAAATGCAAGCTAAGAATGATAAACAAACTTTCACTTTCAGCTTTTTCAATGAATAACCTAGCTACTAAGGGAAGATAGAAAATAATTTGTGAGCAAACAAATCAATGAAAAAAAACAAAATCAATGAATCAAAAACTAAATGTAGATTTCCTAATGTTCCTTTTGAAAAAAACACACAATCCTACATGAAAATGCAAGTTTTTATTTTCAGTTTCCTTAATGTTATGAATGCAAAAAAGAAACTAGGTGCACTAGATCAATAATTCAAATTCTTTTTACTTTGGAAAAACGAAGAATACAAACAACAATTTCTCTTTTGAAGGGAAAACGAAGATTTCAACAACAATTTCTCCTATCAAGGAAATGAAGATTTTACGACAATTTCCTATTTCAAAAGCAAATGATTCTTAATGTGACCATAAAAAATAATTTGAAATGAACTTGTCAATGATAAAGAAAAAAAAATTTAAACAAACATTGAACAAATTTTCAGTCAAAGTAAGAAGAAGTATATAGATTCACTGGTCAATTGAGCATCAGAATTTTCAGAACACAGAAGCAACAAAACTAAAGCAAGTTGCAAATTCAAATTCAAGGGAATTTGGTGACTTTCAGGATTCAACATAGTCTCCAAGGGGAGACAGTGCTCTGCAACGTAGGCTAAGAAGGGAGACAGTGCTCTGCAAAGCACTGTGTCCAGTCTAAGGGTGCATTAGGCGCAGTAAAAAAAAGAAAAATGCTACTGTTTAACTCACTGTCTTTGAAAATTAAGCTTTGAAAAATTCTAACCTTTATGTGTAACAACTACTGGGTGGATAAACAAAGAAAATCAGAGGCTAAAACACCTAAAACTAAGAGAAATTTTCCCTAGCGGAGTCGCCAGTTTGTTGGGCCAAAATTGTAATCTACGGATAAATTACACTTCCCTAGACAGGTGCTAGTCTAGAACAACAAGTGAAAGGCTATACGACTATTTCTCCTAACTCAGAATAGATACACAGAGAGGATTGGAGGCTTACTATACGACTATTTCTCCTAACTCAGAATAGATACACAGAGAGGATTAGAGGCTTACTTGTTCAATCGCTTCCGTTGCAGCTTCAAATTCAAGCGGTTTGTGAGCTGAATGCTTCCTGCAAGAAGGAACACTGAAACATCAGAAGATGAAATAATATAGATATCTATTCAAGCTAGTTAGCTAAATCAGTAAATCATAAACCATATACATCAACCAAGATCTTACAACATGGAAAATCAAAGCCAATACAGATGCATATAGGGAAAAATAAGCAGTACTCTTTATTGATGATGGAAGGAGAGGTTACAACCTAATGATTGATTTGAAGTGACCTTCTAGCAAAGTTCCTGAGCCTCATCATAGTATAAATCTCTCCAGCAGCAACTTCAAAAATCTAGCTCTCAATTGAAAATTCTCCAACATTTCTCTACTCAAATTCTTCCTTCTCAAGCACTTAGATCTGTGCTTAATTTATAGATGAACTGTAGGTTGTTTTTCAATCAATAACTTTCCAAAAATAGGTAAGACATGTTTCCATTCATGTAGATGTCAAATGGACACTTGGATCCGAAGCTTGACACATGTGAACTCTTCTAGAAGGCACTGGCCAAGTGGAGATTCCAGAACAATGAGAATTTCGCTCCCAATGTGACCAAAACACTTGTGAATGTCGGGAAGTGCTTTGCAAAGCAGCCTTGCATGGGGATACCTACATATGCAATGCACTTAGGCCCCTTAGAGCCTGTGTTGGTGAGCTCTCATGTTCTACATAATAAGCTTCAAACCATGGAAACCTTTGCTTGATGAAAGTCTTGCTTGATTTGTCTTGTTTCTTGTCTTAGGGCATATAGCAACTAAAATGATAGGGAATGATAGACCCTTGATCATTAGTCCTGGAGATGATGCCCAATTAACCAGGTCATTGGGAGTGGTGCCCAAATTGACCTATAACACACACTTAAGTCCTGTACTTGTACTAGTGCAAGCATATTGCAGGGGTGCAAGAATACCATCTTGGTGTAGGAAGGAAAATCCTTAAGAAGACAAATCTTTCCAAGGGCCCACTTGTGAACCTGCCAACAACCATATTGGAGATAAAAATAGAATTTCATTGTAGCAATCAAGATTTTTTATAGCAAGTGTGAAATTTCCTTTATTTTGTTTCTTCGCAAAATACTTTCTTTCGCATTCTGGCACTAGAATGTCTTTGGTGTAAATTTTTGTGTGATATTTATTTTCGATTTTGTAAGATCTTGATTTAAGATGTAGGAATAGATAGGAAAACTTCATACCAATTCTGGAATTTCCAGTGCTTTATATCTAAGTTTATGAAACCCGGGTTGACAATTAAGTGTTGAAAGGAATTTTCTTAATCGCGATTCTTGCACTTAACAAAGACAAGCAGATTTCCCAAATGAACAACCACAAAGATGAAGTGGAAGAGTGGCATGTTACTTAGTGTATCACTTCCATTAATAGTTAAAGTACCCCTTTTTCCAATTCCTCAAACATTTATGGTCATCACCTTTTTATTTGTTTTAACAAGATTAAGGAGGATAACATATTCTTGATTTGTAGGTTCATACTTTGGATGAATCCCTTTGAGTATTTTTAATGAAACCTGCCACAAGGAGTGGTTAGGTCCTATCATGTTTTACGAGTCCATCATTGTTTGATGATTTTATGAGTCCAACGAAGTTATAACTTGGCTACTTTTTGATGTTTAGAGAGTTTGAAAAAGAGGTGAAAAAAAAAAACTCCAAAGGTTCATTTTTTGTAAAGTTGTCTCTTGAGTCTTAAAAGGCAAAAAACAATACCTAGGAGAACCTCTTTTCCATGTTCGACTAAGGTATTCCTTTTTCGTAATTAGTATATCTTAGTTTGGAAAATTGTTGAACTTATACTGGGTATATGTGTTTTAATTTACTTTAACAATTTCGAAAGGATAAGTGCTCGACAATATTTTCATGTTTTGGGAGCCTGAAAAGAGCTCAAAGAGGAAGCCTCCTAGAGGAGCGAGTGGTATAAAGGGTAGTAACTGGTTTAGGTCATGATGGAACTGCTCAAAATATGAACAGGTCAAGAGGCTAGCTAATAAGGCTACTCATTGAAGTGCTTCCTCAGGAGAGGGTAAAAAAACCAAGTGAAAGCGTATGATCGTCCAAGGAGATGGTTAAAATGGAATGAGAAAACCAAGCCTCATCCAGAAAAATCAGTTTGATAAAAAATTGGAAGCATGATATATAGGATGAGAATGGTTTCATTTTTACACGAGCTTGAAACATGGGGAAATACGCTTGAAATTGGTTTCTTTTTTACATCATCTTGAAATAGAGAAAATGTATGTTTGAAATAAGTTTTCAATCCCCTGGTATAATGACTCAATTATAGGCACGTGTCTGCCAAGCTTCATTTCATTCACCTATGTAGACAACTAGTTACTAACATGTGGATGGAATGAAGGTTAATTTACGATATCAAGTGAAAGTCTTGACTGGGAATTTAAGAAATCTAATAAAATAATTGAATTGGAAGGGATTTGTTTAATATTTTAATGATCTTGACATAGGAAAATAAGTCTACTCATGGGACCTTGTTTCATTTTTTAACGAGCTTGACACAAGAAAAAGAATTTTTCTCTAGGAACCTTGTTTCATTTTTTAGGGAGCTTGACACAAGAAAAGGAAATCTACCCTGGGACCTTGATCATGTCCTACAAAAGGCCATGGCTTCCAAGACATTCTCATAAAATGGGAGAAAAACAATCTGGAAGGTATCAAAGGATCTAATGGAAATATTATACTTTAATGCCCCTAGTAAATGATGCACTACATCACCTACTAGATCATTAGTAGATGCAGGCATGGAACGAGTTTCCACATAACTGTAATATGGCAGGGGAGATAACACTTTCATATAAGGACCATTTAGGGAATATAATTGATTGTGAGTCATATTAGTAGGAACGAAAGAAATATGGTCAATGGCCATGATTATTCCTTCATGTGCAAAACACATGGCACAAAAGAGTGAAGAGACAAGAATACCTTGACATAAACATAGTAATGCCCAAGTAATAAATTAAAATTCAAAGGGCCTTGGACTACCATCAAATCGATATAGAAAATATTTCCTCCCAAATTAATGGGAAACTGAGGAAGGATCTCTAAATATTGACTAATTCCTCTGTAAAAAGCTAACATATTCTAGGTGACGAGCACAAGTTGCAGAGAACCTAAAGCTTTCCAAGTATTTAAGGATATAATACTAACAGATGTGCCTTCATCTATGACTATGCTAGGTACAATCATATTATAATAATGCACGATGATATGGAAGAGCACATAAGGAGGAAGACAATATCCTGGCATTCGACTCCAATCAAAGGAAGTGGCCATACAACTTTGAGGAGGTGTCATGGGAACAGGACAACTTCCTTCTTGTGCAATGGGAACAAGAGAACTACTCCATGTGTTGTGGGAAAAGGGATATTTCCCCCCCGTTCCATGTAAATGAGAGAACTATTCCCATGTGCCATGGAAACTAGATAACTATCCCTCTGTGCCATGGGAATGAGAGGTTTTCCTCCCAGTTCATTGGAACACAAATAAACAAGAAGAACCTAAGCAATATAAATGTTAGCATAAATTCTTAATGAAAGTGTATGAAAATATATCACTTTAGCTGCGCGTGACATACATCCCTAAGAAAAAATATGGATGCTTAATTCGTTTAGATCTGCAAGTGATAGTTAAAACAAATGCTTCCAGAAACCCGATCAATGCAGTAAAAGTAGTTAAACTGCTAAAAGGAATAAGAAATGCTACATACATCCAATAGAAAAGACAAGATATAAATAATTTTATATGTATTATAACACCTAGGAAGGGAACAAATAATGATGTTACTGGTCCCCCTCAATGGGATTGGTTCTCGGTTGTCCTCAATGCTTTAGATCAAGAAGTCTCTCTCTCTCTATGGTGTAGAAAACCCAAAATGTGTTGAACTCTATGGGAGCTCAAGAAGAAAGAAAATAGTAGCAAAAATGAGAATGATCAAAGTGAAACAATGAAAGTGATAAAAGTGAATAATTAATGGAAAACCCTCCTATTTATAACAAAATATTTAGTTATCCACGGTAATGGCGAATAATAAAATATTATTAACGAAGATCTAGATCTAACTGCTTGGAATATTTTATTATATTTTGTTGGAGGGAAAAAGGATTTTAAAGTGGTTAAATAACTTTATTTAGAAATAATAAACACATAAATGATTTATTTATCATTTCAAGAATGGGGTTAAGGAATAATTAACAAATAACCATTTGTTTAATAATTTCTAGGTGATTTAGTCAAATTTAACAAGGAATAATAACTAAATAATGATTTAATTAATTATTCATAGAGAAAATTAAATAATGATTTATCTAATTATTTCTCATTATTGGGTTGAATATGATTAGGAATATTATTTAAACAATGGTTTAATTAATTATTCCTAGAGGAAAATGAGATAAATAAGGATTTATTTAATTATTCCTCATGAGGTTTCCTGTTTGAACTAGAAACAACTTATTAAAATATGGTTTATTAAATTATTTCTTATAGTGAAAGCAATTTTACTATGGTAAAATTGGTCTTACATGGTGTACTTCGATCCATCTTATTGTAAATGGTTAGATGACCAAAAATTGGTGTAACAGATTAGCCCCCAACGTGCGAGCATTAGTAGCTATTCATATGACCGAAGTATGTTGGAAGAACACAATCACTAGAAACCGAAGGGGAGTTAGATAAAGAGAGATACATAGACAGAGAGAAGCGAGAGAGGAAAATAACTGAAGGGGAAATACCTAGAAATGATATAAGTCTCTTTTAATGTTTGGGTACTTGTTCTCAGTGAGGCGCAGGAAGCATACCTATGCTCGTCGAGATGACAAAGTACAAAGAATAATGGTGCGCCTAGTGGAATGAGACCGAGCTATAAAATACATGATATGCTGGCATGAAATGGACTAGATAAAAATATACTAGATCCCACATACATATTGTGCATGATACAAGATCCAAGACTGAATAAAATAATATCTAAGTACATGAGACATGATAACAACCAAAGAAGCCCTGATAAATAGGAAAGGGATCTAAAAATATGAATGGATCATCTGAATGATACATGCATGTTATGGGAACTACAAGTGGCTGGAACTGAACCCATCAAATCTTCAGAGATGCATCTGAGGCTGTAGCATAATATGCGGTCATTTGGGCATGTGGGGGGCTACCTAAAGGGCCACCCCCTCATGAGGTATGAAACATCTCACACACACCCGAGAATCACTAGGAAAATCTGCTAGATCACTGAACCATCAAGTATATGAATCTCGATCATGTTGAAGCTAAGCTGATGAGAAACAATCAAGTCAAAGGGAAATGAGGAGTCCCTTTTCCTGATCCAAGGCACCGACCAAGAATGGAAGCTAGAACCAAGGTACACCTCCCTCTAGGCCTGTCTTCTAGAATTAATGTGTTGATGTCGACATAAGGAAGTCCGCCATAGGTGAGGCAATGAGGAATCCTAAACTAAGGCATGAGGGATCATATTAAAGTGACTGATAGACTAACACTAGGGATGGTGATGGAATGGGGGATACTAAGTAGTGGACAGACGGCTTCCCTTGTGATAGCATAAAAATCATGGATGACCTGGAAGCGACTAACTCGACTCTGGAGGGGATGGGGGACAGTATTATTAGAGGCCAAAATGGGCAACACGAGAGAGGGAGAAGGCACAAATGGATGGAATATTGTAACAAGAGGAAATGGGACTTGGGATAGACTCCGTGAATGCGATGGTGACTCAGCTCAGATGCTTTGAACAAGGGTGACTCGATGATGCTACCACACAAAATAAGCTTGGTGTGGACCATAAAAGCATGAGAAAAATATGCTTACTCATGATGAAAATCGACACACGCATTGACAATTATGAAGGCAAAGTGGTGCTCCAAGTACAAGCAATGCAAGTGAATAAATCTGATTTTGAGAGGTGGCGAAGTGATCCTTCTTGGAAAATGGCTTCCGGGTGAGGTATCAAAAAATCAAAAGCAAAAGGATACCCATTTTAGAGCTTGGTGAGAGATTTCCAATGGTGCTGACAGTTGGTTAAACCGAGCTACATTTTGTTCGCAATTGGGGAAATAAAATTTAGGGTTTTTCTTTTAATAGGGTGATTTCCCTCCAATTTGATTCATTTTTTAGTGGAGCAGTGGTGAACTTGGAGACAACGAGAAGGTGCTAGATCTTGCGGCAATTGTAGCGAACAAACCGAGAGTTGAAATCAAGATCCATTAGTTGTAGGTTGGTGGCCTAACCCTTATCTACTTTTTCAATGGTTTAGTTTTTTAGAAAAGATGTCTTGAGCCTAGGAACAACACTTTGCCTATCCTCATGGTCGGCTCACACTTCCTGGGCCCTATACTGCAAGTTGGCTCATAGTTTCGAGAGGGGAAAATTGTGAGCTCATAGGTACATGGCTAGAAAAGTGTGAGTTGGTAGAAAAAAGTGGGTTTTGTCTTCTTTTTGGTTGGGTATTGGGACTTGATGATTTGGATGAATTTTTTCTTTCTCTGAGCTAACAAACATGCTATGTTTGTGCAGGTATGGCAGAGCTAAATATAAACTAGAGAGAGGGATTTGGATGCACTTCGCGCCGAGATCTAGGGGGATTAGGTGGTTTGAGGCATACTTGTGAGGTACGTGGTTCACAAGATGGTTGTGAACCCACTGACAAGGGCAAGGGAGCCCTTGCTATCCAGGATATTCAGCTATTGGGACCCATACTAGGAGGCATTTGTAGTGTAGGGGCAGTGAATCGAGTTGACCATGCAAGATATCTATTTCTTGACCAGAATCAAGCCAATAAGGGTGGTGGGAAATATACATCTGGCGTTACCATGAGGGCAGAACATATCAGAGTTCGTGGAACACCACTGTAGACCAGATGCTCATGCTAAGGGCATGACCATACCTTATCAGTGATCTAGTGAGGCTAGAGACATGGGTTTTCGCTACAAAATTAATGCAGATCTTGGGCAACCAGGCATTCCACCACACCACTAGAGGGCATATGATGTTATTTGAGAGTGTGCTGTGTGGGACCTACTATTTGTGGGCCTAGATGATCTTTTTACTGGTGAAATGATAGATTTCGTTATGCAAGCGATAGGTGAACCATGAATTTTCTTTTGTTACAGTGTTATTCTTATTCTTCTTTGAGAATATGCCCACACTTCGGCCTCATGAACAGATCTAGGATGGGGGCAGCTACTGCGGAGAGGAGGAGGTGGGGAAGTCAGACGAGTGTTCTGACCCAGGTTCTTCACACATTGGGATCAAATGTTGTTGTATATAGACAACTATCCATACATTGGTATGAACTTTCAGGGGGACCCTGAATTTCCATTTTTACCGGGTCGAACATGAGGACCAGATGGTAAGTGAAAGTTGCTATATATTATGATGAATTTTAAATTTTTTAGAATATATATGTGGTAGTGATTCGTTACTTTTGGTATGCAGATATAGTATCGATGCAATGCTAGGGGTTGTAGAGTCTAGTGGAGTGAGAGGAGACCAGGGACTTGACTATCAGGCTCCATTGGAGGATGTCTGTTGTAGGTGTGAGTTGATGCTAACTCACGTATTTGAGTGTAGATGGCACGATCTTGAGGACCAGTACATTAAGGGATGTATAGGGCAACCCTCTGAATGGCGAGGTGTCATGCAGCACATGGCGATGTCCAGACATGCTATGCAGGATCCGTTGCCTACTGGACTCGAGCCATTGGCTCGGGACCCTCTAGATATTGACTATATGTAGGGGTGTGTGGTGCCCCCAGTTTTGATTTTGTAATTGCTATGGGCATGTCGGATGTATTATAATAATGGACTCCAAAACATTTATGATTTTTTTGACACATATTATGGATATGAATCCTTTTATATATGATGAGTATATGGTTCACCATTTTTTAATGATTATTGTCTTGTGTCAGTGCATGTGATAAGCGCCAATCTAGAACATTTTTTGCAATGCTATCTACATATTGATTTTGGGCTCTAGGTACACGATTGAATGTAATGGTTTCAAATGAATGCACTAATAACTTCACTCATAAATATCTTCTAAAAAGGACATGGTTATTCACACAATATACGCCATTCAATTACATGAAAAGAAGCAAGAAATATAAATGAAAATGAAGATGAAGGATGCGATGACCAAGGGAACCGACTAACAAACCTATCACTACATCATATCCACCCTGGCTATTGGCGGCATATCCAATGCATACACTGTTGGAGAGGACTAACTAATGCATGGGGGTAAAAATGGCCCAAGCTATCGAGGTTACGTTCTGAAAGAAGTGACTTGCACCATTGGCATAGCCGATATTGAAAGGATCCATATGAAAGGAACCATAAGACAATAAATGAGGTGATAATGTAAGCTACCAAAATGCATGATATAAATAAAACACGCATATCAATGGGAGATGCTATAGGTAAAATATCTTAAGTTAGAGTGCATTGTGAGGGTTAGGAAGGAGTTGGCCTTTGAAATCCTCTAGAAGGTATGCCCCCTTTCCAAAACATTAGGTGTCAATTTAATGGCTACAAGGTGGATGTAGATCGAATTCATGGGTTCAATGTGAGGGGGGATGTATCCAATCAACTTAACTATGGATGAAGTCTTTGGAATCAACAACATATCATTTAGGCATCTGCTAAGGAAGCAAGTATGCACTGTGGTGCATATCATCCCAAGGAAAGTCAGGGGAGTTCATTCCTTCCATAATTTCTTCATCAAAATGAAAGATGTGACGACTGGCAAAAGAAATACTACATGACACGGTGGGGCTACCTGGCGCATCATCATGAGAGCTATGGTTCGCATACGCATCGCTACAGAGGGTAGGTGAAGAGCTAGTAGATGGAACATCTACTGATGTTGAGCCTAGGATGATCACCAAATGAGGTTCAGTCGAAACAGACGGGGGCACCCTAGAGGGGTCTTCCACTATGGATCTCATGGATGATGAAAGATAGAGGATAGTGGCCAAAGGTTTTGTCATCTCGAAATATGGGGGAGGTATCACAGTGGGTGCATAAATGTCCTCTGGTTCTGCTGAAGTATAACTCAAAAGTAGAGGAGTACAAGATCAACTATTAGCGGCATCTATTTGGCAAAAAACCTCAAGGGTGTCAAGAAAAACATCAAGATAGGGAAAAATATGAGAAGAATGGCCATAAAGATCAGAAAAAGCACAAGAGTGATTTGTTCGCAACGATTTGATTTTCTTAGTTGAATCGAGTAACGTAAGATAGACCTCTGGGATATCAGATTCATGAAACATCTCATTGACCATAAGTTTAAGACGAGGAAGATTAGGACAATTATGGTTAGCATTCCCAACAACATCACACAAAGCGCATAGAGGTGATTACTTTGGAGGCTTAGGAGGAGTAAGAGTTGTTTTCCAAGTCATCTATTATGTTATAGGTGTGGGCAAATTTTGTGGAAGAAACATTTTGGCATAATGAACCTTTGGGGATCTTCTGAATGACCTCTGCCCAAGGCTGAGGGATCTGTAAGGAGGAATTTGGTGTTGAAATGGACTCTGTGGAAAATTTGGTTTGGGACTCAGTTGTAGACTTAGTGGGTGGTTTGTCATATTGGCACGACTCTGTCTAAAGGTTGACATCAATGGTATTGACCTCTTTAGAATTCATCATGAGAATCTGGTATTCAGGGGTACCAGACTGTGAAGGTTGAGGAGCGACCTAACCTTGAGGACATCGGGTAACCACATATCGTTGCTAATTGAAATGATTAGTGAACACAACCGGTTGAGCTGGAGAAATATTTGGAGGAACTGAAGTAGTGGCTGGATGTCCTCTAGATGATGCTTGTGCTTCCCACAACTGGTGCATTTGGGGTAAGAGGGGAAAATCATGAGTATAATGGCCATGGAAACCACAAAAAGAACAAGGTTTTTTCATACAAAGAGGCCTTTTCTTCTTGGGATGATCACCCTGTTGCTGGTTGGTAGTGTTATGTTGGTTCTCTGGGGTGCATTTGGTTGATTACCTTGGTGCCCTTGATTAACATGTGCTGGTTGGTTCTAGTTTCCTTTCCTCTTTTTCTTCAAATTACGAGGATTAGTCGCACTCTATTGTGCATACGCCTATCCTTGAGGGGGTAGTGGTTGTTGTGTTGGAGGTTGAGAAGGTACGAGAGGCTGGGGTGCCCATGCCGGAGGGGCTAGAGCATAGGGTTGTGGATAAGAATAAAAAGGAGGTTGAACAACATCGGGGTAAATAGGTTGAGCAACAAGTGCCCCTGGCATCAATTGATGCATTTGGGAAAATGTGTAAGGCATGCTTTATCCTAGATACATGTTGCCGAGAGGGGGATAAGTGATGGAGGAGATCATCCCTCTGCGAGGGAAGCCATAATCCATGAAAGGATGAGTATACAGATGTGAAATAGATCCAAAAATACCATCGGTAGCGTGATATTCCCTCATTGTGTTGGCACCACCAGGTCTAGGAAGATCTAGTAAATCGGTATAACATAACCAGATTGGGCGTAGATCAACTCATATTTCAACACGACTTGGAGAGACTCTTCCTCGATCTAAGGAAAGTGAGACACAACATCTTTACCAATAGAAGTAAAAGGCGTTCTAAGAAACCAATCCATATAAACACGGTGGTCGAATGTAGGAGTTTGACACAAGCTCCTCCTTCTATGCCATTCTTGGAAATGGTCAGAAAGGAGGGGGGCAAAAGTTTAATGGAATGTGATCAACAACTCGGTACCGGTATCATAGTGGAGAGGTAGGTGGAAGTAGGAAAAAAACTCTTTAGCAAGATTCACAAAAGTAGAATGAGAGGCAGTGACAGGTCAACATACCACTTCATAGCTTCTCCAGTGAGCGTATGTTGGAATAACCGAAGGCGGATGGAGTCATCGGTAATAGAATTGGACAAAAACCACATGTGAAAGAGACATGATTAGTAGGGTCCACTCCTGTGTTTCCTTCAAACATAGGAATGTCTGAAGGAAGCTTATTTGGCATAGAAGGTCAACCTGGATTGTGGAGAAGAGTGTCGTTAATTAACTGGCTGAAATCGAGAAGGATTAAAACTACCCTAAAAGGTAGCAAAGTAGTAGCAACTCCACTAGTAGTAGCTCTAGCAGTAGGGTCAGATTCATCACTACCTTGAGGACCAACACCTACATTGACGCTTGACATGGTGACATAATGAGGTGGAGTGGAACCGGGTTCAGAATCAGAGAAAGAACCCAATGAACTAGAATGAAAGTTGGTATGGGAACTCAGAGGAGGACTAAATAGGATTCTATGTGGTGGAGTAATACTTCCTAACAGAAACTAAGGATGAAGGCCTTGGAGTCTCAAAGATAAAAGCCTTGGGGGCGCAAAGATGGCAAGACATAGATGACACAAAAATGGTGAAGAGTGATAAACAAAGGCTCAGGGTGGTAGATAAACTAATTACGATGTTTATGTCTTGGATTGATGGCATAAAACAAGTGCTCTTTGCTTTAGGTGTGAGTGTGTGCAATCTGTGTGTTAATTTTAACTAAGCCCACACAGTTGTATAAATAAAAAGAAAATATGTTGAAGTATTGTAAATGAAACTGAAATGATAGTAAAATAAATAGCTAATCATGAATAAATTCAAAACCAAAAGAAGGCTTCCCAAAAAAATAGTCTAAAAGGCTGGCGAAATTGAATCAAAACACACAATACAGCCAAAATATCCAAGTTAAAAGGGATAGGGATCTAATGACTCAGATCTACTGGAAAAGGTGCTGAAAACAACAAGAAACCAAAGGGAAAATTGCTACAAAATGGGAGGTGAAAAGTTAAAACCCTCGGGGAAACAAAGGAACCCTAAGGGAGAGACCAAAAAAAATCCAGAGGGGGTTTTTTATGGAATAATAGCCAATCAAAAGGGACCTGAAAGAAGGATACATCAGACCCTAAACAATGGATGACAGTGCTGCAAAATCTCATAGTACCTACTAAGCTAAACCACTCCTAGAAAGGTGGAAATGTATTGAATCCCTAAGGATCATGGTTCTAATTTAAGAAGATAAATAGAGCATATCCATGCCTAAGACAAGCTAAGACAGAGGTCAGATAACCCTGAACAGTACTTGTGGAAAACCCTGACTGTCATAGAAAAAACTCTGAAAAAAGTTGCAGATCGCACGTACTGAGCTGTAAACTGTGTAAATCACAGTTTCTGGGCTCATAGCTATGATTTCAAGAAAACATTGGAGGTTTTGGGCCAAAAAGTGTGAGTTCCAAATCTGGGGATCTTTGGGGGGCTGGTTGCAGAAAAATTTGTCGTATTTAGCATGGTTGATACCTGTTACCTACATAAAACACCCGAAAACACACGGAAGTTAGAATTTTTATTGTTTTAGGGAATAAAAGTTAAAGAAAAACTTCAAGAGACTAAAAATAGCTGAATAAAATCCCTAGTTACTCAATTAGTTGGTCATGCAGGGATTTGAGTAAAACACAATGGAGTCACCAATTGTTAGTCTAAATTTTTAACGCAAATGTACAACAAGAGCTCACTTTAGTTGCGCATGACAAACAACCCTAACAACAAGTATGGTTGTTTAACTTATTTAGATCTACAAGTGATAGTTAAAACAAATTCCTGCAAAAACCTGATATATGTAGTAAAAGTAGTTAAAGAGTGAAAATAAATAAGAAATTCTCCATACATCCAATGGAAAAGACAATATATAAATAATTTTATATGTATTATAAGACCTAGGAGGGGAACAAAGAATGATATTACCAGTCCCCCTCAATGGGATGGGTTCTTATCTATCCTCAATAGTTCAGATCCAAAATTCTTTCTCTCTTGATGATGTGGAAAACCCAAAATGTGTTGAACTCTATGGGAGCTTAAGAAGCAAGAAAATAGTAGCAGCAATGAGAATGATCAAAGCACGACAATGAAAGTGGTAAAATATAATAATGAATGGAAAACCTTCCTATTTATAACAAAATATTGAGTTATCCTCGATAATGGCGAATAATAAAATATTATTAACCAAGATCTAGATCTAAATGCTTGAAATATTTTATTATATTTTGTTGTAGGGAAAAGGAATTTAAATTGGTTAAATACCTTTAATTAGAAATAATAAACAAATAAATTATTTATTTATCATTTCAAGACTGGGGTTGAGAAATAATTAACAAATAATGATTTGTTTAATTATTTGTAGGTGATTTAGTCAAATTTAATAAGGAATAATAACTAAATAATGATTTAATTAATTATTCCTAGAGAAAAATAAGATAATAATAATTTGTCTAATTATTTCTCATAATTGGGTTAAATATGACCAGGAATATTATTTAAATAGTTGTTTAAATAATTATTCCTAGAGGAAAATCAAATAAATAAGGATTTATTTAATTATTCCCGATGGGTTTTCTTGTTTGAACCAAAAATAACTTAATAAAATATGGTTTATTAAATTATTTCTTATAGTGAAAGAAATTTTAGTACAGTAAAATTGGTCTTACATGGTGTACTTTGATCCATCTAATTGTAAATGGTTAGATGACCAGAAATTGGTGTAACAATGAGACTCACTCTCTATGAGGAAATTACGATCAACTAAATAAGGAATCGAGTCAACCATTTTATCAACTAATGGTTGGTCAAGAACATACTCATGGGATTCTTGTTCAGAGAGAGTGGAATTGATTAGATTTTGATTGTGATCAATCACTTCATCAACTAGTGGAGGATTGGGAGAAAGCTTCTGGAAACTAGCTAGAAGTCATGGATGAGAAGTTGTAAGGTATTCAATCACTTTTAAGGTCTTATTCATATAAGTAAAAAGGTGAATAGGATTATTCCCTTCACATAACATACATGAAAACTTAAGTTTACCCCTTTTGCCATGGACCTTACTATTTACTAGGTGATGTTTTATCACCAACATGATCTCCAGAGGTTGATGAAAAAGGTTGATGTAAGCATGTAGAACACATTTCTAATACCTTGGGAATACTAGGATAATCTCTAATAAGGTGGTCACCCTTACATAAGTTTCAAGGGAATTTAACTTTACAAGTTTGATTGGAATGCTCCTCCATACTAGTTGCATTGGTAGCAATGTTTTCTTGCCCCCCCCCCCCCCCTTATTTATTTTTCTTCTCTTCATCATCTATGTCTTCTTCTTCTTAGCTTTCTGGTTACTAGAATGAATACTTTCACCAAGCGAGGAGGAAGAAAGGGATGAATAAATAATAGTTGAAGAGCACAAAGGGTCTAATTTAGGATCAAATTGAGGTTGAAGTTGTTCAGGTGGAGGAGAACATGGTTGAGAAGCATTTTGGGCATTTGGAACCAAGGAGGTTGAAAAGAACCAAACTAGTAAAGTACTAGTAAATCTAGGAAGGGATAACGTTTCCATATAAGGAGCACCCATATTTCCAAAATAAGGAAAATGACTAGGATTCCATTCAGAGGGGTTTCCTTGATTGGTAAAATATGAAATTGTTTCCATTAGTATCAACCTAAGATCCACTAAGGAGGTGTTCCAAAGTAAGGATGTTGTTCCACAGTCAATTAATTTATTTTAGAAATTAAATACACGAATAAAACAAAGAGGTGACTAGGAAAAATAGGATTACCAAGCAATTGTGAAATGCGATAAACCACTTGGATAAACCAAGGATTTATGTAAGGGAAGAAAATATCCATGAATGTTATGTTTGGTGTATCACATTCTACAAGGAAACTGACTCGGTTACCTATGGAAAGATAGAAAACTTGTGGGGACTTCCAAAATATACTCGGAAATACGTGGAGGTGCAGTTTGTGGAAGTGTTGTATAATGCATAAATGTATGACGAGAGCATTCCCATATACTTACCATGCATGGAGCGCCATCCAATATACGCAGAGGTATGCGGAGAATGGCCTGATACACTTACATACGTGGAATGAAATATCACCCCCAGAATGAAACATTGGAAAAAATTATAGCACCTACATTTAAAGGTGTTGAAACACATCTCTATCCTAGACCTCTAAATGTTTGCGTTAATATTTTAAATTCTCCTTAAGATTGTTTCAATAAATTTTAAAGTTGATCTTGAATTATGTTTCAATTTTCAAGGTTCATCGGGAATTTCACCTTAATATTCTAAAGATGCAATATAGCATGACAAAATGAAATTTTTTTTTTCTTGTAAAGAGGATAAACGTAGGTGCTAAAATGGCTCCAATGCTCCACAATGCAGGTGCAAATAAGTCAAGGGTGTGCTGGAGTGCTCTATCTCTAGACCAAGGGGAGCGTTGATGTAGTTCCATGTAAATTATGGCACAAAAAATAAAATCAAGCTCAGATAAGGGTCTTCCCAGGGTTAATCAAGGTCTCAGTGGGGTAATGAACACTGGTTCAAGTGGTGAAAAAAGTGATAAGGTCAAGAATACCACTAAGGGAAATAAATGATCCCCAATGCACTCACTAATTTGTTATGAAGAATTTACAATTGCAGAAAAAAGTATCTTCTCTAGACCTACTGGACTAGTCTAGAACTAAAGAAACAAAATAATATAGAGTTTCCATTAGAGAAATTGAAGGACAGGAAATATTCCTATATGGAATCCATCACAATATTTACTTTCCTCCTTGATTGTAAGCTCCAAATGCTATAATTAGATCCTACACACAACCAAAACAAGCCAAGCATATACAACATCTATGTAGCATAAATCAATTAATCTATTAAATTAATTGACAAGGTATTGAAATACATGAATGAAAATGTAACACAATGAATATAGGAAAAATATATACTATTTTTATTAATATAAATAGGAGAGAGTTTACAACGAAAAATAGTAGTTGATCTTGTAGATATGTCCCAAAGTTGACTTGTCCTTCCTTGTCACAAAGCACACCTCAATGTCACCCTAATGCATGAAGATGATGGCTCTCTTAGATTCAAGGCAGCAACATGAGGGCATGATTAGTCTCCAAAATTCAACCCTCATGTTTTGGATGGTCATAAATTTATAGGAGAGTGTGGTAGGTTAGGAATTTTTATCCATTTCCCAATCTAGGATCGAGATCCACTTAATATGGGAGAATGAGCTCAAGGGATAAGAGGCGAAGTCTCCAGTGTATGGTCAGATTAGATTCAAGATTCTTATCCAAGGTAAATGGTTAAAACAACCTGTGGAGGCTTCTGGGAAAGGAAGCTTCAAATTTATTTATTTTCTTGAATTTCTAGAGTCAACGCCCCTGATTAAGGAGCAAGTTGTCAATGATCAAAGTTCATGTAGAAGGAAGTAACTAGCACTGAATGCATGTATGTAAAGCGGGAGGGTGCACTAGGGCTTAAAATATTGATTTTTAGTATTTAATCCCAAAAAAACAGACATTTTGGAATGGTAATGCTTAGGTCTTTCTGTAGGTATGATGACAACATGTTCACAAACAATAATTGATCTGATTTTTAGGCCTATTGACCAGATGCGACAAAATTACCTATAAAAAAATTATTAACTTTTCAATTCCATATGCATCTATATATATATATATATATATATAGAAGGAAACAATTTTTCAATACAATGGATATGTGAAATACTTAATGTTAACATATCCATATGGAATGCAAACATGAGGGGTATTTATTTGAGATTTTATCCATCAAGAAATTAATCTAAAATATTATACCTTTTGCGACTACCAATGTGCATATCACGTTCACATTACCATGTTCTTTTGAGAATCAGTAGTTTTGATGATATTAGTGATGACAACAATATGACAGGAACACTCCAAGCAATGTTCAAAAGAGAGATTGATGATCCATTGTCAAATGTTTGTTTTAGGCATCCTTATGACAACAAGTATTTTTGTATTACACATTTTATGCAATTGAAAAATTTGTGAATTGATATTATAGCACCAAGAAAAATGAATTTTTTTGAAGTTGCTAAATATTGGGCATTATCAAAACAAGATCATCATTCTTACAGAATGCAAACACAAGAAAAAAACAGGCTTTGTTCCTTCCTCCAATAAATTCAACAAGTAACACACTTTCTTGCATCAATCAAAGTCTACAATATGAACACAAGATTATTTACTACAAAAATCACATAAAGAGCGTGTCCAATCAAATAAGTTAATTGAGAAATATCTTCAGTCAATTGAAGACACACCTACAAATGCATGTTGCATTTGTGACTAATTGTTCTTTGTAGAAGACATAAGAATCATTGATAATTTTACATTCTGCAATTCTTGCTATCTCATGCCTACAAAAAAAGTGAGATGAATCAAAATAATGGACAAATTTTCAAATATCATAATAATGAAATACTCAATGGAAAGCTACATACATTTTCATCACCTATGTGTATTTTTTGAAATCATAACTTGATGTCTGTTACACAACTGACACATCTAGAGGAAATGTTGGTAGCTCAAAGAATGTATTGGGCACAAATAAGACAACTTGGTTACAAAAGGTCATATATTGGTTTAACAGGAACAATTATAAATGTTCCTTCCAACATGGATATATTTCAAACAACTGTTCCTAGAGATGTTGATGAATGCATGACAATTGCAATTACGCTGAAGAGAAAAATAGAGTACAAAAATGTTTGCTTTCTAGGAAAATTTGACCCCAAGAAGTAATGATTTATTTAATATACTTTTTCAACACCTCTTTGTAAAAAAATGAACAAATAGTAATCAACAACGAATTGAAAAAACACTTTGATTAAAATAAACAAAACCATGAAAACAATGATACAATGTTGGATCAACTAGATTCACCATATTGTGATGATGATCTAGAGCCAATAATAGAGACACTTGTGCATGGGTACTCTAATCTCATGTCACCCATGACCTTGATACAATAATACTACGAGTTTAACCTTATGAGGGATTCCATCTTCTGTGCATTTTTTAAGACAAATTTTCAGAATAGCTTAACTTCCCAAGATTATTCTACGGAGCAAGTTGACCTATTGACGTTTTTGATCAGTTCCCTTATCAAAATATTGTTCAATGGGAGTTGTTACACATGTCTGGTGGATTTTCAACCAATGTTACAAACATATTCTTTAAATTGTTCATATATTGATAAACCAATTTTCTAGTTCAGCTTGGATTTCTATACACAAAGGATAACTAAAAGAATAAAGACTACTTTCCAAATATGCCAAGAATAAAAAAATATTCAAAGGTTGTTGTAATCACCTGCTCAATATCAATGTTTCAAAAACATTTGCACATCCCCATATTACTTTGAACATATACAAAAATTCATATTTGCAATGATACTACAACTTGGGCCACCAATTTTTTCCACCACATTCACTAGCGTTGATCATCTTTGGTATGCACTGAAAAATGCATTAATAAAAAAAATCGCTAACTTTGTAACAAGTGACAGTAAAATATTTTTTCATCAATGCATTTCCACATTAATGAAATATCAAACAATGATTTGTAGTCAATATTATAGAAACAAAATGTAATCGCTACACACTTTTATTACAAAACACAATGAATTGTTTGGTCAAGTGTAATATTACTTCTTTATTAGTGAGTTCCAAAGTAGAGGAACAAAACATGAACATGGATTTCTTTGGATTCAAAGTGCACCAATATATCGACATTCACCTAATGTTGAGGTTACAACTTTCATTGATCATTATTTTACAAGTGATTCAAAATTGTTGACAGGTAGAATGACTTCAATTCAAACTCATCATCACATGATTAGTTACAAAAAAAATAATAATTCCACACATAGATTTGGTTTCCCTTTCCCACCAATTCCTGAAGCTTGTATCTTACAACCTTTTTTGAATGGAAAGAAATAAAATCAAGTAATAAAAAAAAATATTTCTTTGTTTATACAAAACAATGTCTATTAAAAAAACATAAAATTCGAGATTTTCCTAGCTAACCTTGGAATTACAAAAAATAGTACATGTTGCTCCTTCGTTCTTGTATCACTCGACTATTGCATTTCTCAAAATAAATCGTTGTGATGTGTGGATAAATGCATTTGCAAAGAACATAACATTATTTTGGCAAGAAAACAAATATGCTCAATTCATTTTACATATGCTATAGTAGCATATTGTAGATCATACATGAAAAAAATGGATTGCACAATGACATTTCTTTCAAACAAATCCAAGAAAATTGAATTTGTGATGGAGACAAAAAATTCAAACTATTCGTAAACTTGGAATGCAATTCTAAATATGCAACAAATTTCATGTTGAAAATAATTTCACATTGTTCTTTCTTTTCTTTTATACTCTTCTAGAAAAAATAATTTTCATTAACACTAGTCCAATTGAAAAATAAACATATATGCTAAAATACCTATCCTACTACAAAAAAACCCTGATAATTCCAAGGATGTTATTTGCATGGCGATCATTGATGAGTATGTCACATGGCTCGTTAAAATTGAGAAATTTTTCTCGACAAAGTATGCTTATTCCTATTTGCATGACGATCATTGATGAGTATGTCACATGGCTCGTTGAAATTGAGAAATTTTTCTTGGCAAAGTATGCTTATTCCTACTTGAGCATGAAAATAACAAAGAAAAAAAGAAAACTCCCTTGTTTCATAAGGTACATTTGATACAATGAACAAAAACAACCAGAAAACCATTATAGAGAAAAAGACATGCTCTACATGTCATACAAAAAATATGACTATACATTAAAGAGGGCTCGTGATACATGGACTCAGGCATACCTGTCTCAGGAACACATTGCCTATGCTAGTGAGAAAATATTCTAACTTACAATCTCACCATGGGGTGATATTGAAGTTTCCTCGACTATAATTGGATAAAAATACGAAGAGATATTTATGCTTCACTTTCCATTGGAAAATGACAATAATACTCATGCTATCAAAAAATATGATATTAAACATGAGCTACTAGAAAACATGAGCTATAGAAACATAATAATAGATATGAAAAATCCAATGAATTCAATTAGAATCCCTTTGTTTTAAACACACTAGCATATCATGAAATTAGAATACAAATAAATTAAGAAACACAATAAATAATAAAAAAACAATGTTATGGATAAGAAACAATTGAGGAAATTCATTCTATTTGTTTATCACTGAAGGTGCAGGAACATGAAAAACATCCACTGCACAAACACATTACCATGCATTGGTTCAACTCTACAACAAAGAGTTACAAATTGACCCCTTGAAAAAAATGGGCCTTATTATTGTATTTAATGTCAAGGTTGGATATATTCCAAATTGTGTCACAGTACATTCAAATTCACATTTTCCACTTTCAATATGTTACATGATGGCACTGACTTCTATCACACTTGATATATTTACCAAAGAATATGAACAACTTAAATTCTTGCTCATAAATGAATCTTCATTGGTTGGTTCTTGATTTCTATATAACATTGACTGACGGCTTCGCAAAATCATGTATACTCCAACTAGTCCATTTGGTAATCTTGGTATAATATTGTTTGGTGACTTGTGCTAAGTAGCACCTATGCATGATTGTCGAATATTTTAACATCTATGTTTTAAAGGAACTAATGTTCCATATCATTTTTGGAAAGAGAATCTGGAAACTTATAAACTAAAAGAAGTGATGTGACAAGAAAAAAAACAGTTTGTGTCTTTTTTAAATATAATTAGTTCATGTTTACATATTGACAACGACTTTGCATTCATGAATAAACATTGTTATAGATTCCTACTAGATGTTCCAACATTTCCATATCTCTTCTACTTAAACAAAAAATACAGGAGCATAATGAAATAGTGTTATCTATCATTAACACAAAAAAAATCACACTAAATTCATATGATAATATAATTGATTCGAAAAACTTAAATTCCATTAGCAACATCAAAATGAAATTTCCAAATACAATTATGCTCAAAGAAAATATGTTTTTTCAATTGGTTAATGGTAATTATGATATTCAATATGACTTGGTTAACAATGTTGAAGGTATTTTTAGAGCTTCCACAACATCTCATAATGGCATGATTTGGATTGAACTTTTTGATCCAAGGGTTGGCACTATTCAATGAAGAAAAATGGCCCTCTTGTTAAAAGATGTTATAATGTCTAATTGGACACCTATTGCTAGAATTTGTAGGCATAGTGAATCAAATAAAAAAAGAGTTTCACACGGGAACAATTCCCTAATTAATTGGCATGTGCATGAACCATACACCAATCATAAGGATTGATAATGGAAATATTGGCTTTTGATCCGAAATAATTTAGGCAACATGGACTTGTCTACACTACATTTCAAATGTCAAAGATATTAAATATTTGTATTTTCTAAACAAATTGGAACATAGAAACCTTTTTCTTTCTGGCAAATTTGTTAGTGAACTACAAAGACTTAGACAAAATTCATATTATGAACTTGAATACAATTTATATTCAAATAAAACAAATGAATATTTTAAAATATGTTCATTGAACACATGTATCTTGTCATTATATTATGAGGATCTCATTGCTGGTGATGATTTGATGAACAATAAGGTTCTTTGTTTGCAAGAAACAAGAATAAAATCACTCCCATTTGTTATCACCCAGATTGGACCTCGGGCTAAGAGAGGGAATTCCGAGGTAACCTCAAACCATGCTTAACCAATTAGCTAGACCTACTAGGCTAGGAGAGGGCTATATCCATATATATCCCAGTAAAAATAACTGAGGAAAGAAGATATTAGGCTAGGTATAGTAGCTCAGGGTTTTTGATTTATGTAGGGTTTGCTGGATCAGGAGGAGTCAAACAACTAGGGCAAGGAAATTAGGTCAAAAATTGCAGGGTGTTCTAAGGGGAAAGGTAGGTAGAAGGTTTGGAATTCAAAGGATGATTATGGTGAGGTGAAAATACTGGTGAGGATTTAGGAAGAGCATCTGAAACGAATTCTCCCTAAACTGAAGAAAATAAACAAACTATGCAAAATCTCCCAAAACAGAGCATGAAACATGAATTTCGCCTTTCAACTTGAAATTAAGCATATGATAGACATGAAAATGGTTTATGAACTAACAATACATTCATACAAATGATCACAAACAAGAAACTATGTCAAACATTTCATACCACATGGATCCCAAAGAAATAGTTGCAAATTTATCATTAATGTCCGAGCCAAACTGATACAAATATGTCTCTTGAGATGCCAAAGCTCCAAGTGAGTCAAAAATCTACAAATGACTAAGAAAATACATGATATAGACCCAAAAACCACTCTCCCTAGCCTCAGGGAGTCGAATCCATGAGATAGGGATTATTTTCACCTACTCCCAAACAAGAATTTGAAGACTAGGAAAACTCAACAATTTGCCTCTAATACAGAGGAAACCGATTCATTTGACCTCTAGAGGACTTATCTGATGTATCTAACATAGATAAAAATAAAAACATGGAATTTAAATTTATATTTATCATTTACATCAACAATTTTCCATTTCCCAAGATAAAAATTCAAAAAGTTAAAATGTGCTGAAGATGGTGAAAATGACAATTTCCTGGCAAAAGTGGAGTGCCATGACAGAAAAAATAGCCTCTCTTGAAAGAAATGTTTGGAGGCCTTCCTGGGGTCAAAATAAGCTCCATGATAGCACATTGGAAAGCGATCTGAATCTAGTTTCCAAATATGCCTCCATTTTTTAAAATGGTGCATATCTGCCCTATAAAAAATCACTTTTCCCAAGACTGGTATTAGCGCAGCGCCAGGGAAAAAACAAGGGCAGAAACATGCTTTTTGGTGGTTTTTTTCCTTTCTAAGGGACCAATATTCCTCTAAATTTTCTAAAACTTGTTGGGGTTGATGTCCTCATAATTCTGAGCATGATGGTGGTGACCATTTGTCCATTGGAGGCTCCATGAAAAAGCGCAGCGCCAAGGGCGCTACGTTTTTGGCAAATTTTATGTGTGTCAAAATTGCCCAAAAACCAAAAAATTTCACTTAAGTGCCAAATGTGCCAAAATTTGTCCAAAATGGTGAGATTACTTTCTGATCAAGGGTTAGAGGCATGAAGATACACCTCAGCAGGTATGTTTAAACTTTCCTTCTCCTTTTTCTCGGTCAAAGCTTGAATTTTTGCATGGGCTCGTTTGAGCTTGACCCTTGCAATTTTGTTCCTCAATGACACCTCTGTCCTCCTCTTCAGGCATCTTGAAATTGAAGGCTTAGGAAACCCTAGGGTGAAATGGAATGAGATGAGGAGAATGAGAGATCAGATGGCTAGCTTAGGAAAATGGAGGTAATGAGTGTAAATGGAAACCTAGTTCTAGGAAGTGGGGATATATCTTGGAAAAATTAGGGAGATGGGGGCAAGGGTTACTGAACTTAGGGAAGTGATAGGGGATCAAAATGTTTAGGGGATTGGGAATTAGAATTTTATTACAGGGTTGATAGGGCTGCCTAGGAAATTAAGATGCCTAGGACTTAGGGTTTAGGGGAAAAAGGATTTAGGGAAAGTGATATGGTGATGCACGGAAGGAGTAGGGTTTATAGTGGTATAGGAAGAGAATGTGAAGTTTACGGATGCCAAATTTTGGAAAAATGGGAAAAAATAATAAATCTAGGGTTTGTAGCCTAACCAACTTCCAAATTTCACATAGAAACCAAAAACACCATGAAACTCTTCTTAACAACTACAAGGATGTGAAATTTTCATGTTACTTACTTGTCAAAGGCGTTGGAGAAACTTTTGCTCCAAACTTGAGGCACTTTGACTGAGTTTCGAGGCTTATGGACTAAACTGGGCATTATCATAGTGCCCAAAAATTATCATAGCGCCTACGATTATTAGCACAGCGCCACTACAACATTGTTTTGCAGACCAGTTTTGGAGGTTTTCCTGATGTCCAAATTGGTCCTAGGATAGCTCGTTGGAAATCTCTTTAAGTCTAGTTTTCAAATATACCTTTGGTTTTCTAATTGGAGTTGATGTACCTTGTAAAAAGTTGATTTTCTCGGACTGATCAAAAAGTGCTGAATGGGGGTGCAAAAATGCAAAGTGATGGTGCTGGCAACATTTGGAGGCCTTCCTCAACTCCCAATTGAGCTCATGATATATCACTGGAAATATATCTCTATCTAGTTTTCGTTTGACACATCAAGTAATTCATTTTGACAATCCAACTATGATAAAATTTTATTTTCCCAATGTCACTCCAAAAGTGCATTAAACCTCTTGTAGCACCTGTAGTTTTGACATTTATCCCAAACCATGACACCTGTGTAAAAAAAAATGATGTTTTTCTTCTTGGATGTATGATGGACAAAAACCTCTCTCACTTTTGTCAAGTTCATCTCTTCTTGGCCAGAAACATAGTTTGAAGCAAAACTAGCCCTATGAGTGGCAAATGGCTTGACCCTTGGAATGATTTCTCAAAAAATGATGGAGACATGATTTTTATGAGTTGAAATGACCTCATACTTACTAATATGACCTACCTTATGGCTTCTTTGCTCAAATTTCGCATTTCTATAACAAACCCTAGCTTAGTGGGAGAGGAAATTAGGGTTTAGTGCTTGTGAACAATGATGACTTGGGCACCCTTGGGAAAAGACAACTCTCTTAGACATTTGATGTGTTGGCATGTGGATTTATGAGTTGTAAACCTTTGGGAGACTAAATACTTATTACATTTGAACTGACTGAAGCAAATCATGAGTTTATTCTGGGTCACCTTCACACCTTCTGCTACCCTTTATTGAAAATGAGACAATGCAATGATTTGACCTAATGAAACCCTATTGACCTAATGAGAAATGAAATAAAATTACTCAATGAGTGATTTTGACTAAAAGTGAAATCAGAGCAGACTTGTTTTTAGCATGATGAAGACATGGAAGAGGGTCAGGAGGCATATGCTTTTGAAGGAAAATGGGACACTTGACAAGGACAACCACCAATGGAACAATTTTATATCATGACCTAATGGAATGATTGAAAATTCTTTAGAGTGGGATACCTAAGATACACATGCAAAATGTGTTTTTATCCCTTGTGGAAGTATGAAAATACTGACACTAACACCATTAAAATGAATCTTTGCAAAAAAATATCATTGCAGACATATATTTCATTTACATGGAATTGTTACATATTACAAAAAAAATACTATTGTTTACTGTTGTGGATCATTTGCAATATCCCTTTATTTTAATTTTCAAAAATACAAAAAAATAGAAAACTACTAGAAATATATGTTAGAATATTGCAGTTCATATGCTTTAGCATGAAAATAGATCTGCTCATTATATTAAAATTAAAAGTTTAAATAATTTTAGGCTTTATGAAAGCAGGTCCCAGTTCAAATTTTAAATATCGATCACTTCATCAAGTTGGATTCGATGATTGATCAAGTAGTGAGAAAAAGGCTTAACCTCTGGGCACTTTCAACATAGGGTTTAACACAGAGGGTGCCTCCGCAGTTGACCCTTTTGACTGTGGGAGTAATCTAGATGAACAATCGAGATTTACTGTGGGAGCACAAGCCAAATAATTTTTTCGTACCTCGAAGCCTCCTGCAGTGACATATGCTGCCAAGTTGGTGACATTTGTATTCCACGTTAGAGTTTCTTAATGGTCTTTTGACGCATCTTATCAGCATTTAATTTCAAAGATCGCGCCACCTATTTAAGGATGATTCTCATTTCTTATGAATTTATCGTCGATTAGTTTGTGTTTGAAGTTCATCTGCTCTGCGTCTTTTTCAGTTTTTTGTCAACCTTCCAATTATTGGTCACCCTGTCAACTGTATTCTATCCTAAAGTTGAATTATGGCTAAACACTCATCCCTGTCAGGTTTTTCCAGTCACATCCCTCTCATGGATACCAAGAGGGATATTGAGGACACAAACTTTTCCCTTGACCACCTTTCTTTTTATTAGCAAGTTCTCCTAAATGAAAAGACTTCTCCAATTTACACCACCATGGAAAAAAATAGTGTGTTGTCTGCATGTATCCTTAAAAATCATCTTTTTCCCAAATTTATCCACTGGCTAGCGTCTGTTATGTACCTTGGGAAATTTTTTGTAATGAATTATCAAGGGGAAAACGTTTTTCAAGTGTTAGTTTAGTTAATTCACCAAGCTCTATGTTACTCTGAGTCGGAGTCATATGTCCAATTCTCTGATGATTCCTTGATAGCATATTATGACAGTCTTGTAGGTCAAGAATTTAATCAATTCATTCATTTTCTGAAGCCTAATACATAGAAATTTGTACCTGACAGTAAAGAGTTCCCTATGGAGGTCTTTGATATTGAAGTCAAACCAGTGTTGAGCTGCATTGCAAAGATATTGGGAAAGGACGAATACAGTAAAGTGGACAAATCAATTCTGGGAATGTTCACCATGATGATTAAGCCAAGAGTGGTGTTGGATATTCCATCTTATTGGCAAGAAGCTATTAACTCTCAGCTCCTGAGCTTATCATTAACGGGTTCATTCAGGTTCCACTCACTAATTGTTTACCTATTTTTATATCAAAATGTAGAATATTTCATGCATCTGGGGTTAAACATTATGGATATGAATAAAAGGAGACAATCAGTAATATTTTGGACATATATAGTGAGAAAATAACAGAATGAGGGTGGTCTGTTTTATTTTTCTGGTCATTTTATGTCTTTTTCATATAAAGTTTTGAATGGAATTTCTCCCCCCTATTTTTTGCCCAAAGCTCAAGAGTTCTTGCATTTGGGGGTAAATTGTAAATTTGGTGATTGGTTTGCCTTTGAAGATTATTCTAAAATTAGAATTTATGGAGTTAGTGTAGAACCTTATAGGCTTCCTATATTTATGCCTATGAGATTTTTTGCTCTGGAGTTCATTAGGAAAAGTCTAAATGTTGACCAAATTAACTTTGTGTCTATGAAGAAAGGTCATATGTTCAAATTTCCAATGACTGTGGGTCCCTTTATAGTTAATATGAGACAAGAAATTGATGAAGCCACTATGATTTTATATGAAATGCACCCGCTGTTAGGAGATAAGTGGTCTTATGTCCCTCACAGTGTCATTTCTAGTAGAAGAAATGAAAATGGATATTCAACCTTCATTCATGAGAGAAAAATTGATCTAGAAAAAGTGGCAAGTAAATTTGTTGCAGGTTTAGTGAATTCAAATGTTTAGACTCTTGTCATATCAAAAAAATCAAATAAGAGAGGTGAAGAGACAATGGTTGATTCAGAGGATTAAAAACAGAGGGTTGATAAGAGAGAAAATTTCAATGAAGAGTCTATGGATACTCAACCTGGTTTTTCATTACAACTGGGAGATGAAAAAAATGTCCCTGTTTCACCCAGGAGGCATGAGAGCAATCAGGAAAAAGTGCCTCTAATTAAACAAATTTTTTCCCAGCTTTCAGAGAGAAATCAGAAGATGAAGGCAAGCATGGAGGCTCAAGCTGAGTACCAGATAGCTCCAGACCGAACAAGACTTCTAAATGCAATGGATCTTGAAAAATATCAATTCAAAACTGTCGTTTCACATCCTTCTGATATGTCAATTGGTTTTTCTAACAATTTTAATACTGTGAATTTGAATGTAGACGTGAAGAAAATTCCATTGCTGGACAAAGTGAATCTACATATGCAAATAGGTCAACTGACTATGAATGACCTAACAAAAACTGATGCAATGGCACTAAAGGTAGAGGATATGCTTGGAAAGGTGATAAAGAAGTTGAAGTTAGAGAAAGCCAATTCCAAGGCTTTGACAATCCAGAACGAAGAGCTAAAAAATATCATATTAAAGATTGGAGTAGATCCCAATGATAGATCAGCTGTGGAGAAGCTTCTGCAAAGTGCTAAATCAGAAATATATATGCTAAAGAAGAAATTGAAATTTCCTACAGGAGAAAATTCCATGGTAGCAGAGGTTGCAGAGGTGGAAATGAGAAAGAAAAACTTCTTCAGTAGCTCATGCAAAAGGAAGAAGAAGTCACTAAATTAAAGAAAATTGCATTGTCATTGCAGAACCATATTGAATCTCATACTTTCACTTTTGGTTTTTCGTCATGTAGTGAATATTCATTAGCACAAATATCTCAATTAACCACTAAATTGAAGATGGAAGAAATATATCGGAAAAAGGCACAATTTGATTTGGAAACAACAACAAATTTTATAAAAGCTAATGAGGGAGAAGTCAATAAATACAAAATGGAATGCAAAACTACTAATGCTGAGATTAAAAATCTCAAATAAAGATTGAAGGGAATTATATCCTTAATACAGGCTAAGGATATCATCTGGAATGATATTATTGAAGAAATGAAAACAATCTGGGATTTTCTGACTGTTATTGCAGAAGAAAAAAGCATTATTAGGGAATTTGAAGAGCAAGGCATGACAAGAAAACATAAGACAATCAATAGGGTGATTTGGGCAATAAGTTTCATTATTTTCATTGATTCTAAAACAGATCGGGAGTTGGAAGAAAATGAAATTAAATACATAATTTTATATGTTGTGGAAATTAACAAAATGATTGTCAAAAATGATTGGAGGAAGTTTATAGAAAAGAAGGTGATTGAGCTTAAGGAAGCAGTGAACCAGTTTGATAAATTATTTGATAAAATAGCATTTGCAGGTTTACCATCATGCTGGGGTCTTGGAGGTGGTTTGTTATCATGGAATTATTTTGAACCCTTTATAGTGTTGGAAAAAAGTAAGGTAGAAAACACTCATGAGAAGACTCATGTTATCAAGGGAGCAACAGTGATCAATTTCCTTCAGAGACATTTTCAACTGCTGTGGTTAGTGGCAAAATTGTTTCTGGAAAGACCATATTTCAACAGAATCACTGCTTTTAGATTGTAATATCATAAGTTGGTTCATTCACTAAAGACAAAAATTGATATATGGAAGAAGTGCATAGCTTGGATGATAGATTTACCAAAGGATCCCTCGACTTCAAAGAAGGATAAATCAACCAATCAAGGAAATGTAGCAGCATCATCATCAATTCATATTTAGCATATAGATTAGGATTTTAATTTCATGTTATTTCCTATTTTAAAAGAGATAATTTAATTGTAATAAGACATTTTGAGGACAGGTAATAGATAATGTACGAAGTCCTAAGTAGTTGAATTAGTTAAGATCAGTTACAACAGTTACAAACTACTTTCTATTGTATTCAATGAGATAGAGAAGAAAGAGAAGGTTTCGAGTTTTGGACTTTCAGACTGCAATTTTTGTACTTAGATTTCGAAATATTAATGAATGAAAAGCATGTTTCTGGCATTTCTTGATGTTGATGTGTCTCCTAGTTTACATTGTGTACTTTCCATCTTTGAATAAAATGAAGTAATGAAGCTGCAGGTCTCTTTTTACTTGTGTAAGTAAGAGTTAAAATCCTTAATAGGCACTCCATTTTAACTGTGTATTTCCTTATAATTCTTTTGGAGTTTGGGCTGATATATTCTGTACAACATCATATCAGTTTGGGCTTCTTTCTTACATGTTCTTCTAATCATTCCATTCAATATCAGTAGATAATAGCATTATGGGACATTCATTATATTTGTTCTTTAATAGTTTAATGGTAAATATTTGAAGGTGATTAAAAAAGAACAATATTTCTGTGACATAACAATATAAATGTCTTAAGCATGGATTCCTTATCATAGCTAAGGGATTGTCTCTTAAGGTACAACATTTTTTGGCACTGTTTCCGGGGAGTGAAGAAGCGAAGTTATTTCCCTTGGTTTTGTTCATATTTCCTCTAGTTGTTCAAAGAGGAGGAAATATTAATCTATGTCTACATTTCATAAATTATGGCATTTAAAAGGCCACATACGAGGTCGGAAACCTCTCAGAAGAAAGCCCCCATTCTTTCAGATCCTGAAAAGCTAGTTTATAAAAAAGGCCAGAAATCAAGAATGCTTTCTAAACTTGATGTTACACTGCCTGCACCAGGTAGAAATTCCCATACACTTTCATCCAAGGATATTTCCTAGAAACTCATTTTCTCAGAACAAGAATCATTTTCCCCACATATTCATTTCCAAGAACCAAAGTTAGAAGAACAATATTTTGAGTCTGTTGCATTCACATTTACAGAACCTTAGCCTAATACAGTTTCCAGTTCTTCTGCTATTGTTCAGCAACCCCATCACATATCATTTTTTTCACCTCATCCATCTACATCTACCACTGGTATACAAACTCCACCTACTCAAGGAGTAGTTAATCAAGGCATAAACATGGCAACCCTTTATTTCTTGATGAATAGATATGCACCATTAAATCTTCCACAACCATTGAATGCAATGCCTTAGGAATACCTTAATTTTCTTCCTAGATTTAATGGTGAATATGAAATAACTGCAGAACAACACTTGCCTTTGTTTTTCACTTTTGCTAAAAATTTAAATGTTGAACATATTGATGTAGTAATGAGACTTTTTGTACAGTATCTAAATGGAGAGGCAAGAAAATGGTTTAAAGGATTACCAAATGGCTCAATCAATTATTGGGATGAATTAGAAAGACAATTCATCCAAATATGGGGTGAAAGGAGAGATCACGATTATTCATTGACATAGTTTAATGCTATTAAGAAAAATTCTGATGAAAACATGAGTGATTTCATTAAAATATTTAACAATTTGTATAATATTTTGCCTGCAGAAATGAAACACCCTCCCCCTATTAGAGCAAGAGTTTTTTTTGCTGGGGCATTTGTATCAGTTTTTAGTTTGCTTTGAGAGAGAGAAGATCTCCCACTCTTGAAAAATTCCAAATTGATGCTTTGGAGATTGAAGCAAATATGACTGCTGCTAGAAAAACACAAGAAAAGCAGTCAGTTCGAGATAAAGGTAATGCCAAATAAGAGTCATCACAAGATCAAAGGATTGATGACATGACTAAAGTAATCAAGAACTTGTCAAAAAAACTAGCGAAGATGGAATTGGATAATAAGAAACCTGCACAACAAAATAGAGGGGTTTTTAATCCCCAATTCAGAAAGCAGCCCTTGCAGATTTTGCATAGGGAAAGGAGAGATCAGGACCAAGTTCAAGCACCCTTATATATAGAAGCAGCACCTTCAGATTCTGTTGATGATGATCAGAAAGAGGTTGAAGATCAAATATATGTTGTTTATATGGAAGATGATGAAGAAGAGGAGAAATGTGAAGAGGAATGTACAGAGGTTGATGTATCATTTGACCAGGAAGAAATGAATGGTTATTGCAGACAATTCACTATTTTATGCAATCAGAACTGCATAAGAAGTATGAATTAAGATCAAAAAAGAGATTAAGAACTTAGGATGATGAGGAAAAAGAACCAGAGTCTGATCCTTCTCCAATGGCGACTCCACAACTAAAGAACTCAGTAAAATAGTTAGACAAGGGAAAAAAACCCATCAATTCAATAAAAGAGAATGATAAGCAGCAAGTTGAGGTTTCCTAGAGTAAGTCTAATGATTCTAATATTCTGGAGAAGATTGTTACTGTACCTGAGAGACATGCTAGTCCTAACAAAAATCAAGAAGATCCTGAGAAGATTATTAAACATAATCAAACTTTTAGTTTGTCCAAATAATTAGAAAAGGTTAAAATTCAAGTACCCTTGTTTGAGTTAGCTAAATCACCTAGCTACAAGAAAGAAATTGCAGAATTTATTAATCTCTCTCAGTCTGATGATGTTGGTGATATTGTGAATTTGCAAGAAGAAAAACTAGTGGTTACCTTTGGTCCACATGTTGAAGAGGTAGATTCCTCTATTCCTCCTTTTTATATATTAGTGCTTCTACATGATTTCATTCTGCATAATTGTATGTTAGATTCTGGTGCATCACATAATCTGATGCCATTGTCTGTGATGAAAGAATTAAATTTACAAATCACTAAGCCCTATAGAGACCTTTATTCATTTGATTCAAAAAGGGTGAAGTGTGTTGGGCTTATCAAAGACATGGTGGTATCCCTGGCTCAAATTCCAGCCAAGAGTATCATGATGGATGTAGTAGTTGCAGATATTCTAGCCATATTTTGTATGTTTTTGTCCAGATATTGGGGAGAAAAGCTTGGAGGTGTCTTAAAATTTGACTTCACATATGCAATCATTCATGTCTTCAATGGGGAAGAGAGAAGGCTATATAGAGAAACCAGATTTGTTAAGACTACCACAAATAAGGATGAAGGTAATTCCCATATCTATTGCTAAGAGAAGGAGGATCTCTCTTGTTTTATGTTGCAAGAAGATGCGGAATTTGCTGAAGACTCACAGAAGCAGCTCTCTTCAACAAGTGTACATAAGGAGTTGAATTCAAATAAAATTTGGAAGTGTTATTTTGATGGTGCCTACTCTAAGGATGGCACAGGAGCTGGGTTTTTATTCATATCCCCAGAAGGTAATATTTTACCTTTTTCTTTTAAGATTGAATTTGAATAAACCAATAATGTAGCTGAGTATGAAGCATTGATTTTGAGTCTCCAAACTGCTAAACAAATGGGAATTCAATGTATTTCTATTTTTGGTGATTCCTAGTTAATTGTAAGACAAACTAAGAATTCATGTCAAACCAAGCATCCCAGATTGAGGTCTTATAGAAATGAAGTGTGGGATCTTATTGAAAATTATTTTGAAGCCTTGAATCTTCAGTTTATTCCAAGAGAAGAAAACAGAATGGAATATTCACTGGTAATTGCAGCCAGTACATTTAAGCCACCAATTAATCCAAGATTGCGATATGAGATTTAGTTGAGACATAGGCCTTTAATTCCTGATAATGTAAACCATTGGTAGGTTTTTGAGGATGATGAGTAGATCAATCATTTCTTAACAATGATTGGAAATTTTGAAGACAATGAAATAGATTAAGAAAGTGAACAAGCTGATCAGAATGATGTACTCAAAAACCTGAAGCAATCAATAGGTGATCAGAAGATAATTCAGCTGAAGGATAATACGTTGCCCAAAGGTCTAGTTCCTCTTGAAATATTTTTGATGCTAATGATGTAGTAGTGAACTAGAAGAAAGTATCTCAGGAGGGAGAAATGGAGGACTATAATTTAGGAACTTAGCAGGAGCCCAAAATGGTTAAGTTGTTTAAAGGAGTTCCTAAGGATTATAAAGAAAGGTATGTTGATATTTTCAAGAAGTATATGGATGTGTTTTCACGGTCATATCAATATTTAAAGACATATCATTTAGATATTATTTAGCATAAAATACCATTGAAAGAAGGATTTAAGCCTCACAGGCAGAATCTCAGACAAATTAATCCATTGTTACTTGCATCAATTGAAAAAGAAGTGAAGAAGCTGTTGCAAGAAAAAATTATAGTCCCACTTAGATACTCAGACTGGGTTTCTAATCTGGTTCCTCTCAGAAAGAAGAATGGTGACATAAGATTATGTGTTGATTTCAGGAACTTGAATAGAGCTTCCCTAAAAGATAATTATCATTTGCCAAAGATGGATTATGTTCTACAAAAAGTAACTGGAGCTCATAGGTTATCCATGGTTGATGGTTTCTCTGGGTACAACCAAGTAGCTGTTGAAAAGGAAGATAAGAAGAAAACAGCTTTTACCACACTGTGGTGAACGTTCATGTATGCCAGGATGCCATTTGGTCTCATGAACGCAGGGGCTACTTTCTAGAGAGAAATGGATATAGAATTTGTGGGTGACAAATTTGTAGTCATATATTTGGATGATGTGACTATTTTTCCAGGTTCTGATGACGAGCACTTGGAGCATCTGCAGAAGGCTTTCCTGAAATGCAGGAATTTTGGGTTATAATTGAATCCTAAAAAATCTTTGTTTGCTTTGGAGGAAGGTAAGTTGTTGGGACATATAGTTTCAAATCAGAGGGTAAAAATTGATCCAACAAGAGTTGAGGCTATACAAACAATCCCATTTCCTATAAGCAAGAAAGATATCGAAAGCTTTCTAGGGAAAATTAATTTTCTAAGAAGATTTGTCCCAAATTATGCTGAGATTGTCAGAAGTATAACAGATATGTTGAAGAAAAATGTTGAAGTGAAATGGGACAAAGATGCAAGAGAATCCTTTGCCAGGATTAAAGAGGCTCTTCAATAAGCTCTAGTACTGATCAACCCAAATTATCAAAATCCTTTCCAAATCTTTTCATTTTCATCACCTTCCACCATTGCCACTATGTTGTTGCAGAAGAACAAAGAGGAAAATGAGAAACCTGTAACATTTTTCAATAAAGTTCTCAGAGATGCAGAACTCAAATAAAATATTTTGTAAAAACAAGTATATGCTTTAGTTAAATCATTGAAATCTTTTAGGACTTATGTACTTCATTCACAAATAGTATGTAATGTTCCAAATTTTTAGCTTCCAAGCTAAATGGAACATTAGAATTAGCAGCAGCTATAGTCGACAAATAAATGGGTAGAAAAGCCCATAAGTCTCCTAAGAAGGATAAAAACACTCCAAGTGTGAAAGGAGACATTATTTCAAGCTTAATAAAACACCTCTATGTGTGAACAAGGATAAAATGCAGCTACTTTGAATTGGTCAATTGCACAGTCTTGGAGGAGAAGAAACCTTAGGAAGAATAACACAATTTTGGAGCGAAGTGCATCTTTTGATTGAGGAGACCTAATTGGGTGGGCCCAAGGAGAAGAAAACTCGTATTCTATATGAGGAAGAGGATGGGAGAATTTTTCTTCATGCTTTAGATCATTATTAATGTCTCTCTAGACATTTGCTTACTCTTGCTGTTTAGCAGAGTAGCAGTGTTGTTTAGCACTTGGGTGTTCCCGAGCGGGAATCCCACCTCTTCCTTTGAGGAGCCTCATTGGGAGAGTTTTCATTCTCCATTCCAAATCAGGTTTTTAGGCCAAGCTTAAGCCATCTTCATTAGTGCAGTTTCTGTAGCGAATATTGTGCAGTGTAGCTGGGTGCAGTAGTGGAAGGGATTGATATCCCACTTTCTGAGCTAATCTTTGTGGAGGGAGATTTCCTTTCATCCAGAGATCTATTTGGAGGGTCTTGGAGCATATTTCAGATCAGTGGTATCATACCACACACTTCTTAGAGTTTCCAGCACATTTGTAGTTGGGAACTACGTTATTTTTGGAAGAAGATTTCATTGCAGGGTTTGGTGGCTTCTTTGTAGTTTTTCCTTGTGATTGAGAGGTTCATTCTCTCATGGGAGGAAGCCTTTGGAGGATATGCATCAGATAAAATTTCTATCAGCCTCTTATAATCTCATGCTTCATGTTATAGTGAGTATTCAGATATTTCTGAATATTACATTTTGTATTTAGAGTGTTTGACAAGAAACCCTTGCCAAGTTGTCTTGCTTTTTGTATAAGGAGACTAGATCTCATTCCTTGAGCATTTCTGATTAATATATGAGTAGATATATTTTCTCTAATCATTTTATGTGTAATCCCTCTCTTATACTGCGCATTCTCTTGAGCAGCTACTCCGAAATTTTGCAGTCTTGGGGTTTTTCACTAGTTTTGACTACACTAGTGTGGGAGATATGTTTAGCCCACCCAGTTTCATTTGTTTCAGCTCTATTCTTGGATTTAGGATTTTTATTTCTGTATATATAGGATCCAAGAGTTCATTTCAGTATTTTATTGCATGCATGGCTAGAAATGCATTTTTACTTCTTGCTTCCTGAGGTTTCCCAAGTAGGAATATTTACATAGCTATAGACAGAGCCTAAGAAGGGGCAAGATAGCCTCTGGATCTCATTCTCTTTTTAGAGGTGACATATCCGGTAAATTCCCACTCAGTCCATCTCTGAAATATCCTTTTTCATATTTCCGACAAAGGAACATTTCAATGGAGAAAAATCTGCTGATTTCCATTTTGGAACATTACAGTGGTATCAGAGCTTTGAACTTGGCTCAACCTGTGAAGTTCGAAATTCAGAAGAAGAGGGATCAAGGATGAAGAATATGAGTTTACTCTCATCCATTTTCGGATCTCAAGAAAAAGAGGGAAGATGCATTGAGATTCCAAAGAGGTCTCGAAGAAGAAGAGGTTGCAATGAGATCTCAAGCCATTGCATTTCAGAGAAAGAAGAAGTGGACAGAAACCAGAAAGCTTCAATATGTGTAGAAGGAAGGAAAGATAAGATGATAAACCTTCTTCCACAATTTATACAGAGCTTTCAAGGAGAGCTGAAGAACACAAGATTGGAGATGGGATCTCCAAAGGAGGATGAATCTAGAGCATAATCTAGATTTGTGCATGGTGAGGAGAAGCATGTAGCTACACACCATAGTGCACAGCACAGTCAGGGGCCTAGATCTATCTTGATATGGAGGAAGGGAGTTGACATCTTTCATTTCACATTGCTGGAGGCAAGACCTTCAGTTCATACCCTTGAACAAGAGGACATGGGGGTCTCTTTTTCACAAAGGGATCAATTTTTTGGAAGGTTTCCCACACACATTACTGAAGAAGAGGGAAACAACGCTGTCATATCTAGAACACATTCAGTGCCTCATGCAGAGGAGGGGGGATCACATTCTCCCATGGGGCGGATTCTTGTGCCCTTGCAAGAAATTCCCCAGGATCTCATACATAGAGGTCCAAGCACAATCGGTGAACAACATGATTGCGCAAAATTGCAGCTGCAAGAAGAGGAGAGGGAGGAAGAGAAGTATCAGTTGATGAGAAGCACACACCCTTCTCTATTTCAGAGAGCCAATGCAAGAAAGAGGAAGACTAATTTGCGTAATCAGGGTAGGGGCAAGGCTGCCCAATCACATATGTAGTCTACTCTTGACATTGATGTCTCACTTCATGGAGGCATCCCACCTAGGAGGCCACCTGATCTTCAATTGATGAGAGATGTCTTGTCTTTGGGTTCACCAATCTTTTATTTTGGAGAGGTTAAGAGTTTTGAGGAGAGCTTTGGCATGGGGGATGTCAAAGTAGCAGGCAACAGTTTGAGTGGAGCTTCACATGCCAGATCACCAGCGCTGTCACTAAGGAGGATTGATCCTTATTGGAGGTCTCAGCTCTTTATAGAGTACTCCAAGGATCTTGGTGCATGCATGATTCTTGATGACCCAGAGGAAGATGACAAATACATGGTGGATGATGTGGTCATCTATTCCTATGATAGGATCTTCTTGACTAGATCTTGTAGTCTCAAGGAGAAGTTGTTACATGCAGCACATGAGGACTTCTCTTCTATGCACCTTGATGCATATTTCCAGTTGACGGAGGAGTTCACTTGGGAGGGCATCCAGCATGACATATATCAACATATGGAGAGATTAATAGTTAGGATGGTGATAGAAAGGGTGTCACAGCCACCTTCCTACTCATTGAGAGTGAGGGAGAATTTTTGGTTGAGCCATTGCAGCTCAAGACCTCAAGTACATGATGGAGGAGGTATAATTTCACATTTTGTATTGTACTTCTTTTCATTATTTGAGAAGCATGATGTATCAAGAAGAGTTGCTTCTTCTTGCATATTATATGATGATGTACTTGCAGCTACTTGTAGCATTTCTTTGGGCTACCTTTTTGATGAGTTGTGGGGGAAACCATATGTCTCTTGGTGTGCACCAATGACACCGTATTGTAATTTCATGTTTTCATTTTATGAGATGACTATGGTAGCAAAAAAGTGGCTGGGAAAGCACTTGTTGATTCTGATTTTGAAGCAGGCCAAGGGTGCACTATGCTGGTTCCATGAGAGGGACCAAGATGTACTCTCCAGTTGTCAATTGACAACTTGTTTTTATTGTATCTTGCTTCCATGTATTGCTGATGTGTTCTTGTTAGAAGGAAGCTTGTATGAGGGAGAGATGAGGCAACAACAAAGATTTTTGTTGCTATGGTTTCACTTGGGAGTGTATGGGAAAAATTCTTCCCATAATTTTCATGATATTTCCAAAGAGAAGAAAGGCACATTCATGGTGCAAGGAGGCTACCCTTCAGCATTGAAGGATCATGAGAGATTTCATGTTAGAAGGAGATCTTCTCACATAGTAGCATAATGGTGGATGGCTTTGGCATGTGGAATGTCAAAGGGAGAAATCATGGAGCCTTCTTACAAAAGCCTACAACGCTGTCACATAGGAGCATGTTCTTATGGATGAGATATTCCAAAGGAAGGAGGTATCCCTTCTTCTTGCAGATTTTTATGAGTATAACCTCATGGGAGGACTTATTGGAGGATCTCAATTTCATTCTACTCACTATGTATGGTAGAGAATGCATTTCTATACTTGTTGATTACTCTATTGAGTATTTGTACCTTCTCACCATGTTTTCACAGTGCATTGCTCCCTAGAAGAGCAGGAATATTTTTAGGCTACATGGTCATTTTAGGGCCAATGTTTGTGATGATGGTAGCCCATCTATACATGTCATGGGGAAAGTTTATTGTTATTTTGTATATGTACAGCTGATATACATTCATGCTTACTTCTGCATGTTGGGAGAGCATACATATTCAACTTGTAACTTGTTGCAGGAACACTTGCCATATGACATTCTCAAGAAGTAGTTGGGAGAACTGCATAGTATCCACTAGAGAGACCATATGTATCATCCAATATTGCACATAAATTTCAGCCATTTCCTAATTTGGATTCCATGTGGTGATGATATTCCATTCATCTTGAATGGAATAGTTTGGGTTTGCATGATTCATGATCTTGGAGGAAGAGTCTTTGGAGGCTCAATCTTCTTCTTGCCATTGGAGGGAAATCATGTTTCAGCCCAATATTAGCATACCCTCTACACTTATCATGAGTGGAGAGGAGGAAATCATGGGATAGGCCTTCTAGCCTATCATGTTGACTTATTCATCCTACCTTCATTCCAAGAGCACAAGGTGGAAGAAACTTTTCATGATTTACCATGTTGGAGGGTGACTCACTTCATTTGGATGATTGCATGGATGAGGGAGGCACTCATTCACCATGATGATCATCACTTCTAATTTGTGGAGGCCATGAGACAGCTATCATGTTTCCATCCACAATTTCCACCTTTGATTGATGCAGACACTTTGGTTTTGCACCCTTGGGAGGAAGCATTGGATGACAGTTTATTGGCAGATTCTCTTGATGCGGTGATGGAGGCTATTGATGGAGGCCACATGAGGAGGAGGGGAGATATTTTTCTCTCTTTATTCATTTTCTTGAGGACAAGCAAATATTTTGGAGGGGAGCACTATAATGTTCCAAATTTTTAGCTTCCAAGCTAAATGGAACATTAGAATTAGTAGCAGCTATAGTCGGCAAATAAATGGGTAGAAAATCCCATAAGTCTCGTAAGAAGGATAAAAACACTCCAAGTGTGAAAGGAGACATTATTTAAAGCTTAATAAAACACCTCTATGTGTTGAAAAGGATAAAATGTAGCTACTTTGACTTGGTCAACTGTGCAATCTTGGAGGAGAAGAAACCCTAGGAAGAATAACGCAATTTTGGAGGGAAGTGCATCTTTTGATTGAGGAGACCTAATTGGGTGGGCCCAAGGAGAATCAAACTTTTATTCTATATGGGGAAGAGGATGGGAGAATTTTTATTCATGCTTTAGATCATTATTCATGTCTCTCTAGACATTTTCTTACTTTTGTTGTTTAGCAGAGTAGCAGTGATGTTTAGCACTTGGGTGTTCCCGAGCGGGAATCCCACCTCTTCCTTTGAGGAGCCTCATTGGGAGAGTTTGAATTCACCATTCCACATCAGGTTTTTAGGCCAAGCTTCAGCCATCTGCATCAACGCAGTTTCTGTAGCAGGTATTGTGCAGTGTAGCTGGGTGTAGCAGTGGAAGGGATTGATATCCCACTTTCTGAGCTAATCTTTGTGAAGGGGGATTTCCTTTCATCTAAAGATATGTTTGGAGGGTCTTGGAGTAGATTTCATATCACTGGCATCATACTGCACACTTCTCAGAGTTTCCAACACATTTTTAGCTGGGAACTGCGTTATTTTGGGAGGTAGATTTCATTGCAAGGTTTGGTGGCTTCTTTGTGGTTTTTCCTTGTGATTGAGAGGTTCATTCTCTCAGGGGAGGAAGCCTTTGGAGGATCTGCATAAGATAATTTTTCTATCATCCTCTTACACTCTCATGCTTCATGTTGCAATGAGTATTGAGAGATTTCTGAATATTACATTTTGTATTTAGAGTGTTTGACAAGAAACCCTTGTCGGGTTGTCTTTCTTTTTGTATAAGGAGAATAGATCTCATTCCTTGAGAATTTCTGATTAATATATGAGTATATCTATTGTATATAATCATTTTATGTGTAAACCCTCTCTTAGACTGCGCAATTCCTTGAGTAGCTACTCTGGCATTTTGTAGTCTTGGGGTTTTTCACTAGTTTTGACTACACTAGTGTGGGAGATCTATTTAGCCCACCTAGTTTGATTTGTTTCAGCTCTATTCTTGGATTTATGATTTTTATTGTTGTATATATATGATCCAAGAGTTCATTTCAGTATTTTATTGCATGCATGGCTGGAAATGCATTTTTACTTTTTCCTTCCTGAGTTTTCCCAAGGAGGAATAATTACATAGCTATAGACAGAGCCTGATAAGGGGCCAACTAGCCTCCATATTTCATCCTCTTTTTAGAGTTGAAATATCTGTTAAATTCCCACTTTATCCATCTCTGAAATAGCCTTGTTCATATTTCCGACAAAGGAACATTTCAGTGGAGAAAAATCTGATGATTTCCATTTCGGAACATTACATAGTAGCATATGTACCTAATTTAGCTGTAAAATATGTTCTATTTCAAATTTATGTCGATGAAAAAAGAGGAAAATGGATTTCAAAAATCCATGAATATGATTTAGATATTAAGCCCACTAAGTTGGGAAAAGGACAGGGCCTGGAAAAATTGCTCACAGAGTCTAATTTTCAAGCTCTAGGAATTAATTTGCCTGCACCTTTGGATGAAGTTGTTGATGAAACAAATGAAAGTAGCACAAATTCAACAATTAAGTACAAATTTCTCTGCTCGGATTGGTATAAAGATATTATTCACTATTTGTGCTTTTTCTCTTGTCCACCCTCAATTAACATAACAAAGTACAGAGCTCTTAAACTCAAAGCTCAGCCTTATGTTATAATTGATGCTAAATTATATTGGAAATATCATGTTGGTGTTTTATTGCTATGTTTCACAGAAGAAGAGTCAATGTAAGTTATCAAAGAGTACCATGAATGTTTGTGTGGGGGTCATTATAGTTGGAAAGTTACTGCTCATAAAATCCTCAAATCAGGTTTTTATTGGCCTTCATTATTTGCTGATGTATACAGAGTGGTTAAAAGTTTCCAGAAATGCCAACTGTTTATAGAAAAGAAAAGGTTAGCTTCTCTACCTCTTCTCCTTGAAGAACCCTTTAGACAATGGGGATTGGATTTCATTGGATAAATCAATCCACTATCAAGTGGGCAGTTCAAATGGATTCTGACTACCATTGATTATTTTACAAAGTGGGTGGAATCGGCAATACCTACCACAAAAGAAAATGATCTAGTAGTAATGAAGTTTCTAGAAGAGAACATATTCAGTAGATTTGGATGTCCAGTAAATATTGTAACAGATAATGCTCAGGTATTCAACTCAGTAAAATTCATTCATTTCTGTAAAACATATAATATGATCTTGTCTCATTCTACAACATATCGTCCTCAAGGGAATGGGCTAGCTGAATCCTCCAATAAGACATTGGTGAAGATTTTGAAGAAAACAATCAATGAGAATCAGAATGATTGGGATTCAAAGTTGATATTTGCTCTCTGGGCAGTGAGAATGACTACTAGAATATCTAATGGTAAGTCTCCTTATGAGCTAGTATATGATACTCAAGCTTTGTTTCCCACTTAGGTAGCTAGATCAGTAATCTCTTTTCTTCAAGAATCACAAGAAGAACCCAATGCATTGATAAGAAGACTAAATAAGGTGATAGAATTGAGTGAGAGTAGCAATAAAGTTAGGGAAAACTTGGTCACATATCAAGAGAAAATGAAGTCCATTTTTGATAGGAAGGCAAAGGAGATTTTGTTCCAAACTAGAGATTTGGTATTAAGATGGGATACCAGAAGAGAAGAAAAAGGAAAGCATGGTAAGTTTGACTCTCTCTAGTATGGCCCATACAGGATTATTGAAGCCAGATAAAATAACACGTTTATGCTAGAGAACCTTGATGGAGAAATAGTAGAATTTCCTGTGAATGGGCACTATCTAAAACATTATTTCTAGCAATGAATATTGATGGATCACCATTGTACATATTTGGTTTTCTTCATTGTACATTTTTCATCAAAAAATACTTGAATCCATGCCAGAGGTGAAGGCACTAATCTGCAAGTTCCTCGTGTTTCATGGCAAAAAACACTATTCCCAGGTGGAGCCAGATGTTTTGGATCATTTGCAATATCCCTTTATTTTAATTTTCAAAAATAAAAAAAATTGGAAAACTACTAAAAAGATATGTTAGAATATTATAGTTCATATGATTTAGCATGAAAATAGATCTTCTCGTTATATTAAAGTTAAAAGTTTAAATACTTTTAGGCTTTATGAAAGTGGGTCCCAGTTCAAAGTTTAAATATCGATCACTTTATCGAGCGGGATTTGATGATTGATCAAGCAGTGAGCAAAAGGCTCAACCAGCGGTCACTTTTAGCATGGGGTTTAACATAAAGGGTGCCTCCGCAGTTGACCCTGTTGACTACGGGATTAATCTAGGTGAACGGTCGAGATTTACTACGGGAGCACAAGCCAAATATGTTTTCCATACCTCGAAGCCTCTCGCAGTGACGTATGCTACCAAGTTGGTGACAGTTGTATTCCACGTCAGAGTTTCTTAACGGTCTTTTAGTGCATCTTATTAGCATTTAATTTCGAAGCCCGTGCCACCTATTTAAGTAGTGTTCTCATTTATTTTGAAGTTATTGTTGATTAGTTTGAGTTTGAAGTTCATCTTCTCTTCATATTTTTCATTTTTCTGTCATCCTGCCAATTATTGGTCACCCTGTTAACTATCTGCTATCCTAAAGTTGAATTATGGCTAAACGCTCATCCTTGTCAGGTTCTTACAGTCACATCCCTCTCATGGATACCGAGAGGGATATCCAGGACATGAATTTTTCCCTTGATCACCTTTATTTTTATCAGCAAGTCCTCCTAAACGAAAATACTTCTCCAATTTACACCGCCATGGCAAAAACTGGTGTGTTGTCTGCATGTATCCTGAAAAATCATCTTTTTCCCGAATTTTTCCAGTAACTAGTATCTTTTATAAACCCTGGGAAATGTTTTGTAATGAATTGTCAAGGGGAAAAAGTTTTGCAAGTGTCAGTTCAGTTAATTCGCCAAGCTCTATGTTACCCTGAGTCAGAGTCATATGTCCAATTCTCTTATGACTCCTTGATAGCAAATTATGACAGTCTTGCAGGTCAAGAATTTAATCAATTCATTAATTTGTTGAAGCCAAATCACAGAAGTTTGTACCTGAAAGTAAAGATTTCCCTATGGAGGTCTTTGATATTGAAGTCAAACCAGTGCTGAGCTGCATTGCAAAGATTTTGGGAAAGGACGACGGAAATACAGTGGAAAAGTCAATTTTGGGAATGTTCACCATGATGATGAAGCCAGGAGTGGTGCTGGATATTCCATCTTATTGGAAAGAAGCTATTAGCTCTTATCTCATGAGCTTATCATTAACGTGTTCATTCAGGTTTCCCTCACTAATTTTTTACCTATTTTTATATCAAAATGTAGAAGAATTCATGCATCTGGGGTTAAACATTATGGATATGAATAAAAGGAGAAAATCAATAATATTTTGGACAGATATAGTGAGAAAAGAACAGAATGAGGGTGGTTTGTTTGATTTTTCTAGTCAGTTTATGTCTTCTGCATATAAAGTTTTGAATGGAAGTTCTCCCCCTTATTTTTTTCCCAAAGCTCAAGAGTTTTTGCATTTGGGGGCAAATTGTAAATTTGGTGATTGGTTTGTCTTTGAAGATTATTATGAAATTAGACTTTATGGAGCTACTGTATAACCTTACAGGCTTCCCGTATTTGTGATTATGAGATTATTTACTCTGGTGTTCATTAGGAAAAGTCTAAATATTGACCAAATTCACTTTGTGCCTATGAAGAAAGGTCATATGTTCAAATTGCCAATGACTGTGGGTCCCTTTATAGTTAATATGAGACAAGAAATTGATGAAGCCACTAAGATGTTAGATGAAATGCACCTGCTGTTAGGAGAGAAGTGGGCTTATGACCCTCAAAGTGTCATTTCTAATAGAAGAATTGAAAATGGATATTCAGCCTTCATTCATGAGAGCAAACCTGATCTAGAAAAAGTGGCAAGTAAAGGTGTTGTGGGTTCAATGAATTCAAATTTTCAAACTCCCGTGATATCAGAGAATTCAAATAAGAGAGGTAAAGAGACAATGGTTGATTCAGAGGAAGAAGAACAAAGGGCTGAGAAGAGAGAAAAATTCAATGAAGAGTCTGTGGATACTCAACCTGGTTTTTCATTACAATTGGGAGATGAAAAAAATGTCACTACTTCACCCAGGAGGCATGAGAGCACTTAGGAACAAGTGACTCTAATTAAACAAATGTTTTCCCAGATTGCAGAGAGAAATTAGAAGATGAAGGCAAGCCTAGAGGCTCAAGCTAAGTACCAGATAGCTCTAGACCAAACAAGACTTCTAACTGCAATGGATCTTGAAAAATATCAATTCAAAATTTCCCTTTCACATCCTTCTAAGATGTCAATTGGTTCTTCTAACAATTTTAATACTGTGAATTTGAGTGTAGATGTAAAGAAAATTCCATTGCTGGATAAAGTGAATATACATATTAAAACAGGTCAACTGATTGTGAATGACCTAACAAAAACTAATGAAATGGCACTGAAGGTGGAGAATATGCTTGGAAAGGTGATAAAGCAGCTGAAGTTAGAGAAAGCCAATTCCATGGATTTGAAAACTCAGAACGAAGAGCTCAAAAAGATCATAATAAATATTGGAGTAGATACCAATGATAGGTCAGCTGTGCAGAAGCTTCTGCAAAGTGTTGAAATAGAAATATCTATGCTAAAGAAGAAATTGAAATTGCATATAGGAGAACATTCCATGACAATAGAGGTTGTAGAGGTGGAAAATGAGAAAGAAAAACTTCTTCAGCAACTCATGCAAAAGGAAGAGGAAGTCACTAAATTAAAGAAAAATCAACTTTAATTGAATCTCATACTTGCACTTTTGTTTTTCCATCAGGTAGTGAAGATCCATCAGCACAAATATCTCAATTAATCACTGAATTGAAGATGGCAGAAATAGATCAAAAAAAGGCACAATCCGATTGGGAAACAACAACAAAGTTTATAAAAGATACTAAGGGAGAAGTCAATAAATGCAAAATGTAATGCAAAACTGCTAATGCTGAGTTAAAAATATAAAAGAAATATTGAAGGGAAATATATCCTTAATATAGGCTAAGGATATCATCTATAATGATATTATTGAAGAAATGAAAACAATCTGGAATTTTCTGATTGTTATTGCAGAAGAAAAAAGGATTATCAGGGAAATTGAAGAGCAAGTCAAGACATACAAACATAATATAATCAATAGGGTGATTTGGGCAAGAAAGTTCATTAATTTCAATGATTCTAAAACATATCAGGAGTTGGAAGAAACTGAAATTAAAGACATAATTTTACATGTTGTGGAAATTAACAAAATGATTGTAGAAAGTCTACAGAAAATAAACTGATTGAGCTTAAGGAAGCAGTGAACCAATTTGATAAATTATTTGATAAAATAGCAAGAGCAGGTTTATGATCATGTTGGGGTCTTGGAGGTGGCTTGTTATCATGGAATTCTTATGAACCCTTACTAGTGCTAGAAAAAATCAAGGTAGGAAGAACTCATGAGAAGACTCAAGTTCTCAAAGGAGAAACAATCATCAATTTCCTTTAGAGACATTTTCAACTATTTTGGTTAGTGAAAAATTTGTTTGTGGAATGACCATCTTTCAACAGAATCACTACTTTAAGATTGGAATATGATAAGTTGGTTCATTCACCAAAGATAAACATTGAAATATGGAAGAAGTGCAAAGTTTGGATGACAGATTTACCAATGGATCCCTCAACTTCAAAGAAGGATAAATCAACCAATCAAGGAAATGTAGCAGCATCATCATCAATTCATATTCAACATATAGATTAGGATTTTAATTTCCTGTTATCTCCTCTTTTAAAAGAGAGAATGTAATTGTAATAAGACATTTTGAGGACATGTAATAGATAGTGTACGAAGTCCTAAGTAGTTGAAGTAGTTAAGATCAGTTACGAAAGTTACAAACTTCTTTCTATTGTATTTAATGAGATAGAGAAGAAAGAGAAGGGTTCCTGGTTTTGGACCTTCAGACAACATTTATTTTACTCAGATTTTGAAATATTAATGAATGAAAAGCAAGTTTATGGCATTTGTTTATGTTGATGTGTCTTCTAGTTTACATTGTGTACTTTTCATCTTTGAACAAAATGAAGTAATGAAGATGTAGGTATTTTTTTACTTGTGTAAGAGTGAGTTAAAATCCTTAATAGGTACTCCTTCATTTTAATTGTTTCTTTCCTTATAATTCTTCTGGATTTTGGGGTGATATATTCTATACAACGGTATATTAGTTTGAGCTTCTTTCTTACATGTTCTTCTAATCATTCCATTCGATATCAGCAGATAATAGCATTGTGGGACATTCATTATATTTGATCTTTGAGGGTTTAATGATAAATATTTGAAGGCAATTAAAAAAAGACCAATGTTTCTGAGACATAACAATATAAATGTCTTAAGTACGGATTCCTTATCACAAATAAGGGATTGTCTCTTAAGGTACAACATTTAGAATCAATTCATTTATACAACAAGTCATATTGACCCAACAATTGTAACTCCATATTGAAGGAAATATGATTATAATTGCAAATACACATTGCACCAAACACAAGTGTTGATGGTATAATTGATTTCATGAAGTTCATTTTAAATCACAAAACGAAAAAATTCCCAGTTGTTCTTGTTGGTGATATCAACATGGACAAGTTTCAAAATAACCATGAAAACAAAACTATAATTATTCATGCACAAAAACAACTTCAGTATCCACACAATAAGGCAAACTATTGAATTTTGGTTAAATATTCTTCCGACTATTTTTTCCTTTCACGTATTTGATGCTTACTAGATAGATCATCATACAATTTTTCTTACCCTATATTTATTGTTCACTTAAGCAACTTTGTCATTGTGCATATTCTACAATTTAATTATTCAATTCTCATGAGAATCATCACATTTTCAAGTTTTGTTCTAAACACATTAGGAAACATAATATTTGCACATGAAAAGAAGCATGAAAACAACACAAATGAAAACATAAATACCTACAAGTTTTAAGCCTAACATGAATTTCTTTATTCTCCCTTTTTAAGATACATTTTTTAAAGCATATCCATGATGAAATTTACATATATATTAAATTTCAATTTCACACGTTTTCTTCTATATACTCAATAACATTTGCTACCATATTATGTAGTTCATGTTTCATTTCTCCATGATTAGATATGAACCAACTATAAAAGACGCGTACACACTCAAAAACATACATACATACATACATACATACATACATACATACATACATATATATATATATATATATATATATATACGCACACACCAAAAACAAATATATCATGTATTATAGTGGAACACATGCAATTTTAAAGTTTCTTTATACATTTGTTTCAAAATTAACCTATTGCATGTATCCTCTTACGACAACAACTAATTGAATCATTTTGAAAAACAACATGGAAACTACTAGTTCTAGCAGGAAAGTGTTCCATAGATAGATGGAAAAAGAAGAAAATCCAAAACAATTAGAATTCTATTTTTCTTGAAATTTGTGTAGTCAATTGACTAGTTTCCATTATATCAATGGGATCATTTTTCTAGGTATGTTTTTCTTATTTCGAATATATATAGAGTAAAACTGACAAAAACAAGGTTGCATCTTCAACCATTGGAATATGATTAGGAATACATGTAATGGTTTTTTAGGGCGACATTTTGGTTGTCTATGGCCCAACATAGAGTAGAAACCCCAACTCTCCTTTAAAGGCGTTGTTGATTCATGTGATCTCATTGATATTCACAACCAACTAACAATCACAATTCACTTGAGAAATAACCTAATAGAGAATTTCGAAGACATGTTTATTGTCGAAAAAAAATAAAATAAAATTCATATTACAGATTTTGCATAAGAAACAAAGGAATTTATGAATGAGGAGATGCAAAATGTTGTATAATGTTGCAAAAAATAACACGAGTTCAAGAAATTCAACAAGTTTTCAAAATTTGCAAATTGGTCCTAGACAAAACAATACAAAATATTATTGTCTCAAATGAGACATATGCAGTTGGCTCAATTGCATCTATAGTCATATTTTTTCAAAAAAAACAAGAAACAACTTGAACTCATTATCAAAGATGGTGAAGTAGCAGATGATAATTCAATTGTAAGTTTGATGTTACAATAACAAAAAATTAAATGTTTTCCAGAATCCGTATTGTTAGTGCCAATATTTGCATACTTCCACCAGGGATCAAAACACATTTTGCATGTTCATCTTAGGTGTCCAATTCCAAAGAAATTTTCAATAATTACATTAGGTCATGACATAAAATTGTTCCACTGGTGGTTTTCCTTGTCAAGTGTCCCATTTTCCTTCACAAGTATATGCCCGCTAACCCTCTTCCATGTCTTCATCATACTAGAAATAAATCTGCTCTCTTTTCACTTTTAGTCAAAATCACTCATTGAGACAGTTGTTTTTATTTTCCATTAGGTCACTAGGGTTTCATTAGTTCAGCTCATTGCATTGTCTCATTGGCAATAAAGGGCAGCAGAAGGTGTGAATGTGATCCAGAATAAACTCATAATTTGCGTCAGTGAGGCTTGCCATGTAAAAATTACATTTCATTTTTGTAAGTTTTCATCTCAAAAATGGAATTTTTGAGATAAAAACAGAGATATTTTTTATGTTCTAATTTTATGTAATTTTAAAGTCACTATATGTAATAAACTAAAAAAAACTGCCTATTCCTAGCTAAAGACAATTTCATGAAAAGATACAAAGATCATGTCAAAGCATCCAAAGCACCAAAAGCATCAAGAAGTGTTGTGAAAGGTTAAGGATAAAAAAAGAAAATGTGGGTCTCGATCATTCAAAATTCAAAACCATTCAAGGTATAAAAACCCATTTTCCCAAAGAAAACCTCATTTTTTCATTGCCAAGAGGAAAAAAACGTGATTTGGAGGAAGAAGTTTGAGCAAGGAGAAAATTGGAGAAATTTTCCTGGCGTTGTGCATAGGTCAAAGGCGCTGCGATTAGGAAAGTTTGGGTAGTGTTAAATTCAACGGCATTGCGCTTAGCAGAATGGCACTATGCTCCTGGGTGAGGCACTGCACATAGGCCAGAAACCTCCCAAAATATTCCCAACTTTTCAAATTTGTCTCGTTTTCCCTAAATCAAGTAAGTAAACCCTCTTTCATCCCTTTTCCTTCATTTTATTCTTATGGGTAAAGTTCCATATAGGCAAGAAATCACAAGAAAACCCTAGTTTTCCTAAAACCCTCATCCCCATGACAAAATTTCCCAAAACCCCCTTGTCAAAAAATTATTATCCCTAGACCCTATTACTTCACCCCATACTCCCAAAAAACACTAAAAATACCCATCCCTAATTCCCTTTACCCTTTTCCATTAAAACCCCAAATTCTAGGATTTTCACTCTATTGCCTAGATTTCATCATACCCTTGACTTGTAATTAAATTTTCATTTTCATCCCTTTTCCCCATCTCCCTTAATTTTTGTGGCTTTATCCCTATTCCCTAAAGCCCTATTTTCATTATTTCTTTCCTTGCTCCCATTCCCTTCACTCCCTCATTCACTCTCCCTTTTCTTTCCTTTTCCCTAAGGTTTTCAAAGTGCCAAAGAAACAAGCATGGGGAGGGAAGACAGATATTACATGGAGGAGAAAAATAATGACGATGAGTTTGAGAGATATGAGGTTGTATAGTAGAGAAGGCCACATAAAGGAGGAAAAATCATCATAATAGAGCCAGCAAACGTTAGAGAGCTAGAGGTTTCACCTTTAGCTGTGTCTTGTTTCAGATATGTTAGGTGTTATGAGTTTTGTGAAAAGGTGGAAAGAGTTCAGCATCATCCTGAGTTGACTAGGCTCTTCATACTGAACCTCCATGATAACAGGGTAACTCTTGCAGGTGTAACTTTTTCCTTGTCTACTGCCATCATTGTTGATGCTACATGGATTCCAAATGTAGGGGAGATATTTTACAAAGCACATGACATGGATGATAATTATTTTGAGCCTTACCTCAAGACCAGGTACAAGAATGAAGGAAGAAAAATTTTCCCCTTCAGTTTCCTCCTCAGCAAGTATGCACTATTGATGAAGATTATTATGAGCTATTTTACTTGTGAGGGCAAATTTTTCATATTTTACACATACCATATCAGGCTACTCATGCATTTCACTAGGGTGAGGATGTTGAACATTCCATATTTCTTATTGTTGGACATTGAAAATATGGCATACTTGGTGTCAAAGAAATAATATTATCAGAAAATGAACAACCTCTATCATCACTCCCTCATCAAACTCATTTTGCTTCATCATTTAGATGTACTAAAAATCTATTGGGTTACATTTATTTCAAATGACATATTCACAAATCCCCAAATTCCTCCACCAGTGCCACAAGAGAGAAGAGAGATATCTACTAGCCCTGTAGCTGGAAAAACAAGGAGCCATCAAGTCAAATCACCAGGGCCATTCAAAGAATGTAGTATAACATATTAGAGAGGGCTTAGAAAACTTTTTGCAATAGAGAGGCAAGTGTTTACTCCACATGGTGTGGAAGGGGCCATGCCTTCTTCATCAGCATAGAGGAATATGTTTGCTTCACATGGTGTGGAATGGGTTTTGCCTTATTCATTAACAAAGCATGTACAACAGGCACAGAAAGGAAAGGAGAAAATTATAAAGGTTAGTCATGAAGAAACACATCAAGAGCATGAAGATTCCCATGAGGAAGAAGCTGATTTTGAGCTAGTAGACCTTGAATATTTTTATGATACTACTACATCAAACATTGGCATCAAAGAAAAGGAGGCACAGATCAGAGAGTTGCAAAACAATATTGAGAGGGCAACATTCATCATCTCTTCCCTAGAGCAAGAGAACAAATAGTTGACAGACAAACAAACTATTTTGGAGATGAAGTTGCTACAGGAGAGGAGGAAAAACATGATCAACCAAGCTCCCACAGAAGATCTTGAGGAGGCGGAAAACATCTAGAAAATGCCAAAGACAAGAGGCCTCAAAAGGGCCATAGAGCAAGAAGAGCAAGAAACTCAAAATTTGACTATTGACCAAAAGTTGACAAAGGAAATTAAAGACAATAGAGAAGTGTGGCTTTAGAGAGTCAACATTCACTTGGATAAGATGTTAGTGAAAGCCAACAAAGACAATCAGATGCTCAGACACATGGCCCATCACTATCTGACTTGGAACAAAATTTGCAATATCAAGGTCAAATAGATGAAGGATAAATTGAGGAAGATCCGGAAGGGCAAGAAAGGAGGTGATAAACTAAATATTCTTGCTGAAGCCTCCTTAGATCAAAATGGAAATGTGGTTGTGGGCCCATCCCACAAATTTTGAGAAATTTTGAAAAGTTTGAAGATTTTTGAGTTTTTTTTGGAAATTTTGGAAAAACACAGGAAATTTTTCCTTATGTGTAATACCTTGACGTTGTGCTTTTTCTTGGGGCATATATTGAGAAAAAGGAAGGCTGTAATGTTCCTAATTAGCCCAAGCTAATTGGAACATTTCATTTTGTCTTAATTTTATGTGTTGATGAATAAAATGTAAAGGAGGACATGAAAAACTCCTTAAATCAAAGAATAACTACATGCCCAATGTGAAAAGGGATAAATCTGGGCCTTTTGTAGCAAATCCACTTGTGTTTGAACAAAAATTGGACCACCTTGGAGAACCAGCGCAGTTTTAGAAAAGGGATCCAATGTGAAAGGGGTTAATTCCATTGAAGTGGTTTAGGGTTTGTGAACTCCTTCAAGTTATAAAAAGGAGGAGAGAGCTCATGTAAAGGTTATTGATCATATTTGGAATTTTGAGTTGCTTGAGCAACTCCTTTCTCTGCACTGTTTAGCAAGAGAAAGAGAGGGTTTCCTATTTACAAACTCTACTACCTTCCTTAAGAAGCTCTTGGAGGGAATTGTACTGCATTTTCCACTATCTGACATTCTTGGCCAAGCTCCACCTCTAGTAGCAGCGCTGATCCTATTGAGGGTTTTGCAACTGTTGTGAGTTGCAGCGAGTGGTGAACTAGATCTGCAAGATCTAGTTGTTTTGGAGGAGATTTCTCTCATGGAGGGTGTCTTGTGACCACTCGAAAGAGGATCTCACCCTTGTATTTTAATTTTAGATATGTAAATTTCATCTATTTTCATATTTGGTTCAAGCTACAATGCTGCCCCTTTGGGTACTGCGTTATTTCATGTGTTGCTGCAAGTATTATTTGATTTTCCCTTTGTAATAGATCTTAGATGATTGAGGCTTGCCTCTCATCTTGAAGATTCACATTGTAGCTTGCTGATATATATTTCTCAGATCTGCTATGTATTTTAATAAAAATAATCTTCAGCTATTTCTGGAAGTTTCTGTAGTTCCATGTATAAAAATTTAGATCTACAATTTCTAGTGCATTATTTTGTTAAAACCCCAAAGGGGTCTTGTAAAAGAGGTTGAGTAGTTTCCAGATCTGGTATGGATCTGATTTTACAGCCATAGATCAGAAATAGATATGATTTCAATTATTCAACTGCTGAAGCACACTTAGAGGGATGCAGTCCATTCATTTCTTCAATTTTATAAATGTCGGAGCTGTCATTTTAATGGATTTCTGCACTATTAGTTCATGTGATTTGTTGTATTTTAGTGGGAGAATATTTCATAATGCTCATATGATTTTCCATGGCTAAATTCTGAGCCTTATGGCTGGTCTCCAGTGATTTCTGGGAAAAATTATGCAATTCTAGTTGCTTTGTTTCCTTGTTGCAGCGGCTCTTCTCATTAGCTAATTTTTAGCTAGTCAGCTTCGTGGGAGATCTCTTTAAGGGTCTTAAGCTCATTTTTTTTTCTTGAAATTCATCACATAAGTCCCACATAGCCTAAGATAGGGGAACCAAGCCCTGACCTCCGTTATTATTTCACCCAGATGCTTATACAGCATCCTCACTGAGCCACTTGCTGAATTTCCTGAAGTAGAAATCTCCCTCTCCTTCCTTGTTTGGTTTTTGCTCCTCTTTTGGATTCCTTCTTTAGATCTGAATATCTAAGAATCCTAAGGGCTGAAAAATCCATTTGGAGTGTGTTTTTTCCACCCGTGCTGTGTTGCACCTATTTCTATAGACAGAGTCTGAAATGGGCCAGGTAGCCTCTGGATCTCACCCTCTCTTTAGAGGTGACACATCCAGTAAAAGCCCCTTCAGTCTATCTTTGGTTTAGAATTTTTTGGTGTTTTTCCATACTTCTATGAATCCATAGTGGAATATCTTAAGATATTCCCTACTGAGCCTATTTTTCCCCATTTGGAACATTACAATGGTATTAGAGCATGATCTTTGGCTCAGCCTGTGAGATCAAGCTATCAGAAAAGTGTTGAGGAGAAGCAGAAATCAGAGAGAAGAAAGCAGAAGGTATGGAGAGTATGAGATTGCTCCCATTAATCTTAAGATCTAAGGAGGACCTCTCTGAGGGGGTTGAACAGTTGAAGGCAGAAAGATGCAGTGAAACTCCAAGAGGGTTTCAAGGGAAAAAGGACTGCAGTGAAACCTTATGAGGTTTCAAGAGAAAGAAGAAGACATAGGGATTCCTCCTTCAAGAGAATACCAAGATCTGATGTCTCCTATTGAGGATGAGGCATTTCCCATAATTAAAGAAAAGGCCGGGGGTGACAACACAGTCACAATAAGAGGCCCTTTGGCCTTTCAAGAAGAAGGAAGGAGAAGCAGTGAAGCTCCCAAGGAGTTTCAAGAAAGAGAATAACTTATGATCAGATCTACAAGATCTATACCTGAGGAAAATTCAGAATCCTCATCTCATGGATACGTGCACTTAGCCATATCACCTAAGCTTCAAGGTTTTGTCAGTAATTTCTTCATGAAGAGGAAGAAAGAAGGTGTGAGTTTGTTTGATGCCTTGCCAATGGCAAGATATCCTTTGAATGAAGGGAACTCTTCTCAAGAAGGAAGCATGGACATTCCTCCTTCACTAGATGACCAAGATCTAAGGTCTGTTGTTGATGATGAGGAAACTTCAGTTATTGGAGAGGAGGAGAAGACAGGAGGTCATAACAAAATCACAGCAAAAACACCTCAAACACCTCATGAAGATGAAGCTGGAGCACTTGCTCCAAGAGAAGAAACTCTTGCACACTTGTAAGGAGTTCCACAAGATCTCACACATAGAGATCTTGAGCAGCATGTACCATCGTTTTCAAATGATGAGATATTGATGATAGAGGAAGGAAGAGAGGAGGAAGAGCAACTCAATAAGAAGAGCAAACACCCTTTTTTGTTTCAAGGGCTAGAAGGGAAAAAAGGGCAAGAGGACTTATGCAGCAAAGATGAGGAAAAATCTGTCCACCCACATCCTCAATCCACTCTATGCCTTGATGTCTCCTTATTTGGGGGAATTCCACCATGGAGTTCTCATGATGAGCAGAAGAGCAAAGTGTCCCCTCAACCTTGTGCATCAATTCCATCTATTTTCAAAGGGGAGGAGAACACCACATGGGAGACTTTGGGTAAGAAGCATGCCTATGAAAATCATAGTTTCCTTTATGATTGCATGCATTCTTTTACTTTGTATATGCAGGCCATGACTCCCAAGAGGAGTGTGATACCATACAAGCTTCATGGCCAACTATGGGCCAAGGTTGTTCTAAAAAATGGCCACTCCCTTGATGGGATAAGGGAGTTTCTACACCATGATGGGTGTTGTCCCAAGGCACCAAATATAATTTTCACTTTCAGCCATGGTGGGATGAAGGGAGCAGCAAGTAAGTGGCTTGTGAACCACTTAAAACATTCAGATTTGATGCATGAAAAGGACAGCCTGTGCTAGGTTTTTTTGGGTGAGTTTCAAAACTCCCCAAGATCTTTGATTTTCTTGTCACATGCCTTGTACTTCAAGAAAGGGCTTCATAAGAATAAGGCATGGGTGTTTGGTTTGACAACGAAGAAGTATGGACACCACATGACAAATCCCATGTCCATACATTCACTTTTGCCTACAATGTATGTGCATGTGTTTTTGTTTAAGATACATTTCAAAATCTTGTATGTACTTGGGCTTGGGAGAAATTGCAATCTTCTCATGGGTTGGCATAAGGAGAGTTGTTCCTATCATGATATTGATGCCCCATGCATGAGAGGAGGGATGACACATTGGGTGAATGTGTTCAAGGTGAATGAAATCTCCCATATCAATTCATGCTTAAAAAAGAGGATAGAATAATGCATGGTTGCTTCATTGTGTATCTTGTTTCTTTTTACAAAGGGCCATGTATTGAAGTTATGTCATGTAGGGAAGTCCCTCACATGGAATATTTTAGAGCATGACATGTGTTGTTTGAATCACATTCAGCCAACACCCATTATCCTCCATTATTCTCAAGCGTTGAAGAAGCTTGTTGCAGCAAGAAGGTGGTGGGTTGGCCACCTATTATACTATGGTTTGGAGCAGCATGGGGAGAGCTTTGATAGAGGGCTACATCAACATTGTCAAAGAGGCATGAGCCATGTAGGGATGGATCAGCAACATGACTCTTTGGGAGGGTTGAATCAGCCCACTCTTCCTTCTCTTGGGGGAGAAAATGGAACCATGCACCTCTCCCTTAGTTGGAGAAATATTATTAGTGAAGAACATCATCATGTTACACATGTTTTTATTTCTGATTTGATGCATTCTTACACCATGTTTTTTCAAGCCAAATTTCCAAGGAGAAATGATAGATCATGTGAGCCTCTTGGCCAATATTTGGCTCCAAAATTTTCTGATTTGAGCCACTCCCTTGAGAGGGAAAAAGGGAGATTTTTCAAAAATAAGGGTGCTGCCCCAAAGCACCAAACATGCATCACAATTTCAGCCATGGTGATATGGCATGGGCAGCAAGAAAGAAGGATGGCATGTGCCTCATGAGAGGACCGCTCTCCATGTATTTTCTGTTTCATATTCTAGAGAGAGCATGAGGCAAACCATGTTTGTTTCATATGATTTACTGTCTCCTTATGCGATGAGCTTCTTGCATATCATGAGAAGCATTGGAGGAGCAAGACATGGATGCATTGGTGAGCACTTGAATTATGAAGGATTCTTATCTTAGGTTGGTGTCACCAAGGAGGAAATTTTGCAGCACTCACCTTGTAGTTGCTTGAGGGCAAGCAACAATTTTGGAGGGGAGGACTCTAATGTTCCTAATTAGTCCAAGCTAATTGGAACATTTCATTTTGTCTTAATTTTATGTGTTTATGAATAAAATGTAAAGGAGGGCATGAAAAACTCCTTAAATCAAATAATAACTACATTCCCAATGTGAAAAGGGATAAATCTGGGCCTTTTGTAACAAATCCACTTGTGTGTGAACAGAAATTGGACCACCTTGGAGAACCAGCGTAGTTTTAGAAAAGGGATCCAATGTGAAAGGGGTTAATTCCATTGAAGTGTTTTAGGGTTTGTGCACCCCTTCAAGTTATAAAAAGGAGGAGAGAGCTCATGTAAAGTTTGTTGATCATATTTGGAATTTCGAGTTGCTTGAGCAACTCCTTTCTCTACACTGTTTAGCAAGAGAAAGAGAGGGTTTCCTATTTAGGAACTCTCCTCCCTTCCTTGAGAAACTCTTGGAGGGCATTGTACTGCATTTTCCACTATCCAACGTTGTTGGCCAAGCTCCAACTCTAGTAGCAGTGCTGATCCTGTTGAGGGTTTTGCGGCTGTTGTGAGTTGCAGCAAGTGGTGAACTAGATCTACAAGATCTAGTTGTTTTGGAGGAGATTTCTCCTAGGGAGGGTGTCTTGTGACCACCCTGAAGAGGATCTCACTCTTGTATTTTGATTTCAGATCTGTACATTTCATCTATTGTCATATTTGGTTCAAGCTACAGTGCTTCCCCTTTGGGTACTGCGTTATTTCATGTGTTGTTGCAAGTATTATTTGATTTTCTCTTTGTAATAGATCTCAGATGATTGAGGCTTGCCTATCATCATGAAGATTCACATTGTATCTTGTTGATATATATTGCTCATATCTTCTATGTATTTTAATAAAAATCATCTTCAGCTATTTCTGGAAGTTTCTGCAGTTCCATGTATAAAAAGTCATATCTACAATTTCTAGTGCATTATTTCGTTAAAACCCCAAAGGGGTCTTGTAAAAGAGGTTGAGTAGTTTCTAAATATGGTATGGATTTGATGTTACAACCATATATCTGATTTACATTATTCAATTGCTGAATCACACTTAGAGGGACACAGTCCATTCATTTCTTCAATTTTATAAATGCCGGAGTTGTCATTTTAATGGATTTCTGCACTATTATTTCATGTGATTTGTTGTATGTTAATGGGAGAATATTTCATAATTCTGATCTGATTTTCCATGGGTGAATTTTGAGCTTTATGGCTTGTCTCTAGTGATTTCTGGGCAAAACTGTGCAATTCTAGTTGCTGGGTTTCCTTGTTGCAACAACTCTTCTCATTAGCTGATTTTTAGCTAGTCAACTTCGTGGGAGATCTGTTTAAGGGTCTTAAACTCATTTTTTTTCCTGAAATTCATCACATAAGTCCCACATAGCCTAAGCTAGGGAAAAAAATCCCTAAACTGCATTATTCTTGCACCCATATTCTTATACAGCGTCCTCACTAAGCCACTTGCTAAATTTCCTGAAGTAGAAATTTCGCGCTCCTTCCTTGTTTGGTTTTTGCTCCTCTTTTGGATTCCTTCTTTAGATCTAGAGATCTAAGAATCCCAAGGGCTTCAAAATCCATTTGGAGTGTGTTATTTCCACCCTTGCTATGTTGCACCTATTTCTATAGACAGAGACTGAAACGGGCTAGGTAGCCTCTAGATCTCACCCTCTCTTTAGAGGTGACACATCTAGTAAAAGCCCCTTCAGTCTATCTTTGGTTTATAAGTTGCTGGTGTTTTTCCATACTGCTATGAATCCATAGTGGACTATCTTAATATATTCACTACTGAGCCTATTTTTCCCCATTTGGAACATTACAAAGACATAATTGGTTTCATAATGATGAGGACATACCCCCTATACATTTTCTTAGCATTTGGAGCAAAAATGGTCAGGAAAAAGGGCCAAAAACACCCAAAAAATCATGTTTTTGCCTCTTTTTCAGGATGGTGCTATGCTTAGAGGTAGTCTTGGGAGAATGTAGTTTTGAGGGGTTAAATAAACTCCAAATCAGAAAAAAAAAAAAAAATCTGGAAAGTAGACAGGGCAGGCTTTCCAATGAGCTATGATGAGCTCAATTTGAACATTGGGAAGTCAGTCAAAAGTGACCTACAAGAAAACCAAGTTTTTCCTCCTTGGAGCTGCGCTTAGGACACATTTTTTGTGTTCTAAAGTTTTCTCTGTTTTTCACGGAATTTTTGAGTTTTATCTCACTAGTTGGGTTTTTCATTGATGTAATCGGTAAATATGAATTTAATTATTATGAGAATTAGTTTACTATGGGTAAATTCATTAGCTTGAGTCCTCTAGAGGTCAAATGAATCAATTTCCTTTCTTTTAGAGGCAAGTTCTTTGGTCTTCCTAGTCTTCAAATTCTTGTTCAACATTTGGTGGAAATTAATATTCATCTCATGGATTTGACTCCCTGAGGCTAGGGAGAGGGGTTTTTAGGTCTATATATTCTTATTCTTTCTCATTTTTAAGGGTTGGACTTAGATGGATGCTTGGATTTTGAAGAGACGCACTTTGTATCAGTTCTGAGTAGGAATATTAATCAAATTTGCAACTATTTTTATGGGATCCATGTGGTATGGTGTTTAGTTCCAGTTCCTCCTTTTGTGCTCATTTGTTAGAATGTTTTGTTTATTTCATCCATCATTTAATATCTATTGAGTGAATTTTTTCAAGTTTTATGAACAGAATCCATAATTTCTATGCTCTATTTTGGGTAAATATTCACAGTTTGTAATTTCTTCAGTTTAGAAAGAAACCATGATTTCACCATGCTCTTTCTAGCTCCTCACCTATCTTCATCATCCCACCATTGAAATACTAAAAGAGCTAAACCACTATACCTACCTTACCCCATAGAACACCCTGCAAATTTTGACCTAATTTCCCTATCCTTGACTGTTTATGCCCCTTATGATCTAGAACAACTCTATAAAATCAAATCAAAAACCCTGAGCTACTATACCTAGCCTAATATCTTCTTTACTTAGCCATCTTGGTTGTGATCCTTACAGAGAGAGCCCTCTCCTTGCCTAGTAGGGCTAGCTACTTGGCTAAGCATGGTTTTTGGTTACCTCATAATTTCCTTATTCAGCCTGAGGTTCAATTCGAGTGATAAAATTTTGGTGACTCCACTAGGGAAGATAATATTGCTGGGGAACGAGGTGACAGATCTTCTTCGGGAAGATTGTTAAAGTTGCGGATTTGATTTTTGATGGTGAAAAACGGTTAGATAGATATGAAGGATGAAAAATTCACCTGGAAACTCCATTGTTCGAAATCTTGAGTTTCGAAATATTGATGTTGTCTCCACTGGCTAAATGAAAGACTTAGAAGTTGTTTCTATTTTTCCAAGGTATTCATGTATCAACTTTTATAATCTTCCTGGTTTTCCTAATCAATTACCGAAAGATGCATATTTTTTGAGCAATGGCCTTATATTTAATGGAGAATATCTGGCTTTGACTCCTAAACATGTAGCAAATTTTAAAAAAATTGTTGAACTTCTTAGAGTCAAACAAGAAGATGTCTTCATCAAATTGTTAAATGATTCATTTCAAGGGAAATGTAGACAATGGAATGAAAATTTTTCTTTCAGATCTATTAAGTCATTTGCAGAGTTGTGGCATATCTTTCTGGAAACTTGGATGGAGAGGGAATAATTTGAAATAGAGGTGGCCTCTATTCAAGGATTTAGAGAATGGGAATATATGTCCATAGATGATGAGGTAGATGCGAAATTTGCTTCATCTCTTTCTTCTTATCTAAAGTCCTGTCAATGTAGCCATGAAATTAAGCTCAATTTTTTGCAAGAGTTTTCCATCAAAATCGAAAAATATCTAGCTGAATTGGAGACCCAAATACAGTCCCAGGATCTGGACTATCAAGTCCCATTATTTGGGAACCTTTTCCAGCAGAAGGAAAGAAAGGTAAGGCTACCCTTAGATGTTTGCATTGACAATTTTCAGTTGGAGTCATGATTGAGGAGTTGGGGCAGCAAACAGAGTTTGGTTTCTATGATCCCATTGCAACATATATGGAATATTTTTTTAGTTTAAATGATAGAACAGATTGTATTTTACAAAGTCAGAGACATTGTGTGCATGTATGGCTGTCAGAATGCCCAATTGTGTTCTGGTTCAATCAATGCCAAGCATCATTATTTTTACAGTTTCTTGAGTGGCTAATCTAGAATTACAACATCACTATATCTAGTAATTTTGCAGCAAAGAACAGTTTATTTGTACATAAATAAGTTGCCTAAGGCAACATTTCAGTTTTTAGTTTCAGTTTCCTAGTGTATAGGTTGCAGTATGTGTGTATTTTTGGTTGGTATATGTAGTCCAAGTTTGTAGTTGTTTGTGACTGTATTTCCCAATGGTTAGGCACTTGCTCTATGGTCTTATTAAAACCTCTAAGGAGCTACCATCCCAAAATAAGGCCAATGTTAGTGTTAGTATTTGCATACTTCCACCAGGGATCAAAACACATTTTGCGTGTGCATATTAGGTGTCCCATTCCATTAAGTCATGCTATAAAATTATTCCACTGGTGGTTTTCCTTGTCAAGTATCCCATTTTCCTTCACAAGTATATGCCTGATGATCCTCTTCTATGTCTTCATCATACTGGAAATAAATATTCTCTCTTTTCACTTTTAGTCAAAATCACTCATTGAGACAGTTGTTTTTATTTTCCATTAGGTCACTAGGGTTTCATTAGGTCAGCTCATTACATTGTCTCATGGGAAATAAAGGGCAGTAGAAGGTGTGAAGGTGATCTAGAATAAACTCATAATTTGCTTCAGTCAGGTTTTCCATGTAAAGTTACATCATTTTTGTAAGTTTTCATCTAAAAAATGGCATTTTTGAGATGAAAATAGAGATATTTTTATGTTCAAATTTTATGTAATTTTAATGTTTCTATATGTAATAAACTAAAAATAAGCTACCTATTCATATCTAAAGACAATTTCATGAAAATATACAAAGATCATGTCAAAACATCCAAAGCACCAAAAGCATCAAAAAGTGTTGTGAAAGGTTAATGAGAAAAAAGGAAAATGTGGGTCCCAATCATTCAAAATTCAAAACCATTCAAGGTATAAAAGCCCATTTTCCCAAATAAAACATCATTTGTTCATTTCCAAGAGGAAAAAACATGATTTGAAGGAAGAATTTCGAGACAGGAGAAAAAATGGATAAATTTTCCTGGCGTTGTGCTCTTAGGTAAGGCGTTGCACATAGGCGAAAGGCGTTGCACTTAAGATAGCTCAGGCAATGTTAATTTCAATGGCATTGCGATTAGGAGAATGGTGATGTGCTCCTGGGTGAGGCATTGTGCATAGGCCAGAAACCTCCCAAAATATTCCCATCTTTTCAAATTTGTCTCTTTTTCCCTAAATCAAGTAAGTAAACCCTCTTTCATCCCTTTTCCTTCATTTTATGCTTATGGGTAAATTTTCATATTGGAAAGAAATCACAAGCAAACCCTATTTTTCCTAAAACCCTCATCCCCATGACAAAATTTCCCAAAAACCCCTTGTCCCATCATTATTATCCAAATACCCTACTACTTCACCCCATACTCCCAAAAAACACTAAAAATACCCATCCCTAAGTCCCTTTACCCTTTTCCATTTAAACCCCAAATTCTAGGATTTTCACTCTTTTGCCTAGATTTCCCCATACCCTTGACCTATAATTAAATTTTCATGTTCATCCCTATTAGCCCCTTAATTTTTTCTCTTTTTACCATTTCCCCCTTCCTAAATCATAACCATTTACCTCTGTTTTACCTCTTTTATGCACCCTCATCTTGCACCAGTCCAAGCACAGTGACATATTTTGTATAAACTTTATCTTCATATTTTTAATTAAACTTAGGATTAATTAAATATTTATTACATGATTTATTACTAATAAATCACTCTTTGTAATTTATCGATATCTCCAATGGTTATTTGGTAGATAGAGTACTTACCGTGACTGTTGATCCTAGTGCAGGATCGGATCTTGCACCGTTGCCAGCATAACAAATCTTTGTAGAAGATTCGAACCTCCTTGATCACTACCTCGTGTTGAGCAGCCTCATCCATGACAGCAAGATCGACTCAAAGGCAGCCGTGACCAAATCTGCCAAGGACGAAAGCTGGAGATTGGCTACGGCTAGTTTTGCAAAACCATCTTATTTTGAAGGCCAAACAAGCTAAATTCTACATTTTGTTATGAATTGGTTGAATGATCTATTTTGGCCTTTGGCCAAAGATCTATATAATGTAAAATTTAAATAGTACTAAGGGGCAAAAGTTTTTGAGTAAAGTTTGATAGCAAAAAGAGAACAGAGAGGCAGTAACAGGTTATTTTGTTATCGCCCGAATCTGGGCTGGACAATGTATTCACGCATGTATTTTCCTCAATGAATTAATAAAAGGGAGCTCCGCCTCATGTTTCAGAAACTGTGTTTCTGTCTTTAAGTTGATAAATTGATTAAGTTACTGAGCAGTGTTTTTATTTAAAAATGGAAACGCGCTAGTTGGCTAGGGCCCAGCGAACCCAGCACGTTTACCCCATTTCCTTTTTTTCCTGTAATTTGTGTTTATATTGTCAAGTGTGATTTAACTTCAAGCACATGTATTCCTATTTGAGTGAAATTGGATCCATTGTGTGAAGTAGATACATTTTCTTTCCCTGCAATTTACTTTCCTGCACTTGATTTTAGATTGGTTTTCCTTCGCCTGGTACAAGCAGGAGAAGCAAACCTGCACCGGTGCATGTTGGTGTGATATTTCCTTTTTTTGCATTTCTGTTCAATTGGTTTTTCTACCTGGTCCAAGCACGAGAAATAAACCTACACCAGTGCACGTTGGTGTGATATTTCCTTTTTCTGCAATTTTGTTTGATCGTTTTTCCCGCTTGGTCCAAGCAGGAGAAATGAACCTACACTAGTGCACGTTGGTGTGATGCAGTAAGCTTTCTTAGTCTACTTCCCATAATATTCTTTATTTCATTAAATTCTTGTGACAGGATAAATTTATATTGATTGTTTCTTTATTCCTGCACTCTGTTAATATAAGAAACATTCAATTTTTTATGTGTGCAATTCGATTTAACAATATAACATCACTTGCAATAATTAAACAATCATTTTAAGAATTAAATGCTACATGCAGGAAGCTCTGATCCAGTAAAAGAAATAGTTTCTTGTCATGAGATTTGAGTGCTTTAAACCCTGAAAAATCTGAGCTCTTGCATGAAGTAAAAATCCTTTAGTAAAGACACCATTTATACCTTCTACATAAATCTCTGTTCCTGCACTAATGCAGCACATATTAGTGCAAGAAGGAAATATCTAAAGAAGCAGGTTTAAGGGCCCATCTGATAAGACTGCTAAAGTGTCTCTGCTAAAGAAAACACACACACTCAGTAGATTAAACAACCATTAGTTGGAGTGATTGCCTAATTCCCTCTTGTAAATGCATTCTTCCTTGTTCCAAGTCTTAGATTAGTTTGATGGCTCAAGTTGCCTTTTTCTCTTTTGATTTGATTATGCAATATTTCCTTTAAAGAAAGTAGGGATTTCTATTAGGAAGATTCATACCATCTCTGGAATTGCTTGTGCTTTGTCTCTAAGTTTACGAATCCCCCAGGTTGACAAATTAAGTGTTGAGGAGTTTGCTTAAGTGTAATTCCTGCACTCGACATTTTGGCACCGTTGCCGGGGAGGCGATTTGATTTGGTAATAATTTTATGATTATACAATAGAGGTAAATTTTCCTTTATTTTTGCAGTATTTTTTGGAAAAGCTTCTTTGAAAGAATTTTACTAGTGGTAATTAATTTCTGGAAACATTTTTTAGAAGTTGTTTGTTATTCTTTTCTTTCTTTTTTTCCCTTTGAAATGAATGCCTAGGAAAGGTAAGGGTTCGAAGCCCACTAAGGGCCAAAAGAATCCTGAAAAAAACTTTCATATTGGGTCTCCTTCTGTAAGAAGGAAGCCCAATCCAATTCAAACCCATCACGCAATAACAATCCACCTGGATTCTGATGACAACAACTCAGGTGTGGATCAGCTTGTTGAGAGTGGTACAAGTAAAAGGGAAACAATGGTGGACCAAGAAGATCATTTGGAAGGGATTGGTGACAACCAGGTAAGTGAAGAACAATCCAGTTTTGTGTTTCCAATTGTGGATCCTGATCATCTCTCCCTCATTTCCATGGTAAAGTTCATGAAGATCCTGACTCTTTTCTATTCGAGTTTGATATTCTGTGTAGAAGTTATGATTATGCAACTGATGCTCAGAAGTTAAGATTATTTCTTGTTACTCTCAAGGACTCAGCTCTACGTTGGTTTATGGGGTTAGGAGGAAACACTATAACCTCTTGGGATCAGATGAAGAGAGTGTTTTTGTTTAAATATCAAGAATATTTCAAAACTTAGGACATGCAGGATGAAATTTTTACAATCATACAGGATGATGATGAAACTCTTGAAGATTACCTGGAAAGATTTATGTATATTTTACAAAGGTTTAAACTCAAGTTTGATCCTAGTACTATTAGAACCTTGTTCTTAAGAGGAATTACTGATAATGCTCGAAATAATTTGAATATGTTAGGACAAGGTGATATTTCTCAGCAAACTTTTGAACAAATTTGTGAATTATGTAGGAAATTTTCAAGAAATCGGTATAGATCTGGTAGAGGAACTTGAAATAGAAATAGAAAAATTGAATCTACTTATGCTATGATTATTGGACTAGAAAATAAAATGAAAAACATGAAAATTGATATAATAAATACTGTTACCAAACAGTTAGAGTCTTTAAAATTATAGAAAAAATTTTTATGAAGGAACAAGAGTCATTATGTATTTTCTATCCTAAATGTAGAGACAAGCATCCTCCTAAAGAGTGTCCTCTTAATTTGAAAGAAACTAATAAGTGTGCCATTTGTGCAGAATACCATGTCACAGAAAAATGTCCCTCTATGCCTGGACTTAAAGCTGTATTTACAAGAGGACAGCCTGAAGCTAAATACTTGTATGCTATGGGAGAAAGAAGGAATTGGCCTTAGGTAGGTGCAGGTATGGCTCTTGAATTTTCTCCACACTATTTTGGTTATAATTGACATGCATATTCTTATCCTAACACTAATCAGCAATGGCAGTATGCGAATCAATATCAGCATGGGCAACCTTCTCAGCCATGGCAACAAGTTGGAAATGACCAACCCATTTTCCATATTCCCACCAGCCACCCATAAAATCATATCCATCTACGCATACACCTTATTCAATGCCTCAACTTCCGAGTCAGTCTACTCCACCATTACCTTTACCTCCACCCTTTCGACCTCCTCAATTTCCTTCTCAACCTATGCCCAATCCTAAGAATAATAAAGAAGTGAAAGTGATCTATGTAACAAACCCACATTTACCATTCGAATACCAATCTATTCCAGTTGGGGTTCATGATATTCAATTAAGATCAGGAAGGACCATAACATCAGAAAATCATAAGAAACCTAGGGTGATTGTTGAAGAGAAAGGAGAAGAGGAAACTCTTAACCATTCTCCGAAAGTTTTCACTAAGCAGCCTTTACCCTTTGAATCCTTGTCATCTTCTTCCAACCAGCCTCCCTTCCGAGAGAGGCTAGTAATGGAAATGAGTGAGCCTATTTCTGAGACTAGTTTGGCATCTAAGCTTTAGAATCTTTTCATTAAGATACATTTGCTTAAATCTATCAAAGAGATCCCCATTTGTACTAAGATTATTAATGAACTCTGTCTCAAGAAACTCGGGAGGAAGAGATTTGAACCCCAAAACATTCAATTTGTTGGTAGGGTAGCAGAGTTGATGATAGGATGTGTGTCTATGGAAAGCTATACTGATCCCGGAAACCCTGTTGTCTCAGTTCAGATTGGTAATGTCCTTGTCTCTAATGTTCTTATAGACATGGGGGAAGCCATTAATGTCATGACTAAGCAAACCATGGATCAACTTCGGTTTTCTCATATTTTCCCTACTCCCACTGTACTTGAATTGGAAGATAGATCTAAAATTAAGCCGAAAGGAGTATTGGATGATGTGATCATCTCATTAGATTCTTGGGAATACCCTGCTGATTTCATTGTGCTTCAGCCAAAGAACCCAGTAGGAGGACATCCCTTGATCTTGGGTCGACCATGGCTTGCTACAGTTGATGCATATATTGATGTCGTTTTGGTGATATGTATATTTGACATGGAGATTCTAGGAAGAAAGTTACCTTATATCCCCCTGCAAGATCCATTCAGGACCTTTGAGATACTTTATGGTTGGATCAAAACAGTGATGAGGAGACTCAGTATATTTCCTTTATCCATCATTATACTGGGTCTTCACATGAAGATGAGATTCAATATTTCCTGAATAATTTAGACACTATTCCTAATTTTGAGCCATTGAGCCAGATTTTCAGCCTAGATTTTCAAGATAATCATGATTCTCATTCTTCTGTACCATTGAATTTGACCACTCCCTTGAGTAATCCTGAGCCTGATACCACTCTTGTTGAGATTAGCCCTGGTAAGTCCCTACATAATAGTTCAGATTTGGACTCATCTCAGCAGGAACAACTTGTGAATTTTTTGCAAAACCATCTTAGTGCCTTTGCTTGGGGCTATGAAGATATGAAGGGTATCCCTCCTGAAACTTGTACACATCATATCTATATCCAGGAAGGAACTCGACCTGTCCTACAACCCCAAAGGTGAATGAATCTAGCTCTAAGATATATTGTGAAGGAAGAAGTACAGAAACTCTTGGATGCTGGTTTTATCTATTCTATTTCTGATAGTCAGTGGGTCTCTCCATTAGTGCTAGTACCTAAGAAAGATGGAATGTGGCGTATTTGTATTGATTATAGAGAATTAAAAAAATCCACTCTCAAAGATTACTTCCCTCTCCCTTTCATAGATCAGGTGCTTGATACCCTTGCAGGAAAGAAATATTTTTCCTTTTTGGATGGATTCAGTGGTTATAACTAGATACAGATTACACTCGAAGATTAGGATAAAACTACTTTTACATGTCCATGGGGTACATTTTCTTATAAAGTGCTTCCCTTTGGTTTATGTAATACCTCGACTACCTTTCCAAGGGCAGTCCTGGCCATTTTTGCTAATCTAGAACTTGTAGAAATTTATATGGATGACATTTTTGTGTTTGGTGATTATTTTGAGGAAGCTCTCAAAAATATGGAGAAATTACTTCTTCATTTTCAAGAAGCCCATCTCGCTTTGAGTGACAAGAAATGTATATTAATGTGCAAATCGGGAGTGGTACTTGGCCATTTTATTTCTGATAAAGGTATCCAAGTTGATCCAGCAAAGATTGAAATTATTCTGCATCTTCCTGCACCCAAAACTCAAAGGGAAGTAAGAGTTTTTTTAGGACATGTTGGTTACTATAGAAGATTCATTGAAATTTTTTCTAAGATAGCTACCTCTCTTTTCTGACTTCTAGCTAAGGATAGTGAATTTTCTTGTTCCACAGCTTGCCAGCAATCTTTTGAAACATTGAAGGAAAAGTTGGTGCAAGCACCAGTTTTTCGAGGTCCTAACTGGTCCCTGCCTTTTCACATTTCCTCTGATGCTTCAGATTTGGCTATTGGCGCAACTTTGGGACAAGAGTAAAATAAGCAATCCTATGCTATTTATTATATTAGTAAGAATTTGTCTTCTGTTGAATTGAATTATAAAATTACAGAGAAAGAGTTTTTAGCTGTAATTTTTGCAATTAATAAGTTCAGGCACTATATTACAGGATATGAAGTATTTGTACATACTGATCATTCCGTGATTAAATATTTGATGAAAAAACAATTGACAAGTGGTAGAGTGACTAGGTGGTTGCTATTGTTGTAGGTGTTTAATGTTACTATTGTTGATAGACCAGGAAAATCTAATGTTGTAGCAGATTTTATTTCTAGATTAGATAATCTTGGTGAAGAAACTCCTATTAATGATGATTTTCCAGATGAACATCCTTTTGCTATGTCAACAGATTCTCCGTGGTTTGCTAATATTGCTAATTACTTGGTTACTGGGAAAACACCACCCCACTTGTCCGCTCGTGAGAAGCGGAATATTATTAAGGAAAGTGTTGCATACTCCTGGATTCAAGGAGATCTCTTTTGCACTGGTCCAGATTTGATTATTCGTAGATGTGTAAGAGAGGAGGAAGTGTTTAACATATTGAAATCTGCTCCTGATGAACCTTGCAGAGGCCACTTCGCCGATAAGCAGACTGCATATAAAGTATTGCATGCTGGTTACTTTTGGCCTTCCCTGTTTAAGGATGCCAAACATTATGTCAGGTGATGTGATAGCTGTCAACGGATGGGCCAGCCTAATCAAACCAATGAAATTCCTTTATGCCCCCAAGTTATGATTGAGCCATTTGAAAAATGGGCTATTGATTTTATAGGGCCAATAAATCCAACATCATTAAGTAAAAACCATATTTTGGTTTGTACAGACTTTGTTACAAACTGGGTAGAAGCTAAAGATGTTTCCTTTGCTACAGAAAAATTTGTTGTTGATTTTCTTTTTACTGAAATATTTACAAGATTTGGTGTGCCTAGAGAAATTATTTCTGACAATGGTCCATAGTTTATTTATAATCTGGTACAGGGTGTGATGGAGCAATACAAGATCCAACATAGGAAATCTACGCCATATCACCCGCAAGAAAATGGCCAGGTGGAATCCACAAACAAAGTGATCAAGTCCATTCTTACAAAGACAGTAAATATGCATTGGAAAGACTAGGCTGAAAGATTACAGAAGCTTTGTGGGCATACAAAACCACTTGGAGAAATAGCACGGGACATACACCATATGAGATGGTATATGGAAAATAGGTTATGTTACCAATTGAATTCCAGATCAAAACTTTTCGAACTGTAGTTCAGTTAGGACTAGATCTCTTTGAGGAACAACAACAATGTCTTCTTCAATTAAATGAGTTAGATGAATTTTGTAGGGATGTTGTTCAGTACAACATACTAATTCAGAAGCAACGCAAAAGGTGGCATGACAAGTCTATTCAGAAAAAGAAATTCCAACTAGGTGATTGGGTGCTCCTTTATGATTCTAGATTTAAAAATTTTAAAGGGAAGCTCCACACACCTTGGATGGGACCTTATGAAGTGATTTGAGTATTCAATAATGGAGCAGTATAAGTTAAAACTACTGATGGAAAAAATTCAGTATTCTTGGTAAATGGACACAAATTAAAGAAGTATTTTTAGCCACTTGCCAAGAAAGATTTCACATAGCAAGTCCAACAGCAATTCGGGACGGTAGTAATGAATGGTAATACCACCCTTTTAAAAACATGAATTATTCTTCTTAAAGAAAGAAAGAAAAATATATTAAATAAAAAGTAAAGAAAAAATATTTTCCTGTAATTATGAAAATCATTTCACTGACATGATTGCGGAAGGATCAACCTGAAAACTAGCTCGTTGGCAGGGAGATCAAAAATTTCTAATAAAAAGAGAATGTTTCTTGATCTTTAGATATGCTAGCAACCACCGAGTAAAATTAGGTTCAGTAGAACCAACCTTTATAAAATTGGGGTAATTAGCATGGATATTTTTATTTCAAGTAACGCTTAATTCTCACTGCAATTACTTTTCTTACACCAGTGCAGGCAAACCTTCCAGAAAATTTTATGCCTTTATTCATATCCCACCTTCGTAATATTCCCTCAGTTTTCTTCTTTAATCCCAGAATGATTAACCTTCCCACATTCTTCTAAATTTACCCTATCCGCTTCGTAAAAACCCCACTTTACCCTTGAATTTTTTTCCCTATCCCACTTTTGTTCATCCCCTCTTGTGGTACTATTCCTGGAATTCCTGTAACATAATTCCTTCCCATTTTGAAATTTTCTCTTTTCCCGCCTCTTTGTTCCCTCATGAATTCATTGTAGGATCTCGTGCCCAAAGAGAAAAAGGATATGCTCTAAAGCATCAAGAAAGGGCAAAGCAAATTTCCAGTGAAAGTTGAGGAAGCCATGTTGAAAGTCCAACCTACATTTTACTTAAATTCTGTATTTTTTTTTAGACAATATGCTTGCACTAGTGCAAGCATATTGTCCTATATAATAATGCAAGCAGAATGGTACCAGTAGAACAACATAGTTTAAGCAGTGTAAACAGATCGGTGCAAGCATGCACCCTATCAGAGACATAGTACAATTTTTTCTTTTCGTAAGCATAAGTCATAGGAAAGTGGTCATCATGAAAGTTTACAAGAAGCCTTTTCACTTATTCGATGAGTACTTGTGCTATTATATTAAATAGGAGAAAATTATTTAAAGTACAAGGTGTTTTTAAGTTAAGAATCATGATAATTTTTTAATAAATGCTAAAGTTCTATTTTTGAATTATGAAGTAGTGCGGAAATGTTTAACCGTTGCTTGAACATAATTACCCCTTTTCCGCCATGATCCTAGACATCCTTCACTCATAATGATTACCTCACCTAGCCGTTAAAATGCTACCGCAAGCACCAATCTGGTACGATCTCAAGATGCCGGGCATCCACGGCTATTTCAGTAGAATAAGTGGGTGATAATATGGAAGGGATGGTGGACGGTTGGATCCCTATCTGTAAGAACTAGTTTTCCGGGTGTTGCATGTAATTTTTTTACTGTTCATAACCATTAAGCAGTGATGCCGCCTGTTGGAAGAGAACCTTCATCTCTCAGTGAGGTAGAATAGACCACTAAGTTTCGCAATAGTCTTGCACCATTGCGAGACTCAGCCTTCCTTAAATTTTTGCAAAAATTTGATAGGCACAACAGTGAAGTGGCCCTACAATTTGCTAGAAGTTTCAAAAATAGCCAAGTAAAATTTTGGCCTCTAAAATTTAAGGTTATGGAGGAGTTTATAGTAGCAGCGACAGGTTTGGAAAATACTGGTGAGCAATATTTTAAAAATCAGAATCTAGAAAGGAAGCGATGGTAGCGTTTCATCGTTGACAAGGACATGAAGGTAGATTGGAAGAAAGGAATTCCATGAAGTGCCCTGCTAGGATAGTAGTAGGACATCCTTTTCATCCTACGGAAATTCATAACCTACAAAGGGAGATATTCCCTCACTATTGTGTACCATTTCAGGATGTTGTAGCATTTCGAAGCCAGCCGGAACATCTGGTGGAGGATGGATTTCCCTTATTTTTTGCTTAAGAGCTTGGAAAAAATGGCCAAGAGTGTGTAGGGCACATGGGCAGACCAGGATGATAAGAAGCTATATCACCATGGCCTAATAAAGATTTTGGTTCAGAAGTAGTTGGAAATTAAAGGTATGACCTGGGAGGTGTTGTTAAAATAACTGCATAAGAAGATAGCTGCTAGAAAGAAGACAGAGAACCTTGCCAGCACAAGAAAGGGTCCGAGTGTAAAAGGGAGTCTTTCTTGCACTAGTGCAAAAAGGAAATGAACTAGAAAATTAACAGAAGAAAGGACCCCATCTCCGAATAAAAAGACATCCAGTGCACCTGTTGAAGAAACTCCTTCTACACCACTAGTACATGAACAAACCCCTAAAGAAGACGACTTGTTGTCAGTCCTTGCTGACACAGCAAAATTTGCAGAGGTGGAAGATGATGCTCTGTTGGCCGATTTTATTAAAAAGGCCCAGAAAAAAGAATAAAGAACCTGATGCAGAACCACAGTCCCCACAGAACGTTGAATCTCCTCCTACACTAGTGCAAGAAGAAGAAGAAGAGGAACCAGAAGAAGAAGAAGAGGAACCAAAAGAAGAAGAAGAGGAAGAAGAAGAAGAAGAAGGAGGAGAAGAAGAAGAGGAACCAAAAGAAGAAGAAGAAGAGGAACCAAAAGAAGAAGATGAAGAAGAAGAGGAAGAGGAAGAAGTGTCTGCTAAAACCCTGAGGGATACTAAGGTCCCTAAGGAAGACATAGCCCCTATCAAGACAGAAGAAGAAGAATATTTGGTAACTCATGTTGATTGGGTAATTGAACTAGAGCTTCAAGTGTAGAACTTAGAGCAATTTGTAGTTAAAGCACAAGAGGAAAAAGAACAGAGTAAAGAAGAATTAACGACGGATATTTAGACAAATAAAGGAGAAGTTAGAGTTTGGATCTACCGAGCCATGCAGTGTTTCAAGTGACTTAGAAAGGTGACAAAGAAACTGAAGAAAATCAGAAAGAAGAAGTCCAAAACATTGCAGGCTAATATCAGTATGATAGAGCAGGATTGAGCTGGATTGCTCAAAGTTTTGAAGGATTTTTGAAAAGGTAAAGAGTTGTGTGAGGAAACACAACAGCTTAGGGATGGGATGATGTTAGCCCCCTAATTTTCTCTCTTTTTACCATTTTCCCCTTCCTAAATCATAATCATTTACCTTTGTTTTACCTCTTTTATGCACCCTCATCTTGCACCAGTCCAAGCATGGTGACATATTTTGTATAAACTTTATTCTTCATATTTTTAATTCAACTTAGAACTAATTAAATATTTATTACATGATTTCTTACTTTTAAATCACTCTTTGTAACTTATCGATATCTTCAATGGTTATTTGGTAGATAGAGTACTTACCGTGACCGCTAATCCTAGTGTAGGATCGGATCTTGCACTATTTCTAGCACAACAAATCTTTGTAGCAGATCCAAACCTCCTTGATCACCACCTTGTGTTGAGCAGCCTCAGCCATGACAGCAAGATCGAATCAAAGGTAGTTGTGACTAAATCTACAAAGGACGAAAGCTGGAGATTGGCTACAGCCAGTTTTGCAAAACCGTCTTATTTTGAAGGCCGAACAAGCTAAATTCTGCATTTTTTTAATGAATCAGTTGAACGATCTATTTTGGCCTTTGACTAGAAATATATATAATGTAAAATGTAAATAGTATTAGGGGGCAAAAGTTTTTGAGTAAATTTTGATAGCAGAAAGAGAACAGAGAGGTGGTAACAGGTTATTTTGTTATTTCCTGAATCTGGGCTGGACAATGCATTCACGCATGTATTTGCCTCAATGAATTAATAAAAGGGAGCTCCGCCTCATGTTTCAGAAATTGTGTTTTTGTCTTTAGGATGATAAATTTATTAAGTTACTGAGCAGCGTTTTTATTTAAAAATGGAAACGCGCTGGTTGGCTAGGGCCCAGCCAACCCAACACGTTTACTCCATTTCCTGTTTTTTCTGTAATTTGTGTTTATATTGTCAAGTGTGATTTAACATCAAGCAAATGTATTATTGTTTGAGTGAAATCAGATCCGTTGTGTGAAGTAGATACATTTTCTTTCCTTGCAATTTACTTTCCTTCACTTGATTTCAGATTGGTTTTCCTCCTCCTAGTACAAGGGAGAAACAAACCTGCACCAGTGCACGTTGGTGTGATATTTTGATTTTTTGAAATTATGTTCGATGGGTTTTTCCACCTGGTCCAAGCAGGAGAAATAAACCTGCACCAATGCACGTTGGTGTGATATTTCCTTTTTCTGCAATTTTGTTTGATCGATTTTTCCGCCTGGTCCAAGCAGGACAAATGAACCTGCACCAGTGCACGTTGGTGTGATGCAACAAGCTTTCTTAGTCTACTTCCCGCAATATTTTTTCTTTCATTAAATGATTATGACAGGATAAATGTATATTGATTGTTTCTTTATTCCTACACTCTGTTAAGATCAGAAACATTCACTTTTTTATGTGTGAAATTTTATTTAACAATATAACAGCACTTTCAATAATTAAACACTCGTTTTAAGAATTAAATGCTAAGTGCAGGAAGCTCCGATCCGGTGCAAGAACTATTTTCTTGCCATGAGATCTGAGTGCTTTGAACCTTGAAAAGTTCAAGCCCTTGCATGAAGTAAAAAGCCTTTAGTAAAGACACCATTTATACCTTCTACATAAATCTCTGTTCCTGCACTAGTGCAAGATAGATTAGTGCAAGAAGGAAATCTCTAAAGAAGCAGGTTTAAGGGTCCATCTAATAAGACTGCTAAAGTGTCTCTGCTAAAGAAAACACACACACTTAGTAGATTAAATAACCATTAGTTGGAGTGATTGCGTAATTCCCTCTTGCAAATGCATTCTTCCTTGTTCCAAGTCTTAGATTAGTTGATGGCTCAAGTTGCCCTTGTCTCTTTTGATTTGATTATGCAATCTTTCCTTTAAAGAAAGTAGGGATTTATATTAAGAAGATTCATACCATCTCTGGCATTTCCTGTGCTTCGTTTCTAAGTTTACGAATCCCCCAGGTTGACAAATTAAGTGTTGATGAGTTTTCTTAAGTGTAATTCCTACACCCAACAATCCCTCTTCATATTTTCACTTCCCATCACCTCAGAAAGTTTTGTAACCTTTTCCCCAACTCCCTTAATTTTTGTGGCTCTATTCCTATTCCCTAAAGCCCTGATTTCATCATTTATTTCCCTTCTATGATTCCCTTCACTCCCTCACTCACTATCCCTATTCTTTCCTTTTCCCTAGGTTTTCAAAGTGCCAAAGAAACAAGCATGGAGAGAGAAGGCAAAGATTACATGGAGGAGGAAAATAGTGATGATGAGTTTGAGAGAGATGAGGTTGTATAGCAAAGAAGGCTACATAAAAGAGGCAAAATCATCAGAATAGAGCTAGAAAACCTTAGAGAGCTAGAGGCTTCAACTTTTTTTGTGTCTTATTTTAGATATGTTGGGTGTTATGAGATTTGTGAAAAGGTGGGAAGAGTTCAGCATCATCCTAAGTGGACTAGTCTCTTCATACTGAACCTCCATGATAACAGGGTAACTCTTGCAAGTGTAAATTTTGCCTTGCCTACTGCCATCATTGCTGATGGTACAGGAATTCCAAATATAGGGGAGAGATGGTACAAAGCACAGGACCTGGATGCTCATTATTTTGAGCCTTATCTCAAGACCAGGTACAAGAATGAAGGAATACAAGTTTTCCCCTTTAGTTTCCTCCTCAGCAAGTATGCACCGGTGATGAAGATTATCATGAGATATTTTACTTGTAACGGTAGATTTTCCAGATTGTACACATACCATATTAGGCTACTCATGCATTTCACTAGGGTGAGGATGTTGAACATTCCATATTTCTTGTTTCGGGACATTGAAAAGATGGCATACTTAGTGTCAAAGAAATAATATCATCAGCAAATGAACAACCTCTATCATCACTCCCTCAACAAACTCATTGTGATTCATTATCTAGATCTACTGAACATCTCTTGGGATACCTTTATTTCAAATGAAATATTCACAAATCCCCAAATTCCTCCACCAGTGCAACAAGAGAGAAGAGAGACATCTACTAGCCTTGCAGCTGTAAAAACAAGGAAGCATCAAATCAACTCACTAGCGCCAGTCAAAGAATGTAGTATAACATATTAGAGAGGGGGAAAATGTTTGCAGCAGAGAGGCAAGCATTTGCTCCATATGGTGTGCAAGGGGCCTTGCCTTCCCCATTAGTACAGAGGCAAATTTTTGCTCCAAATGGTGTAGAAGGGGCTTTGCCTTCTTCATCAACAAAGAAAGTACAATAGGCACAAAAAGGAAAGGAGAAAATAACATAGGTTAGTCATGAAGAAATAGATCAAGAACATGAATATTCCCATGAGGAAGAAGCTGATTTTGAGCTAGTATACCTTGAAGAGTTTGATGATACTACTACATCAAACATTGGCATCAAAGAAAAGGACACACACATTAGAGAGTTGCAAATCAACCTTGAGAGGGAAAATTCATCATCTCTTCCCTAGAGCAAGAGAACAAATAATTGACAGACAAACAAACTCTTTAGAAGATGAAGTTGCTACAGGAGAGGAGGCAAAACATGATCAACCTAGCTTCCATAAGATCTTTAGGAGGCTTAAAACATCCGGAAAAGGCCAAAGACAAGAGGCCTCAAAAGAGACTTAGAGCAAGAAGAGCAAGAAGAGAAAGAAACTCAAAATTTGACTATTGATCAGTAGTTGGAAAAGGAAATTGAAGTCAATAGAGAATTGTGGCTTGAGAGAGTAAAAATTCACTTGGAGAAGCTGCTAGTGAAATCCAACAAAGACAATCAAATGCTCAGACACATAGCCCATCACTATCAGACCCAGAACAAGATTTGCAATATCAAGGTCAAACAGATGAAGGATAAATTGAGGAAGATCTGGAAGGGCAAGAAAGGAGGTGATAAACTCAAGAAGCTTGCTGAAGCCACCTTAGCTCAAAACTGACATGTGGTTGTGGGACTATCCCACAAATTTTGAGAAATTTTGAAAATTTTGAAGATTTTTGAGTTTTTTTGGCAATTTTGGAAAAACACAGGAAATTCTCCCCTATGCGCAGCGCCTTGGCATTGTGCTTTTTTCTTGGGGCATATAATGAGAAAAAGGACGAAATAATTGGGTTCATAATGATGAGGCCATACCCCCTGTAATTTTTCTAAGAATTTGGAGCAAAATTGGCTAGGAAAAAGGGCCAACAACACCCAAAACATCATGTTTCTGCCTCTTTTTCAGGATGGCACTGTGCTTAGAGGAAATCTTGGAATAATGCGGTTTTGAGGGGTCATATCAACTCCAACTCAGAAAAAAAACAAATATCTAGAAATTAGATAGGGAAGGATTTCCAATGAGCTATCATGATCTCAATTTGGACATCGGGAAGTCAGTCAAAAGTGACTTGCAGGAAGACCTATGTTTTCCTCCTTGGCACTGCGCTTAGGACAAATTTTCTCTGTTTTAAAGTTTTCTCTATTTTTCACGAAAATTTTGAGTTCTATCCCACTAGTTGGGTTTTTCACTGATGTAATTGGTAAATATGAATGTAATTATGATGAGGATTATTTTACTATGGGTAAATTCATTATCTTGAGTCCTCTAGAGGTCAAATGAATCAGTTTCCTCTTTTTAGAGGCAAGTTGTTTGTTCTTCCTAGTCTTCAGATTCTTGTTCAGAATTTGGTAGAAACTGTTAGTCATCAGTAATTTTTGTCTTTTTAATAGATGACTAAATGCTTATCCTAGATTTCTATAAACAAAATTCATGAATATTGTGAGTTCTAGAAATATCACTGCCTTCATTATCCTTAGGATAAATTTTTCACTATTTCACTACTCTATCAAGTCATGGCCAGCCTATCACTCCTAGAAGACCCATCATGGGCTCATGCCACTCATTTTTGTCCCATTTTTACAATCATGACCTCATTATTATTTTTCCACCTACTTATAACCCTTCCACCTCCACCTTGGATTGCCAAGTGGCCTAACCTTTTCCCCTATTCACCAAATTCCTAAAGCATTGGTTGTCTCAAGCTACCTCTCTAGGCTCTTTACATAAATTAAAAATAGCAGTTTTGGGTCTGCAATGCATAAAGTTTGTCATAAGTTCTGTTTTATACCTAAAGACCCCAAGTCAATTTTTTATCCAAAGAATAGCCTAAAGAGCCTCCCACTAGGTCATTTAGGGTTTTCATAGGTTATAGGATTGTTTTGATGTTCCGAATCACTGCTTTACATGTGCCAAGAAGATGAAATCAAATGGAAAGGAGGGTCAATGCTTGATTGTCCAAAATAGATCAAATATCGTTCAAGGAAGGCCTCCTCGGTCAAGACAACATTCTGCAAAGGTATAACTATGCATCTTAAACATTTCTGCAGGAATGATTGAGATGGCTATCATTACAGAAAATGAGGTAAGGTAAGAGGCTAGCTCCTCACTAAAGAACATCCACAACAAAGAAAATGAAGCTTGCTTATGTTCAAATGGAATCATGGTTTTTTTAGGACAAGGCACATCAACACAACCAAGCACAAATTGAATATTTTTAGAAGTTATAAATGAAGAAGGAAAAAGATGAGGTGAACTGAATAGAAATGAATGAACTTGAAAGGGCTATAGAGAACTTAGAAGACAACACTAAATATTTTTATCTAACAACACTAAAACCTAAAGTTTTGGGAAGGTAGGCTAACAAGGTGAAATAAAGACTATAAATCTCCATGATGATAGCAGGCAGAAGGTTGAAGAAGATATTAGAAGGTGACGTCCATAGTTTTCCAAGGAAATAGTGCTTCACTGCATCAAAAGGAAAGAATGCAAAGAGTATCAGGGTGAGGGAGGTCAATTTTTCAAGTGTAGACAATTTCCTTCAAAGGGTCAAAGGAACAAAAGTAAGGTTTTGGGTTATAAGGTAAAAAAATAACATAAGCATGAGTTTACTGTTGAGTAACTGAGGTGTCAAACTCCAAGAAATGACTAAGGAGACCAAAACAACTGTGTCATGGAACCTGCAACAATCAAAAGTGGCTAAGAGGAGACATAGCAGGTATAATTTATAATCTTTGTCAAAATTGGATATATCACTATCAAAGGTTAGTAAGAGGGTGCCATCAGCAAAGGGAGAAGAATTGCCTTGGAAAGTTTTCAAAACACCTACAAAAAGGTCAAAAAGATATCAGTCAAATGACAAAGTGAAAAAACTTAGCAAAAGTGGGTTTTTTATTTTCAAATTATTTTTCAAAAGTATAAAGGCATCTCTAATGGTCATTTTCCCAGCTCACTTGTCATTTGCAAAAGAGAAAAAAACCCTTCTGGAAGAATTTCTGAGTTTTCTAAGAAAAACTGGGCCAAGTCACTGGCGTTGCGCTCATAGACCCTAGCACTGCGCGAATAGCCTCCTCCACAGTTCATTTTTACTCTACATTGCATGTATATCAGGTGGCGCTATGCACAGGTAGAACCAAGACCCAATAGTCTGTTTCAAGCCCAGCGCTCCGCGCAGAAAGCACCTGAAAGGCCTGGCGCTATGCCCAGAGGCTGGGCATGCTTGTACGAGATGGAACTACGCTCAGATAGAGGCCTAAACTTCCCAAAATTGTGCAGAAATGGAAACCTGACAGTGCAGGTAAGGCGCTGTGCTAATGCAAAAACTCTCCCAAACTGCTAAAAAAGAAAAAAATGTGCCAAGGGTTCAACGGAGGTCCTCAAAATTGGTTTCAAAATGTTGCAAGCAAGCTAAAGAGGTAGGTGGCCTTGTTCTCATCATCCTCCAAGTGCTTTTTTTTTTTTGATAATTAAGGGGAAGCTACCAAACCCTATTACCAAAACAAACCCTAAGTCTTCATAATTACCACTCTCCTTTGACCTTCAAGCTAAGATCATCAGTTAAGGGGAGTGAATTGGGGTAGTTATACTTCATGTTCAAAGACTAAGCCCCATTAACCTCAAGGCAACTCAATCATAAACCTAACCTCCATAACCCTCATTTGCAAGAGCTTGCCAACACCATTTTCATTTTACTCCTCTTGCCCAAGTTTTCCCACCAATAGCCCTAATTACCATTTTAGGGGTAGAAGACAGTAGCAGCAGTGACAGAGGCCAAGGGCCTATGAGGCCAAACCAAAAAGGAGGAAAAGTGAACATATTTGAACCCCAAAGCATAGTATATATCACCTCATCTCCCATGATCCTCTCGTGTTTCCAGTATGTAGGGTGCTTCGAATTTTGTGAGAGAGTCAAACAAGTGCAAAGCCACCCAGAGCTTACATGGATTTTCATTCTTAACCTGCACAACAAAAAATCAAGCCTAGTAGGAGTGGATTTTGAACTATCAGTAGATTCCATCTCTAATGCTATAGGCATCCCTACTGTTGGTGAAAAGTGGTTTAAGAAATCCAAATTGGACAATAATTATTATGAGCTATTTGTCAAGACTAGGTACAGAGAAGGCTACAAGGAAATTTTCCCTTTCTCACACCTCAAACAGAGATTTTCACCCTTGATGAAAGTCATTATGAAGTACTTTACCCGTGAAGGGAGGTACTCCAGACTCTATTCCTACCATGTTAGACTCCTCATGAATTTCACAAGGGTCAAGATGCTCAACTTGCCCTACTACCTCTATAGAAGTATGGATAAAATGTCTTATGTTGTGTAGAGAAGGATTCCTTCACAATAAAGGTAGAGTTTATTTCACCATTCCTTGATCAAGATGGTGCTATTAAATTAGTTGTAACAACAGGGCATACCTTGGGAGGTATTCATAGCACATGAAGTCTTCACAAGCCCACATCTCCCTCATCAACCTAACTTGCACTGATCATCCAAAAAAGTGTCCTCGCCTCAAGAAAAACTCCATTCCTTCCCTTCTCTTGATGCATTAGATGATGAGGAAGAAGAAGATGATGAGGATGAGGAAGAAGAAAATGATGAGGATGAAGAGGAAAATGATGAAGAAGATGCATACACTGAGGATGAAGAAGAAGATGATGAGGAAGAAGAAGAAAATGATGAGGAGGAAGGGGAAAATGATGAAGCAAGGACAGAAATTGATGAAGAGGAAGAGGAAGGAAAAGATGATGAAGAAATGGGTAGTGAGCATGACAGTGATGAAGGTGAAAATAGTGAGCATGAAAATGAGCTAAAAAGTGAAAAAATGGAAGAGGATGATAAAGAAGATGAGGAGGTTGAAAGTGGAAATGAAATGAGCATTGATGAAGAGGATATCAACAATAAAATAGAGGACACAGAGGTAGAGAATGAAGAAGAAAAGGATGAGACAGAAAAGGATCATGGAGCATAAATAGATCATGAAGATATGGAAGAGGATGACAATGAAAAAGAGGATGGCAGTTAGGAAAATGCAAAAATTGGAGGCGATAGTAACCAAAATGAAGAAAGCCTTAGTGATAAAAGGGATAGAAAAGAAGAAAATAACCATGACAGTCATGATAGTTGTCATGACAGTCATTACTACAAATCAGCCCCTCAGTGATAATGAAAATGTTGTCAGTGCAGAAGATAAGGAAGAAAGACGTCCTGGTGATGAACAAAATGAAAGTGAGGAAAGTGCGGAGGGTGATAGTCCTAAGGAGGATCACAACCATGACAAATACACCAGCAAGATCACAATCACAACTCTTTCACTCACATATCAAAGAGGGCCAATGCTATTGTTTGTTGCCTCCAAAAGGCAAGGGACCATGCCATCCACCTCAGCTCAGAAGCTTGACAAGGGAAAACAGAAGATGAAAAAAGGTGAGAAAGGTATGAGAGGTAGGAAAACTAAACAAAAGCCCTAATTCATTGACTTTGACAGTGATAACAAAGATGAGGAATGGCCACTAGAATACTAATCCAAAGTAAATATGCACAAATTAGGTAGTTGGAGAGAGATTTTGATATGGCCCAGCGTATCATTCAGTATTATAAGAATGAACACAAGTATTTTAAGAAGATAAAAAGGGGGCTTGATCTCCAGAAAAAGATGACCAAGCACTATGCAATGAAAAACAAACTTGCTTGTGCCAAACTCAAAGAGGCCCTCATTGAAATTCAAACACTAAAAGGAGGAAAATACCAAGCTAGACTTGGAATCTTGGCAACATCTTCTCTACAGGTCTCTCAAACCCCTTGAAGGAGACATCCACAAATTTTGAAGGAATTTGGACAATTTTTTTTTTTTTTTGAGAATTTGGAGGCCTATAAGCAAAGCGCCACTGGCGCTACGCTTTTCCTTCAGGAATCCTCAGAGGGAAGACTCTAAATTTTTTTATTTCTCATGACTAGCACACTATGCACACCAAATTTCAGAGCAATTGGAGCATTTTTGAACCCTCAAAAGGTTAAGAAACACCTCATTTTTCACCATTTAGCCTCCTTTTCAGGCCTGGCACTACGCTCAGAGTAGTCTTGGGTATTTCACTTTTTGAACATGTTATCGATTGTCAATAAGAAAAAAAAAGGTGTATCTGGAAATAGGACTCAGTAAGCTTTCCAATGGGCCATCACGGAGCAAAATCCGACATCGGGAAGACCCCCAAAACTTCGCTGCAACAAGACCTATTTTCTGCCTAAGGTGGTGCTGCGCTGATGGACAACGTTGTGTGTTTTTGGCCAAAAGTCAGCAAAACACACTCATTTATTGCAAAATCATATTTTAGTGTTTTTTGAGGCAAATCACTCTAGAATTAGGTGCTAGAAGTTATTTTGGCATTTATTTCATGGGATATTTTGTGCCTTGGGGCTTTCATGGTCTCTTGGCCATTAATGACATTTATAAGTGATTTTGACATTTTCCAATCCTATCTTGGGTTTTTTTTCCCCTCTATTGCTAAGATAAATAGAGCATTGGTCTTGTGGAGTTTCTGAATGGCTTGTTTGGATTGATGATGAAAGAGGATAGCTTGCAGGATCCCCAAGCTTGGTTATTGGTGAAGTGCTTCTCTTTTATGTTATTTTTTTCTCATGTTTTCAATATGTTTCCATCCTTCTATGCTGAAGTAGAACAGAAGAGTATAGGCTAAGAAATGTTCCTTGAGGCACCTTAGTCCTTCCTATTTCTATTGTCTTTATGTTTTCCTCTGCAGGGTTTGTTTAAGAAATTATTAGTTGCTTCTTAGACCTTCCTATGCTTGTTTATTCCATGAATGGTTCAATACAATAGTTCTCAAATATGTTTTATGGCTAGCCCTGCCTATTTTATGCTATTTAAAATCTTTTTTGGAATCTCTCTTTGAAGTATTACTTGTCAAGTTTTAGCCAAAGAGGCCATGTTTTGATAATGCCCTTTGTCCATGCTTGAGAAGTTTCCTTAAAGTTATTTGTAGCTTGATCATTGATGTTTAGGTGTTCCCTCTTCATTGATTAAAGTTATTTTTTATCTTGAATGTTTTCTAACCTTGAAGGTGAAATCACTAGAAGTTAAATGAGTTTCTCACCTTCTATATTTCATTGGAATTGTTCATCTTGAATGCTTGTTTTCTTAAAGTGTAATCTAAGAGCTATTGGTTTGCCCTATCTTATGATTATGTACCTATGTTAATCAATATTTTAGACTATCTTGTTTAAAAGTATTTGTTTAAGGATTCTTCAATGCCCTTACACACCTACTATGCTCACAAAATTATTGTTCATTTCACTTCACACATACCTTAAAGATCCGTTTGACCATGCTATATTTTCCCTGTTATGCATCTTGTTTCATTGTTGAGATATCCATGACTTTCATAGACTCCATAGCCCAATGATTTGAAGACCTCTCAGTCCATCTATTCTAATTAACCATCTTCCCCAACCAAAACCAACAAACAAACCCTACACTTAACAACTAGCCTAAAATCAAACCCTAACAACAAAAAAGCTCACATCCTAGGACTCCAAAGACTGGTCTGATGTTACCCTGTGCATTTGGTCTACCAATATACTAAATCACGGGACCCTAACATAATGGCGATCATGGTGGGACATTCTGAGTAAGTCACAAGCTGAAACTTTTTGTATCCATTGATTCATTGCCACCTCATCACCATCACTGACATAATGGCAATCACAGTAGGAAATTTTGAGTCAGTGACAATCTAAGTACCCCTTAGGACTTCAAAAACCATTATTAAAGAGTATCCATTGATTTATATCCACGTCATCACTATCACTAACATAATGGTGATCATGATGGGACATTTGAGAAGGTGAAAATCTTAGTATCCCTAAAGGACCTTAGAAAACCCCAAAAACATCCCTAGATTGGTTTTTGTTAGTATTGGCGGTGAACCATAAGCATATATCCTTCAAACAGTCAAAAACATCCACCTAGCAACTCCACAAGCCCCCAGTAGGCCTATTAAAATCTACTAGTCCTATAGACTTCCCTAGGATTGTGTCAAATCAACCGTAAGAAGTTTAGAAGCCTAGTCACACACTGTGTAAGTTTAGAAAGCATTAAGAGAGGTCAGCCTTCCGAAAATAGTCCTAAACTTTCAGCCTCTCTACATTTTGAGTTTGAAATTTGGCTTCACAAAGGATCAGTACCAGATCTCATCTGGACCCAAACCCTCCCACCATAGTTGATGACCCAGAAAATATTTTATGGAAAAATTCTAAAACTCGAAACTTAACTATTGTTAGGACCATTCATAAAGCAAGCTACGTCCCTAAAAATCTTAAAACCTTGCAAGATCCCCGTTTTTACTTGCACCATACAAATAACCTCTTCAAAACCAAGTCACAGGGTAATATTGACCTGACTGACCTTGAGCCCATAGATTTGCAGCAGAGTTCTAGTAGAGAAGCATATCCTTCCACTCCACCTGACATTCAACTTCTCCATCACTTTAGCTCTTTCCATACCAAATCTGCTCAGAATCAATTTGTTGGTCCAAGTACTTCCACCACACCCATATATACCACCACTGTGCAAACCACTCCACTTCATCCTACACCTCCTCTCACAAACCCTCCTCTTGTAAATCCTCCATTAGCTCCCATCATGGCAACTTGGTATGCCCCCTGGTTTTACCACAACCTCTAGTACCTTTTCCAAATGACTACCAATCCAAGATCCCTCATTTCACAGGAGCTGACTCAACCACTACCCAACAACATGTAGATAGGATAAATGATGCGTTTGATTACATGGAAATAGAAGAAGAAACCATTAAAATGAGGATCTTTGCACAAATTTTAGGAGGAGAAGCCAAAAAATGGTTCAAATCATTAACTCCTAACACCATACATGACCTCCCTTCCCTTTACCAAACATTTATAAATAAGTGGGAAATCAAGAAAAACACCCTCCAAATCCTTTCTGAATATAACAATCTTAAGAATAATGTAGGAGAAAATGTACAAGATTATTGCACCAAGTTTAACAATGTATACAATGCCCTCCCACCTCACATGAAACCCCCACAAGGCCTATCACTAGTGAAATTTCCTGAAGGCTTTGATCCAGAAATGACATACCAATAGAGAGAGAGAGACCCCACAGCTTTAGAAGAAATGAAAAGGGTAACTATTAGTGCAGAAGCCAACCACATTGAAAAGAGGACTAGGATGAGATCAGAAAAGAGAGTAACCTACAAAGATGAAATCATGCCCTCAACCTCCTCATCCTATGCAAAAATGGACAGCCTAATGAGAACAATGGAAAGAATGATAGAGAGGATAAGCCTAAATGAAAGAGTACCCCTTAGGGAAAACCAAGAAAATCCCCAAAACATAAATAGAGCTCAAAACTTCAGAAGAGACCCTCCCCAAAATAGACCATGAGATAATGACCAACAAAGTAGGCCTCCTTTCTAAGACAATTATCTAGATGAAGAGGGCAGAGAGATTGAAGAACTTGAAGAAAGCCATGTAAACTTAATAGGTTTTGATAATGAGGGTGATGTTTTTCTTACTGAAGAAGAACAAGGTTTCTTAACCTCAGACCAAACTGAAACAAATTATGAATATTCTAAAGACTACCAATTGGGATTTGAAAATGCCATAATGGAAGTCCATAGTAAATATGACCTTAGGAGTAAAAAAACCAAGAGACTTCCAAGAAAAAAATATAAACACTATTGTTAGGAAAGCTCCTGAAAGCACTCCTAAGAAGATAGAAGACAATGTCAACACTATGGCTAAGAAAACTGATCCAAACAAAGAAAACATCAACCAACGAAGTGGTGACACAAGCTACCCTAGTGCCTCCACTAGTGGCCACGAGAAAACTATTTTTTCTAAAGCCCCAAATCAGAATCAAAAAATTAAAAAAGTAGAAAAGTTCATGGCTAATAAAACTGATGTAAATATTTCCAAAACACAAACGCCTTTCAACTTTAAGGGAAAGATTGCCAAAATCAAGATAACCATGCCTCTCATTAAACTGGTTACTGAAGAAGTGTATAGGTCCCAAGTTCTAAAAGTCTTAAACATGGGAAATGATACTGATACTTTAAACTTGACAGATGATAAACTGGAGTTGTTGTTTGTTCCTGTAGGTTTTAACCCTGAACAGAAATTATCTACACATGAATCTTATAACAGAAAATAAATAATAGCGAGAGCATAAAACATAAAATATATAAACACAAAGATTTTCCCCTGGATCCCAAATCGGGACGACCAACTTTATTTTTCATTATATTCCTCTTAGTGTTACAACACATATATATACATGCCGAAGCATACATAAACCCCAATCCATTAACCATGGATTAGAACATAACCGTATTTCCCTTGGCCAGATCTACAAAATACCAGGGGTCGAAAACCATCGTACCCCAAAAAAAACCATGTGCAAAATCATGCACAAAACATGGGTGGGTCCGCCTATGAGTGGGACCGCACACCAAAAAAAAAAATTCTGGGGCGTTGCGACCCCGACAGGGGGGCTGCCGCCCCCCCTGTGACTCCCCTGCTGCGCCCGACGCAACATACAGTGCGTGGGGCTAGTCGTGGAAAGAATATAACACACACCCAACATTCTCCCACATTTTGTTTTCTTTCCACAGGGGGCCACAAGAGAGCTCAGTCATTTGGCCAATTCTTCAACACCCATTTTTTCTGCACACCAAGAGAACTTCTGAGTGCTTACAGACTTCGTTAATGCATCTGCAACATTCTTCAAAGTGTCCACCTTTACCAGCAACACCCTTTTAGCCTCAACCATATCTCTAACAAAGTGATATTGAACATCAATGTGCTTTGTCTTTCAATGGTAAGCAGGGTTCTTAGCTAAGAAAATTTCACTTTGGCTATCACAGTCTATCCTTATAGCTTGTTGTACCAACCCCATACTTGAACACAATCTATGCAACCAAAATACTTCCTTGCTTGCATGAGTGGCTACTATGTATTCTGCCTCTGTAGTTGAAAGCGCCACTACAGACTGTCTCTTACTCATCCAACTGACTGCACCTCCAAATAGGCTAAACACATACCCACTTGTAGATCTTATTTGGTCCAGATCTCCAGCCCATTTTGCATCAACAAAACCATGAATGTCCAACATTATTTCTAATCGTGGTCTTCCTTGGTAGCACAAGCCATAATCACTAGTGCCACGTAAATATCTGAAAACCCACTTCACTGCTGTCCAATGCTCCTTCCCTAGATTTGACATAAACCTGCTCAATACTCCCACTACATGTGCAATGTCTGTTCTAGTACAGACCATTGCATACATCAGGCTACCCACTGCACTTGCATATGGAACAAGGGACATATCCTCCTCTTCTTCTTATGTCTTGGGACACTGTTCAGCAGACAGCTTTGCACCTACATCAATAGGAACACTCACTGGTTTACTATCCTGCATATTGAACCTCTGCAATATAGTCTCGACATACTTCCTCTGGTTTAACCAGATTTTCCTCTTTGCCCGATCTCTCTTAATTTCCATGCCCAAAATATAGTTTGCAGCACCAAGATCCTTCATGTCAAATTTGGAGAACAGTTGGGTCTTCAAATCTTGGATAATTTCTTTGTCATTTCCAATCAACAACATATCATCCACATACAAGACCAAACAAATAACATGGTCACCAATTAGTTTAAAATAAACACAGTGATCCTCCTTGCTTCTAGTGAAGCCAAGTCCCCGTATATAGGTATCAAATTTCTAATACCACATCCTTGGTGACTGTTTTAACCCATACAGAAACTTATTCAACCTGCACACCAGTTATTTCTTACCCTTCACCATAAAGCCTTCAAGTTGCTTCATGTAGATCTCCTCTTCTAGATCCCCATGAAGAAATTTTGTCTTCACATCCATCTGTTCTATCTCAAAATCAAATGCAGCAGCGACAGATAAAAGTAATCTAATAGAAGTAACTTTGGCAACAGGAGAAAAAATATCACCAAAATCAATTCACGGCACCTGGGAATAACCTTTCGCTACCAACCGAGCTTTGTATTTCTCCACCTTGCCTTCTACATTCATCTTCTTCTTAAACACCCATTTGCTCCCAATGGGCTTCCTTCCAGCCGGCAACTCCACCGGATCCCATGCATCGTTTTTGTGCAAGGATGCCATTTCATCAACCATGGCCTCCTTCCAGAGTTTTCCATCCTCTGAATCTACTGCCTCCCTGACAGTTCTGGGTTCATCATCAGTTATAGTTAAGGCAAAACCTGAACAAAAAGCAAATGGACTATGCCTTTCTGGTTGCCTTCTTTCCCGAACTGATCTTCTCAAAGCTGGAGTTTGTGGCTCTTCATCTTCTGAGTCTTCTTCTGTTGTAGAGTCTGATTCATCCTCCTTTAGCTCAAACTCTATCTTCTCAGGTTCCTTTGGTAGGACTTCATGTTTAACAACATCTTTCACTTCTCTAAACACCACATCTCGGCTGTACACAACCTTCCTTGTTTCTGGGTTCCAAAGCTTGTAACCCTTTAAACGATCCTTATACCCAATAAAGATGCACCTTTCAGATTTATTATCCAACTTGGTCCTTTTCTCCTTTGGAACATGTACATATGCATCACATCCAAATACCCTTAGATGCGAAAGAGAGGGTTTCTTACCAATCCATACCTCATGTGGAGTCTTATCCTCCAACACTGATGAGGGTGATCTGTTAACTAAGTAACATGCAGTCTCCACTGCTTCTGCCCAGAATTCTTGTCCTAACCCGGTACCACTGAGCATGCTTCTTGCCTTTTCCATCAGCATTCTTTTCATTCTTTTTGCAACTCTGTTTTTATGAGGTGTGTATGGAGTAGTCTTCTGCCATGCTATACCACACTTCTTACAAAAATTTTCAAATTCCTTCTTGCAGAACTCCCCACCATTATCTGTCCTCAGTGCCTTTATCTTCTTCTCTGTCTGGTTTTCCACAAGAGCCTTAAATTCTTTAAATCTATCAAAGACTTTAGATTTCTTCCTCAGGAAATATATCCATGTATTCCTTGAGAATTCATCTATGAATGAAACATAGTACACAGAATTTCCCAGTGATGGAACTAACACAGGTCCAAACACACCACTGTGCACAAGTTCTAATATCTTGTTCGCCCTCTTAGCACCAGAAGGAAAACTCACCCAATTCTGCTTCCCATATACACAATGTTCACATAAATCAAAATCCAGAGAGAAATTATATATACCTTCTACCATACCATTTCTACGTAGTATCTGAAGGCCCTTCTCTCCAATATGTCCAAGCCTTTGATGCCATAGCATGGTCTTTTCTCCAGAGACAGCTAGGCTTTCCGCTCCACTTTCAGGAACCATAGAACTATTACACCCATCAATAACAGTGCTACCTTGTAGCTTGTATAGAGTTCTAGTCTGAACTCCCCGCATTAATACTAGTGCTCCTCGAACCATCTTGGAAGCATCTTTCTCGAACACTGTTTTTACACCTGCATCATCCATCTTGCTTACAGAAATTAGATTTATGGCCAATGCAGGAATATGAAAAACACCAAGAAGTGTTATAATCCTTCCACCTTGCAACTTCAGCTTGACCTTTCCACGTCCGACGATTCTGGCCTTCCTATCATCCCCTAGGAAGACATCACCACCATCATATTTCTCATACTCGCAAAACCACTCCCGATGGGGAGTGAAGTGAAAGGATGCACCTGAGTCAATCAACCATGACTCATGATCTACATGTGTATTTGAAGAAGAAGCCAAATACACATCCCCACCTTCATCCGAGGTGGTTTTTGCCTCTGCAGAAGGAGCATCATCGGATCCCTTTCCTTTCTCAAGAGCTTTAGATCTGCAGTCCTTTTTGTAGTGCCCTTCCTTTCCGCATTTCCAGCACACCTTTACAAACTTTCCAGGAGATTTAGATCTCCCTCTAGATTTGGATCTCCCACTCGAAACCTTATTCTTGTTTCTGTTTTGGGACCTTCCTCGTACAGATAAGGCATCTCCATTCTGGCCTACCATATTTCTCCATCTCATTTCCTCCTACAACAAGGCTAAGACAATGTCATCAAAATTCAAGGTAGTTGTATTGCTACCTATTGCAATAATTAGACTGTCCCACGAGTCTGGTAGAGAACACAACAAACTAATGCACTTATCTTCATCTACGATTTTAATATCAACAGATGACAGTTGACTTACCACAGTATTGAAGGCGTTCAGATGCTTTGTCACCGAGTCTCCATCCTTCATCCTCAGGTTAAATATCTTTTTCGGCAGGAACAACTTATTCACTAAAGACTTAGATTGGTATAAATTCCCAAGTTTTTCCCACAAATTCTTCACCGTAGCTTCCCCAGATACATTCAACAATACTGAATTTGAGACACACAACCGTATTGTGCTCTTAGCCTTCCGATCCAGTTTCTTCCAGTCTTCATCTGACATTATTGTTGGTTTAGTACCTGGATCTACCGTGATCCACTGATCTTTATCCACTAGTAGATTCTACATCTTGAGCTTCCATAACTCAAAGCTCTGACCATTAAATTTCTCAATCTCTATCTTCCCACCGCTCGCCATCTTCTTTCACTGCAAGAATCAATCCCGTAGATCTCCCACTGAACAAGGTCTACCTCAGGCTCGAGCAAAAAACCCTCAGCAGCAAAGGCGTCCCCTTGAAGCAAAAACAGCTCTGATACCAAATATAGGTTTTAACCCTGAACATAAATTATCTACACATGAATCTTATAACAGAAAATAAACAATAGCGAGAGCATAAAACATAAAACAGATAAACACAGAGAATTTCCCGTGGATCCCAAATCGGGATGACCAACTTGATTTTTCATTATATTCCTTTTAGTGTTACAACACACATATATACATGCTAAAGCATACATAAACCCCAATCCATTAACCTTGGATTAGAACATAACTATAGTTCCCTTGATCGGATCTACAAAATACCAGGAGTCGAAAACCATCGTACCCCAAAAAAACCATGTGCAAACTCATGCACAAAACATGGGTGGGTATGCCTATGAGTGGGACCGCGCACCAAAAAAAAATTCACCAGGGCGCTGCCACCCCCCTTGTGACCCCCCTGCTACACCCAGCGCAACATAAAATGCGTGGGGCTAGTCGTGGAAAGAATATAACACACACCCAACAGTTCTTGAAGTAGAAGGAAAGTATCAAGAAGGAGCCTTACCCCCTTTCTATGTTAGCTTAAACATACATGAAAAAATCTTACATAATGCCATGCTAGACTCTGGTGCCTCTCACAACCTCATGCCTAAAGCTGTGATGGAGAGATTAGGCCTAGAAATTACTAAACCTTACAAATAATTGTACTCATTCGATTCAAGTAGAGTTAAGTTTTTGGGCCTAATCAAGGATCTTTGTGTCAATATAGCACAAATACCTGCTAAAAGCCTAGTCATGGACATAGTTGTTGCTAAAATTCCCCCAAAATATGGCATTCTTTTGTTCAGATCTTGGGGAGCCAAACTTCAAGGAAACCTTCAACTAGACATGTCCTATGCTACCATCCCTGTTTTAACCAGACAAAGAGACTATACCGAGAGTCACACATGAAGTATATGGTTAGCAGTCAAGGGAGGCCAAACAACACACCTCTTTATTCCATTCATTCAGATCTTGATTCTTTCATATTATGTAATGAAGAGGACATTAATGAGCAGGTAAGTGAAGTTGAGACAAATCTAGACACACTAAAATAGTAAAACCAATCTCTGTATGAAAAACTCCACAACCAACTCTAGCAGCCCCCAACAACAACATGATGGCAAAGCTGAACTTAGTTTCCTACAAATTGAAAGTAAGACTTCAAAACTAAAAATAAGCTTAAAATTTGGACAAGTTTGCTCAAGTGAAACACTAACTTCAAAAACAGAACCATTTCCTTCTGTCAACATTAAAATACTGGGAAAATTTCATATATCAATACCTTATAAGAAACTGGATCAAAAGAAACTTAAAGTATTTTCATACAAAGACAATTCATCACTAAAAGTGTCTGCCACTTTGGAAGAGTGGTTGGATCCCAACAATGGTGTTAAAGAGCCTAAAGTAGTACTTATTGAGACTTACATAGAGGAATACAATGTAGGCAGCCTAGAAAGACCCAAAATGGTTAAATTATCCAAGACTTTACCTCTTCACACAAAATAGAAATACCTAAGACTGTGCAAAAAGTTTCAAGATGCTTTTGTATATGATGATGAAAGTTTAAAGCCTTGTGACACAGAAATTATTCAAAGAAGGTCTCCCTCCAAGAAATACCATTAAACCCTTGGGAAAATTTTGTCACTAACAAAGAAAGAAAAAGGACGTAGAATGTGTATAGACTTTAGGTACCTAGACAAAACCTCCATGAAGGAAAAATACCCTTTTCCCAAGATAATTATACTCTACAAAGGGTAGGAGTTTTTAATAATATGTCATTGCATGTTAGTGTTTCAGGTTACCATCATATGATAGCACTTCCAATCAATCAACATAAAGCCATCTCCAATGTACCTTGGGGCACCTACATGTTTGATCCAATGCTTCCTGTGTTAAGGAGTGCAGAAGCTACCTTCCAAAGAGTCATGGCCTCTATTTTCAACTCCTTCACTATGATATACATTGATGAAATTTTCATTTGTTTTGAAGCTAATGAAGAATACATTTTTCACCTAAGAAGGATCTTTGACAGAAACAAGGTTTGGAAGCAAGACTCAAACAGGAAATACCAAGGAGAGCATGGCCTGTTTAAATTTTTTTGGAAAAATACTCACACCATGCCCTCAAATGGAGGTAACCATGTTTTTTGTTTACAAGAGCTGAATGAAAAGAGGTATTTTGGTGATCTTATTGATGACAGGGTGCTCAAGTACCATGGCTGTCAAGAATCCCTAGTTTAGAACTTTCATTCATTGTATATAATGTTGCATGAGAAAAATCAGAAAAAAACACAAAAACATAGAAAGAAAGAAAAAGAGGGCAGATTTGAAAAGTGGTAAAGCCCCATACCCAAAAAATAGTAGTACTGAAAGTGTGCAAGTCTAAAAGCCACTACTTGTTCAAGAGAAAGATCTTGTTCAGTCATCTAGCCTAATCATGGCTGAACATGCTTTAAATTTTGTGTTGATAAGTTAGTAAAAGAGAGCTTGTCAAGTAATTCAAACTTGACTTGTCAAAAAGGATAGATTAGGAATGAAAGATATTGGTTCCACATACTCAAAATTGAACCAAAGAGGAATATGGGGATGCATAGCAAATGATAGACCACAATCCTTATTTTTCTAGTTTTGTTTGTACAAAAATAATGTCTGTGTGCAGCTTGTCCTAATGCCACAACCCATGGTAAGTCAGATTGCCGAATCCTGATTTAAACCATGTTTTCAATTTCATGTCAATAGCTTAGAGAATGAACTTTGTCATACAACCTAATCTTGAAATTCAAATAGTCTAGGTAGAAGAATAAAAAGAGTTCAATAGCATAATCTAAACCCTTGGAAGTGATAAGAGTAGAAGTAGATAGTTTGTTTCACTTTCAAAAATAAAAAATGTCAAGGGTTTTCCAATTCAAGTGCACCCAAGGAAGAAAAAAAATGTTAGGCAATTAGGTTGGGTAGGTAGAGGTGAAGGTGATCTAATCACGTTTTCAGATTATTGAGGTCACAACTTTAAAGAAGCATCAACAAATTAAAAGAAGGAAAAATCTTCCCAATGGATGAGGCACTGATCTTCATAAAACTAGAGATCTGAAGTTCTGGACACCACTTGGAAAGGAGTTGTCCTCCCCAAGTGGAGCCACTATTAGTCATAAGAAATTTTTTCATTTTTTATGGATGAATAAATGCTTATCCTATATTTCTAGAAACAAAATTCATGTATATTGTCAGTTCTAGAAATCTCACTGCCTTCATTATCCTGAGGATAAATTTTTCACTATTTCACTACTCTATCAATTCATGGCCAGCCTATCACTCCTAGAAGACCCATCATGGGCTCCTGCTACTCATTTTTGTCCCATTTTTACACTCATGACCTCAGTACTATGTTTCTACCTACTTATACTTCCACTTCCACCTCGGATTGCCAAGTGGCCTAACCTTTTCCCCTATTCACCAAGTGCCTCAAGCATTGGTGGTCTCAAGCTACCTCTCTAGGCTCTTTAGATAAATCAAAATCAGTAGTTTTGGGTCTGCAATGCATAAATTTTGTCATAAGCTCTGTTTTACACCTAAGGACCCCAAGTCAAGTTTTCAGCCAAAGACTAGCCCAAAGAGCCTCCCACTATGTCATTTAGGGTTTTCATAGGTTATAGGATTATTTTGGTGTTCTGAATCACTGCTTTACATGTGCCAAGAAGATGAAATCAAGTGGAAAGGAGGTTCAACACTTGATTTTCCAAAATAGATCAAAGATCCTTAAAGGAAGGCCTCCTTTGTCAAGAAAGCATTTTGCAAAGGTATAACTGTGCATCTTAAACATTTCTGCAGGAATGATTGAGATGGTTATCATTGCAGAAGATGAAGTAAGGTAAGAGGCTAGCTCCTCACTAAAGAACATATGCAGCAAATAAAAGGAAGCTTACCTATGTTCAAAGGGAATCAAGATTTTCTTAGGACAAGGCACATCAACACAACCAAGCACAAATTGAAGATTTTTAGAAGTTATAAATGAAGAAGGAAAAAGATGAGGTGAACTAAACAGAAATGAATGAACTTGAAAGGGCTATAGAGAACTTAGAAGAAAACACTAATTATTTTTCTCTAACAATCGTAAAACATAAATTTTTGGGAAGGTAGGCTGACAAGGTGAAATAAAGACTATAAATCTCCATGATGACAGCAGGCAGAAGGTTGAAGAAGATATCACAAGGTGACCTCCATAGTTTTCCAAGGAAATAGTGCTTCGCTGCATCAAAAGGAAAGAATGCAAAGAGTATGAGGGTGATGAAGGTCAAGTTTTCAAGTGCAGACAATTGCCTTCAAAGGGTCAAAGGAACAAAAGTAAGGTTTTGGGTTATAAGGTAAAAAACTAAGATAAGCATGAGTTTATTGTTGAGTACCTGAGGTGTCAAACTTCAAGGAATGACTAAGGAGACCAAAACAACTGTGTTATCACACATGCAACAATTAGAAGTGGCCAAGAGGAGACATAGCAGGTATAATTTATAATCTTTGTCAAAATTGTATATATCACTGTCAAAGGTTAGTAAGAGGGTGCCATCACCAAAGGGAGAAGAATTACCTTGGAAAGTTTCCAAAACACTTGCAAAAAGGTAAAAACGATATCAGTCAAATGACAAAGTGACAAAAATTAGAAAAGGTGGGTTTTCTATTTTCAAATTATTTTTCAAAAGTATAAAGGCATCGCTATTGGTCATTTTCCCAGCTCACTTATCATTTTCAGAAGAGAAAAAACCCTTCTAGAATAATTTTTGAGTTTTCTGAGAAAAATTAAGCCAAGTCATTGGCGCTACGCGAATACCCTATCGCTACACTCACAGATCCTGGCACTGAGCAAATAGCCTCCTTCAAAGTTCATTTTTACTCGCCGTTATGCATATATCAGGTGGCGCTGCGCAAATATTGAGGCACTATGCACAAGTGGAACCAAGACCCAACAGCCTGTTTCAAGCCCGGCGCTGTGCGCACAAAGCACTCGACAGGCCAAGCGATGTGCCCACAAGCCGGTCAGGCATCCACAAGATGATATTGTGCTCAGGCAGAGGCCCGACCTGCCTAGTGCTACGCACAGAGGGCGACCCGACAGTGTGGGCAGGGTGTTGTGCTAATGCAGAAACTCTCCCAAACTGCAAAAAAAAAATAATTGTGCCAAGGGTTCAAAGTAGGTCCTCCAAATTGGTTTCAGAACCTTGCAAGCAAGCTAAAGAGGTAGGTGGCATTGTTCTCATCATCCTCCAATTGTTTTTTTGTTTTGATAATTAAGGGGAAGCTACCAAACCCTAAGTCTTCATAATTACCACTCTCCTCTAACCTCCAAGCTAAGATCATCAGTTAAGGGGAGTGAATTGGGGTAGTTACAGTTCATGTTCAAATACTAATCCCCATTAAGCTCAAGGAAACTCAATCATAAACCTAACCTCCATAACCGTCATTTGCAAGAGCTACCCAACACCATTTTCATTTTACTCATCTTGCCCAAGTTTGCCCACAAACAACCCTAATTACCATGTTAGGGGAAAAAGACAATAGTAGAAGTGAGAGAGGCCAAAGGCGTATGAGGCCAAACCACAAAGGAGGAAAAGTGAATAGATTTGAACCCCAAAGCACAGTAGATATCACCTCTTCTCCCATGATCCTCTTGTGTTTCCAGAATGTAGGGAGCCTCCAATTTTGTGAGGGAGTCAAACAAGTGCAAAGCCACCCAGAGCTTACAAGGCTTTTCATTCTTAACCTACACAACAAACAATCAAGCCTAGCAGAAGTGGATTTTTAACTATTATTAGATGCCATCACTAATGCTATAGGAATCCCTGTTGTTGGTGAAAACTTGTTTAAGAAATCCAAATTGGACAAGAACTATTATGAGCTATTTGTCAAGACTAGGTACAGAGAAGGCTGCAAGGCAATTTTTCCTTTCTCAAACCTCAAACAGAGATTTGCACCCTTGATGAAAGTCATTATGAAGTACTTTACCTATGAAGAGAGGTACTCCAGAATCTATGCCTACCATGTTAGACTCCTCATGCATTTCACAAGGGTTGAGATGCTCAACTTTCCCTACTACCTCTATAGAAGTATGGACAAATGTCTTTTGTTGTCTGGAGAAGGAGTCCTTCCCAACAAATGTAGAGTTTATTTCACCATTCCTTGATCAAGATGGTGGTATTACACCAGTTGGAATAGCAAGGCATACCTTGGGAGGTATTCATAGCGCATGAAGTCTTCACAGGCCTACAACTCCCTCATCAACCTAACTTGCTTTCATCATCCACACAAGTGTCCTCACCTCAAAAAAAACTCCCTTCTTCCCCTTCTCTTAATGAATCAGATGATGAGGAAGAAGAAAAATATGATGAGGAAGAAGAAGAAAATGATGAGGAGGAAGAGGAAAATGATGAAGAAGACGTAGATCATGAGAAAGAAGAAGAAGATGATGAGGAGGAAGAAGAAAATGATGAGGAAGAGGAAAATGATGAAGCAGGGAAAAAAATTGATGAAGAGGAAGAGGAATGAAAAGATGATGAAGAAATGGGTAATGAGCATGACAGTGATGAAGGTGAAAATAGTGAGCATGACAATGAGCTAAACAGTGACAAAATGGAAGAGGATGATAAAGAAGATGAGGAGGTTGAAAGTGGAAATGAAATGAGCATTGATGAAGAGGAGATAAACAATAAAAAAGAGGACATGGAGGCAAATAATGAAGAAGAAAATGATGAGAAAGAAAAGGATCATGAAGCATAAATAGATCATGAAGATATGGAAGAGGATGACAATGAAAAAGAGGATGACAGTGAGGAAAATGCAGAAATTAGAGGCAAAAGTGACCAAAATGAAGAAATCCTCAGTGATAAAAGGGACAACAAAGAAGAAAATAGTCATGACAGTCATGACAGCTATCTTGATAGTCATGACTACAAATCAGCCCCTCGGTGATAATGAAAATGATGACAGTGCAGAAGATAAGGAAGACAACAATCCTAGTGATGAACAGAATGAAAGTGAGGAAAGTCCCAAGGGTGATAGTCCTAAGGAGGATCACAGCCATGACAAAGACACCAGAAAGATCACAATCACACCTCTTTCACTTACATATCAAAGAGGGCCAAGTCTAGTGTTTGCTGCCTCCAAAAGGCAAGGGACCATGCCATCCACCTCAGCTCAAAAGCTTGACAAAGGCACACAAAATACTAAAAAAGGTGAGAATGGTAAGAGAGGTAGGAAAACTAAACAAAAGCCCCAATTCATTGACCTTGACAGTGATAATGAAGATGAGGAGATGGCCAATAGAATACTACTCCAAAGCAAAGATGCACAAATTAGGGAGCTGGAGAAAGATTTTGATATGGCCTAGCATATCATTCAATATTATAGGAATGAACACAAGTATTTTAAGAAGATAAAAAGGGGCCTTGATCTCCAGAAAAAGATGACCAAGCACTATGCCATGAAAAACAAAATTGCTTGTGCCAAACTCAAAGAGGCCCTCATTGAAGTTCCATCACTAAAAGGAGGAAAATACCAAGCTAGACTTGGAATTTTTGCATCAGCTTCTCTACAGGTCTCTCAAACCCCTTGAAGGAGACATCCACAAATTTTGAAGGAATTTGGACAAGTTCTTGTTTTTTGAGAATTTGGAGGCCTATAAGCGCAGCGCCACTGGTGCTACGATTTTAACTTAGGCATCCTCAGAGGGAAATCTCTACATTTTTGGATTTACCATGACTAGCACATTATTCTCACCAAATTTTAGAGAAATTGGAGCATTTTTTACCCCTTAAAAAGGTCAAAATTCACCTCATTTTTCACCATTCTACCTCCTTTTGAGGCTTGGTGCTGTGCTCTGAGCGGTCTTGGGGATTTGAATTTTTGAATAGGTTACATGTGCTCAATCATAAAAATAGAGGCATATCTAGAAATATGACTCAGTAATCTTTCCAACGGGCCATCACGAGGAAAAATATGACATCGGGAAGATTTCCAAAACTTGGCTGCAATAGGACCTATTTTATCCCTAAGGTGGTGCTGCGCTTATGGACAACACTGTGTGTTTTTGGCCAAAAGTAAAAAAAACACACTCATTTATTGCAAAATCATATTTTAGTATTTTTTTAGGCAAATCACTCTATAATTAGGTGCTAGAAGTTATTTTGGCATTTATTTCATGGTATATTTTGTGCCTTGGGCCTTGCATGGTCTCTTGGGAATTAATGACATTTATGAGTGATTTTGACATTTTCCAACCCTATCTAGGGTTTTTTCCCTCTCTTGCTAAGATAAATAAAGCATGAGGGTTTCATTGTAAATGTTGGAATTTGATGATTTTTGGAGCAATACATGGTTTTCTTGAGTTAGAAGAAGAAATTGGTCTTGTGGAATTTCTGAATGGCTTGCTTGGATTGATGATGAAGGAGGATAGCTTGCAGGATTCTTGAGCTTGGTTATTGGTGAAGTGCTTCTCTTTTATGTTATTTTTTTCTCATGTTTTCATTATGTTTCCATTCATATATGCTTCAGTAGAACAGAAGAGTATAGGCTAAGAAATGTTCCTTGAGGCACCTTAGTCCTTCCTGTTTCTATTGTCTTTATGTTTTCCTCTATTGGGTTTGTTTAAGAAATTATTTGTTGTTTCTTAGACCTTCCTATGCTTGTTTATTCCATGAATGGTTCAATACAATAGTTCTAAAATATTTTTTATGGTTATCTCTACCTATTTGATGCTATTTAAACTCTGTTTTGGAATCTCTCTTTGAAGTATTACTTGTCAGGTTTTAGCCAAAGAGGCCATGTTTTGATCATGCCCTTTGTCCATGATTGAGAAGTTGCCTTGAAGTTCTTTGTAGCTTGATCATTGATTTTTGGGCGTTCCCTCTTCATTTATTAAAGTTATTTGTTATTTTGAATGTTTTCTAACCTTGAAGGTGAAATCACAAGAAGTTAAATGAGTTTCTTGCCTTCTATATTTCATTGGAATTGTTCATCTTGAATGCTTGTTTGCTTAAAGTGTAATCTAGGATCTATTGGTTTTCCCTATCTTATGATTATGTCCCTATGTTAATCATTATTTGAGACTATCTTGTTTAAAAGTATTTGTTTAAGGATTCTTCACTGCCCTTACACACCTACTATGCTCACAAACTTATTGTTCATTTCACTTCACATATACCTTAAAGATCCATTTGATCATGCTAGATTTTCCATGTTATGCATCTTGATTCATTTTTGAGATATCCATGACTTTCATAGACTCAGCCCAATGGTTTGAATACCTCTCACTCCAGATATTCTACTTAACCATCTTACCTAACCAAAACCAACAAACAAACCCTACACTTAACAACTAGCCTAAAATCAAACCCTAACAACAAACAAGTTCACATCCTTTGCATACAACAGAGAGAGCCCTGTCTTAGTCCAGGAAGGCTAGGTCCTAGGACTCCAAAGACTAGTCTGATGTTACCCTGTGCATTTGGTCTACTAATCTATTAAATCATGGGACCCTAACAGAAACTGATCCTCATTTCATGGATTCGACTCCTTGAGGCTAGGGAGAGTGGTGTTTAGGTATATATCTTCTTCTTCTTTCTCATTTGTAAGGGTTGGACTCAGTTGGATGCTTGGATTTTGAGGAGACACACTTTGTATCTGTTCTAAGCAGGAATATTAATCAAATTTGCATCTATTTTTATGGGGTCCATGTGGTATGGTTTTTAGTTCCAGTTTCTCCCTTTGTGATTATTTGTTAGAATGCTTTGTTTATTTCATCCATCATTTCATATCTATTGAGTGAATGTTTTCAAGTTTGATGAATAGAATCCATAATTTATATGCTCTGTTCTGGGTAAATATTCATAGTTTGTAATTTCTTTAGTTTAGAAAGAAACCATGATTTCACGATGCTCTTTATAGCTACTCACCTGTCTTGATCATCCCACCATTGAAATCATAAAAGTGCTAACCCATTGTACCTACCATGCCCCATAGAACACCCTGCAAATTTTGACTTAATTTTCCTTGTCCTAACTATCTATGCTTCTTCTAATCCAGCTCAACTCTATACAATCAAATCAAAAACCCTGAGCTACTATACCTAGCTTAATATCTTCTTTACTCAGCCATCTTGGATGTGATCCTTACAGATAGAGCCCTCTCCTTGCCTAGTAGGGCTAGATACTTGGCTAAGCCTAGTTTGTGGTTACCTCGGAATTTCCTTCTTCAGCCTGAGGTTCAATCCGAGGGATAACACGTATGATTTTTTACTCCTGCATATTCATGTATTTCTTTTAGATCATAATGAACTTAACATTTGTTTCAAATTTCCTTAAAAAAAAAAGTGGGGTGAGGTAATAGAAAAGTTTTGCCTCTAATTTACTACAACTCGAGTTGAATGATAAGCTTGTTCCAATTGATTTTCTGGATCCATCACATTCATGTTTATTTGGAGATCGAATATTTGAACCCACAACTATGGTTCATCATCATGATACAAAGGTATATGGAATATTGATCAAACCTCAGTGTTTAATAAATAAGGAAATGTATTTTAAGGTTTTTTGGAAATTGGCAGATAATGAAATTATTAAGAAAATTATTATATACATATATTATAAATTGAGTGATTATGTTATTAATAAAATTATTAAACTGATATGAATTAAACAATAATTAAGATTTTATTTCAAATATCAATTAAAATATTTATTTATATATTATTAGAATTAATAATTTTTTTTTGTTATATTATAAGTATAATTTATGTATTCTTTTGTATTTCAAGAATAATTAATATATTATTAATATATTAAAAATAATTAGTATACTAAAAATATTTATACATATGATTTGTGTTAAAAAATGAAAGGAATAATATTAACTAACTAAATAAATCTAGGGGGAGTATTAATGATAAATGAGACTTAAGTTAAGGGGTTTTGAAAGATCTTGATTTAGATGTTAATGTGGGAATCCAATTTTCTCTTATGATCCATGCTTCATCCCTTTGAGTTTTTAGGATTTTTATTGATTTCAATGGCCTCTCTAAATTTTCTATGGAAGTAGTGGTCAATTTTAGCAAGGATGTGGGTTTTCTCAATGCCAATATGATGGTTAGTATTGTCAGAATTCTCTACTAGTGCAAATTTTTTTGACTGATTGTGTTTTATGTTAGTATAATGTTCTAGGATACAAGTATTGATGGATCGACGAGTCTCCCCAACATATGGAACTCCACAAGAACATGGAATCATATAAACACCTTTTTGAAATTTATGGTCAATGTGATCTTTAACATAATTAAAGAAGTTGCGGATGGTATTTATAGGTTTGAAAGTGCCATGATTTTATGCCTTTTTAGGATATGCAAAATTTTGTCAGTAGTACTAAGAATATACGAAAGGTTCACTTTGCTAATGAAGCTATCCAATTTATTATTATTATTTTTATGAAAAGTTTGTTTGTTAGATTTATTTAGAGCCTTGATGGCTTGATTTTTTTTTTCTATTTTTCAAAAGCACATTTATTAGATAGTGTTTCTCCTTTTACAAGTGTTCTTTATCTAAGATTCAAACAACTCTTGTTGCAAGAGTGTTTAGAATCCATAATTATTGGTTGGGATGATGGTGAGATGTGGCATGAAGATATTGTTATGTATGGGAATTTTTCTGGTAAACTTAGTGAGATATGGAACCATCAAAATTTTGTGTGATGAGGATGTCAAGGAAAAGAGTGTTTTAATTAACTTATACTTCCATAGTGAATTTTATTGATGAGGAAAGAGTATTTAAATTTTGTTTAAAAAATTCTAAAGTTTCATGCTCATGTGGCCATAGGGATCATTTTTTCAAGATATAACATGAACTGGAATAAAAAACCACTTCACCTTATTTATTCAAAAATATTTTCAGAAATGATGTGAAAGGAAACCAACAGTTACATTCCAAATAAACAACTTTTGTTGACCCTTTTAATGATGAGTTCACAAGAGCACATTTTCTATCTTTTATTAAATCAACATCACATATATATTTCTATCTTTTATTAAATCAACATCACATATATATTTCTATCTTTTATTAAATCAACATCACATATATATTTTCCATTTCCTTCTTTCTTGTATTGAGAATAGTTTTTTCCAATACACAAATGTTTTCATCTTGCACTACACACACTCAAACCTAACAACAAAATCTTCCCACAAAGTATTTTTAGGGAGCGTTAAAAGAAAAAAAAAATCTCTCCTCCTTTCAAATGAGTCAGTGAGAAATACAGGAAACCTTTTTTCCTAAATACAAGTAGATCTATACTTTGTAAAGAAAGTACAAAATTTACTTATGAGCACAATGTTGAATGCATGCAAGAAATAGAATCATGGGTGAAAATTTGATTGCATGTTATAGATGCTTCGGCTAAAATACCATTTCCTAGTTAATTCTAAAACAAGTTTTCTACAATACATGCACAATATATCATCCACAATTTTCCATCTAAGGAAATTGTGCATCTGAGGAATTTTCACATTAATAGTTAACAACATAGTCATTGAGATCAAAGAACTATGACCAACAAAAATACACTTGTTGTATGTATCATCTTCATACATTTTGATAATTAAGATATTTGTTCTCTTTAGCATTTTTGTTGGCAATATGATGCAATATGTTGTCCTTGATGGAAACATACTCGATGAATTTGTCCTTGATGGAAACCTATTTGATGGGTTTCCTTTTGATAGAAACTTGTTCATTAAAGATGTAAAAATGATGTTTCTATAGGTGAGTTCAGATGTGACAGAGAAAGGAATTCAAGTAAGTGCTAGAGAAATGAAACAAGAAATATTTCTCAATGTATACGCAGGTTTGATGAAGGCAACCCATGTACATACGTAGGTTGGTATATAGGCAACCCGCGTATACATCCAGAATTATTATATACGCAATTTTTGTGAATAGAAGTCACGTATACACATGGGAATGAAGAATCCAAGTCATGTATACCTTTTGTGCTCTAAAATTATGAGACCAGGGGGAATTGCCATGGTATTAGCCCACAGTATTGAGCATTTTGTCATCTATTTGATTTTGTCCAAGAATACCATCCGTAGTTGTGTGGTTTTGGCTCATGGTATTGGTAAAGGCTAAATCTATATAAGGAGAAGAATATCATAGTGCAAGGTGGGAGCATGTGTTTTGGGTATTAAATGAATACTTCACTCTAAAGTATATCTACATGGAATGGCCCACATTTTATTGATAAATTTGAAACAATAATGCACATATGAATACAATTATGGATCAGGATATCTAGACCTGAAATGACTATGCATTTTCTAGATCGGTTTATGGAATGTTCAGATCTGTGATCTGGCAAATGTTTGCTGAAGAGAAGGGTAAGATCTGAGCTGTTTATTTTTTCTGAAGAGTTGCGCAGTCCTGCAATGTTTGCAGATCTATACGCAGGTTCATCTCTATAAAAGCGCATATATAAGAAGGTTCAATTAAGAAAAAACACGTATAGGATCTAGGGTTTTGCTGAAGTATGTGAAAGGAAATTTTGGATCTGTCTTGTTGTATTATTGTTTTCTGTTAATGATGTCTTCATACAAATCTAAGTTGTTTTGATACTATTTATACTGCTAGTTTATTATGTATAGATATGATTAGTAATTAGGTGATTCAAAATGATGAATGATGCTAACTGAATAAGGGTTCTATAAATCTGAAAAAGCATGCCTGAATGTCTCTCATATGTTCTTAGTATGATTAGATTCCTAAATTCAGTATATAAAGATCTATATGAAAGTTCGTCCACAAGAAAGCGCATATATACACAGGTTGCGGTAAGTTAAGTAGTGTATACATTTTTTTTTATGAATGATCAGGGTTGTAATTGATTCAGTGTGTTGATGAAGTGGTCTGGGTTCAGTTTTGATATTGTATTTATAACAATCTCTCTATGAATTGAGGCTGTAATTGGTTAAGTGACTATTTTATACAATGGTTGGTTTAGTATTTGAGTGATTGGTTGATTGATGATTTAGTGAATGATTTGACACAAATATGAGTTTCAGTTTGATGTATGTTAATTGGGCTTAAATGAGTGGAGTGGGTCCAGTCTAAAAATATGATGAAAAAATGGCCTACAAGTTGTGTTATGTTGAAGTTGTATGATCGAGTGTGAAAATCGATGAAACATGGTCCGCGGTGGTGTCGAGGGTCAAAACCTTCAGTGAGGGGATTGTAGCTCCCTTCCAATGCTTGTTGGTAAACGAGATCAGGGGGTATTAGCTCCCTTCCATGAGTGTTTGGTAAAAGAGAAGTAGGGGGTCATAGCTCCCTTCCAGTAGTGATGGGTAAACGAGATCAAGGGGTTGGAGATCCCTTCCAGTAGAAGCTGGACAATGAGAGAAGGTTGCAGCATTCCGCAGGTGGCTGACTTCGTGATGGTATGAGTCTGCACAAATACAAGATTGTAAGCAATTTTCTTTATAACAAATATTGAAGATAGAGACGACAAAAGCGGTGGTTTTCTCCCAACTTGGGTTCCACCTTAAATCTTGGTGATCATGTGTGTTTCTTATGTGCGATGATTTTTTATGTTATTATTGCACATGCTTAATTCTTACTAAATATACGATGAATGAATGATGCACTGATCTAAGTAAATAATTATCTGCATATAAGATCTCTGGACATACACAAGTTTATTTAAAGATAGTCACGTGTGTAAACTAGTTGGGTTCATTAAATTCGCGTATAGAAATCAGTAAAGAAAAAGAAAAAGTTTACAGTGAGTTAAAAATAATGATTCACGCCTCCCCACTTAGTATTTTTCCCAAAAATTGGTATCAGAGTAGGTTCTTCTAAAGAAGCTTGATCGCTTGAAGGAGATCCGTCTCAATGGGAAGGAAGAAAAAGAAGAAGGCCACTCAAAGGAAGAATATATCTCATAAAATGTATGCAACAGAAAATGAAGAAGATGAAACAGGTATTGATTGTTGTTCTTGTGATTCACTTCCTTGTGCATGAAATGATGAATATAGTGAATACAAAAGTAAAAATAATGTTATGGATATAGAAGCAGAAATTTCTAATCTCAAGAATGAAGTTGAAGATCAACAAATTCTATTTAATGAAAGGGAATGTATCTTCAAAGATATGATTTCTAGATTGACTGATCAGTTACAAGAAATAAACTCAATTGAGAAATTAAACAAAGAATAGATATATCAGTGTCAAAAGCTGCAAAATCAAGTAACAAATCATAGTGAAGGACTTAAAGCATAAATCATCTCTCTCAAAGCAGATCTGGAAAAATCAAATAAGAAGAATGAAGAACTTCTACAAACATTTGAAGAACAAGAAAATGGGTTGAAATAAGAGATTATAAAATTGAATGAACAAGTAGAAGAAGGAAGAAGGGTCAAAGAAAGTATGAAGAAGCAGTGCCAAAGAATGGAAGTTGAGGTAAAAATTTTAAAATGTAAATTAGAAGAAAATGATAAACACTTGAGGTTTCAAGATAGTACTAAGTTTCTGGATAATATTCTTAGTAGTCAAAGGTCTCCTTCTACTAAATTTGTTCTTGGTTTTCATGAAACTGTTAAAGGATAATCTAGTTCACAATAAAGTGCTAAATATTCAAAGGATATCAATGCAAAACTTGAAGTGTTTAAAGAGACAAAAGGTCAACCAACAATCATGAATTATGAAAGGAAATCATTCGCTCCTAACTATAGAAGTAACAATCAATTTTATCCTTTGATCAATAATGTTGAATTCTTTGTATGTCATAATTATGGGCATGTTGCAGCCAATTGTAGAAGAGATTGTTTCAGTCGTAGACAAATAAAATCTACACAGAAATATCGACAACTCCCAGTTACTTAGGTTTATTTAAGGGTTATTGTTTTTCATGCAACAAATTTGGACATAAAGCTATCGATCACAATAGAAGGAACATGAGGAAATATTACTAGCATACCTTTGCTCCCTTTTATGGTCACATAAGATGTCATGCTTGCAACAAGTTTGGGCATGTAGAAAATGAATACAAGAACACATCTATGAATCATCAAAGACAACATGAAAGTCAAACAAATGATATCGTAAGACCAAATAAAGTTGGATCCACCAACTTTAATGTTAATAAGCACAAATAAGAAGAGATAAGATGTGGTCTTGCTCTATGTTCAATTAAAGATAAGGATGAATGGTACTTCAACAACGGATGTTCTCATCACATTAAACGTGATAAGAGTAAGATGGAGTCTCTCAAGAAAAATCAAGATGGTAAGGTTATTCTTTCAAATGATGCTCCAACAAATATTTTGGGAAAAGGTAGAGCCATAATTAATGAAAATAGAAGGGAAATTGATACCTTATTAGTTCAAGGCCTAAAACAAAACTTATTAGGTGTAGGTAAAATGGAAGATAAAGGAAATATAATTGTGTTTACTTCAACCAAATGCAAGGTTAAGGACGAATAAATTGGAGAAGTCATAGCAAGGGGATACATAAACACTAATAAATTATATGTGTTTAAAGATTTGACCTCTAACAGATGCGAGAGGATTCAAAATTAGACTGAAATAAGTCAATTCCCATTTTAGTCCATCATTCTTGAAAGAATAATGTTATCTTCAACTGCAATGTGTAAAAGATGGTTTCGTAATTCTGATTATTTATATTTCTGACAGTGCATCTGATATGACAACAGAAGATAGGTGCAGAATGTATAATTCCAAGGGGATATAGAGTTGTGAAATTTTCTGTATTTCACTTTATATACACAGATTTCGTAAACTAAAGCCGTGTATACATGTGAATTCCATTGGAGACAGTTGCGTATGTTTTTCTCTGATAAGAAAAACAATGAGTCAAACTTGAGATCAATTTCTGATAGGCTATTGACAGTTGTAATTTTCTTGATCTGATGTTGATGGTTACATTCTGTTGATATGATGAATGAAGTGATATGGTCATTCTTGACTATGAACATGTAGCACAAGTTTAGGGGGAGCATTAGCCAAAATACTAATGTTGCATTCTTGGAATTGTGTTTTCTTGTTCTTTAATTCTTGTGATCCTCATGTCGAATGACGTTGTCATGATACATGGATTTCTTATGATGATATTATGGATGAGCACTAATAACTTTTTGTAGAATATTATCTTTATTTTCTCATGTAGATTTGATGTAGTATAATGATTTAGATATGAGGATAGAACATGTAGATTTTGTTGTTGATGATATTTTTTAGGCCTATTCCTACACATGTTACATCGTGATTATGAAATAAATATGAACATGAAGACCTTGGTGATAATAGATCACATGGATGATTGGTTGATACATATTTATTATTGATGAAGTAGTTCTGGTATGATAATTCTTCTTGGCAAGAATATGATGTTGCTGCAAATATCCTAAAGACTTGGTTATTGATGTGCTTATGCTACAACTGTTGCATGATACTTGAAGACATGGCTACATTGTCTTAGATTTCTTCTCTCATATATTATTGATACAAGTCTATGGTGTTTTCTCAGGCTAGGTGATGCCTCACTACTTTATCCTATGTCATGATGATTCCCACATATGTTTCTAGAAAACGGAAATGGCAAGTTCATTTTGATGAAGAAAAGAGTTTGAGTTGGTAGTTGATTTCTACAGAAAGATACTATGATGTTGAAATTGTAGACTTGGTCACAGGTTAATGGTATTGAACTTTACACATGTTTTTGATTGATAGACATGGTTTCACGCTGATGGGTACAATTGCAGTTATGATTTTCAAGCTGCATTTTCTTATTTGATTATATATGTGATGAAGATTCTTTGATGAATTGGTTGTTGAATGTGTTTAGGATGCACAAGTTTAGGGGGAGAATTTTCCTTGCTGAAGAGGCTGCATTGTTGGCATTATTATTGGTTGTTTTGTTATGATCTCCTGTTTGAGATTATTTGGTCTTGGTTGTACAAATTCTTATCTGTTATTTGATGAAAAGGTCATGTGAGACTTATGATGTAAATTTTTTATATTCAGTCATGTAAGGACTTTTTAAAATTTGTAAACCCATTTGGTTGGGTAGTTGAGTCAAATATGTAATTGCACTTGGTTGGATCATTGATGTAAGTATGAGTCCTTGGTGATAGGAATGGTCATACTCAGTTGAGTTACAGAGTCATGTACTTCATTGAAAAATATGTTGGAGGATTCATCCTGAACTCAGGGGGAGCATGGTAAATTCAGTGCACATCAAATCTTCAAAGCTCTTCTTTCTATAAGGGAAGAGAAACCTTGTTTTGGTATTGATAAGCCCTTTTCCGTTGATGTCAAAGGGGGAGAGTATCTTAGTGTTTGAATAAGGTTTATGATTAATGCATCTATTTATTGTGGTGATCAAACACCATCATGGTCTCCATCAAGTCCAAAGGGGGAGATTGTTGGAAATAGGATGCAATATGTTGTCCTTGATCGGAACATATTTGATAAGTTTCCTTTTGATAAAAACCTATTTGTTAAAGATGTAAAAATGATGTTTCTACAGGTCAGTTTAGATGTGATAGAGAAAGGAATTGCATTAAGTGCCAGAGAAATGAAACAAGGAACATTTCTCAATGTATACGTAGATTTGATGAAGGCAACCTACGTACATACATAGGTTGGTATACAAACAACCCACGTATAAATCCAGAACTAGTATATACGCAATTTTTATGAAGAGAAGTCACGTATACACATGAGAATGAAGAATCCAAGTCGTGTATACCTTTTGTGCTCTAAAATTATGATACCAGGGGGCATTACCATGGTATTAGCCCACAATATTGAGCGTTGTTTCATCTATTTGATTCTGTCCAAGAATACCATCAGTAGTTGTGTGGTTTTAGATCATGGTATTGGTAAAGGCTAAATCTATATAAGGAGAAGAAGATCATAGTGCAAGGTGTGAGCATGCGTTTTGGGTATTGAAAGAATACTTCACTCTGAAGTATATCTGCATGGAATGGGCCATATTTTATTGATAGATTTGAAATAATAATGCACCTATGAATACAATGATGGATCAATATCTCTAGACCTGAAATGGCTATGAATTTTCTAGATATGTTTATGGAATGTTTAGATTTTTGATCTGGAGAATGTTTGTTGAAGTGAAGGGTAAGAACTGAGCTGTTTATTTGTTTTGAAGAGTTCCGTAGTCCTGTAATGTTTGCAGATCTATATGCAGGTTCATCTCTGTAAAAGTGCATATATATGCAGGTTCAATTAAGAAAAAGCATGTATAGGATCTAGGGTGTTGCTTAAATATGCAGAAGGAAATCTTTGATCTGTCTTGTTGTATTACTGTTGTCTGTCAATGATGTCTTCATACGGATCTGAGTTTCTTTGATATTGTTTATATTGCTAATTGATTATGTATAGATATGATCAATAACTGGGTGATTCAATATGATGAATTCTACTGACTGAATAAGGGTTCTATAAATCTGACAAAGTATGTGTTGGGCCAGAATTGTGAATTACGGATAAATCACGCTTCCCTAGACGAGTGCTAGTCTAGAACAACAGGTGAAAGACTATATGACTATTTTTCCTAACTCAGAATAAACACACAGATTGGATTGGAGGCTTACTTGTTCATTCGCTTCCAAATGGCTCCTTCTATCGCTTTTGTTGCAACTTCAAATTCAAGCGGTTTGTGAGCTGAATGCTTCCTACAAGAAAGAACACTGAAACAATAGAAGATGAAATAATATAGATATCTATTCAAGCTATTTTGCTAAATCAGTAAAGCATAAACCATACACATCAACTAAGATCTTGCAATATGGAAAATCAAAGCCAATACAAATGCATATAGGGAAAAATAAGAAGTACTCTTTATTGGTGATAGAAGGAGAGGTTACAACCTAGTGACTGATTTGAAGTGACCTTCCAGCAATGTTCTCAAGCCTCATCACAGTATAAACCTCTCCAGCAGTAGCTACAAAAATCTAGCTCTCAATTGAAAATTCTCTAGCATTTCTCTACTCAAATTATTCCTCCTCAAACACTTAGATCTTTGCTCAATTTATAGATGAACTGTAGGTTGTTTTGCAATCAATGACTTTCCAATAATAGGCAAGAGTTGTCGTTAAATTTTCTGCGATACATTCCAAGTGTGATACCTCACTCCATGTACGTAAGTATATCGTAGCTCTTCCACGTACTTTCAGGTATATAGGGCCGTGTTATAGTATGATAAGTATAAAAGGGTGCTCTCACTGTACAGTTTCGCATCAGATAGCACTAATACAGACTTGGGCCTCCACGTACATTCGGGTATATTTGGGAGGACAATTTTTAGGTGCTATCCATCCATAGTGAACCGAGTCAGACACCTTGAAATTTTGATACACTGAACACAAAATTTTGGGAGATTACCTACCTGTACTTCTTGGTTCGCCAGGAGGTATTCTTCAGTTCATAGTTTCTTGGTAAACCCTTTTGCCTAGCATTACCCTCTTTTTGTTTTTTTGTTTTTTGGTTAAAATAAATCAGTCATCGTGGAAAAAAAAAATCCTTTCCCCCGTCGTTCGCGTAGACATCACTCTACCGAAACCAGTACCATCAATACCTCTGGTGAAGCACCATCTTCCCATATACCATAGTTGGCACAAGTTGTTTCTACAAATCGTGGTTTGTATACTGTTGTCGAGACAAAGTCATCACAACTACCCGTGGTCACGATCCATCCAATCAGTGACACCATACCTCTCAAACCAGACATTATTCAACTGAAGTTGATCTGGATCCCATAGTGATTTAGGGGGAAACTATTATTGGTAAAATTGGACATCATCCCTAGGACCAATGAAATAGGGTCTATCATCCTCTTAATTTTAGTTTCTATATTCCCTAAGTGGAGAAAATATTGATCCCGAAGTCGAACAACCGGAATTTGTTTCCGTATTGGTCGCTCCACAATATATTGTAGCCATTAAGTCTCCCATATCGCACAGTCAACCACCTGAAACATATTTTGGGCCTAACGGTGAAGTTCTTCCTCTTGGTTTAATTACGATTGAAGAAATCCCACAAGATGATACACCTTTAACTCCAACCCATTTTGGGAGGGACCTTTACCTGTATGAGTCTTTTCCTCAATCGTTTCCATCTGCTTTTGTTGATCCTGTTCCCATTCAATCTCCCATCGATTTTCGAGGGTATACATTTGGTCACACAACCATGTCGTAATCAACATCTTCACTTGGGTATGTTCTTCCAATTACGTCAGCTCTTACCCTCACTACTCCGTCGATGTTCAAAACCTCACCAGAGTCATATTTGCATGGTGGCCCTTTGGTCCCAACAAGTTACAAATAATTATTTGGCACTTTTTCTAGTGCATATTCATGTCCATTTACTTCACCGATGTCATCATTTGGAATCCTATCTAGTTCCTCCCTTATGAGGACTGAACAACTTGATCCTTTATTCACATCTTCAGTACAATATCAAGCTGGTCCTATCAGTTACTCTCCTTGGTGGCCGATGATTTCACAGAAATTACCCTCTGACATTCCAAAATTCAATGAAAACCCCGGAGAAGACCCGTCAACACATGTTATAACTTATCATTTATGGTGCTCATCAAACTCTTTAAATGATGACTCCGTTAGACTACGTCTTTTCTAGAGCACACTCACTACTCCAACTGCATTATGAGGACAATTCTTTTTTCTTGTGTCAACCTTGTTTTACAAATGAAACAAGTACCTATGAGGATAGTTATTTTTTCTTGTGTCAACCTCATTAAAAAATGAAACATGTGATGAGGATAATTCTTTCACTATGTCAACCTCGTTAAAAAATGAAACAGGTCATGAGCATAGTTCTTTTCCCGTGTTAAGCTCGTTTAAAAATGAAACAAATCCTCCCCTATAATGAACCTTCATTCCATCCAGCTATCAGTAACTAATATTCTACTTAAGTGAATGAAATGAAGATTGGGGGGCATATTCTCTTGTAGGGGGAATTCAAAAATTTCTTAACAATTGCACACAATCCACAACTAAAGTTCGTGGGCAAAATCAGGTTCAAAGCTCCAAAATGCAAATGGTAACTATGGAATGGTAAAAATGAATAGTGAAACTACTTTTTATAGTCATTTAATTGTTTGAAAGTTAATTTTATTGCTATGACTATAGTTTTATTATGTTTTTATCATGAAATAGGTATTTTTAATCCATTTGATGTTGTTTTGAACAAGAAATACAATTGATGAATAGATTAGTTGTGCAGATTTATTCAAAGAATGACTTGACCACAAAGCATACTTTTTCTCCTTATTTTTTGAGCTTTGTTAAAAATGAAAAAGGACTTGAAGCACACTTTTATCTCTTTTTTGAGCTTTGATAACAGCAAAAAATGAACCCCTGGAGTCTTCTTTCAGCTCTTTTCAGACTCTGATAATGTGAAAATATTGCCGAGCACTTGCTTTTTCGAGCTCGTTAAAGTAAATGAATTGATATCTACTCAGTATAAGTTTAACCCTTTTTCAGAATAACATATATTATTTACGAAAAAGGAATACCTTGGTTAAATATGACCAAAGAGGTTCTCTCAAATATTATTTTACACTTTTTCAGGTCTGAGTGACAAATTTAGAAAAAGTACTTTTGGAGTTCTCTTTCATCCTCTTTTTTAGATTCTCTAAATATGAAAAAGGACCAGGCTATCACTATCGTTAAGCTCGTTAAAACATAAAATAACAACAGGCTTGTCGATCATGGAAATAATCGAGTTTCATTCATCACTAGACTCATTAAATTATTAAATAGAGATACTTTATTTCCCCGAAGGGTTGAATTATAGATCAAGAAAATGTTATCCTCCTCAAGCTTGTTAAAAAATAAAGAGGTATTGGTCGACAAATGACTGGGGAAAATTTGGGAAAGTAAGCAAAGTTTCATTTTGGTAGCAAGTCGCTCTTGAACATGACACTTCTTTCACTCCATGTCCGTGACTGTTTGGGTTGGGTAATCGTCTTGATGGTTCATTCACACCTATGGTTCATCATACCTTCACTTCGGTTTTGGGTCAATGCTGCCAACTCATCACAGTGTCACCGATATGTTTAAGAGAAGTAATCTAGTGATTAAAAACTCATCCTTCTACAATAATCATAAACCTTCATTTTCATGACCGTCATCCCTGAAAATTGCTATATCAAGTCATACCCTTGTCTCTGAAATCAGTAACTCTAGTTTTGAATAAGGTGACTTCCTGTCGACAACAAATCAATATCCAGGAAGTTCACTTAGAAACATTAGATTCCAATACCATGAGGCTTATTACAACATCAACAAGATCCTCGCTTCCATACTTTTGACTGAAAGATTTCATTTGGCGTTCGACATCAAATCATCTTTTCACGCCTTACGAAATGTACTGCAGTACCTTGAGGGCCATTGACATTAATGATGGTTCTCTCGCATTTGTTAACAACTCACATCATTGGCTGGTAATCAAACGATGTCTTTCCATGTTTGACTACAAATCATATATTCGCATGGCTAGACTTGTACCCGAATGATCGAGTGAACAAGATAAGAAGACCCCAGATCTAGTTTCAGCCATCTGGGATGCTATTTCAGGATTGTTGTACACATCATCTGTACGGTGACCTTACATACATATTTCCATCCAAACATGGGCCTATAACTGTAGGAATGTTTGCATCTGGGCAAGATTCCAATGAAGATGACTTTCTGAATTATGTACATGTTATTAGATTGTTTTATGTGCTAAACATGGGAATACCTACCCTCAGAAATTATGATCAAAGAGGATATGTCATGATGTAATGTATTGTAAGATTGATGTAGGTGACCACTCCAGTTCGTTTCCAAGCTCATCACAGTGTAAAGCATCTCAATCAAATGTTCTTATTATTTGGCTCTCATGCTTTAGGGGGCAATTGCTATAGGTCAATTTTGTAATATTCCAAAATTTGCAAGCAGCAAATTGGAACATTAATTTTTTCTTATATCATCTAGGAGGTGAATAAAATGGGTAAAAGGCCCATGAGTAGGAATAAAATCCCTCATAGTGTGAAATGGATCTATGTAGTAGCTTAATTTTGCACCTTCTAGTGTGAAAAGGGGCAAATGCATGAGGACAAGGTCATGTTTGACCAAGTCAACAACGCTGCCTAAGAGGGTGTGGCTTGCTTAGGAAGACAATGCAGTTTGAGAGGGAGAAAGACTATTTGTGGAAGAAACACTAATGTGTGGGGTCCAGGGCAAAGAGACATTCACTTGCATAAAAAGAGGAAGAGGCAGCCATAGTGAGACATGTTTGAGAATCTGATTATTGGTCTTGCAGACTATTTGCAGTCTCCGGCTGTTTAGTTGAGTTGCAGTGTTGTATAGCATGAGGGATTCCTGTTTAGGAATTCTTCTCCTTCTTGAAAGGCCTCTTGAAGGAATGCACTTCATTTTCTCCACATCTAGGCTCAAGGCCAAAGCCATTCCTTCAGCTATATCGTTATCTCTGCTGAAGTGTAACGTTGTGTTGCAAGGTGTTGCAGTGAAGGGGTTCCACAACACCATTCCTTGTCTCATATTTCAGAGGAGGGAGCTTCTATTCCTTGCGAAGTTTAGTAATGAAGGTTTCTGAACTGATTTTCATATCTTGGCATCAGGCTAAGCATCTCCCATCATTAATGGCACTGATTCAAATTTATGCAGGAACACAAAAAAATAAAAATATAACCATATATACAAATATGCATCAGAAATAACACTTCATTTCATTAATATCAAAGAACTGAAATCTGCTTACAGACAGAATGGAAATAAAACTGGCTAGGGCGCTGGTAGATATCTCTGAGAAGAGATGTGGTGGCTATAGGCCTTTGAACTAAGTTAAAATTAGGCTCGAGGGCCTATTTATTATTTAGAAACAATGGGAAATCCTAAATAACCAAAACCCTAACCCTAGGAGATGAAGCGTCAAAACTATGGGCCCCGTTTGGGTAAATTGGTGTTTCAACTTCCCAGGGGCGTAACTTTGGCATATGATCTCCATTTGACATGTACCATACCTTGTTAGAAATATATATCTGAGGAATACAAATTTTGAACAAGAAACATTGGTTTGTGGACCCATGTTGCTCTTTTTTTTCCCAAAAAACGTTGTTTAGGGCCTTAAAATGGCTCCAAAAGTTCAAGACCCGAAAAACTGCTAAAAATAGTAAGTTGTGCCGAAACTAAAAAACTGAAAGAGACAATGGTGGGGCCCTAAGTGGAATAGGTGGGTGACCACCAATATCCACTTGGATCATTCCTCCCCCCTTATGAAGCAATGGTCCCCATTGCGTTAAGTTCCTCCATCAGATGAGGAAATTTCTACTGAACTTGGTCCCTGGTGAACCACTTTCCTTGGTGCAGGAGTTGGCCAGCTTTGACAACCCAATACAGTTGGATCTTCTGTTGGCGAGTGTTCTTGATTTTCATGTCCATGATACAATCTGTGGTGACCTGTTCCATGCAGTCTGGGTTTAAATTTGTTGGTGTGAGTTGTTCTACAATGTCAGAGGTGTCCAGTAGAGGTGGGAAGTAAGGATGAAGGCGGTCCACATTGAATACTGGGTGCAAACCAAGGAATGGTGGAGTACTAATCTTGAAGGCATTTTTCCCTACAGCCTTGGTGATGGTGTATGGCCCATATCGGAGTGGGAAAAGCTTGCGGTGGGGTCCAGTGAGGCGCTCCTTCTACAAATGTAGCCATACTTTGTTGCCCACCTGGAAGTTGTGTGGCACCCGGTGTTGATCATGGAATTGCTTGTAATTAGCATTGGCTATGTTCAATATGTCATAGACCTATTGAAAGATGTGTTGAATGTGCTCGATGAAGCTATTTTATTTTTCAAATTTACACTGGACATGAGCTAAATCGACTTGAGTAGCTGCAAATGGCATGGCTACGTCAATGGGACATAGTGGCTAGAATCCCAAACCCACCTGAAAGGGGCTATGGCCGATTGAACTGTGGAGAGACCGATTATAACTATGTTGTACATAGGGGAGGCTCTCGTCCCATGTGCATGGATGCTTTGAATTGTACATGCATATAATGTGTACAATCATTCTGTTGACGATTTCTGTCTGGCCATCTGTTTGGGGATGGAAAGCTGTGGACTTGGTGAGCTTGGTGTCTAGCATTGACCAGAGGCTAGACCAAGATGTGCTGAGGAACCTGCTATCTTGATCTAATAGGATAGACTGTGGGATCCCAAAGTGCACCCACACTCGTTCAAAGAAGAGTTTAGCAGTGGCTTCTGTTGTGATATTCTTCTTGCAGGCCGCCATAATGGCCATCTTTGAGAATCTATCGACGACCACGAAAACACAGTCATTTCCATGCTTAGTAGAAGGCAGGCCCAACATGTAATCCATGGAGATGGATTCCCAAGGTCGACTAGGGGTAGGTAGCGGAGTATATAGGCCTTGCTTCTTGATGGTCGGTTTGGCAATGGCACAGGCAGTGCAGGATATGATGTGCTTCTTGACATCCTTTCAAAGGTTCAGCCAATAGAAATACTTCTGCAGTACAACTACTGTTTTCTCGACCTCGAAATGCCCAGCGAATCGACTGTAGTGTGCTTCCCATATCACCTTGGCACACTCGCTTGAAGGAACACAAAGGTGTCCCAGGTGACATAAAAGTGCATCTTGGAGGTGAAAATTTGGAACTTGCATACCCCCCAAGAGTGCCTTGTAAGTGTGGCCAAATTCTGGGTCGCTCTCATAGAGAAGTGGCCAATCAGAAGTCTCGTGCCCACAAGAGTTGAGAATGGTGGTGAGCGCCACGATCGGTGGTCGGTTGAGGCAGTCTGTAACATTATTGGTGCTACCCTTCTTGTACTTGATGTTCAAATGAAACTATTGGAGATATGTGGAACACTTCTGATGGCAATCATTCTGCAACTTCCCTTGTGTCTGTATGAACTGCAGGGGCCGATGGTCTATGTGGATGATTGTTTCCTTCCCCAAAATGTAATGCTTCCATTTTCGACAAGCTTGCACAATGGAATACATTTCTTTGTCATAAGTGGGATACTTGCGAACTCTGTCAGACAATGTCTCACTATGATATGCCACTGGATGTCCCTGTTGAGTAAGAACTGCCCCAATAGCATAGTCAGAGGCATCTATCTTGATCTCAAATGGCTGTTGCAAGTCTAGTAATGTGAGCACTAGGGTAGAATAGAGGCAATTTTTCAATTCTGTGAACGCCTTTTGTTCAGGTTCCGACCAAAATAATTTTTCTCCCGCTCCTCCCTTGGTGACTTGACTCAAGGGCCAAGTGATATGAGAGAATCCCAACACGAACCTACGGTAGAAATTAGCAAGACCCAGAAAGATACAAATCTCTATTATAGTGGTTGGGGTTGGCTAATCCTGAATGACTTGGATCTTGGTTGGATCCACATGCACCCCCCTTTCATCAATAATGTATCCTAGATATTCAACCTAGGTCATGCCAAAAGTGCACTTCTCTAAATTGGCACACAACTTGCGTTGCCTCAATGTTTGGAGGACTTGCCGGATGTGGTGAAGGTGCTCTTCCCAAGTCTGGCTGAAGATCAGAATGTCATCCAAGTACACCACTACAAATGAGTTGGTGAATGGCCGCAAGATGTCGTCCATCATCCTCATGAAGGTTGCAGGAGCATTCGTCAACCCAAAAGGCATGACCAGCCATTCAAAAATGCCTTCCTTGGCTTTGAAGGTAGTCTTCCACACATCAGAGGGTTCAATTGGTACCTGCTGATACCCAGACTTCAAGTCGATCTTACTGAAATATTTTGCACCTTTGAGTTGGTCCAGAAGGTCATCAATCCATGGGATCGGGTACCTATTCCGGATAGTGATCTTATTCAGCGCTCGATAGTCAATAAAGAGTCTCCACATCCCATCCTTCTTCTGTACCAACACGATCAGGCTCCCATAGGGCGATGAACTTTGTCAGATGTGACCTTTCTGCAGCAGCTCCTGAATTTGCCTCTTGATTCCATCATTCTCCAGAATAGAGCACTGATATATCGGTCCATTAGGTAGCGGCGCGCCTGGGGTCAGATCAATCAGGTGCTTGACCTAACAGTGCAGAGGAACCCTTGTGGGTGAGGTTAAGATGTCCCCGTATTCCTCCACAACCTTATCCATTTGTTGTTGTTGTGCAGAGGAGCCCTGTCTGGAGGTCGTGGTCATAGTCTTCTTCTTGCCCTGGGGGTGGATCATCAGGAAAATGAATTTCCTGGTTTGGGAAATGAGCTTACTACATTGTTTTTCAGTAACCAAAGAGATAGCGGCAGGAGGTGGTACCTCTAGTATCCTGTATAACTTATTTCCCAAAGTAACAATAACAGCACGAGGTCGAGACTCATACACAGCATGATGCTTCCACAAGTATGGTTTTCCTAATAATACATCAGAAACATCAATAGGAGAAACGTCATATAATACCTCATTTGTGAAGGGCTTGATGCTATAGGGAAGGCGGCACTGCTGGCTAATGTGGAGATCTCGTCCTTGGTGAAGCCACACGATGGTGTATGGATGTGGATGAGCTATGGTCGACAAGCCCAACCGCTTCACGGTGTCTGCTGAAATGAGGTTCTTTTGGCTCCCATTGTCGATAATGAACCATACTGGGGAGCACTTTACCCACATCTAGGAGTGGAAGAGACATTCCTCCTCCTCTGGATCTTCTGGTTCCTCCTTTTGGATCTTCGTAGTGGCAACAATGGCGTTGGGCTCCGCATCAATAATATGTTTCCCTTTGTAATTCCCCTTTTCAAGTTTTGATTCAGAGTCAGAGCATGCATCTGACTCAAAATCCCTCATCTCAGCCACCAGCGACTGCTTGGCCTGACACTCACTTGTGTTGTGAGTGGAGCTCTTATGGAACTCACACCACTTTCCCATGTCCTTCTTTGGCTTTGCGATGTTGTTCTTTGCTTGTGGCTTCGACCAGTTGTATTTAGTCTCCATGCCTTGGCTCTATCCTTTTTTTTGTGGTTTGGGAGCACCCTTCCCCTGCTTTTGATTCGCAGATCCAAAGTCTCACTTCTTCTACTTGAATTTCTGCTCAATCTTGGCAGCATATCGGTATGCCGTACCAAGTGAGGAGATGTCGAGGAACTCCATTTCCTCCTGAATGTATATGTGCAGACAAATACGATAATTTAGTACCAGATATTTCTCTGAATCTTTGATACCCAACTTGGTGTGCAAGGTATGGAACAGATTCGTCAGCTCATGCACATCTTGATCCCTTTGTTGTCGCAGCGTGGTCCATTTTATGTACTTGTCCTCATAGCTCCCCACGGGATAGTATTGTTCCTTGATGGTTTCTTGGAAAGAATTCCAAGTGGGTATAGTCAAGAACAAGGAGGGTTTTGTCTCATCCTTTTTCTCATAGTGGGTTTCCCACCAGTCCTTGACATGGGGGACAGCTTTGAGGAGTTCAAAAATAATCTTCTCCCTGTCGGAAAAGTTATGAACCGAGAAATATCCTTCTAATAGATTCAACCATCTATCTATGACATCTGCATCTATTTGACCCTCGAATATGGGAATGTCAAAATTTACCCGTACCTTAAAAGGAGTCGCACCTCTAGAGTGGCTGCTGGATGCAGATGCACTACCGGTGGGCAGCCGTTAAAGGATCTGGGAAAAGTTATCCATCATCGCGTTCCTTTATTTTTTGAGGGCCTCCTCGAGCAATATTTTGATGGGATTTCCTGCTCCCTCATCTTTCTTTTCATTCCCCATAGGCGTCCATCGGGGTTTGCGAGGCTGATCTTGCAAAGGTTCTACCAGATCAAGCCCTAACTCCTTATACCCCTACCTCATTAGGGACATGCAAAGAAAGATCGAGAAAAAGAAGACGGCTCTGATACCACTAATTTGGATTTATTCAGGAACGCAACAGAATAAACATATAACCATAAATACAAATATGCAGTGGAAGTAACAATTCATTTCATTAATATCAAAGAACTGAAATTTTCTTACAGACAGAATCGAAATAAAACTAGCTAGGGCACTGGTAGCTATCTCTGAGAAGAGATGTGGCAGCTACAGGCCTCTAAACTGAGTTACAATGAGGCTCAAGGGCTTGTTTATTATTTAGAAACAATGGGAAATCCTAAATAGCCAAAACCCTAACCCTAAGAGATGAAGCGCCAAAACTATGGGCCTCGTTTGGGTAAATTGGTGTTTCAACTTCCTAGGGGTGCAACTTTGGCATACGATCTCTGTTTGATGCCTACCATACCTTGTTAGAAAGATCTATCTGAGGAATAAAAATTTTGAATAAGAAACATCAATCCATGGACCCATGTTCCTCTCTGTTTTCCAAAAAAACGTTGTTTAGGGCCTCAAAACGGCTCCGGAAGTTTAGGAACCGAAAAACTGCTAAAAATAGTAAGTTGTGCTGAAACTGAAAAAATGAAGGAGAAAATGGTGGGGCCCCAAGTGGAATAGGCAAGTGGCCACCAATATCCACCTGGATCAAGAACAGTCCTTGCACTAGACTACATTATTTTAGTGAATACCTGCAGTGAGGGTTTGCACCATCATCTTGGAGGGAGAGATCTTCAGGGATAGGATCAGCCTATCACTTGAGTGATCCATTGGATGAGGTTTGCTTTAGTTGGGACATCATATTCAACCATTTCCTTCTATTTCAGTTTTGTGTTGCAGCTACTACCCTGCAACTCCGGCATTTCTACAGATTCGCCAATTTCACTTGTATTGTAGCCAATCCTTCCAAGGATTGTTGTATCATTGTTGTATTAGTGTTTTCAGGGGTTGAGAGCTTGCTCCCCCATATTTCTTGAGCCTGATATTTTCATATCATTATATTATCATTTTTTATGTTGCAATATCTCCATTAGACTGCGCTGATGTAGCCTTATGTATTTCCTGTGTAGCAGTGTTCTCATAATTTCTTGTACATGTCCTATTGAGGATTTCATAGCCAAGCTTGAGTGATTGATTCCTCAAAGAATTGTACACATTTTCTGCTATAATATCAAAGGGAAGGCTATTTTTATCTTCATGTCTCATAGCTCTTAATAATAATGCTGTCATTCCATTGTATGTTCATGCATTGTTGCAGTCCCTTCATCAGGCACCTTTTGAGGACATCTAGGTGTGGGAGATATGTTTAACTCACCTAAAGGGATTTATTTGGAGCCTCCTCTTGGATTTAGGACTTAGAAACATTGATGTAAGGGATCCAGGTCCTGGTTTCAATTCTTGTAGCATCCATTCCTGCAAAATGCGTTTTCCAGTCATGCCTTACTAGCTGTTCCAGATTTGGAATATTACAGTGGTATCAAAACAACTTTCTTGGCTTAGCCTGTGAGTCTCAGCCAAAGAGATCAGAAGATTAAAGAGCATGGGTTTTATCTCATCATATTTCATATCCATGAAGAGCCTCCCCAAGGAGGATAAGCAGATAGAAGAGGAAGGCCCCTTCACTTCCTATTCTCATCAAGAAGGAGACAGAGAGATGAGAAGGAAAAAGACTCCCTTTTCTGGAGGAGAGAAAGGGAATAAGCTTACAAAGCTTCTTCCTAGATATGTACAAGTTATTCATGAAGATTTCAAGAAGATAAGGAGGGAGATGTCTGAAGAATCTCCAGAAGAGTTTGAATCTAAAGAAAACTCTATATTGTCATATGAGGAGTGTGAGCCAGCAATCACACACTCTAACACACAACGCAATCACATGCCCAAGATTTCCAGAAGAGAAATGGAAAGAGGAGAAAAGGTTGCTAGGAGGGAAACTCTTAGTGATTTCCTGAAAGAGTATGAGTCTCAAACTCAAGAATTCTGAGATCATCTCAGTTTTTCAGAGTTTTGCAAGATGAAGTGAAGGGAAGAGAGCAACAAGATAGATTTCTTCTATCTACCTTTGAAGGTTCACCTACATGTTGAGACAAAGCTTGGGTGGAAGAGTTAGATACCTTCTTGCAACAGCACCAAATTCCTGAAGATGAAGCCATCAGATTTGCAGCGCTGCATATGAGAGGTAAGTCCTATGCCTGATGGATCTTTGAATCCTTTTCTTTAAGAAATGTAAAAATTACATCTTATGCAAATTTCACTAAGGCCTTAGTGAAAATATTTTATGGAATTATTCCTGAGACACACATGGTGGATCTAAAAAAAGAAACTCAAACAAAACCTTTGCATGAGAAAATAATTCCACTTCAGAAAACCATGAAGGAGGCTGAAAACTTGCACCATACCTTGTCGGAAGAAAGACTCTCATCTCACACCTTTGAGAAAGAAAGTATGGAGATCTCTTTTCAAATAGGGATCCAATCATTGGGAGGTTGCCCATTCATGTTGCAAAGATTGAGGGCAACAATGCTGTCACATCTAGAGATTATCTAGGGCCTCATGCAGAGGAAGGAGGAGCTCTTGCTCCAAGTAGAGGGATGATTGCATCTTTGCAAGGAAGTCCCCAGGATCTCATGTGTGGAGATCAAGGCACAACTCATGTGCCATTATTGAGGAGGTGTGGAACCATGGAGACACAAGGAGGAGTTAGGGAGAATACCCAGCATCATGAGATGAGGAGTACACATCCTTATTCATTTATAGATGTTACACCTAGGAGAGAGACTGGATTGCGCAGTGAGAGCATGGGAAATTTTTTCCATTCATATATGTAGTCATCTCTCGATGATGATGTCTCATTGCATGGATACATTTCACCGAGGAGACCACTGGATCAGCAAAGGAGAATGGATGCTTCACATGTTGGGGCACCACTCATTGATTTCAGGAGGGTGGAGACCTTAGGAGAGCTTGATACAACATTGGGAGTCTTGGGTAGACTTAAGGAGAGAGGGAGCATTCCCTCAACATCATCATTACCCACTTCCATTTCAGATTCTGCGCTATGGTAGAAGCAACAGGGGAAGGATAACAACCTTCCAGCTTGCATATTTGACATGGGATATGTCAAATAATAGGGAATCCATATGAAAAATGTTCTTCATGAGAGATCATCAGAGTTGTCACTATGGAGGATAGATCCATATTGGAACTCCCAGTTGTTGTTGGAGTATTCCAAGGATCTTCATGCTTTTAGGATATTGGATGGCCAGTTGCAATTGGAGGAGTATTCAGTTAGAGACGGGGTCATCTTCTATCTTTTTAGGATCTTCTTATCTGGAGATTCCAAGCTCAAGGAGAAGTTGCTACAAACATCTCATGAGGATTTCCTTTTCAGCCCCACTTGTTCTATGAAAACATACCACACCATCATGGAGGGGTATTTTTGGGAGGGTTTTGAGGATGAGATATATCAACATATGAGGAGATGGTATGGCCACTAGAGAAACACATTTTTTTCTATATGAGGTGAGACATATGATGGATATGATGCCATATGATGATGACTTCCAACTCGTCATATATGGGGATGTTTGGGCTAGCATGATTTGCAGCATTGGAGGAGAGGTATTTGGAGATCTAGTCTTCATCTTGCCACTTGAGGGAAACCTTATTGCAGCCTAGGATCAACAGATACTCTACACTTATCTAAAGTGGAGAGGAGGATAGCGTGGGGTAGACTCTTTTGTCTACCATGTGCAGATTTTTCATCCCACCTAATTTGCTGGAGCCAAAGGTGGATGACAGTTTTCAGGAGTTGCCTAGTTGGGAGGTGACTCATTTTGCATGGCTAATAGCTTGGGGATGGAGGATCCATATGGGAGAGATATTTCCCATTATATTTCAGATTCCATTCCTCAAAGGAACCTCTAGACATCACTTTGCTATCCTCTTGAGTATTTCACCTTTACATGATGATGGCTTGATAGCTGATTTGCATGTTGAGGAGGAGTAATGTGGAGGCTTGATTGATGAGATAGAATCACTTCACTTGGAGGAGATAATCATACATTTATGCTACAGGGAGAGGATAAATAACTCATTCTATCCTTGCACTTTTTTTAGGACAATCAATCTTTGAGAGGGGAGGACTGTAATATTCCAAAATTTGCAAGCACCAAATTGGAATATTAAGTTTTTCTTATATCATCTAGGAGGTGAATAAAATGGGTAAAAGGCCCATGAGTAGGAATAAAATCCCTCATAGTGTGAAAGGGATCTATGGAGTAGCTTAATTTTTCACCTTCCAGTGTGAAAAGGGGAAAATGCATGAGGACAAGGTCAAGTTTGACATAGTCAACAACGCTGCCTAAGAGGGTGTGGCTTGCTTGGGAAGACAACACAGTTTGAGAGGGAGAAAGATTATTTGTGGAAGAAACCCTAATGTGTGGGGTCCAAGGCAAAGAGACATTTACTTGCATAAAAGGAGGAAGAGGTAGCCATAGTGAGACATGTTTGAGAATCTGATTATTGGTCTTGCAAACTATTTGCAGTCTTCGATTGTTTAGTTGAGTTGCAGTGTTGTTTAGCACGAGGGATTCTTGCTTAGGAATTATTATCCTTATTGAGAGGCCTCTTGAAGGAATTCAATTCATTTTCTCCACATATAGGCTCAAGGCCAAAGCCATTTCTTCAGCTACAGCGTTATCTCTACTCAAGTGTAACATTGTGTTGCAAGTTGTTGCAGTTGAGGGGTTCCACAACACCATTCCTTGTCTCATATTTTAGAGGAGGGAGATTCTATTCCTCGGGAAGGTTATTAAGGAAGGTTTCTGAGCTGATTTTCATATCTTGGCATCAAGCCAAGCATCTCCCATCATCAACAGCACAGTCCCTTCACTAGACTGCGTTATTTCAGTGAATACCTGCAGTGAGGGTTTGAACCATCATCTTGGAGGGAGAGATATTCAGGGATAGGATCAGCCTATCACTTGAGTGATCCATTCGAGGAGGTTTTCTTCAGTTGGGATATCATATTCATCCATCTCCTTCTATTTTAGTTTTGTGTTGTAGCTACTACCTTGCAACTCCGACATTTCTGCAGATTTACCAATTTCACTTGTATTGTAGCCAATCCTTCCAAGGATTGTTGTATCATTGTTGTGTTAGTGTTTTCAGGGGTTGAGAGCTTGCTCCCCCATATTTCTTGAGCCTGATATTGTCATATCATTATATTATCATTTTTTTTGTTGCAGTGCCTCCATTAGATTGCACTGATATAGCCTTATGTATTTCCTGTGTAGCAGTGTTCTCATAATTTCTTGTACATGTCCTATTGAGGCTTTCATAGCCAAGCTTCAGTGATTGATTCCTCAAATAATTGTACACATTTTCTGCTATAATATCAAAGGGAAGGCTATTTGTATCTTCATGTCTCACATCTCCTAATAATAACGATGTCATTCCATTGTATGTTCATGCATTGTTGCAGTCCCTTCATCGGGCACCTTTTGAGGGAATCTAGGGTGTGGGAGATCTGTTTAACTTACCTAAATGTATTTCTTTGGAGCCTCCTCTTGGATTTAGGACTTAGACAGATTGATCTAAGGGATCCAGGTCCTGGTTTCAATTCCTCTATCAACCATTCCTAGAAAATGCATTTTCCAGTCATGCCTTGCTAGTTGTTCCAGATTTGGAATATTACAAATTTGGGCACCATTCCCAATGACCTAGTTAACTGGGCATCATCTCTAGGACCAATGATCAAGGGTCTATCATTCCCTATCATTTCAGTTGCTACATGCCCTAAGACAAGAAACAAGACAAATCAAGCGAGAATTTCATCAAGAAAAAGTTTCCATGGTTTGAAGCTTATTATATAGCATATGAGAGCTCACCAACGTAGGCTCTAAGGGGCCTAAGTGTGTTGAATATGCAGGTATCCCAATGCAAGGATGCTCTTCAAATCACTTCCTGACATTCACAGGTGCGTTAGTCACATTGGGAGCGAAATTCTCATTGTTCCAGAATCTCCACTTGGCCAGTGCCTTCTAAAAGAGTTCACATGTGTCAAGCTTCGGATCCAAGTGTCCATTTGACATCTACATGACTGGAAACATGTCTTGCCTATTATTGGAAATTCATTGATTTCAAAACAATCTAAACTTCATCTATAATATGAGCACAGATCTAAGTGCTTGAGGGGGAAGAATTTGAGTAGAGAAATGCTGGATAATTTTCAATTGAGAGCTAGATTTGTGTAGTTGCTGCTGGAGAGGTTTATACTGTGATGAGGATTGGGAACGTTGCTGGAAGGTCACTTCAAATCAGTCACTAGGTTGTAACCTCTCCTTCTATCATCAATAAAGAGTACTGCTTATTTTTCCCTATATGCATTTGTATTGGCTTTGATTTTC